>OY728160.1:2012415399-2013665399 GCA_963277665.1 Viscum album
TTATGCCTTATTGTTTACACATACAATCCCTTTGGAGGATTCACTTCTAGAAGAAAATGATAGGTAGACCATTTTGAATTATTTTTACATTTGATTGGAAGTATGTATGACATGAGAAAATTATGATGTTGGATAAAGGCATAGGTTAGGGGTATAAATTCCATTTTTCCAAACTTGAAGGAGTATTGAGATACAATTACCATGTGGCCCAACCCAATGTAGAGGTAGTATACAATAACCTTTAGCCTACCCCTTGATAGAAATGGGTCTCGTTGGCCCTGTGGTCCGACCCAAGATTTGTTAACCTTATTACTGCTTAGAAATACTTGTGTTGACCTTATGGTCAACCTTGTTCAAGACTTAAATTATGATTTTCTTCCAGATTGGATATGAAGAAATTATTTATGAGTTTTTTAGTGGATTGGTTACCACATGACCACTCCACACATGTTGATTGTTTCTAAATTCATCACTTACTTATTTTCATGGAACTCACCTATCATGCATGTTCAATTATGTTATAACGAGTTTGTGTTGTCCCACATGGTTTATACACAAAGCCTTCTTTGAAAGCATGATGCATTTTCAAAATTCATGATTAAGGATCTTGGAAAGGTAATGGTCCCGGTGAAATAATTAAGGATCAGTTGTCCTACATAAAAGCACCATAGTAAATGAATTTTATAGTATCATATTAGTTACGAATTAAAAGGTACTTATATTTTCCTTATAGGTAGAGAATATTATAGTTTCTTCACCCCCCTATATGGGAGGTGTAGGATCATAGTGTTTCAACTATAGAAAGGGTGGGAATTATTGAATGTTATCCCAAGACCATAAAACAAGTTTCATTGATGTAGAAAGAATGGAAATATTCAACATTTCTATTTATTAAAGTAACCCACATGATATTTCAAGGGTTCTGTATATAATTTGACTATGAACCAGGGATTTGGATGAGGTCCTCAATAACATTCCGATGCATTTTGGACTTTGGGGACCAAGAGAGTTTTGTGTATTAAGAAATGTCCCATATATATGAGTTTAGAAGAGTGTGTGTGGTGGAATAGGTTCCAACTAGGGGTGAAAAGGGAACTTCTATAGTTATAGGCATATTTTTCATTACCTCCACGTTATCTACCACTTTTTTTATTACCAGGGCATGACATGGATTTATATTTTATCATGTTGGTGATAGATTATATTTAACGGTTATGTTATCCTCTAATTTTCTATGTCTTGAAATGCATATGCAAAAAAATTATATAGAGTTAATTTATGATAATCCCATGGTTTTTTCTAACTAGAAAATTCTCTATAAATTGATTTTATTATAAATGAAAAGATTTTATATGATCTTTAGAATGGTCTTGTAGACCATTTATGATTCTAATATAACCATTTACTGGAGACATGCTTATTTCACCACACCTATAGAAGAAATTTTTGTGATGATAAATGAGTGGGGAACTTGAACATTTATGATGGGACATGACTTGAGATGTTTTGGGGTGATCGTGATGTAAGTAAAATTCTCAACTCTTTCTCTAGATTCAACAATGACTCCGCTACCATCCTTCTAGTAGTGGATCAGTATAATGATGTCATCCTAGATGTTTTCTCACATATTCATATATTTTGAGAAATTTCATTGGAGATTGATCTTACTCTTCGGGAGAGACTGATATCGATCCTCAATATCATATGCCACCAGTTGAGTAGAGATATCTTAAGGTGAAGTTAAATTATTTTAAGGTCAATGCCTTTATAAAACTGATAATATCTCCTTGGGGTACACCATTGTTGTTTTATAAGAAGTTAGTTGATATTATTTGCATCTTTGTGGACTATTAAAAAATAAACTGGGTAACACTAAATAGCATGTACCATTAACCTAGGATTGATAACTGTTTCAATAAATTTATAAGATACTAATAGTTTTCCAATATTGACCTTTCTTTAGGATACCATTAGTTGTGGGTAAGAGAGGAGGATATTTCTGAGAAAACATTTATGAGAAGGTATGGATTTTATGAATATTTTTTCATGAATTTTTTGTATCAAAATTATCTAGTGTTTTTTATTTATCTTATTAACTGGATTTTCCATAACTATCTTGACTCCTTCACCATTTTATTCAGAGAAAATGTCTTGATATATTCCTATAAATCATATATACATTTTAGGAACATGATATTGTATTGATAATAGATCAAGCACATTGTATTTATGAAAAATAGTAAAAATTTCACTTCTAGATTCAAGAGGTGTGATTCCTCATGCTTGGGATATCTATGGTTGGAATTTTAGTGGAATGGGATATGTAGAGGTTGTTTTGTATTGGGAAAATCACATAAATGTGTTTCAGATCAGGATATTCCTAATATATTCTATGTATTTTTGAAATTTTTTCCAAGACACATTTTATTTGGAAATGGAAATGATGGAGTTTACTAAAAAAGGGGTGAATATTAATGGTTTTGATCATTGTGCAGATATTTTCCTATAGTTGAATTGGATATTTATGAAAACATCTATTTTGAACCTTCAAGATTTTAGGATTGGATAAGAGGTGTATTGTGATGCCTCGTATGTTACTTTTGGAGATGTGTTGATAGAGAGGGATCATATAGTAACGGTTAGGTCATTCTAGTTAAGACCCATAAGTGGAAGTTCTTGACTTATGACCTAGAGTTGGAAATTGTGGTCTTCACTCTAATGTGATGGGGATATTATCTATTTGGAGAGAGTGTTATCCTCTACACAGTTTGTAATAGATTATGATACAACATCTCTTAGTGATATCCGAATATGAGATAGAGGTGTAGGGTTTAGTATATATGGACATATAACATTGAGATAATATATTCATTGGGGAATGTTAATGATGTTAAAGTTTTCTACTAGAAGGAAAACACCATAGTCATTAAAACTTCGAGAGATACATCGTATGTAGGATTTTATATGATGATTCTGATAGTAAAGTGGCTACTGTAAGAATATAAGAAACCTTGAGTTATAATGTTTGAAACATTATTTATCAAATCCTCATTACTATAATGGAAAGAATCTATCTAGGATTCAGATCCCAAGATCATTGTGATACAGGAATGATTTGAATGGAATGATTTAGTCCTGGGTTATCCCTTATATGAAGATGTTGTTATTTTCATTAATGGGAGGTTAGTAGTTATAGATTTCTTAAGGGTGGAGCTGATGTGAGACTTTGATGTAATAAAATAGGTTTTTCATCCAGGTTATACAAACTTGTACTATGAAATTTGATGTCATTTTTGGTGTCCCATAATTAAGAGGGATGTCGCCGGTTTTGTTTCAAGATGCCTTAAATTATCATGGGTAATAGTTTAGAATCTATTTCATGGTGGTTTTCTTCAGTCATGTTTAGTTCCTATGTGGATGTGGGATGATTCAATGATGGACTTCATGATGGGGTTACCTAGGATCCCGATGAGACATGATGTTGTTTGGGTGGAATTCAATCGGTTGATGAAAGTGATTACTTTCTTGTCTATTCAAGATAATATTTTAATGGACGAGTTGGGGAAAAACTGTTATGAGAACTTTAATACCTCCATGGGGATCTATTGAGAATTATATCAGATAAGTACATGAATTTCATATCTTGGTTTGGGTATGTATTATAAAATTCTTTGGGTTCACAGTTTAAATTGAGTACAATATATCATCCACAAACTAAAGGATGGTCATGTAGGATGATCTAAATATTAGAGTACATACTATAGTAATGTTACATATATTTGGGTGGAGTATGAGATGATCATCTATCCTTGGTGGAGTTCATTTACAATAATAAAATCCTTTTCATTAATTTAGATATCACCTTATGTGGCTCTTGATGGTCAGTGGGGTCACCCACCACTGTTATGGAATGAGGTAGGTGAGGTAGTAGTTATGGAGCCCAAACGAATATAAGGGAACTCCATGATATTTTACTTTATTTGGAAGTAATAAATCATTGGTCACAATAGTTATTCATCATATTCTTATAGTAGGATATGGCATTTGGAGTTTACTGTGGGTGATCAAGCTTTCTTGTGGGTAACTCATCGATTCAGGAATCTATGATTACATAATCAAGGTGTTCACAATGTGTTCTATTTGACTCAATTTCAGAGTTACATGCACTATCATACACATGATAATGACTTTTAGGGCATAGAGATGGATCATGATGCATTGTTTATAGAGTGATCGATGCATGTCATTGAGTAGAGTAATAAAGTGTTTCATGGAAATATGGTCTAGATTTCAGTGGCTTCTAGAAGCATGAGAAGATCTATGAAGATATGTGGTAATGGAATTCTAATGTTTAGGTCCAAAGGCTTGAGTTGTTTGAGAAATTAACCGAGAGTTTGTTCTTGAGGATGATAATTCATTAGAGGGGGACAATTGTAAAACACTATTATTTTTAGGAATGGTATAGTGTTATTTAATGAGGATAAATGATGAATTTTAGTTTAATTTTTTAGGTGGAACTGGATATTATGGTCTGGAGCAGTTTTTGGACTGTGGATGTAGTGGTTTCTATTTGTTTGAGGAACTATGGAATAGTGGATGGTTTTGTATGTTCTCGTTATTTTAGTTATAGATATACCATTTAGCATCGACAAAATCGTAGAGACTTCAAGGTAATATATGTGTTCTTTTTTCGAATATCGAGTTCACTATTCTATTGAGTAGGGGTTGTGGTGTACTTTACTTTTGATGGATAAGAGGCTGTATACTAAGAATATAATTTGTGATGATTTCCTTTCTGTCACGACCCGTCCTCGAGGACCACGGCATGACTATCCCAAACCTGCCTTCCATAGGCCAGGGGATGGCGACTAGAACCAAGGGCATAAATCTCGATAAAAGGGAAGACATTTCCTTTATAGAAGTAAACAAACACAAAAGAGTACGCAAGCTGGAGTAAAAACAAAGTAATCTGAGTACATAAGTAAGTGTTGTAAAGTAAATGGGCCAGTATAAAAACCCAATTGGAAGTACAGTACAACTGAAAAGAATGCACAATAGCAGTAAGTAAAGAAGTAACCCCCATGTCGTCCAATGGATATCCCACCTGAAGGGTGGGTACATATGGTCTCCTCAGCTTCTCGGGTCTGGCCGTCCACTCCGTGTACGTACCTTCTCGTGGTCCACCTCCGAGTACCGTCCAGCTCCACAAGCATCCACCTCGATCAGTGTTGTCTGTCGTCTGCATCCAACACAATGTAGTGCGTGCATAGCCCGTGCAGGGGTGAGTATACGATACTCAGTAGGGACCCTGACACCCCTGAAGGTCTCCCAGAATCCAAAAAGGATAAACCAAAAATGAAATATACAATCACGAAGTATCAACCGACTCTACTTAGGTATATGAACATATATATACCTAAGTCATGAATCCCAGTTCAGCTCCAACTTTCGCACCCATGCACATCCCAATCCACACAGGAAAGAAGTCAATCACACCAATGGTAATGATTGAATGGTCAAGACTCAGTTCACACAGGTATACAACTTACGAAAAGGGTTGGAGATGATTAGATGTAGCCTCTAAATCATCTTCTCTGTCGAACCCACATAGGATCCAAGTACCGAAGTCATCGCTGCTGAACCCACGTAGGATCCAAGTACAGTAACCATCGCTGCCGAACCCCCATAGGATCCAAGTACAGTCGTTATCACTGCCGAACCCATAGAGGATCCAAGTACAGTCGTCCTCGCTTCCAAACCCATGTACGATCCTAGTACAGTCATCATCGATTTCGTACCCACGGAGGATCCTAGTAGGGTAGTCATCGCAGTCGCAGCCAGATCGTGGGTTCCTACACACAATGTGCTCGATTCCGGGAGGGTCCGCTCCTCAAGTAAATGGGTCGATACATCAACTGTCATGAAGTCCAGAGTTGATGTATCCCGAAGTTCAATCTATTTAAAAGGAAGTCAACGAGACATACGGCGCGTCAAACAGACGCCCGGTCCGAGAGATATTGGCTTTTCTGTTCCAGGGTCCCGGTTGGAAATATGCTCGTTCTAAACCCAAATGTTTACAAAATTTGTCCAAAACTAACTTTGAGTATCTCAAAGGGACCGCCTCGTCGATAGGATCTTAGTGCTACAGACAGCGCATCGATCGGACGCGCGGTCTTTAAGTTATTCATGTTTAAGTGAATAATAGGCTCGACCCGTTAAGCCCGGTGGGCTAGCTGGTCGGGTTAACCCAATATTTGGAGGGTCCGTCCTAGTATGGGTGTCGGACCGGCCCGAAGATTTGCATGACCCAGCCTGAGGGGCGCGGCCCGACCCAAAAGAGCGTGGCACGGCGCGGCATGAATCGTTCTGGCCCGACGCGGCGCGGCTCGGTCTGGCCCTGCGCAGCCCAGCCCGGCCCAGTGCATCCTGGCTCTATCTGGCTCAGCGCGGCCCGGCTCGGCCTGGATCGGCCTAGCTCGGTCTCACCCGGTGTGGCCCGGCTGGCTCGGCCAGCTGGCCGAGCGGCTCAGCCCGATGGTCGGGCGTTCTAAGCCCCCCCGGCTGTCCGAACTGGCGGCGCCACCCTTCCAAAACTGGTCGGCTAGGCTGGATGGCCTTCTGGCGCAAGCGGCCCGCGCGGCAGGTCCCGTGTTTCTTCATCACGGCACCCTCCTGGCACCACATTTTGTCTCTTCCCTGCCGGTTCTCCCGTGTGGCGCCCTCCTGGCATCGGGGCTCCCCTTCGACCGGCGGGCCGACGGGCCGGCCGGTTCTTCCACCGAAGTAGCCCACGAACCGGGCCGCAGTTCCTCCCGCGCAGCCGCGCGCGACGGTGTCGGATTCCTTCACCACATTCCCGGCATAGCGTGACGGTGTCGTGCCTCCTCCGCCTTCAATTGCTGATTCTAAATAAGACAGGAAACGACAGAGGGTCATCGGGCCATGTTTGTTCGGCCCGCGCCCTCCGCTTTAGGCGGTAACAATCGACCAATATATTCAACGAGAATGAGGGAGTAATTTATTTAAAATAAATTAAGAAAACCCCCTACCTCAATAACTGATTTCATACGTCGGGCGCCACAGAAGACGGTGTCGCATGGGTGAGGTTTCGTAGATGACATCGGTGTGCGTCGTTGTTCTTCATTGAACCGGAATTCTTCGTTGAAGAGACGTCGTTCTCCGTCGAGAGAGGAGTTCTCTTCTTCTTCACACAAGAGTTCTCTCAAATATTCCCCAACCCAACGTGTGCCAAAATAAAATAATAGGCTAAACTATTATTTTATTAACAGATGAAATTATAATTTCAAAATTCAAACCACTCCATTAATTAATTGATGAGGGTGAATTCTTTAATTATCATGTGTTGGCATGAATTAAAGAGGGAGATTGAGGGAGAGGAAGAGCCTATATTTAAGAGGAGTTTACAAAATAATGAAGGGGGTTTAAGGGGGATTGGGGAAAATTAAAGGTTGGGGCTCTTGTGGGACCCACCTATCATATATCCACACATGGGATGTTGGGTGGGTGTGGGCCCCACCAACAACTTCCCTTGGGCGGAGTTAACCTCCTTAGATATAAAATAAAATTGGTCCAACAATTTTATTTCCTTCTTAATTAAACCCAATAATTAACTTCTCCTCCTGTGAAAACGCAACTACGGTAAAGGCCCCCTTAAGAAATTACCAGTGTTGCGGGTTCATCGGTGCCCTCAAATTTCAATTCCGAGAACTGGTTCAAAAAATAGAAAACCCCGCTCGTTTTTTTACAGAACGTACGCGAGCTAAACATCGAAAATTGATTTCGGGCAAACCAGGCCTCAAAATCAAGTTCCTTCAGAAGCCACCGACTCGTAAAATTCCAATGTATTTAAGAAAACAAAATTACTTGAAATTTCCGGGTCTTTACATTTCTAACACCTCATGGATTTACATCCCCGTAAAGCTATAACTTAAACTGGGGAAACAAATGAGGGTATTGAGCACGCATCTGACCCTCCCGTGCCCATGTGCTCTCTTAGAGATTCTCGTGTTGCCAACTAATTTTCACCAGAGGAATCGACCATCCACGTAGGAACTTCTCCTATCAATCGTCGATCTCCAACGAGACCTCCAGGAATGTAGCCCCTTCATCGATGTCTATATCCCCATGATCAATGATGTGGATCGGGTCGTGCACGTATCTTCTCATCTAAGATACGTGGAAGACGTCATGCACCCGGTGCAACTGAGGTGGAAGGTCTAAGCGGTAATCCACCCTCCAACTCTGCTCAGGACCTAGAATTTTCCGATGAAGCACGGAAATAACTTTCCACCCCGACCAAATCTCTGTAATCCACGTCGAGGTGAGACCCGTAAGAAAACATGGTCGCCATCCTCGAACTCCAGTGGTCTCCGTCTCCTATCAGCATAGGACTTCTATCTTCTCTGTGTAGTCCTTATCCACTCCTAGATGATCTCCACCTTCTTCGACGTATCCTGAACCATCTCTGGTCTTACGAGTGCTAACTCCCCAGGGTCAGTCCAGCACAGAGGTGATCTGCAAGGACGGCCGTACAATGCCTCATAATTTTCTATCCCGATGGTGGAGTGGTAACTGTTGTTGTATGAAAACTCCACTAGGGGTAGGTGATCCTCCAAACTACAACCAAAGTCAAGGACACATGCACGAAGCATGTCCTGGAGTGTCTGAATGGTACTCTCTTTCTGTCCATCCGTCTGAGGATGAAAGACAGTGCACAGGCGTGGCTGCGTCCCAAATTCCTCCTGCAACCCCTTCCAAAGCCGGGATGTAAAGCAAGTGTTTCGATCCGAGACAATAGATGACGGAACACCATGAAGTTGTATGATCTATTGAACGTAGAGGCCTCCCAATATCTCTACTGAGCCCTGCTCTCTGATCGGTAGGAAGTGGGAAACTTGGTGAGTCGGTCAACAATCTGCTAGATGAAGTCGTGTCCTCTGGAAGTACGTGGAAGACCTATCATGAAATCCATGTATATCCCATACCACTTCCACTCTAGAACCTCTAAGGGTTGTACCCAGCCTTTTGGTACCTGGTGCTCCGCCTTCACTTGCTGGCAAGTGAGGCATCGTGAAACGAACTCTCCTACAACCTTCTTCATACCCAGCCACCAGTGCTTCCGTATGAGTTCCTGGTACATTTTTGACACTCCTGGATGTACCGCTAGAGGGGAAGTGTGAAACTCCCTCAGAAAATCCTCATGTAGTGCAAATGTTACCATGGTACGTCCCCTGAAGAGGATGACGTTCTCTCCTCCTTCAGAAAATCCATCAGGCGCCTGCCATGTGGAAATCTGAGCATGTCGCGTGTCACAGTCAGCATCCCCACGTTGTGACTCTCTGACCCGCTGAAGTAGTGGAGGAGTGATTGTGATGGATTGTAGAAAGGCTGCCCCATCTCTATCCATGATGGATATCTGCAAAGCGGCTAACTGATCTGTCGCCTCTCCAAGTAGTTGAATGCCTGATCTCCTACTAAGAGCATTAGCCATAGCGTTCCCCTTATCAGGAGTATAAACTATCTCAAAGTCATAGTCCTGGAGGAACTCGAGCCATCGCCACAGTCTCAGGTTCATATCCTTCTACGAGAAGATTTACCTAGGACACTGGTGGTTAGAGTAGTCTGTAAAGCGCTCTCCCATCAGATAGTGTCGCCACATCTTCAAGGCGAAGACCACTGTTGCTAACTCCAGTTCATGGGTAGCGTAGTTCTACTCGTTCTGCCTCAACTGTCGTGAACCATATGCGATAATTGCCCACTCCTGCATTAGGACACCCCTGAGTCTAGTCCCAGATGCATTGTAGTAAACTACATACCCTACGCCCTCCTCTGGTATCCTAAAGATTGGCACACTGTTCAATCTCTGTTTCAGCTCCTGGAAGCTCTAGTGGCATCTATTTGACCACACGAAGGGTTTCCCCATCTTCTTCATTGAGGAATGCGCTATAACAACTCTGGAGAAGTCTGGCACAAATCTTTGATAGTACCCAGCTAGACCTAGGAAAATCCGCACCTCCGTCACGCTCTTGGGTGGCTCCCAAGAAAGTACTGCCTCGATCTTCACAGGATCCACAACAACTCCCACCTCCAAGATGATGTGCCCCAAGAATTGAACCTCTAGAATCCAGAACTGGAACTTCGAGAGCATACCATAAATCTGGTTCTCTCGGAGTGTGTCCAGTACAACCCACAAGTGGTAGGCGTGCTCCTCCTCAGTAGTCGATTAAATCAGTATGTCTTCGATGAAGACTATGAAAAAACGATCGAGGTAAGGCTGGAAGATCCTGTTCATGAGACTCCTGAACACTGCTGGTGCATTGGTTACGCCCAAGGGCATAACCATGAACTCATAGTGGCCATACCGACACCTGAAGGCCATCTTCTGCACATCCTCATCTCGAACTTTGAGCTGATGATAGACTGACCTGAGGTCTATCCTTGAGAACCATCATGCTCCCTTGAACTGATAAAAGAGTTTTTCAATCCTCAGGAGTGGGTACATGTTCTTTACGGTCACATGATTCAGGCGACGGTAGTTAACACATAGTCGTAATCTCCCATCCGCCTTCTTAGCGAATAAAATCGGAGAATCCCAGGGTGAAACACTGGGTCAGATTAATCGCTTTACCTGTAAGTCCTCCAGCTGTATCCGTAGCTCACGAATCGCAGAGGGAGCCATACGATTTGCTGGAGTGGATATTGGTGTTTTCCCAAGGTACAGGTCTATGTAGAAATATACCTTTCTGCAAGGAGGTAGTCCTAGAACATTTTTAGGAAAAACGTCCTCATACTGATCCACCAGAACAGGAAAACTCAGACTCCGCACATCAACCGCTCCTAGGATGAGACTAGCTAACTGATGTGTGATTGGATTCCCTCTCCTCTATGTAAGTCCAACCTGCGCTGCCAAGGCTCCCATCTCGCCGGTGAAGGTGAACCTGCTCCCATCTGTGCGGACACACCACACTTTGCGCCAAATACAGTCGATCTGGGCATGGACTGTAGATAACCAATCCATACCCATGATGACGTCCTAAGTCCCCGACACCGCTACAAGAAGATCCCAGCCGAATCTCTCACCTCCTAGAGTAAGCTCACTTTACCGGCACCAGTGCGTAATTGTCGAGTCTGCTGTCATAGAAGTTTCTAGCCATAAGTATCGACCCAATGGCTCCGTCAGAATCTATGACCTCCGAAAAAGGGCATCGACAATAAAATAATGACTCACTCCTGTTTCTATAAGAACCGCAACAAGGGTGTAGTAGACACAGATAGTACCTCGAATCATCTCAGGTGCACCGTGGTCGTAGGCCTCGACTGCCTATAGCTGATCCTTCCCATGTATGCAACCTCCCTGTGATTGGGGTGGTCCTCCTGGTGGTGGTGGTGGTAGAGCCTCGAAGCGTCGTCCACCACTTTCTGCTCGGCCAGCTCCTCTGCCTCATCTGCTTTCTCCCTGTGGACCATCACGGTTGAACCTCTGCCTGGGAGGTCCCTCTACTTCCTGTTTCTCCTCTGCATGGCTGGTCGAGCAGTCATGAGCCATGTGGCCCTGCTCACTACATGCATAGAATTGATTGCCCCTCGTATGGCTGGCTCTGCTTTGTGTGCCCCGCACATACGAACCAGAATCCTGGGGTCTCCCACCTGATGTCCTGGTCCACTTGGACCTCTGTGACATTTGTCTACTTCCGGCTGAAGAAGACACCTCTACGTGTCGCCCTGTGGTGGGTCTCGCTGCTGGCGTTGGATCAGCAAGAAATCTCTCTACAAGAAGGGCTCGCTCCAGCACTCCTTTCCGCGTCGGAATGTTGAGGGAGACCATCAAAGCCCTGATCTCATGCCTTAGTCCCTGCTCGAAGGTCTGGGCCCAGAAGAATGGGTATTATACCTTGTCTGTGGAGTAGTGCGAGAGGTCAATAAATCTCACCGAGTACTGGGCTACTGTCATGCTTCCCTACCACAGATGTAGTAACACCTGGATGAGCACCGCACAGAGGGTGGCTAGAACAAACTCCGAGTGGAAGAGGCTCTCAAAGCCCGTACGTAGTAGTGATGCCTCGTCGTACACCTGGAGCATCAGGCTCCACCATCTACCTACGGCTGCATGCAGGAGACTCGTGGTAAGGATCACCATAAGGTCTGCTGGTGTCCCTACCAATCTGAAGACTCTGATGATAGCCTCCAGCCAATCCTCGGCTGCCTGAGGGTCCATCTCTCCATGGAACCTGGGCGGCCTCGGTCACTGAAACTCGTGCAATGCACTCAGGCGGTTTTCACCCTCCGCTACTGGGGCTGGTGGCATCGGTGGCTCAGTGGTTAATGGTAACGCTGGTGCCTCTTCTGTAATGGGGACCTGCACCGAGGCCACATCGCTCGGTGGGCTACCATCTCGCACGTAGCTCGGAACCCTAGCTGGCTGCCTTTGTGGGGCCAACATGAAAAGAAACAGGTGTGCCATGGTTAATACAGTATACTTGGTGAGCTGACACAAATTTATCACTAATAAAACTCTTGAAACACACATGAAATCAATGTTTTCATGCACTGAGTCGGAAATCAGAAGTCAGGGTCCTAGTGTATGGATACGTCGGCCGCCACACCGACACTGGACTCCCTAGACTGAAAACCCAACTCAATACTCTTAACACTATTTCTTTAAAGAGAAGAAATTATCAGAGTCCTGAGTTCTACAGTAGAACCGACTCCTCTGATACCAATTTTTCATGACCCGTCTTCGGGGTCGGTGTCGTGACTACCCCAAACCCGCCTTCCATAGGCCAGGGGCTGACGACTAGCACAAAAGGCGTAAATCCCGATAAAAGGGAAGGCATTGCCTTTATAGACGTAAACAAACACAACAGAGTACGAAAGCTGGAGTAAACACAAAGTAAACTGAGTAAAAAGTAAGTTTTGTAAAGTAAATGAGCCAGTATACAAACCCAACTGGAAGTACAGTACAACTGAAAAGAATGTACAATAGCATTAAGTAAAGCAGCAACCCTAGAGTCATCCTATGGATATCCCACCTGAAGGGTGGGTAAATATGGTCTCCTCAGCTTCTCGGGTCCAGCCGTCAGCTCCTTGTACATCCTGTCTAGTGGTCCACCACCGGGTATTGTCTAGCTTCACAAGCCTCCACCTAGATCAGTGTTTTCTGTCGTCTGCATCCAACACAACGTAGTGTGGGAATAGCCCGTGCAGGGGTGAGCATACGATACTCAGTAGGGACCCTGAGACCCCCGAAGGTCTCCCAGAATCCACAAATGATAAATCATAAATGAAAGAGACAATCACAAAGTATCAACCAACTCTACTTAGGTATATGTCCATACATATAACTAATTCATCAATTCCAGTTCAACTCCAACTCTCACCCCCATGCACATCCCAGTCCACATAGGATAGAAGTTAATCAAACCAATGGTAATGACTGAATGGTCAAGGCTCAGCTCAAACAGATATGCAACATACGAAAATGGGTGGATATGATTTGATGTAGCCTCTGAAACATCTCCTCTGCCGAACCCAGTAGGATCCAAGTACAGAAGTCATCGCTGCCATACCCACGTAGAATCCAAGTACAGTAACCATTGCTGCCAAACCCACGTAGGATCCAAGTATAGTCATCATCGATACCGAACCCATGGAGGATTCATGTACAATCATCCTCACTGTCGAAACCATGTAGGATCCTAGTATAGTATTCATTTTTGTCGATCCCACAGAGGATCCCAGCTCGGTAGTCATCGCAGTCGCAACAAGCTCTAGGGTCCCCACACACAATGTGCTCGATTCCGGGAGGGTCCGCTCCTTGAGTAAAGGGGTCGATACATAAACTATCACGAAGTCCATAGTTTATGTATTATGATGTTCTGCCTCGTCAAAAGGAACTAAATGCGACAGACGGCGCGTCAAACAGACTCCTGGTCTAAGAGATATTGTATTTTCGGTTCCAGTGGCCCTGTTAAAAATTTGCTCGTTCCAAACCTGGTTGTTTACCAAAGTTGTCCAAAACACACTTTGAGTATCGAAAAAGGACCACCTCATCAATAGGATCCCAGTTCCACAGACGGTGCATCGATCAGACGTGTGATCTTTAAGTTATTCACATTTAAGTGAATAACAGGCTCGACCCGTTAAGCCCAGTGGGCTAGCGGGTCGGGTTAACCTAGTTTTTGGTGGGTCTGTCCCGGTAGGGGTGTCAGACCGGCCCGAAGAGGTGCGCTACCCGACCTAAGGGGTGTGGCCTGGCCCGAAGAGAGTGTGGCACAGCCGGGCGCGCGGCTAGCTGGCCGAGCGGCGTGGCCCGAAGGCCGAGCGATCCAAGCCCCCCCTGGCTATTCGAACTGACGAACTTCCCTTCTTAAACCAGTCGGCTAGGCCGGCCGGCCTTCTGGCGCAAGCGGACAACACGGTGGGCCACGAGTTTCATCAGTGTGGCACCCTCTTGGCACCGCAGTTCGGCTCCATCAAGCCGGCCGACGGGTCGGCCGGTTCTCCAGCGCAGTGCCCTCCTGGTGCAGTGGTTCCCCTTTACTCGCCCAGCCGACGGGCCGACTGGTTCTTCCACAGAACCGGCCCATGAAGTGGGCTACTATTCATCCTGCATAGCTGGCGCGATTATGACGACTTCCTTCGCCACGTTCTCGGCACAGCGTGATGGAGTCGTGCCTCCTCCGCCTTCTGTTAACTATTCTAAATAAGACAGGAAATGACAGAGGGTCGTCGGGCTGTGTTTGTTGGGCCTGCTCCCTCCACATTAGGCTGTAACAATCGGCCGAGATATTGAACGAGAACGAGGGAGTAATTTATCTAAAATAAATTAAGCAAACCCCCTACCTCAATAATTCATGTCGTACATCGGGTGCCGTGGAAGACGGCGTCGCGGGGTGAGGTTTCGTAGATGACGTTGGTGTGCGTTATCGTTCTTCGTGGAACCAGCTTTCTTAATTGAAGAGACTTCGTTCTTCGTTGAGATAGGAGTTCTCTTTTTCTTCACACAAGAGTTCTCTCAAATCATCTCCAACACAACATGTGCCAAAATAAAATAATAGGATAAACTATTATTTTATTAAAATAAGAAGTTATAATTTCAAAATTCAAACCACTCCATTAATAAATTGAAGAGGTTGAATTATTTAATTGTCATGTGTTGGCATGAATTAAGAGGGAGAGAGAGTGAGAGGAATATTCCACATTTAATAGGCGTTTACAAAATAATGAATGGGGTTTAAGGGGGTTTGGGGAAAATGAAAGGTTGGGGCTCGTGTAGCCCCCACCAATCATATATCCACACATGGAATGTCGGGTGGGTGTGGGCCCCACCAACAACTTCCCATGGGAGGAGTTAACCTCCTTATATATAAAATAAAATTGTTCCATCAATTTTATTTACTTCCTAATTAAACCCCAATAATTAACGTCTCCTACCATGAAAACACAACTATGGTAAAGGTCCCCTTATAAAATTACCAGCGTTGTGAGTTCATTGGTGGCCTCGGATTTCAATTCCAAGAACTGGTTCAAAAGATAGAAAAACTCGCTCGTTCTTTTACTGAACGTACCCAGGCTAAACATCGAAAATTGATTCCGGGCACACCGGGCCTCAGAATCAAGTGTCGTCAGAAGCCACAGACTCGTAAAATTCCAAAGTATTTATGAAAAAAAATCCATGAACTTTCCGGGTCTTTACACTTTTATCTAGTTTATATGATCAATTTTTTACCAAAAAGTGGATTCTAAATGTTCATTTTACTAGGAACCACTATGGCATGTCCAAATTCATTTCACCTTAGTTCGTGATATTTTATAAGGCATTATAATGTTGCCCATTGTGCTTCATTGTGATGGCCATTATTCAAGACTTTCTCTAAATTAATGGGCTCTATCAAACCAAGAATTCTCTATAATTTTCAAAAAAAATTGGGTGAATCTAGGTTTTCGTCAATTATCTTCCATCACCCATGATCTTGGATTGATTCCTCAAATTGGAGGACAAACTCTTGATGATTTTATGTGAGTTCCCCTTCCAATGAACTTGTTTTCCCTCCATTTATCTTTGTGTGAACAGAATATCTAAGCCTAATTCTATATCACATTATGTGATCATTAACTACAATCTCTTTTATAAGGAATTGATATTGGTTTGAAGGATCCTTAGCATACGAGATTGATTGTATAGGAGTGTGGGTGTGATTTGTGCATCGACACACGGAAAATCATGATGTTGACATTGATGTGTGTGAGGTTGGATGTTATTTACCATATAGTGTCCTTATATATGATTTTTTTCATTATATGATTGTATGTTATTTTTTTTTGAGACCCTTGATTGGGTTTTATGGCTTTTCTGTGAGTGTGAAACACTTGAGACCCATGTATAACAGTCGATCAAATGTTTGTACATGTGTATCCCATGAGACCAACATCTTTGTGGTGATCAAAAGTGTCTATATACCTATTGATACTTATGATTGGTTTATTATAATGTACTTACATGTTTTATTCCCTATTGTGTTTGGATATATGGACTTTAGTGGTTTTTCATATAGTATAAAATGAAATGTGGATCATTGTGACTTTATGTTCCTTATAGGGGAGGATCTGTGACATGTGATGATGGACAACGATATAAGTAAGGGATATGATGGACTTAAGGTATGACCCTAGTAATTGATGGGATATAACGTTAATGTGGCCTTACCTGATATAGAGGCAAGGTATGATAACCATTTAGATTTAATCGTGATAGATACCAGTATTAACAACCTTGTGGATCAACTAAAGACTCATTAGCCTTGTGAATACTCAGATACATGTGACAAGGCCTTGTTGTCATCCCTATTTCATTAATTCTATTATGATTTCCTTCTATCATGGAATCGAAGTAGGTATGTCCAGGTTTCATGGTAGCTAGGTTAGCACATGAATGATTGAAAAGAGATCATTATTACATGATTTTTTACAACCTTATTATCATGGAACACACCTATTTTACAAGTTCAATTATGTTAAGGATGAATTGGTGGTGGCTTATCGGATTTACACTCACACCTTCTATTAATATCTTGATGTGTATGATGAATCGTGATCAGTGATCTAGGAAAATGCAAAGGACCAATGACAGGGAGCTAAGGAACTGATCATGGGGTTCAGAGTTGTTACGTGGATAGATAATGAAGTGTTTAAATCATGTAACACTTCAATTTAATATTTTTTATTTTATACATTTTGACAATTCAGTTTGGGGTCCCTGTTTTATTACCTTCAAGACTTGATATACTTTCAATGACTTCTGAAATAACATTTTTATAATTCTTATGTTGTATTTTTTTTGTGTTTTTCATTATGAATGTTTATGGGTATGATTTTATACAATGGATACTGAGGTTATAGTCTTTCCAATAACATCATTATATCCCTCACTATAAGTTGGAAACCTCTTACATATGGGGAGGTGCGCATGAGGTCATATGGTGCTCTATATCGGGCTTGGTAATTTAGGTTGGGGAATTACATATAATTATATTGAGATATTATATATGATTTACATATATAATTGAGTGAGGGTAATGTGATGTGATCATCCATAATTGAATTTTATAAACTAGTCCATGTTGATGGAATAGGAAACCTAGCTTAACATGGTCATCAGGTCCTGACAAGCCAAGTACCACCATTTTTCCAACAGAAATGTGTTCCCCTCCCTAGGGACAACACACATTCCCGAATGTGTAATAAAACTAATGAAAATCCCCATAGTCCAATAAAAGTTCTTTCTATTGTGATATTTCATCACTCGCACACACCCTAGAAAACTTCCCAAAAGGTCACCAATCCTAACCACTACTCCAAGCCAATAATTATTAACTTCGAATCTTTAGGTTGGTGGGCTCATGTAAAGAAAGATACACCATGTTAGCATGAGTTATATCATCTTTCCATTTAACCCTTTATCATTATGAGGTGTTACATTCACCCCCACCCTAGAGCACAACATCCTCTTATGATCATGTTATGTGGGAATAACATACTATTTTTCCCATATTTACATGAATTATTAGACAATGTGACCTTATAAAAATGCAGATCATTTTATATTGTAGTTTGTAGACATAGGTATAAAATTATTATTATTGATAGAGATTGCACCAAATCCATTTGAAGCTTGAGTAACATTGATTCTATTATAGAGGCCTCTCTATGATTAAATGTATTGATTCAAAAATTCATTCTTTTTTTCAATGCTACACTGCTTTATTAGGTCATACAATGTGGTTTAGTGAATGGGGATTGAATGTGACTTAGAGATATACCCAAAAGGTTTTCTAGATATTATCCAAATGATTTTTGGATGGTAATTCCCAAGGTATTAAGTATAATTTTATAAATGTTGATGTTATTGATAACATTACCAAAGTAATTGAGATAATATCCAAAAATTGTTTTGGTTTTGGTTTCACATGTTATTGTATGTGTATAGTATAAAGTGAAATGCAACAGAGTTTATGAGGGTTTATTAAAAGTGGGTGGTTGAAATATATATGTATTAAATCCCTTATACTAGGCCATATCATGTTAGGAATACAATTGGGGGTATTTCATTGAATGATATCCCATGATTCATATAAGATGATATATATGTGATGTATATCATAAATTACAATATTTCCATATCTTAGGGGGAATCAAGATGCCACTATAAGTCTTTATAGTAGTGTATGACATGCTTATAATATAGTATGAAAATACATGGTAGCTTCCACATCCTTCATACGATTTATGTTTGATTATGAATCAATTGATTTATTCAATTATGACTACAGGTAATCATTTGAAGTGTTCAAATGACTATGAAGTAGCAATGAGAAATGTGTTATCATAACTCATCTTTACTACCATGTGATTGTAGCTGATTCCCAACTCCCATTATTGAATAAAGGGAGCATATATAAAGGGATATGATCCCCATAATGGAACTACATAATATTTTCTATCCCTATTTAAAGAACTCTTTACCATGGTTCCCTTTTTTTATATACAGAGTTGTTGACATAAAACCATAGTATATTGTTGGGTCCCCTCATTATGAATAAGTATTTAAGTGTATATTGGTATACACATATAGGTGAGTGTCCTTAGGACTTTTATTGGTGATTAAAATCAAGAAATATCTTTTGAGACATATAGTCACATAGCTTGAAATATTTGAGGTAAATATTTTATTTTATGTTCTGAATTTACATTTAGGTTCTATTGATGATAGATCACGCATTATTATTAGTTTCATTCACTGCACTGGCCATCTGATGATATACCAAAACCCATCAGTGGTATCAGTTCCACTTTCATCAATGAATTGATTTGTTCTTTTATTTTTTATGAAAAACATTAATATCCTAATATTCATGATCCCATATCAAAGTGTAAAACATTACATTGTCAACTACCAATAATTGGATTAAGTGGCTTTATGGAATTGAATATTTTAATTCAAATTTTCATAATCATAGTATATTAATGCTGTATATTATCGAGAATCATATATTGAAAACCCATCGTTTTTTGTGTTATAACCTATTATATAGGTGATATAATAGGCCTATAACTAAAAATGGGGTTGCTCAAAAATAGATCATCGAGTCATAATTCTATTATAGATTCTATCATAAAAAACCACATTGACCTATAGGTAACAGTTACACCATTTTCTAAAGTAGAAATTTCTCCATATGCAAGGGTTACTCCCTTTATCATAGAAGTTATTTATTTATAAAGAAGGGCATCTATAACCTCTATCATGTAGTATGAATGAAAAACTAGTAATCTATTATTTAATATGATATAGCTAAAAATGATTAAAATTCTTTATTTTAGCATTAATTTCTTATAGTTTTTATTTTTTATAAAAATATTGTTCGAAAATATAAATATAATATTTTCATGAAAAAATAAAATCTGAAATGTTTATATATATTTATATATATATATATATCTCTCATTTTTGTTAAAACAGATTGATTATTTATTTATTTATTCCTTTATTAATAATAATGTTTATAAATTTTTTTATAAAATATGGGTATTAATTATCCTTCAATTTATATGATGATTTTATTTTTATAAAACATTAATCCATGAATTACATGTTATATACAACAATATAAGATTTAGTTTTCATCTATCTTTTCCTCAGTTTGTAATTTAATTTTTTAGATTCAATTATATTGGTGAATATATTTAATATTGGTTTTCAGAATTTTGATGAATTAAACTCTTTTTTGATTAAATTATCCCTATATAGACGGAATTTGTGTAATACATCCCACTGGTTTGGCATCTTATTATATATTCTAGAAATGCGGTCATTGTTTATCTTTGTATTTGGGAATACCTTGGTAGAGTTTATCAGTCTTGTATAATTCTAAAATTTAAACTAAAATGTTCATATAACATATGAATAGGATAAATTTGGACGTGTTTGAATATATTTAACTTTTATATTTTGGTAAGTAACACAAACTATGGGAATTGTAAATAGTTACACATTAACATAGATTATACATATTAATTTACTGGTTGGAATCATGATTAAAAATCTAAACCATTAGAAACCTACATATATAATGGAATTAAAAATGATAGTATAAATATTTTATGTGATTCCGTAATTATGAAATTAATATGAATATTATGTCTATTAATTTGGTGACATGCTGGGAAGAAATCCCTATTAACACTTTGTGTGATATTCCTTCCAAATATGAGTCATTCAATAGAATTTTTGAAGGATTTTTTTATTTTCAACCTTTATTAAAGATTCATTAAAAATTGCTGTGATTTTTTAGTAAATATTGATAATAATATTTGAGTGATTCGGAGTTGGTCCGAGATGAATTTTATGTGTTCCTGAGTTATTTGATGAACTCTATAAAGTCATCAACATTTTTTTAAGACACATTATATTTCAATAAGAATCTTATGGTTATCTTAAGGATGATGTATATTTTTGTAAGAATAAAAAAATTGGAATCTTTCAAAGCAATGAAGACACCTCGCCCCATAAGAGTCATTTAGACTCCTCGTAAGAGTGAATCAGACATTCTGAAGTAGTCATTAGTCTTAACAAGAACCATTGACATAATTTTGATTCATTCTGAATGCAATCAAAAAAATTCAAAAATAAATAATTCTATAATATTAATCCACAACATAAGATTCATTTGATGAGAAATCCCTAAGATTCATTTTACTGTTATGGTATATCATTTAAATCTTAAAATCAGAAAATAATAGAATCTTCATAGTACATTGTAAGAGTCATTTTACCATTATGATATGAATGTATTGGGATTTTCATATGAGTTATATCCTTTTTGAAAATTTTATATTATGGAATAATTAAATGTATGTGAAATTCTAGAATAAATTGTTTCTATAAATTTATATGGGATGATGCTATGGTGGTATTTAGCTCATAAATAACATTAAAATCATTATGGTGTGATTCAAGTTAGCAGTTTGAATGTTTTTTTAATGATTAAAAGCATCACATCATGAAGAAAAGTAAGGTTGATTCCATCTGAATTTGATCATATGAAATGTAGAGAGGAGATCATGTTTATAAATTTTTGGATTTCATTAATTAATTAATCTATTTATTATTTTAAATGATGATTTCTCCTGATAGAACACCCAAGGATTTTATTTAACAATCGAAATGAAAAAAATGGAATTTATATAATATAACTAGAGAGAGTGGTTAAATGTTAAAGGAATATTTTATTCCTATGGTATATTTTCCCATATGAACATTTGATTGAGGAAACATACAGAGGATCTGAGTGTAGAATTATACTGTGAGAAATCACTTGAATGTGTGATTCTATTGATTTTCACATATTAGATAATTCAAGATTATTGATAATACTCTATTAAGTGGTGAATATTGAATAGATAGTTAATTATGAGAGACAAAGGCCTTAATAATAAAAATTGAGACTATAATTGAGAAACTAGAAGAGTGTAGAAAACGTGAAAGAGCCCAATTTATTCCAAGATTTGACATTGAGATGTTGATAATCAACTAATTCTTCATAAATTTAGTAACACCAACAAATCTAAGATCAACATTAAATATTCATGTTTTAGTTTATATGTTTATGCTATCATATTAGGATCTAATTATATTGATTAGTCAAGATAATGATCAATATTAATTATTTTAGAAACCCATATTTCTTATGATCTTACTCACCCTAGTCTAAATAAAATTAATACTGGAAGGGGAAATTTTATTTGGAATGGGATTTTAAATAGTTTTTCGAATAACTATAGTATAGTATGACACATATCAAACCACTTGTATCTTGTTATTGATTAATACTGGATAGTATATGACTCAGAAACCCCAATCAAATCAAGGAGTAGGTACCCGTATTAATATTGGACCATGTATGAAATGTGTGTCCCATAACATTATTTAATTTTAATTTTTTATTCAGGTGAGGATGAGATTAATATTGAGAGTATTAGATCCTAACAGATCATAGTGGTTTATTTCTAAGAGAAATAAATTTTAAAATAATCTCACACTAGATTCACCTCTAATGGTGCACCAATTCTCAAGTCATATGAAATGAAAATACATGTTATAACCTTGATAAATCCACATTGTGGGATCATAAAAAATTAGTGTATCCATTGATTATCCTATGTTAGGAATGGATTGTGTTGATAACCCTAAGATTTAGGTAACCATAAATTATTGTGATATTTAGGGGACACTTACATAGGAACCTGAAGAGTTGGGATAATAAAGAAATATTATTGAGTTTATATCCATATGATAGATTTGGTTAAATATTTTTCCACTAAACTATCCAATATTAATATATGATATTACTATAAGGTAATCCATCCTAAATATATCAAGTGATGATGTTCACTCAAAATAGTTCGGAATACTTAGTGTAACATAGATCATGGCTCACTAAATTGATATAATGTTTGGTGTCAACAATTTTTAGTGGCATTTATTTCTCTAAAAGTCCTTGATGAAATATATAAAACATGACACTCACTCATAGATATGTATTTTTTATAGATTATGGAATGTATCATAATTGTCATTCTGAGATCTCATGTCGGTTCGAACTATAAAAAATTATTAATAAGAATATATTGAAAAGAAGTGTTCTCAATGAAAATCATTCCGAACATTTGAATGTATTTTTTATAGAGATCAATTATTAAAACTATAACTCATAGGTATTATATATCAAGTTTATATGAATTTTTTTTTCTAATACACAGTTGATTAATGATATAATAGAATTGGAGAAATGTGATGTAGATTTATGTGTTTGAAATAGAGAAAGAGTTTATAAATTGGATATTCGAACTTATGATCAAATTTTTCCCATAGGATTTGTTCTGAAATTTTAAAACTATTATTTAGTTCCGGCCATAACTAAAAATTTTATTAATATATATTTTTCAGATAATATTGGATTTTCATCCAATATTAAGAAAATGTGTGATTATATATATATAAATTAAATGTTTTATTGAATTTGGAATATTGTAAATGGCTTATGCATTTTAGATTTGGATAATCCTATCTATATCATTACAAATATGGTGGTAATGGTTGATGCTAATACAACATACCTTGGAAATTATACCTTCAATATATAAAAGGTAAACATATCCAATTACTCTCTCTATATAAATTTTTCATTTATTAGATTACGAATCATTTGAGAATTGTAAATCTTTTTTACAAGGAAAAATGACCAAAGCCCCATTATGTGGAAAATGTGAAAGGGCTAGTGCACTTTTGGATCTTATACAAAGTGATGTGTGTGGGACAATAAAAATTGATGAATGTAAAGGGTCTACATACTTCATTACATTTATCATTGTATTTATCTTCCATGGTTATGTTTTTTTAGGCACTAGTATGAAAATTTTGAAAACTTAACATAGTTTAAGAAAAGTAAAAAATCAAATGGGAAAAAGTATTAATATTCAATGATCAGATTGGGGTGGGGGATAATAGTTCTAGGAAATCAATTATTATGTAAACTATTTTGGAATTATATTGTAAATACATACTCCAAGAGCTCTGTACCGATAAGTTGTGTCTGAGAGGAGTAATCATACTCCATTGGATTTGGGTTGATCGATGATGAGTCAATGTTACCTTTATTTTTCATTTTTGGGAGATTACTATTAAACATATATAATTTTAATTAATTGTGTCTCATATAAGAATATAGTAAACACATCATGCAAGATTTGGAGAAGTAAACATCCCAAGATGACTTTTTTTTATCTGTGGTTGTGAAGCGAAGTATGATGTTTCAATTTTAAAAAAATAGACCTTAAATAGGAAAATTTATCATTGGTTGGTGATCCCAACAAAACCATGGTCTATTATTTCAAAAACCCCGGGGATAAAAAAGTGTTTATGTATTGAGTTTATATTTTAATTATAATGGATTATGATTCCCCATTCCCGCACTCCCTAATTTTGTTCTGAGAGACACATACTTTACACCATTACATTTATACAAGCTGTAAACACCTCAATATAACCATTTATAATTACAAAATCAACATTGAATATTGAATCTATTAGATTCAAATGATATTTTCCGGTTTAGTGATTTATAAAATTAGGACACATAATTAGATAATAAATACCATGTATTTCTCTTCAAATGGACATTTTTTTATTATTTAAAAGAAAATACCAAATTCATCAAACTCCTTGAAAGTATTAAATATTTTATCCCACACTTGCTGTACTTATAAACATGTTACACATATTTCATTTATTAATATCCTTATTAATAGAATCACAATAAATGGGTGATCTCAAACAATTAGTAACAGAAACATATAACTAAAAAAATCATTGAATAAACATGGAAAAAATATTATGGAAGGAAACATTAATAAACATGAAGCGATAATCAACTTGAACTGATATCATGTTATATCTAGGGAAATAAATGAAGACATGGATATTAAAAACACTAATCTTGTAACACCCCAAGCTTCTACGGTACGTTTCCCTTCGAATAATGCGATAGCGTGTGTTGTACGCAACCTCGAGTTCTAACACACACCACAACTAATTAAACTAGCCGTTGTGAATAGTAATACCTAATTTTTGAAATTATATATATTTTATATTTGAAAATGGACTTAATTTTTGGACTCGGAATATCGAATTTAGCCTAAGGTGAAATTTTGGTACTTTTCGGATAACTTTCATATTTTGATGAATAGTGAAAATTACTAAATTTTAATTAAAAACAACTTTTTTAATAAAAATAATTAATAGTGATAAATTATGAATTTTAGTGGTTTTAAAGTATATTTAGAATATATTTTTACATTTTAATATAATGTTGGTCATTGGACATAATTTTACAATTAAACCGAACATAAACAAGTGTCACTCTTTTGATAGTTATTATCTCTTAAAAACACGCTTTTTGTTTTGACAGCGGGAATTAATTTTAAATTAATTTCTGCCACTTATGTGTTTTGAATTTAGGAAAATGGATTCCATATTTGGAATCAGGATGTTCAAATTGTGTAAATGGGTAACTTTTATTTTTAGACATTTTGAATAATTACTGCGGTAAATATTTTATTTACCATGGTTAAGGGTAAATCCGGTAAATAAGGGTTAAAAAATAATATTATAATAATACTAAATTATCCTAAAACGTGTCTTAACCCTATTGGTTGATACATGGTCGACCATGGGCATCTTTGGGTCTATTTTGGGACCCCATGGATCCACTTGTAAGTGATAATGACACTTTATTTTAATTTAGTTAAAATGAGTACAAAAATGACACAAGCATATATCTTTTAGAACAACAATTTTTACATAGGGTTATATATGTTGGATTTTAGATTATAAATATTCATTAGAAATATGAAAAGATTTCCTACATAATGATATTTTATTTATAATTTTTAGACATTGAATAATTTATTTTATTTATGACACAATGATGATGCAGTAATTACTATAATAGTGAAAAATTAAAATAATTGATATTATAAATACCCAAATAATTATAATATGAAACTTTTAATGAATTAAACTAATTTTCTAGGATAATATGATATATTAGGATTGATTTAATTGACTTTTTTCTAAGTAATCAATCTGTTATGAGTTTCACAAAAAATCAACTATTGAATAGTGTCAAAATTGACATAAAAGAGTTCTTAAAACAAATATTATATTATTAATTGATATTAAATTCCTAAAAATCTAAGGTTCGGCCAAGAGACTTATATTATGATAGGTTCCTCATTAATGGACCACTTGGGGGTCTCTTGGATGTATATAGTAAGTTTATTAACCATATTATATAAAAATACAAAGAGACATTGTAAAAGTGAAACTAATTAACTTAGAGTTAATACTTAAAGATAAGGTTAATATAAGTACCCAAACCTGTCTAAATTCTATTGGTTGAGTGGTTTTCGACCTATCCCCACATTAACCTTTGAATAGTCAACTTTGGAGCCATTAGAAACCGAATATGAATTTATTATAAATTAATATTTCTAGCTTTTCCAAAGGTGCCCCTCACCCCTCTTATAAAAGGGCACTCCTCCTTCTCATTTCTTCACACCTCTAAAGCCTTTTGGTTCGGCCAAAATCTGCCCAAATACTCTCCCAACATCCCTCACTACAACCTAGGGGCCTTAGTTTGATCAGAAAGCCAACCTAAGGAGCCCTTTTGATCAAATCAAAAGGAAGAACCCGAAGAAGAGGTAATGTTTTCACCACCCCTTTTCCAAGTTCATTTCTTCTTCCACTTCTTCTTCCTTTGTTGTTACCATTCTAAAATAATGACTCCAGTATCATTTATATACTGTGATGTTATTATAAATATGGTACAACCATATTCAGTATTCTATCCACCCTTTGAATAACATGTCACCATACGTGCGTACGTACGGCTTACCGTCTCCACGTCGTGGTGTAATTGTTATTCAATATATTATTATTTGGATGGGTATAATAATGATGTGTAACTCATGTAAATAATAAATATAACATATTAATGATTCTGTATATATGATATACCATCCATTTATATATTATTTTAATATCAAAAGAATGATATTGTCGCTCGTGCGTACGTACGGACTACCGTCTCCACGAACGCGATGAGATTCATTCTCCATCGTAACCATTAAAGTATAATTATCATTTTATGATTTAAAAATGATTTTTAAGGACTTGATATCATTCTGGATATGAATAATATACAACCTATCCTTTACAAACATGTCTTACGTAACAAAACATATGAAAGAAAACAAGTAAGTTAACACCCGAAACAACGATAATACTAAGATATTATTATCAAATCAATATTAAAAGATCATATATGATATCATATTAATGTATATGATTCTTGTATAATTTAATAACAATTATTTCACCATTATAAAGGAGGTTAACCTACCACAACCAAGGAAAAGTACAAGGTAAGGGTTATTTCACAATCTCTTCATTATCCGAGGTTGTATATACGTAATAATATACTGGGATCTCTTTATCATCCACATCCATGTTTTCTTAAAAATGTTTTTCAAAACATTTTTACTATTTACAAGAATATGGGTTAAAGTCATTTATACCCTTTTTTGACTTTTTATAAGAGGTTTATAAAGGAATCTTTCCGTCGTTTTCAAAACAATGTCCTTTTTAACCTTTTCGACAGAATTGAGGTAAGAATGTTTTTTTTAACTTATACGGCGGGTGCGGTTATTTTCCGCCATTATAAAATCGTCGAAGCTTTCCATACAAGCTTATAAGAATATTTTCAAAGAAAATGTTTTATTTTATATGGATCTTAAATGATTTCAAAATAAAAGGAGATACTTCTTTAAAAAGAATTTTGATTTCATCTATGTCAACATCCTTTGATGGATTTTAAGATTATTTGAAGTTGATTTATTATGATACAAAACTTCTATATTGTATTGAAGGTTTTGTGATATGTTTGACTGTGGATGTGCTATTTTTATACCATTCATAGTTTATGGTGAAATTATTGACATTTCGTATGCTAGTTTTAATACGAATGTTTATGTTATGTTTAAACCTTTTCATATGGGAATGCATTGGACTTAATAAGTGACGGGTGGAGCCCGCTATAGCTCCTCGATGCATCGGTAGGTCTCATGAGACAAACTAGTGTCTTGGCACAAGGCCTTGACAAAATCTTATTTGTAGTCTTGGCACGAGGCCTTGGCTATGTGGTTATGATAGTCTGGCATTATGCATTCCAACATTATGAAAGTGGTTATTGATATTCACATGTGATTATTCGATTAGTAGAATATCCATGTGAATAAGTAAATGACATCATTTCATTTTATTTATGCCATACCATGTTGAATGTTCATGTTTAAAAGGCTTTTGTTTTAGTTATACATTGCCTTAAATGTTTATTATTATTTATGAAAGTTTCCGCTATATTGTTATCCTTACTGGGCATTTGAGCTCACCCCTTTTCTATGTTTTATTTTTCCCAGGTAGTGAAGAAGTAAATTATGAATGACTTGCAGGGATATTATGAGGGGTTAATAGTGTGGATATGAAGACTTTGTTGTTGTAGTAGTTTTTTTTTCACTTTGAAATGTAATGTAAAACTTTATGATTATATCTAGTGTTTCCAAGGCTACTAAACCAATCGGTCTTTCGGGATTTGATCTTTCTTGTGATCATGCCAATGTTATGTAAATAATGCACCGACTCTGGGTAACTAGGGTCGGGGCGTTACAGTTGGTATCAGAGGAAGTTTAGTACAAACCTTGGAAGTTAGATTTAGATAAACTCTGATTAGAGCACGTAGACCTAAGATGAACTTTGAGGATTAGTATATAAGAACTTCCTAGAATTTTGGTATTGTAGAGATTTTGTGAGTTTTCCGAGCAATACATCCCTGTCTGGATACGAGCAGGTAGAGGCGGCTCTGGCACAGATGTACCTAGGGGTAAAACCCGAAAACACCGCTTTGAGCTAGACTCGAACGGGAACTGGTGCACGACAACGGGCCTTGCTGCACTCTTGGTTACGACACTCCCGGGGGATATGCTTAGGATAACTCTCACTTTCTTTACAAATCATTATGAAGGGTTTATGAGTATATACTTCCTCAAAGAAAACATATTTATGATTATGGATTATATCAATAGATAGTTCAATTTATGTTTAGTGTTATGTATTTTGATTCATAAACTGATCTAGTTTATGACATTGTTTAGAAATGGCGCCTAGTGGAAGAAATGGAAACCGTATCAATGCACGCACTCCATGTAGGGATTGCCCTCCTGCTCAAGATAATTATAGTGGGGCTGGTGATGCAACTGGTGTCGATCAGCTAATCACCATACTGGGACAACTTACTCAGGTTATGAATAATAACCTTACCCGTATGGAGCACCCTGATCCGCAGCGTGGAGGATCAATGTTAGATCGATTCATGAGGAAACAACCACCAATGTTCAATGGAAGTACAAATCCCTTAGTAGCTGAGCAATTGATATTTTCCCTAGAGAAAATATTTCAGGCTTTGGGGAGCAGTGAAAGGGAAAAAGTTATCATGGCAGTTTACCGCCTCACTGGAGATGCTGATCAATGGTGGTCATTGATTCAAAACATGAAGGAAGATGATGAAGTATCAAACATGGAATGGATGGAGTTCAAAGATCTGTTTTTAGAAAAATACTTCCCTCGCGACCATCGAGCAGATATGGAAAGGCAATTTCTGAGTCTGAGACAAAAGGAGGACGAGAATGTCACAAAGTATGAGGCTAACTTTACAAGGTTAGCGAGGTACGCTGGTGATTATATTCGTAACCCAAGAAGTAAGATTGATCGTTTCTTTGATGGTTTAAAACCATTTCTCCGTCGAGCGTTAGTCTCACAATCCTTTTCATCGTACGAAGACATTGTCTCATGTGCTATCAAGACCGAAAAGGAATTCTCTAAGTCTTATGACTTTAAAGCGAAGCAAGAGAAGAAGAGACCTGCTGATCAATCTGGGAATGGAAATAAGGGGAAGAAGGGAAAGGTTGAATATCCATCTTGTGGTAAATGCGGGAAGAAACATCCTGGTGCTTGCCTGAAGGGAATGGGAGTCTGTTACAAGTGTGGTGAAAAAGGCTACCAAGCTCATGATTGCAAGGGGAAGAAGGAAGCTACCAACGTTCAGTGCTACAATTGCAGGGAGATGGGGCATTATGCAAATGCATGTCCTAAGCGTCAGGAGAACTTACCTCAGAAAAGGCCAAGGGATCAAGCCCAGGCTTATGCTATCACTACTGCTGAGGTAGAAGCTCCGAAAGACGTGGTGGCAGGTAATTTAATGGTTTCCTCAAGATTAGCAAATGCATTATTTGATTCTGGATCATCGCATTGTTTCATATCTTCCCAGTTTGCTAAGAAAATTAGATATTTCCAATTTGATTTAATAAGGGAGTTGTCAGTTAAAACTCCTAAGGGAAGTATCGTTGCAACAAAGTTTTGTGAATCAGTCCCCATTAGAGCACATAAATTTTCTTTATCTGCCGATTTCATCGTCATACCTATGATTGAGTTTGATATAATCCTCGGTATGGACTGGCTTTCGGACTATGATGCGAAGATTTATTGTAAGAAGAAAGAGGTTACGATTCTTGATGATAATGATAAGGAGCACCTTATTTTTAGAGCAGAATCGTCACCACCTAATTCTTATTTAGATCCACCCCCAGTAGTTCAACTTAATTCAATTATTGGGGAGGAAGAGAATGAAATAACTATCGGTGAGGAAAGGAATGTTCAAATAGAGGATGTACCTGTTGTGAAAGAATTTGTAGATGTATTTCCGGAAGATTTACCTGGACATCCTCCAGAACGAGAAGTTGAGTTTTCTATTGATTTGATTCCTGGATCAAGGCCTATATCGAAGACCCCTTATAGAATGGCCACTGTAGAGTTAGTCGAACTAAAGAAACAACTAGAGGAATTGAGTAATAAGGGATTTATTCGCCCTAGTGTTTCTCCATGGGGAGCCCCTGTTCTTTTTGTTAAAAAGAAAGATGGATCTATGAGGTTATGTATCGACTACAGGGAGATCAATGCTATAACAATAAAGAACAAGTATCCCCTACCTCGTATTGATGATTTATTTGACCAACTGCATGGAGCTCAATACTTTTCAAAGATTGACCTTCGATCTGGATACCATCAGTTGTGTGTGAAGAAGGAAGACATTCCGAAAACAGCATTTTGAACCAGGTATGGGCATTACGAGTTTACTGTAATGCCGTTTGGATTGACTAATGCACCATCTGTATTCATGGATCTGATGAATAGAGTTTTCAAGGAGTATCTCGATGAATTTGTGGTAGTATTTATTGATGATATATTGGTATACTCCAAAACCTACGAAGATCATGAAAATCACTTGCGCATTATCTTGAAGACTCTGAGGAGGCATGAATTATATGGGAAGTTTAGCAAGTGTGAATTCTGGCTTCAGGAGATTTCTTTTCTTGGCCATATTGTCTCTAAAGATGGAATCTCTGTTGATCCTTCTAAGACCAAGGCAATCCAAGAATGGCCAGCACCTATGAGTATAACTGAGGTACGTAGTTTTATTGGTTTGGCAGGTTATTATCGACGTTTCGTCCAGAATTTTGCCCGATTGGCTAACCCATTAACGAAGCTCACACGTAAAGGGGTTAAATTTGTTTGGACAAAAGAGTGTGAAGAATGTTTCGAAGAACTGAAGAGAAGATTAGTCAATGCTCCTATATTGACTCTACCATCGGGGAATGATGGGTTCGTTATTTATAGTGATGCATCAAAGAAAGGACTTGGCTGTGTCCTTATGCAGAATGATAGAGTTATTGCCTATGCATCACGACAGTTGAAAATTCATGAACAAAACTATCCTACTCATGATCTCGAGTTAGCAGCAGTGATCTTTTCTTTGAAAATATGGAGGCACTACCTCTATGGTGAAAAATGTGAGATTTATACTGATCACAAGAGTTTGAAGTATATTTTCTCACAAAAAGAACTCAACATGAGGCAAAGGAGATGGCTTGAATTACTCAAGGATTATGATTGTACGATACACTACCACCCAGGGAAGGCAAACAAGGTGGCAGATGCTTTGAGTAGAAAAGACCATGGAGTTTTGAACAATATGAGAATTGAAAGGGATCCAATTTTCATGGAGCTAGTGAAGATGGACATGGGAATAACCAGGGAAGGTGAAACATCAATGCTTTTTCAAATGGTTGCCAAACCATCTTTACTAGAAAGGATTAAGAGTTCTTAGACTGATGATGAAGAATTCCAAAAGAAGATTAAAGCTGTGAATGATGGGAGATTGAGAGACTTTGCGTATGAAGGTGGAATTTTGAAATTCGGGAAGAGACTTTGTGTTCCCAATATACCTGATCTAAAAAGGGAATTGCTGGATGATGCTCATAGTTCCAATTTCTCTATACACCCCGGGAGCACCAAAATGTATAGAGATTTGAAGGAACATTTTTGGTGGGACAACATGAAGAGGGAGATTGCTGATTTTGTGTCAAGATGTATGGTTTGTCAACAAGTGAAAGCTGGAAGGCAACAGCCTGGAGGAGTCATGCAACCTCTTCCCATACTGGAGTGGAAATGGGACAATATTACAATGGACTTTGTCATGGGGCTACCAAAGACTCCTAGAAGGAATGATGCAATATGGGTTATTGTTGATCGTCTTACCAAGTCAGCACATTTTCTTGCTATAAGAGAAGATCTACCCCTGGAACGTCTAGCAAGACTATACATTAATGAAGTTGTGAGACTTCATGGAGTACCCCTATCGATTGTTTCTGATCGTGATCCCCGTTTTACTTCAAGATTCTGGAAAAGTCTTCAGAAATCCCTGGATACTGAACTTCATTTGAGCACTGCTTACCACCCTCAGACAGACGGACAATCAGAATGGACTATTCAGACCTTAGAAGACATGTTGAGATCTTGCTCACTTGATTTTCAGGGTATGTGGGATCAATATTTACCTCTGGTAGAATTTTCCTATAACAATAGCTTCCATTCGAGTATTCAGATGGCACCATATGAAGCGTTATACGGAAAGAGATGTCGTACACCAACCTGTTGGGATGACGTTGGTGAAAGAAAACTTGTAGGCCCAGAACTGGTGGAGGAAACGGTGGAAAAGGTGAAGGTAATCCAAAATCACATTAAAGCAGCTCAAAGTAGGCAGAAGAGCTATGCCGATAATCGAAGGAAGGATTTGGAATTTCAAGTCGGTGATCATGTTTTCCTGAAGGTATCTCCATGGAAGGGAGTCATACGTTTTGGTAAGAAAGGTAAATTGAGTCCCAGGTACATCGGACCTTTCGAAATTCTAGAACGAATTGGGGCTGTAGCTTACCGATTGGCAATGCCGCCAAGTCTCTCCAAAGTTCACGATGTGTTCCACGTATCTCTGTTGAGGAAATACATGCCTGACCCAACGCATGTACTCACCTATGAAGATTTAGAACTGGAACCCGATCTGTCTTATTGCGAAGAGCCCATCAAGATTCTTGATACGAGAGAACAAGTACTGAGAAACCGGACGACGCGTCTGGTAAAAGTTTTGTGGAGGAATCATAAGATGGAAGAGGCAACGTGGGAACCCGAGGAACTTATGATGAAGAACCACCCGAGTCTTTTTATGCAGTAATACCCTAGAAACTGTGAGGACGCAATTATTTGAAGGAGGGGAGAATGTAACACCCCAAGCTTCTACGGTACGTTTCCCTTCGAATAATGCGATAGCGTGTGTTGTACGCAACCTCGAGTTCTAACACACACCACAACTAATTAAACTAGCCGTTGTGAATAGTAATACCTAATTTTTGAAATTATATATATTTTATATTTGAAAATGGACTTCATTTTTGGACTCGGAATATCGAATTTAGCCTAAGGTGAAATTTTGGTACTTTTCGGATAACTTTCCTATTTTGATGAATAGTGAAAATTACTAAATTTTAATTAAAAACAACTTTTTTAATAAAAATAATTAATAGTGATAAATTATGAATTTTAGTGGTTTTAAAGTATATTTAGAATATATTTTTACATTTTAATATAATGTTTGTCATTGGACATAATTTTACAATTAAACCGAACATAAACAAGTTTCAATCTTTTGATAGTTATTATCTCTTAAAAACACGTTTTTTGTTTTGACAGCGGGAATTAATTTTAAATTAATTTCTGCCACTTCTGTGTTTTGAATTTAGGAAAATGGATTCCATATTTGGAATCAGGATGTTCAAATTGTGTAAATGGGTAACTTTTATTTTTAGACATTTTGAATAATTACTGCGGTAAATATTTTATTTACCATGGTTAAGGGTAAATCCGGTAAATAAGGGTTAAAAAATAATATTATAATAATACTAAATTACCCTAAAACGTGTCTTAACCCTATTGGTTGATACATGGTCGACCATGGGCATCTTTGGGTCTATTTTGGGACCCCATGGATCCACTTGTAAGTGATAATGACACTTTATTTTAATTTAGTTAAAATGAATACAAAAATGACACAAGCATATATCTTTTAGAACAAAAATTTTTACATATGGTTATATATGTTTGATTTTAGATTATAAATATTCATTAGAAAGCTAAAAAGCTTTCCTACATAATGATATTTTATTTATAATTTTTAGACATTGAATAATTTATTTTATTTATGACACAATGATGATGCAGTAATTACTATAATAGTGAAAAATTAAAATAATTGATATTATAAATACCCAAATAATTATAATATGAAACTTTTAATGAATTAAACTAATTTTCTAGGATAATATGATATATTAGGATTGATTTAATTGACTTTTTTCTAAGTAATCAATCTGTTATGAGTTTCACAAAAAATCAACTATTGAATAGTGTCAAAATTGACATAAAAGAGTTCTTAAAACAAATATTATATTATTAATTGATATTAAATTCCTAAAAATCTAATGTTCGGCCAAGATACTTATATTATGATAGGTTCCTCATTAATGGACCACTTGGGGGTCGCTTGGATGTATATAGTAAGTTTATTAACCATATTATTTAAAAATACAAAGAGACATTGTAAAAGTGAAACTAATTAACTTAGAGTTAATACTTAAAGATAAGGTTAATATAAGTACCCAAACCTGTATAAATTCTATTGGTTGAGTGGTTTTCAACCTATCCCCACCTTAACCTTTGAATAGTAAACTTTGGAGCCATTAGAAACCGAATATGAATTTATTATAAATTAATATTTCTAGCTTTTCCAAAGGTGCCCCTCACCCCTCTTATAAAAGGGCACTCCTCCTTCTCATTGCTTCACACCTCTAAAGCCTTTTGGTTCGGCCAAACTCTGCTCAAATACTCTCCCAACATCCCTCACTACAACCTAGGGGCCTTAGTTTGATCAGAAAGACAACCTAAGGAGCCCTTTTGATCAAATCAAAAGGAAGAACCCGAAGAAGAGGTAATGTTTTCACCACCCCTTTTCCAAGTTCATTTCTTCTTCCACTTCTTCTTCCTTTGTTGTTACCATTCTAAAATAATGACTCCAGTATCATTTATATACTGTGATGTTATTATAAATATGGTACAACCATATTCAGTATTCTATCCACCCTTTGAATAAAATGTCACCATACGTGCGTACGTACGGCTTACCGTCTCCACGTCGTGGTGTAATTGTTATTCAATATATTATTATTTGGATGGGTATAATAATGATGTGTAACTCATGTAAATAATAAATATAACATATTAATGATTCTGTATATATGATATACCATCCATTTATATATTATTTTAATATCAAAAGAATGATATTGTCGCTCGTGCGTACGTACGGACTACCGTCTCCACGAACGCGATGAGATTCATTCTCCATCGTAACCATTAAAGTATAATTATCATTTTATGATTTAAAAATGATGTTTAAGGACTTGATATCATTCTGGATATGAATAATATACAACCTATCCTTTACAAACATGTCTTACGTAACAAAACATATGAAAGAAAACAAGTAAGTTAACACCCGAAACAACGATAATACTAAGATATTATTATCAAATCAATATTAAAAGATCATATATGATATCATATTAATGTATATGATTCTTGTATAATTTAATAACAATTATTTCACCATTATACAGGAGGTTAACCTACCACAACCAAGGAAAAGTACAAGGTAAGGGTTATTTCACAATCTCTTCATTATCCGAGGTTGTATATACGTAATAATCTACTGGGATCTCTTTATCATCCACATCCATGTTTTCTTAAAAATGTTTTTCAAAACATTTTTACTATTTACAAGAATATGGGTTAAAGTCATTTATACCCTTTTTTGACTTTTTATAAGAGGTTTATAAAGGAATCTTTCCGTCGTTTTCAAAACAATGTCCTTTTTAACCTTTTCGACAGAATTGAGGTAAGAATGTTTTTTTAACTTATACGGCGGGTGCGGTTATTTTCCGCCGTTATAAAATCGTCGAAGCTTTCCATACAAGCTTATAAGAATATTTTCAAAGAAAATATTTTATTTTATATGGATCTTAAATGATTTCAAAATAAAAGGAGATACTTCTTTAAAAAGAATTTTGATTTCATCTATGTCAACATCCTTTGATGGATTTTAAGATTATTTGAAGTTGATTTATTATGATACAAAACTTCTATATTGTATTGAAGGTTTTGTGATATGTTTGACTGTGGATGTGCTATTTTTATACCATTCATAGTTTATGGTGAAATTATTGACATTTCGTATGCTAGTTTTAATACGAATGTTTATGTTATGTTTAAACCTTTTCATATGGGAATGCATTGGACTTAATAAGTGACGGGTGGAGCCCGCTATAGCTCCTCGATGCATCGGTAGGTCTCCTGAGACAAACTAGTGTCTTGGCACAAGGCCTTGACAAAATATTATTTGTAGTCTTGGCACGAGGCCTTGGCTATGTGGTTATGATAGTCTGGCATTATGCATTCCAACATTATGAAAGTGGTTATTGATTTTTGCATGTGATTATTCGATTAGTAGAATATCCATGTGAATAAGTAAATGGCATTATTTCATTTTATTTATGCCATACCATGTTGAATGTTAATGTTTAAAAGGCTTTTGTTTTAGTTATACATTTCCTTAAATGTTTATTCTTATTTATGAAAGTTTCCGCTATATTGTTATCCTTACTGGGCATTTGAGCTCACCCCTTTTCTATGTTTTATTTTTCCCAGGTAGTGAAGAAGTAAATTATGAATGACTTGCAGGGATATTATGAGGGGTTAATAGTGTGGATATGAAGACTTTGTTGTTGTAGTAGTTTTTTTTTTCACTTTGAAATGTAATGTAAAACTTTATGATTATATCTAGTGTTTCCAAGGCTACTAAACCAATCGGTCTTTCGGGATTTGATCTTTCTTGTGATCATGCCAATGTTATGTAAATAATGCACCGACTCTGGGTAACTAGGGTCGGGGCGTTACAAATCTTATACATAGGGAATGAAAAATCACAGACATCAAAAAAAACACTTCTCAAGGCCTTATTCCAAAAATATTTACATTTCATTAAGACTACAGTCAACACACCAAGATGAATTGGGTATGCATACACCAAATACATAATATTTTTTATCTCATTAGACCTACCAAAAAATTGTTGGGTAATAAAATTTTTAGCACCACACATCAGCTAATATATTCAAATGGTTTCACCATAATTGTCAACAAGACCTTTCCTAGAATTCTATAAGGAACATTTTATTGAATAAAAACATTTCTATCTGTATAATGAGGAATATGGAATATCAATACCTGATCAACCTGTATTAGCATCCAATAATCATAATAAAGTTAAATACATTTCCCCAAACCAATAAATTGAAACTTAACCATATACTATCCTGATACAGAAGGTGGATGATAAAAAAATATAGTTAACTTTCCAATAATAATATATTTTGGAATAAAAATATACTTTAATCTAATAATTTTACCCATGTCAATAAAATGTTTTTATTTATATGTTTGCTTCATCTAAAATGAGTAATTTTACATTTTATTTTCACACCATGTATAAAAATGAGTATACAACAAAGTTAATACTATAATACAATGATCGTATTCTACCAAAGGAAGAGAGTGGATTGTTTCAAAAAAACATTTCCCATGAAGTAGGAAATAGTTTTTCAAAGTAATTATTTGAATTGAATGTATATTCCTAGAAAAATCATATAAAACCAAAAAATAAAATAAAAGGGTAGAATTTACCCATCTTATATGAATCTTATTCAAGAGAAAAATTATAACACACTAAACTATATTCGAGTTATAATAAATATTTTCTACCCAGTAGTTAACTGCATAAATATGCACTTGAGTAATGGAAGATGGTTTTTCTACTAAGTCCCCTAAAATTCAATGAGTTTTAAAAATTTATATCCATGTGTAGTGAGTACACGATTAAAATAAAATATTCCACAGAAAATGTATTATGTCTCAATGAATTTGATTTGAGACCAAGAAAATCCTTACATCATTAGAAACATTTGAATCAAAACCCTTTGAAAGAGAGGAATTTTAATTGACCATCAAATAACACGACTAAAGAAATTAATCACATGGTATATCAAATATTATTTATATAAAACACTTAAAATGAAATTATGTGCATAATGTAAAACATACCTCAAAGAGAGGAATTTGATATGATAAAACCCTTACAACTTTTCAAACATACAGACCAAAAACTCTTGAGAGATAAAACAATAAATGTCTATTTATATACCCAAAAAAAATGTTATACAGAAAAAATATAGAAAATTGTCTTTATAAAAACCCAAAAAATTAAAATAGATTCATAAATACAATTAATGTCTCAATAAAGGGAAATTGAGATGAAAACCCATAACTATTTTCCTCACTACCACAATCATACTTTAACCACGTGTATAAAAAACATAGCAATATTAATCACTTAATTTATAACCTTAGTTATCAATTTTCCTTCATAGTTTTCATAAATTTTCATTCTCTACATGACTTCTTTTAATTTTACACATCAGATGTTTATACACTTGGTTATTGGTACAAGATGCATAATAGAGGTGTTTGTATTCATTTTTCATCCAAATTTCTTCATTAATATGTCATTAATGTTAATTTGAAGGATTTTTTAAAATTATATAATATATTAAAATATCCATTGAGGATTTTTTTAGTCTTTATCCTTCAAGAAAAAATTGATAAGAAGCATATTTCATGGATTCTTAACAGTTGAAGTGTTCTTTATTAATTAATGATTAAAATATCGAGATAACATTCACACAAAAAAAATTTATTATTTATAAATTTATATATTATTTTACTATTAATAATTTTTGAATAATCATGCTTCATATATATGAATATTATCATTCATTTTGGTGGTTAAACTAACCCAAAAATGAATATACACAGATTTAATGACTGATTATGTGGTGGTTTTATTACAATATCATTACAAATAAGAAAAATTATATTATTTAATTTTTATTATAATGATTTTTTAGAACTAGAAAGAAATATTAGAAAAAATAATTTATGTGAACATATTACATAGTTTGCATAAAAGTCTACCCACTAATTGTGCTTATTTCAAATGATTAAATTAATGATGATCATTTGTTGATCATATCATTTTTATGTTCTCTTATTTTTCATACCAAAATCATACCCATATAGAAAAATGATATTTATTTTTTAATTCCATCCTTACACTAAAAAATAATTTTTCATTTACAAGGGCACATTTGTGACCAACGTGTGTCACAAATGTGTCGTTTCCAAAAACGGTGTTGCAAATGAAGTTATTTTCCACCCACCATCAAAAATAAAAACGAATTGTGATGGGTTATGTGTTTGTTACAGATGATTTTCATTTTGTGAAAAAATGTCAATTGTGAGGGATAGTAAATCTGTCATAAATAATTATATTTTTTTAAAAATAATATACAAATAATTAAATTAATTAAAAATAATTAATTTTTTTAAATAATTTAGTTTTTTTTAAAATTTGAAATATAATTTAATATATCTATATATTTTTATATATATTAAATAATTGAAAAATTAAAAAATTAATAAAATTTAAAATAATTAATAATATTAAGAAAAATTCAAAAAATTACAAAATTAACAATTAATTAAAAAAAATTAAAAACTAAAAATAAAAAACATTAAAAATATTTAAAAAATAAAAAATAACTATAAAAATTAGAAATAAATAAAATAAATATAATAACTAAAAATTTAAAATAATAAAAATTTAAAAATATATTAAAAATATGTTTGGATTTGAGCGTGTTAATATAATTTTTAATAAATTGATCATTTTAAAAAACTTATAAATTTCATTAAATTAACCATTAATTATTGTAAATTAATACAATTTCTATAAATTATAAAAAATTAGTATAATTTAATATAAAGTATTAACATTATATTATACACTACTAAAAGGTGCAAATCGTAGAATTTTCTATCTTCAGGTCTTGAAAAATGACTAATTTTTGTCAACCATGCACAAATGAAAATAATTTTTTTTATTTCTCATGACCTGAGAATTGAAAACCTATTTCATTTTCACATTTCTAATAATTTATTATAATAAATATATATACACAAACATAAAAATAACAAAATTAAATATGTAATAATAAACATGATTAATCGAAAACAAAACAATATAAATTGCTAAACCATAGGTTTTCACACCCCTAACTATATCAAATATGGATTACATTAATATAAATAGTTATTTACGCACACATAAAAATATAATATAGGGAATCAAAAATTTACAACAATCCTAAATACCAAATAAAGCATCTAAATCAGATAAAATGATTGAAATTGGGTTTTCCAAAACTAAATCCTTTAATAAGATGAATAAAACCTAAAAATAATGAAAATAGAGACAAGAGGAATCCATATCGATGTGAATCAAAGCCAGATATATAAAAATTTCATACAATGAAGATCATTGGAGAATCAGGGAGTAGGGCGTCTAGGTGTTGCATATCATGGTAGTTTGGGAGAGGGATAAGGAGAGGAAAGGAAGAAGAAAGGGTGGCTGTTAGATTGATATATTTATTGTGATGGAATTAATTCCTTCATAAAAAGTTATTCCCTCCAACGTATTTTTGATATCCATTAATTCATATCGCAAATACTCCCATATTCATGGTGATTTAGGAGGGATGTAGAAGTCTATTGAAAATTCTCATCACAGATACATTTCACAGTGGGTAGTGGGAAATACAACAAAAACTATTTGTGACAACAGAAATATTCAGTTTCAAATAATTACTCTTTGTGAGGAAATAATACATCTATAGAAAATAGTTATTTTCCAATGTCTATTTGTGATGTTGCATTTAGCCCTCTCAAATTTTCCATCATAAATAGTATAATTTCTATTATTGTTAGATCCATCCTTGTAAGGTAGTGAAGGAAAACAAAACGTGTTGTGTCATCGAGGTAGTAATTTGCAAAACACACGAACACTGTTTTTTGTTTTTATTAATAGAAGGGGTATGTGAATAGACAATGATAATACAATTTTTATATTAAAATTATAGTGTAAAAATTATACTAATAACATTATATTAGTGTGTCTAGTATAAATTAGAATGAATATAATAAATATGAATAAAAGGTAGTTGATAACACTCACATAAGGGACTTAAATTTTCCTTGGAATTATTCTTTGAGAAAAAGGAATTATATAGACTAATTATGACTAAAAATCTTTTGAAAATTGTATATGTTTATAGGAGGAGAAAAATTTCATAGTTTCCATTACAAAATTAAGTAAATTTTGGTCATGAAATGGTTAATATGTTACCCTTTTATAAGTGAATTAAATGGTAGTTTTGGGAGTATCCTTTACATTTTTTATAATGTAAGGTTACAATTTTTGTGTTAAATGTAAAAATTGAAAAATATGATAAAAAAAGATTATGGGAGAAAAATCACCTCAATCATTAATTTTTGTAAAAAAATAGATTGTTTTATGTCTTTTTTTACTTTCACTTTTTGTACTTCACCCTAAATTACTTATACCTTGATACTGAATTTATAACCTTAGTAATTTATTTTAATAAAAATGATTAATATTGAAATTTTTAGTTAATTTTATTATTCTAATTATAAATTTTTAATACTGTTTTATCCAATAAAATTTCTAAATGGGGTGAAAAGTTAAATTTAATATAAATGTAATTAATTATGTAAAAATAGTTTTTAGAGAAATATTATTTAAATTTTAAATTTATATATATGTTAAAATTGTCATGGTTAGTGATTTTAAAGAAATAAATTGATTTATTAAGATTTAATTAAAATATTTGAGGCTTCTAAGGAAATCCAAAACTGAGCCTCACCTTGGAGATACATGATTTAAATAGAATGACACAAATATTTTTTATATTAAAGTAACATTATGAATTAGTTATAAAAATGTTTAGTATAGGTTTTCTATGTGCAAAAAATATTTAACAAGTAAAAACGTTATTAAATAATTACATATTTTATTAAATTAATGGTTTTATAATCATCTAGATTATTTGAAAATTTTGATAAAATTTTGCAAATTTAAATTTTCAAAAATCACATATTTTCCAACTAAAATCGACCTTTTCAAAAAATGATAAAAAAATTAATAATATGTAAATTCTAATGTGATAAATTAGAAAATAATATTTATTTTACCTAATTCAAAATCAAAAATTCTAAAATTTATATTTATAATCAAAATTAAAAACATAAAGAAAAATACTATTATTGGAAGCATCCTGTTTAATAATTAACCCATATTAACTATTCTTCAGCTAAAGGTAATGATTTTTAATTTATTACAATTTTACATTACTTACTAATTTAATTACAATATGATGCATCTTGTTTACATTGGTTGTTTTGTGAAAATAAAGTAATCAAATTCTGTTTAATAGTTAAATGTAATTATAATTTTAGACCATTACATTCTCATAGAAGTACCTCAGCCCAGTTGGTGAGGACTCAACAAGTTCATCCAATAGACCTGTGTTCAAAACCTGATGGAGACATATTTCTGTGTTACTATAGTTATACTTTAGTAGTATTGTAGCAGGTACTGTTCGGTACTATATCAGCTAGAACTATTCGTCAATTTGGGCTTTCTGGCCACCAGTTTGGTCCTTGGGTCCTTCAAGGCCTTCGGGCCACCCCAGGCCTTTGGGATAGTAAGGCTTTCTGGCCACCAAAAGGCCTTTAGGCTACCAAATATTATGCTTAATAGACCAGGAGAACTCTACAACGAGCTGAATCTAGATGAGGATTCAGAACATGCGTATTCACCAGAGCAAAAGCTAACAGATGTGGAATAATGGGAGGGCATGACATTGCCATTGGGATCAGCCTATGCATGCACAATGAGCCTAGCTGAACAACCATGCAAAGGTGTATAGATGATATCACAATGAAAATTCTGGGGAGGAGCATTTCCATTTAGTTATAGTTTGGGTACTTCCTCTAAGGCATATGGGTCGTGTAATATCATATCCTATGAGCACTGTAAGGGTTCCCCCTCATCCCTTGAAATGGGGGTAATGAAAAAAACAATAAAAAATATGCCCTTCTAGCCATTTGGGTAGTGCATCACATTCTACCCCTTATATAAATTGTTTCCTAGAAATTTGACTCATATGAATAGAGTAATTTCTAAAAGGAACATATAACTAAATATACTCTTCTACATGACCAAGTATTTATTTAAGATGGGAAATAAGATTTATCTATATGAAAAATATTATAATAAAATAATAAAGAGATCAAACCCATTTCTAATTTCTTATATAATTCTACTAAGGGAATAAGATCTAGTACTATGAGGAATAATTCCAAAGAAACATTAAAATAATTTATATGATAATCATACAAATTATGGTTTTTATTTATAACTCAATATCTAGTGCTTTGTGAAACATAAATGGCATAATAAGCTAGAAAATGATGAGTAAAAACTCACCATCATATTCACTGGTAGTTGTTAGATAATATTTTTTTCACCTAGTTTTTAGTGACTATTTCCCCCATTTTCCATTAGTTTGGGATATTGTGTCACATAATTCAAAACAATCATACGTTTTAGTAAATGTATTTTTGTAGGTTCTCCCATTCCTTCACACATGTGACTCTAATGAACTTCTTAATGTGAACTTTCATGTGCCTCTATTTTCCCCTTATTTTATGTGTTTTTTAATTCAACTAGTTTAACTAGTTTAATCATATTTCATTATCATTGGTTTGAAAAAAATCCAAATATATCTTACTCAATCTCTTATTCCATTGGGTTGTTCGTTGTTTCTGTCTCCTCATTTTACAACACACCCACTGTTTCTTCAAGTTATTACCATTACAAGAACCAAAGGAGTTAAAATGAGTGACTATCATTATATATAGTTAACATAAATAATCATAAGAAAATATATCCTCAATATGCCTCAATTTATAACACTAACATATTTTCCAACATTCTAATAACTCAACTTGTATACGACTTAGTTCATCCTATATCACTCTCATTATTACATATGTCTTTCTTGGTTCAACCTAGTGTACTTTGAGTTGGGTTCTAACATAATTATTGTCATAATCCCTAAAATAGTGATCCCAAATTACCATTACATTTATAGAAATATTCTATACCAAAAAAACATTGAAATATATGGTCTCAAAATCCTACTTATCATTACTTATACAAAATTATTCTTTCTTAAAATTATATACCCATGTATGAGTATACTGTAATCATATATTCTATATAAAAATCATTTCCCAAAACTATTGAAATCTATAATAAATGGAAAAGATGTTATAGATTCCTAAAAATGTTAAGTTTATTTTTAACAATCAAATGATATTAGAAAATGGTTCATCAATTCAAATATTAGTCAATTTACATCATTATCCCGAAAAATGTGTTCAACCTCACTACAAACATCATGAATCAATAATCAATTTAATGGTTAACAATTCAAGCTATTTTACTTATTCAAAATAAAACCACCCATTATTATCTCAACATCATGTGTATATAAAACAATAGATTTATAGATTCAATAAACAGAAATTGATCAATAGGTATCTCCCAAATTATTACCATGACATAAAATCATTTATCAAGGTTGTTAATACAATTTAATATATGATTTAATACCATTGATTCAAATCTAATGAAGATTAATCCTTATATTTTTCACATAATCATTAATACCATTTAGAATATATCAAAAAATCATTGATAAATATCAAATCACTAATTAAAATAGATTGGATTATAAAGAAATAATATTTATTATGATATCAACCTCACTATCCTAGGTAAGACTATGAAACTAACCTTTTCTATCATTTTAAGAATACACTAAAATTATTTTCCAGAAATCTATGATATCTTATAAATTTATAAGACTTTGTAGCTTCTAGATACATACCCTTAAGAGCTTCATCTACAAGATCCCACTTCAACCAAATACTAAAACCAAAATGGTAATGATAATATCTAAAATATGAATATGAAAAAATCAATCTAAACAACTATCCACTTTTGATGAATTTATTTGTATCATTTGATACTTTTAGATCAACCTATAACTATATTTCTTCAATCCTATATTATCATTTGTCATTTTTCTGTTATTTTCTCTAAAAAATTAGTTATCATCATTATTAAATCCTTCATAATGGTTCATAAAGATAATGTGATTAACCAAAGTATATCTCATGGCCATATATCTATATGTTTGGAGTCTTAGGACAAGCCATAATGTATAAGAGTGGTGATTAAGTAAATGCTCAATAAACCCTTTATAGTGATTACCCCATTGTACGTATTGGCCATAACTACATCCACTTTCTAGTGTCTAGACTTTGATATATTTTTAATATGACCAAAAAATCAATACATTATCAATATTTCTATATGTAATCCTATAATAAGCCTCATATTTATGGTTTTCACTATGGTTTTATAAACCTAATACCAAAATGAAATGTGCATTATTTCCATAACATTGAATCATGCACTATTGAAAAGGGTTATTTAAACCTTTAAAATTGTGACCAATTATAACTTATCAACCCTTAAGTTATCCTCAAATACCATTTTAATATGTTGAGTTTTCTAAACCATCCCATTGATACCAATTTTGACGCCTCAAACATGCACTCCCATATCCGGTTCTCATATACCCATACATTAAATACATTATTCAACATCACCTATAAAATCCTAGAAAGAACAATCCATAATTACAAAACAGATAACGATTTTTTGATTTATTACATCCAAATGTTCATTTCATGTTTAGATATTTAAAGAATTTGGAAGTATGATAAACTAATAAATATCATGTGTTTCTCAACTAATGGACATTTTTTCATTATATATTATAAAGTACATGATTTATGATATTTATTCAAAATCTCCCATTAAGTCATTCACATGTGTTATCCTTATAAATATTTAATGCGTACTAATTTTCATTATAACATGGAGAATGGAAACATAAGAAATTGGTGAGGTCAAATTCTCATTAAATGAAAAATATAAATAATGAAATCATGGAAGAAACATTGCATATATATTTTGGAAGGAATAGGTAAAAAACATGAAGTCATAATTATCTTGAAATCGGGAGAGTTATATATCCATTTCAGTAAAAAAACAGATATCCATAATAATGAACACATTATAATGTAAATAAAAAATTATGACATCAAAAACCAACCTGCAATGCCTTTTCCCAAGACATTTACTTGATGAGGAGACCATGGTGAAGAAATAATGATGAATTTGAATGGCATAGACTAAATTCTCAAACTTAATTTGTGTCTTGAGATGTTTCAATTCATAAAGGGACTATATAATTCCTTTATCCTCTATCACCTGATTAATTTAAATTTATTAACTATAATATTAAATAGAACCGTTCATAACATTCCCTAAGGAACTTTTGGGTGAATAAAAACATTGTTAAGTGTTTAATAATGAATACAAAATATAAATACAAGATCAACCCACATTAGGAACCAATATTCTAAAAACAATTCAATAATATTGTCCATCTTAATAAATAGATAACATGATCATTACACATCCCAAGAAAGAAGGTGTATGGTCAAACAATACATATTCAACATTCCTACAACATCCAAAAACACCACATTTTTAAATCTGGAACTAAACAAATAATGTAAATCATTTAAAAACACAACTAAATATGTAAACCTATTGAGGAATATTTTGGAATAGATATTTGGAGGATTAGGAAATCCTTATGGCATAACATATTGTTTTCAAAGTTATATATACAACTTTCTATCTTCACTCAAGCTATATCCTTAATTGAAACTGAACCAAAATGGCCATCTACAAATCATATGAATAATCATTTCAAACATAGGGTGAAAAAAATATTGATCATAAGGACTTTCAAATAAAGATATGAAATCCTTTCACACATTATAAATATTTTTTAAAAAACTTCTATAAAAAATAAAACATTTAGTGAATAAATAAATTTTTATTATATGACAATTTTTTTCATTTAAATCTATAACAAAATATGAGTTTCAAAAAATTTAATGATATATTCTTCTTGAATAGATATTTTATTTCAAACATTATAACATATATAATAAATTATTTTTTTCTTTGAAAAAATCAAAACATTACATCAAAAATAATATATTTTCAACGAATATAATGATAATTTTAATACTATTAATAAAACCAATTTTACACTATGAATATTGACATAAATAAGTCACATAAGATTAATTTTACTTTGAGTTCAGGGGTTCCCTCTCCATTTATAATCATTTTAACCAATAATCGCGTTCCAAAATGTTAAATAAAACATTTTTTCAACGATTTCATTTAACATTTTTATTCTCTTGAAATCATCCAATAAAAACATCACATATATGGAATTTAATTTCAAAAAGGATAATAAATTTACATTTACATAAGTCACCTTAAAATAGAATCTATACTTTTATAAATAATTTATACAATAATAGGAAATAGTTATTGAAAACCTTATACTTAAACAAATGATTCTATAAAAATGAATGAAAAGTCAAGTATAGCTATAGTGTATGGACATACATATAATATGGAATAAATTTCAAAACATTAGATAACATTACATCCCTAAATTATTATATTTTAATGTCTACATTAAAATGAAAATTTCGTGAAACCAATTCCCCAAGAAATAATCTTTGAAAATATTATAAAACAATTTTTACCTTCTACTAGGGATTTAAAAAATAATATTCGTATTTTCCTTAAAAAATTATTGGTTTTTTAATAAAATAAAATAAATTTATCAGATATTAATTTTTTTAAAATATTTATTTTACGTTTATAGAAACACCATCCCCTATATGGAAATGTGAAATAAAAGAAATATAAAATTTATAAAAACTATTTGATTACCTTAAATAAAGGTTTTTAGGAAAGAATTGTATATTTAAGAAAATATTTCCCTTAACATATGACTTCCATTCAAACCAAGGTCATCATGGGCAATGATTTTCCCAATTCCAGTGTTTGGATATGAATGTATTGAATGAGGAATGGGTAATGAGAAAACTTGATTTTTAGGCTTTTAGGGAGTTAATGGAAAACCCAAAGCCTTTATAGGGTTCATTGAAATTGAAAGTTTATTTTTATATTTCGATCAAAAAAGTACCCAAAACATGATTATCTTCATATCTATTGAATTTATTATGTGATGTGGATCTTGATATGATCCCAAAATTTTTGTGATAATCATTTCCCATATATCAGTTGAAGGATTTTCTATATCATATTTTTTTATAAGTTTGAAGTGGTGGATGATACATTTTATCCATATAAATTTAAAAATCAACAAAATATTTTTACTCTTTAAAACAACTCTACTTGAAAAGGACAGATAAAAAATAACCAACATGACCTTAATATATTTTAAAAGCGCAATATTTACACTCATTTTAAAACAAACTAGTGATGATTTGTTTAAATATGAACCTGAAAATCTAACAAATCATGTATCAAGTACTAAATAAAAAATATCTAAGAAGTGTTTTATAATTCATTATCAATAGATAATATAATTTATATACATGAAATAGTTATAAATGATGCACAACTAAGGAAATATAAGATATAGATTGGGAAATATTTGAGCCACAAACGATGATAATGGATTTCTGTTTTGACGAAAAGGAAGGAAATGATCCTACCAATGATGTCATAAGTGGTATTCATATTTTTTCAATTATGTAATTTTTAAACATAAGTACAAATTTTTAAAATGAATAATTTTATAAATTAGGCCCCAGGGAGTGTAATATAGTCTTATGAATTTGTGGTGTGGTTTTCACACTGGAGGAAGAATTGGATATCGAGCAGGACTGTCTGCTTTCCAAGCATTTAGTGTTTAGGATAATTATTTTTTACAATAGAGGATAATAATATGGAGAGGGATAATAGGGTTTCTCATAAGGGTGGGGACAAAAATTGGTCTGATTGAATGACTCTGATACAAGCAATCAGACAACTCAGATGTATGTGTAGGTTTTTAAATAGTTGAATATTAAATTGAGTCCATGTCCAAATCCAAAAAATTAAATGATCTATATTTTCCATATATTACACAATATTTCTTAAAAATAGTAATTTGGTAGTAGGTATTGGGGCCCACAACACTACTACACTCTGCATGGTGTGGGGAAACCTTCTCTATACCTTTCACGCCACCACACACACTCTATGGGTGATATGCGCTAACTCAGAACCAATTCACCTTTGTGTACACAAAATCATGTCCATAGGTTCTTATAAATATTCAAAAATTAGTGATACATAGAGATATCTATCACCTATGAGGCTGATCATTCTCTAACGCGAAGGTGGACTGAGCTGCCCTTCTTATCTTAGTGGCTATATTTTTTTTAAATTGAGTGCAAATCCATTTCATAAAAGTGATACAAACAATAGATTACAAATGAATACATTATTTATAATCTGTTATTAATAAATTAAATATATACTATTTAAAATCTTCAGAATTAGTATTTACTTTCCATATTGATTTATACTATTGAAAATTTTCATTTTTTGTATGACATTATTTATCATCAAATAATTATAAATATTATTATTTATACATAACATGAAAACTATACTTAATATAATTATTTTATTTTAAATTTATTCATAACATGTTTCCTATTATATATTATTCTAGTGGAAATATGACAATGATCATATTCCCCATTCTATAAATACACCCTTAACATACATTTTTATAATCTAAATTCTATATATTCTAGCTTTATTACTTGCAAGGATTATTCCTATTTTCCAAATAAATTACATTCATAGAAAAATTATCTTTATAATATTTATACTGATATTAGATACTAATGATGCATGATAAGATTATGGGGTTATCGTGTTTTTTTTCTTTTATACTCTTTTAATTCTGATGATAACTGCAAATTTAATATTTTCAACCACTTATTTGGTAGAAGGTTTCTAAAGGGATGTTCTTGAATAGATTTTAGTGGATTTTTTTAATACAATAACATCATTTTTCAAAAAAAAATTAGTAAACATTATTGTTTATGAAATTAATTTTGAAGACAAAAATACATTTAAATCATTGGACGTTATATTTCAAATAATCTTCCATGTTAGAATAACAATATAAGGTATGAAAATACCTTCCCCATATCAATATAATATCATTATATCATGGTGAACATAATCTAATCTTAGATATGTAAAATTTGGTTTTCACTCCATATAGAGAAATGAGTATAAAAATAATTCATTATTTTAATAACATTATCAGAATCCATTCGGAGAAAGAAAGTGGATGGTCTCAAAAGTGCATATCCCAAGAAGTGAGAAATATTTTTCAAATGGATTATGTGAAATGAATTTATATACATATAATTTTTTTGGAATAACACATAATATAATAAAATATCAGAATGAACAAATATTATATAAAATAAATTCTAGAGAAGGGTCACCACCCAATAAATGAAAGTTGAGTTACCAAAAATGATTACAACATGGTAAATATCTTTATTAATATCCACATGAATAAGGAAAAATTATTTGGATACTTAATACAGTGAAATAGAAGTATTATTATATTAATATATCTAATTATAGTTAATATACCGTAAAAATAAAATATTATGTACAAAATTCAACGTGTCTCGAAGAATCCAAAATGGGATAAAGAAAACCCTTACCGCTTTAGAAACATTCCGATAAAAATAAATTGAAAGATAGACAATGCAATTGTACGTAAAATACCATTATTAAAATATAATTCATGATATGTTATCTAAAATAGGAATTATATACACCACACATATAAAATTATGTTTATAATACCAAACATGTCACAAAGAGAGTAATTTGAGATTAAAAATCCAAACAGCTTCGTTAACTTTTGGAACAAAAAAACCATGGGATGAATTAAAATGAAATTTATATTTATACAAAATTAGGTATAAGTTATTCAGGATAAAATATCTCATGTTTTTAGTATAAAAATAATGAAAATGATAATAGGCCCATAGATACAATACTTGTCTCCATGATGGGAAATTTAGATGAAACAAATTCCCTCTTTTCACGAATCCCATGAATATACTTTAAACAATGATATGAAAAACATATCTATCTTAGTTAGTTATTTCATAACTTTAATCAATTCAATTTCCAATCATATTATTTGTAAATATCCAATATCAACATTTATTTTTATAATTTTCCACATCTGTTGTTTATTGTGTTAATAATTAGTACTAGTTTCATAATAATGGTGTCTAAATTCAATATTTTATAAATTTTATCATTACTAGGTCATTAAATTATAATTATACGATTTTTTATAAATAACTAATATGTTTATAAATCCTTTAATAGTGTTTTAGTCTTTCTCCCTGAAGATGAAATAGATGAGAAGCATGTTATGGTGATTATTAATGGTTTAAGTGTGATTTCAGAAATTAGTAAATTTATTTTTGATATAACATATTTAGAACCAAAAAATAATTATTTTCAACTTTATATCATATAATAAAATTAATTATGTTCCCTTGTTCATTCATGATATGAATTCATGGTATCATTCAATTAGATGGTTAAACTATCCCAAACATAACCATAACCTGATTTAACAAATGATTATAAAGTGGTATTATGGTAATATCACTATAAAATAAGCATATTAATATTACATATTTTTTATTAGTGTAATATTTCGTAATTTTATGTTATAAGAATTTTAAATAATGGTTATTATGATATTACAGAAATTGAATAAAAGGTTATACCCTTAGTATGCTAATTTTATATAATTATATTTATGTTGATCATTTGTTGATCATATCAATAATATGTACTCTAATTTTTTGTAAAAAAATCATAATTATATCATGAAAATAATATTTACCCTTCAATAACATCTTCATATCTATCCTTTTAAGGAGGTGAAGGAAAACTAAACACGTTGTGTCATGGAGGTGGTAGTCCGTAGAATACAGAGACAATGTTTTTTTTCTTAGTGGACAGGGTATATAAATAAATAATGTTAATAGAATTAATATAGTAACATTAAATTATAATTATTACACTAATAACATAATATTACTGTGTGTATACTATAAATTATAATGAATATAATTTTAAAGAGAATCTATTTAGTTGATAATACTCACGTCGGGGACCTGAATTTTCCATGGAACTCTCCTTAAAAATGCAGGTCATACGCTAACTAATAATGAAATAATCAATTTTAATTTGGTATAGAGTTATAGTAGGATAAAATAGTATAGTTTCTATTAAATTATATATGTAAAGGTGTGTCTTTATGTGGTGGAGATGTTACCCATTTAGAAGTGATGGAAATTGTAGTTTTAAGAGTAACCCTTACATTTTCAATAATGTAATGTCACTACTCATGTTTCAATAGTCATCAAATGAATAAAACAGGATAATAAAATTATAGTGTACTAAATCTAAACTCAAATACTACTTTTTGATATAATATTGATTGTTTTAAGGAATTTTTTACCTTATTGTCTACTACTCTAATTTACTTTTACCTTGGTAATTTATTTATAACGGTAGTCAATAATTTTAACAAGAATGTTTAAAATTTATTTTTTACTTAATTTTATGATTATAAATTTTAATATTAATATCATTTTAGAGAATAAAATATCTAATGTTTGGGAAAAACATTTTAAAAAAAAGAACACTTAATCGCATAAAAATAGTTTTCAGATAAATAATATTTAGGTTTTAAATTTACATATAAGATAAAATTATCATCTATAGTTGCATTAAATCCATTAAGAGATTTATTAGGAAATAATAAAATCTTATACTATTATAATTCAATCCAAAATGGATCTATATATTTCAAATATATTATTTAAAGAGAATACCAAAAAAAATTATATCATATTAATATTTTACATTACATCTAAAAATATTTTCCATATGTTTTGTATGTAAAAAAAATATTTCAAAAGTCATAATTTAATTCCATAATCTTTTATTTCATTACTTTAATTTTTTTAGTCTTTTATCATATTCATACATAACTATAGAAATAATGAAATTAAAATTTTCACAAATCTCGCATATTTCAACTAAAAATCAACCTTTTAGAAAATGTAGAACAATTCAAAAAATGTAAATTTTGATGTGTTAAATTTAAATATAAGGCTTATTTTATTTAATTACTGGTCAAAATTTTCATATTTATACTTTAATTGGAAATGTAATTTATATGTATAACTACATTTAAAAAAAAACATTGTTTAAAAATTAAAATTTATTAGGTTTTTATATTCTAAAGGTAATAATTTTTAATTTATTACCATATTAAGTTATTTAATAAGTTTATTATATTATTTTTTATCTCATTTTCATTATGTTTTGAGAAATGTACATGTTATCAAATACATTTACTTATTTAATGATAATTTGAATATCAGAGTATTATTAGGATCACATTATTCAAGGTGTTAGTGTGAAAAAATTTGAACATGGAGAAGCTCAAAGCCAAAAAAATAAGAAGTGTTTCTAAGATTAAAATGTGCTGGTTCCATAGTGAGTTATGAAAGTGTAATTTATTCACTTTACTAAATAAGCTCAAATCTGTGGTGGGATTTTTGAGTATCCCAAGAGATATCGATTTCTTACGGTAAATGATGGAGAAGAAATGTGAATTGGTGATGACCCTATGAACTACTAAGAGGATATTATGTGTTATGATTCGTAGAGATAGCCAAATTCCATGTAATATTTAATGGGATCCATGTTCACTAACCAATTTTGGAACATTAAGAATATACCTAAAGGGATGAGACCCATTTGGGGGAAGTGTTGTTTTCCAAGAAAACACACATGGAAGGTTTAATATCAATATATAATGAAATCCTGGGGTAAAGGGTTATAAGAAAATCAGGGTATTCAGTATGAAGATAACATTTCCTGAGATTAAATAATAAATTCTAATTATATATTACATTACATTTAATCTCATTTTGACTATTAGATGCATAAAATGGATTTAAAAAGTTCCTTCCTTAACATGAATTAATTAAATGAAAAGTGTATGTTATTGTAAGATTGTGATCTTTTCTAGGGAGGTCTCATAACTTTTTTGGTATTATTTTGGACTTTTTTGAGTAGATTTGGCTTGGATGTCACCTTGGGGATATTTTTTGTGATATTTGAGAATTTTTTAAGAAATATGGAATGTGTACGATTGGCGCATGATTTCTATAAACCGTGTTCCCATCCCAGTAAATTGTGTGAACCCAGAGAGTGGGGATTCACATGGCTGAAACACAGTATCTCAAACCATGAACCCTATTAAGAAAATATATGCACCCCTACACCTAAATAGGCTCATGGGAATGGTTCATGATTTTAAAAACCATGTTCCGCTACTTAGGAAATCATGCGTGTGGAATTAAATAAGAAACAAAATTATATCTTAAAATCCTAAAACCCCAATATTAACCCCAAATCGATCCTAGCTCATCCCTAAGAAAATTATCTTATTTTTTAGAATCGTGAATGAATTCATAAGGCTCTCGGCCTCCATTCATCATGGATGGATGCTTGGATCAAAGATATTCACCTCTCCTAGTTTTTGAATATGATCCCGTGTGGTTGCCTCCCTCGTTTCCAGTCTTCTCCCATCCTTTGAGAGGGATTTCTCCTTTATTTTTAGATCAAGATCTCGGATTTCTAGATCTTAATTTTTTTGATATTGGATCTAGGATTCAGATATAGATCTCATTTTTCATCACGTTATTCATTATACATTAAAATTTTGGATTTTTGTTTGGCGATCGCTTGCCAACAAATTGAGGTAGGTGGTCTAATTTCTATTTCAATTGTGATGATAAAACTTTCATGTATGAGATATCATATTTTTATTGGCATATTGAAAATAAAAAAATTTAATTGGATAATTTAATTTATTATTTAATTTATTCCAAAATTGAAATTTGGTTGATGAATTGGTGAATTAATTAATAGAATGCGTGATTATGGAATTGAATGGGATATTGAAATTCATAATATTGAATAATTATTTATTTAATTGTTTATTTTTCTATTAGGATTTATTGAGTTTGAATAATTAGTTGTTGAATTAATTTTTTGGAATATTGATACGATGAATTTTATTTTATTTAATAATTGTTAAATTAATTATTTAGGTGTTGATATTTTGAAATTTTCTTGATTAATAAATTGTTAAATTAAATATTGCGATGATTAGATTGTGAAATTGATTCATTTAAATAAAATTTTAATAGATTAAAGAGATATTGATATTGTGTAATTATTGGAATAATTAATCTTTTAATTAATTATTGAGTTGCTGATATTTTTAAATGGTATTAATTAATTTTTGGAGTAATTAACTAGAATTCATGTAATTATAAAATTAATTGAATAAGGCTAATTAATTATTGAATTAATTAATGTATGTTTTTTATTTTGATTAGTGATGAGACGGTTAATGTTGTTTAACCATGAATGAAGTGATATATCTGATATATGTGTTTGATGGAGAAATGGGGTGTGGTATAGAGTCTCACACTCCAAATACCCATAGGAATGCTAGACCTAGTGTTCTAGAACAAAATGCATGAATTCCAATATTTTTATAGGAGAGTGACTGATTCTCCAAATACCCATGGTGTCTAGGATAGGTACTTATGCTCCAAATTGCCACAGGGTGCTAGAAATGACATTCTATTCCCAAGATATTGTCATTAGACTTTGATTTCAATTGGATTATTAATTAATAGAAATGAAATGTAAAACTAATTATGATTAAATTTTGGATTTTGATCTGACTCTAGTGTAGCCAAAGTAGGTTTTAGTGGTTCACATGTCCTCGGGAACTCAGGGGTTATGTGTTTAAATAATGAGAAATTGATTAAATATAAACTACTTACATTATTTATTTTATTTATTATTTATACAAGTGAATACACTATTATAACCTGGATTTTATTTGAGACACTATTAGTTGTAACCTACTGAGTTTTACTAAAATGCTACTCAGTGTTCCTGATCGATTCCCAAATAGACTTCATTTTTTTGGACAGGTTAAGGGAAAAGTTCCTCTGGTAGATGGTCCAGATGTCATGGATCTTGGATGAGAGAACCAAATGTGGTTCGGGACCCTCTAGGTATTTTCAGTGACTCTTTTTATCTTTATTTTTTTCAATTCGACAAATGACATGCATTGGAATGTCATATCTACTATAGAGTTTTGAATAAAGAATTTCCTATGTTGGTCATCATGTCGTACTAGTTATTTCTGGATATTTTTTATATCATTTTGTTGTTTTTTATTTCTATTATGATATTTTGATACTTTAATAATGATATAATAGTCTCCCCATGATCGATATCAATCATCACATCTAGTTGAAAACCTATGGAATATTGTGAGGTGCACCTAAGTTCATGTGACATACCAGCTTGGGAATCCAATGAGTGTCACTTTGGATGGGTTGTTACAAAGTAGTATCAGAGGTAGTTTATTTTCCTTTATTTTTTCTTAATTTTTGGGAAAGGAAGACAAGAGAATAAGACGATTCTATCCTTGTTTAATATCTCATTCATGGGAGTTGATATCCCATGTATGAGGTTAAAATATAAGTACATAGGTTGGAATTGTTTTTATTGATGTGTGTTGTTACAATTGCTGTAATTTCACCTCGAGTGATGCAATTATTGTTAAATATAATTATTATCTTTATATTTTTTTTCTGATAATTGAATCGTGTCCTGATATGGAATGAAAGTTGGGTATTCATTCATTATTCTTTGAATTTAGCATTATTTTGTGATATACAATATTTTTAGGCATGCACGTGAAAATAGGTTGTAGATATGTATTGATAATTGAAATGTTATTCAATATTTTAGAAATTGAACTGAAAATGATGTATAACAAGGAATAATGTGATTAAATAGGTGTCTAATGATAATTATTAATTTTGAAAATGATTTTATCCTTGCTAACCACGAACTAGATGTAGGGTGGTTAAGGGTGGTGATAACACATCGATTTTGACCATGTGGTGGGGTTTGAGGGAATGACTTGTTATGACTTATTGTGAACCCCTCTGAAATTAAATATGTTAATGTGGTGTTATGTACTATATGATTTGTATTTTTATTGAATATATTTGCCTACATAATGATTATTGTTGAGAGGAAGACATGAGGACAAGGCTGGAGATGCTCTTCTTGTAATGGAACATGAGGAACTCATAGTGCTAGGAGGGGTAGTCAGAGAGAAGTTTTAGGAACAATTTCCTCAATTCATGATTTTCATGGAAAGAGACATAGGGAGGGTTGTGAAAATAATTTATTATATACTAAGAGATTTTAAATTACAACACCCTCTAAATTTTTCTAGAGATGGTTGACCTGAGTCAACTGAGTTTTAGATTGACTATATCCAGTCCATACCTATCCACTTAGAGGGTCCGACTAAGAAAATATTCAACCTAGATGTTTATATGTGACATATTCAATAAAATAGATGGTGGGAAATCCAGAAATGGGATTGAAAACTAGACAATATGGATTTCATGTAATTTTAGGAAATTTTATAGGATAACATTAATCCTCATATACTCAGGCTTGAGAGAGATGCTGAGTTCATGTGGATTCCTCAAGGTATTATATTTGTGATGCACTATGTTGGATATTTTATGGATTTGTTGAGAATTGTTCTTGTATTGGTAAGTGTTGATGAAACATCATAAAAATATTTTCATGATGGTATTAAATGTGAAATTATATCCCTGGTGAATATCTTGAGGATACATATTTTTTTCTTAGGTGGTGAATCAGGCTCTCATTTCTAAGGGGAACATGAAGGAGTCTTCCATTGGGGGACATGTGGTTTCTACTAAATGGTTAGAAAGTAAATATTCCAAAGTAAGGAAGTATTATTATGAGATTTTTTACAAGTTTAGTGGGAAGAATAGTCTCATTGAGGAGTGATAAGTTACACATTATCTTACTCAAGTTCCTTTCCACCTGTGTCGTAGGTCGACCCTATATCATAGCAATTTTCTCCACCCACTGGTAGATTGAAAATCTTGAGGTAGGAAGGGGAATCTATAGATTTTTTAGGGAACCTAAATAGACAGGTAATGAGGGGTATCTAGATAAAACATGATCATAGGTAAGTGTTCTTATACAACATACCAGTCTTCCAGTTATAGTTCTATTGATCATGTTGGTAGAGGTAGTAGATGTGGTAAATCTAAGAATGAGAGGCTATAATAATAGATTAGTGCTATTTTAGGAGGTCAATCTATATCTCAAGGAATAGTAAAAGGACATTTACATGACACTGAGCAAACTGTTGCAGATAGTATGGTTGGACGATCAATAGTAATAGGTACTATTCTTGTAGCTTATACAATTTCTATTACCTAATTTGACACTATTGCCTCATAGTAATTTATTCTTTTCAACTTTTTAATGATTTGATCCTAGAAGTGGATTTCATGTGGGAGTTTATAATTATAGATACATCATTGGGAGTGTGTTAGAGAGACATCAGTTTGTGCAAAGGGTGTTCTCTCGAGGTTTGGGAGTATCATTTTCGATGGTATCTTTACATTATTGATATTCCAGGATTTGACATAATTTTGGATGTGGACTAGTTAGTAGCATACCAAGACCACATTGATTATTATCATAGAATATTAACTTTTATGTCTCATAATGGTGAAAAATACGTTCACCGTGGAGAGTGGGATATCAAGGCGAGTTGTGTGGGGCCACTTCATCAGCAACTATGGGAGCTTACCGCTGAGGTTCCTAGCCTATTTTTTGATGATGGAAATGTAAATCAAGATGTCATTCCACACTTAGTGGATAGGTTTCAGGATGTTTTTAACAAAGATTTGTCATTAATTCCACCAGAATGATATTTTGAATTTACAAATAAGCTCATGTTGTGGGATAAGCCAGTTTCTAATCCAAAATATAGAAAGAAACAAGAAGAGAATAAAGAGATCAATACCTTTTTAGAAGTGTTGGTGGAGAATATATTTATCTAAAAATGTATTTCACATTAGGGTTCTTCGGTTTTGGTTTTTAATAAGTAGTTTGGGACTCTATACTTCTGTTTTGACTATCGTATGTTGAATAGGATGATTGTGGATAAATGGTATTCTCTTCTGTGTATCGATGATCTATTTGAACAGTTGAGGGGAGATTGTGTTTTCTCAGGAATAAAAAAATAATAGGGTATCATCAGTTGATATTTAAACTTTATGATATACTGATTACTGGATTTAGATGCAATAATAGCCTTTATATGTTCATCATAACACAATTTGGGATTAAAAATACACCCGATTTGTTTATGTCCTTGGTGTGAAAAATATTCTACTAGTACCTATATCATTTATTGGTAGTGTTTGTGGATGGAACCATGATGTACTTCAACACTCATGATTATCATGCACAAAATGATAACATCATCCTCAGTACCCTGACAGAGAATCTTCTATATTCCATGTTTTCTAAGTGTCACTTTTGATTTGATCAAGTACACTTATTAGGTCACATCATGATGGGGGAAAGTGTGTTATTGAACCTATAGGATGTCAGGCAGTGGTTTCTTGGGAGCAACCAAATATGGGTTTTTATATCCATTCTTTTCTAGGGTTGGCTGAATATTATCGGAGGCTCTTCCAATAAATTTATGGATTAGTTATACCTATTTTGGGATTGATCAAAAAGGGTGAAATTTTTTATCAGAAAGAATCATGTGATAATTCCTTCTTGGAGATTAAGAAGTGTTTGATATTAGGAAAATTTTGATCCTACCAGAGCTAGTTGAGTAGAATACGGTGTTTTGTGATGCATATGGAATATATCTTGCAATTGTGATGACATAGGTAAATCGAGTCACTGAATAAGGGTAATGAAATTTGGGGCCAAGTTAATGGAATTACACAATGCACAACCATAAATTATCGGTAGTGGTTTATGATTTGAGGTGTTATCGACATTATCTATTATGTGAAACGAATACCATACATATGAATCACATGATCATGAAGTGTATATTTTCGAATATACGTTTGAATATCTGAAATTGGATATGGGATGAGTAAATGAATTTATTTTATTTTGAGATATCAAATACTCCCAATAAAGAAACAGTTTTTTTTGATGCTCTAAGAAGGAAAACTCAGACTCATGTAGTTTAGGAGTTTAGTGTTGAGTGGATGAAGATTACATTACGGGCTAAGATGCATGTTGTGGGTCAGGAGGGTTAGGGGAAGATGACTCTAATATCTATTTCAGTGGAGTCTACACTTTTTAACTAGGTTAAAGAAAGGTAGTATGAGGATCCATATTGTTTTCCATTGAGGGAAATAATTGAATGTGGAGAGTCACCTTCATACTAGGCAATATTCGAGGATGAGATCATTTACGTTAGGAATCGGGTTGTTGTTCCTAAGATTATGAGGGATGATCTGATGTGTGAATTTGATGCCTCGAAGTGTGTGGCTCATCCAGGTGTGAAAAAAATGTACCATGACATACAACGACAAATTTATTGGGAGACAATCAAAATGGAGATATGAGGGTTTGTGATATGATGCTTCTCTAATCTAAAGGTGAAGGCCAATCATCGATGAACAGTTGGTTTACTGCAACAATTTACCATTCTGGAATTGAAGTGGGATGATGTTACCAAGGATTTTGTGGTGGGGATCCCAAGGATACCTCCAAGAAATAATGTTATTTGGGTTGTTTCGGACTAACTAGATAAGGAATCTCATTTCTATCATATACAGGAGACTTCCTCAGTGAGGCTGAGGGGAGGCTTATACATTCAAGAGACATCCCATTTACAAATGGTTCTATGGACTATAGTTCCATCCCATGAATCATGTTTTACTTCTATATTCTAGAGTGAATTATATAAAGGTCATTGTATATATGATTTACTGAGTATTTATTCCCATGTAAAAAATAGATGGGTCATTGGAGCATAAGATACAAGTGCTTGATGATATGCTTTGGGTGTGTTTCCTAGACATGGGTGGGTCATGAGAGAAGAACCTATATTTAGTAGAGTTCTCCTATAGAAATAGTTATCTAGAAACTATAAATATGGAACCATATGGTGATATTTATGGTTGGCCAAGAAGATTAGCTCTATGTTCTCTGAAGGCAGGTGAGTCAGAGCTGTTTAGGACTGTGTTCCTTGTAGGAGGTGTCATAGTAGGTTTTGTTGATTCAAAAGCATTTGGATCTGACTCATAGTAGGAGGAATTTTTACGATAATAGACAAAAATGACCCTCATCGTTTTCATTGTTTTATCATGTATTCCTTCAGTTAAAACCTAGATTGCATCACTAAATGATTTGAAAGTAGGAAAATGTACCACCTAGGTTTGTTGAACTGTTTGAGGTTGTGTAAAGGATTAGGTCAATGGCATAGTGATTTTATCTTCCACAGAAATAAAATCCTATACATGACTTTTTTCATGTGTCACAACAATGGAGGTATCACCCTGATCAATTTCATGTGATCGATGGGGATGATATTCCGCTTAAGATAGATGCGTCCATTGAGGAGCTTCTGATACGTGTGTTGGATCGCAGTGGGAAATATTTTCATGGAAATAAAATGTCATTAGTTTGTGTATTGTGGAAACCAGACCATGTTTAGGAGGAAACATGGGAGATAGAAGTGGATATATGGTCTTAGTGGAAAAATATTTTTGACTCATAGTCTTAGAGATACTTGGGAGTACAGATTATGGACAAGATTTTATAAGGTGAGGTTATTATATGATCTCGATTCTTTCTAGAGAGGTCATGAGCTTTTTTTCAAGGTATTTTATATCTTATTCTGATTAATTTGTGTTTGGTTGTTACCTTGGGGTGTTTTGGTGTGAAATTTTAATATTTTGGAAGAAAAAGGGACCATGTATGGTTTGTGTGCAGTTTACCCAAACCGTTATCCTAGCCTAGAAAACCGTGAAAACCCAGATTGTGTGGATTTGTATGGATGGTGCCTAGTTTTTCAATATGGTCAACTTATTAGGAGAATACATGTACCCCTCCCCCCCAAGAATAGGGATAGGGTCTAAGAAACTATGTTCCCCTTCCCAAGAAACCTTTCACGGAAAATTAAATAAAATGAAAATTATAGTTTTAAACAATGAAACCCCATATCATCTCCAAATTGACCTTAGATCACCCCTAAGAAAATTATACCATTTTTTTAGGCTCTCAGATTAATTCCTAAGTCTCTTTTCCCTATTTATTAGTGTTTTGAATATCATATAAAAAATTTAGACATCTCTTGATAACTGAATCTAATCCAATGTGTTTTCCTCTTCATTCATGTTCTTCTATAATCTTTTAGGGGAGGTTTTTGTTAATTTTGTAAATCTACAGCTAGGTTGGTTAGATCATGAATTTTTATATATTGGATCTAGGATTTTTATATAGATCTCATTATTCATCACTTTCATTATCATCCCTTAAAATTGAGGATTTCCATTGGCTGATCAGTCATCAATGAATCAGGGTAGGTTTTCTAATTTCAAATCACATAGAAAATATCCAAATAGCGTGTATGGGTTGTTAGATATTAATTAGAACGTTGGAAATTGAATAATTGAATTGGGTAAATTAATTTATTAATTATGTTAGGGAAACATTGAAATTTTATTAATTAATTTTTGAATAAATTAATGGAATCTCTGATTGTGTAATTGAATATAATATTAAAAATTTTACTTCAAGTAATTATATATTGGGTTATAGGTTTTGTAGAATTTGAATAATTATTTATTGAGTTAATTCTTTTGAATATTGAGATTGTGAATTTTATTTTATTAATTCAAATTTGAATTAATTAATGATGTAACACCCCAAGATTACATAGTACATTTCCCTTTGAATAACTCAATAGCTTGCATTGTACACAACTTTGAGATTCTAACACACTACGACCAATCAAACTCACCGATATGAATAGAAATACCAAATTTTTGATATTCTATAAATTTTATTTTTTAAAATGGACCTCATTTTTGAATTCATAATATCAAAATTAGCTTTGGGTGAATTTTTTGTATTTTTCTGAAAACATTTAATTTTTGATGAATAGTGAAAATCACTACATTATTGGTTAAAACCGAATTTTTATTTAAATAATTATTTATTTTATTTGAATTTATTTTAAGTCAAAATAGATACATAATACCTATCTATGTTCAATGTAATTCATTGATTTCATTTTATAATAAGTTTAGATATATAAAAATTTTATTTAACTTTTTAATATCTTTTACCCACCTCCTAGGAGCATTTGAAAATTTTCCTAAATCATATTTTACCACTTATGTGAGTTGAATTTCAAAAATCCTTGAGAAATGGTTAATATCAGTAAGTAAATTTGGGTTTAATAACATTAAAATAATTTTTGGCGAATAGTAAGTTTTGACTTACCACGGTTAAAAGTAAATAGGGAAATTAAGGGTAAAAATGATATCATAATTACCCTAACACATGTCCTAATTCAATTTTATAAGTATAATTCGACCCAAAACAACATTAGGAATAAAATATGATCCTATTTGGTCCACATGGATTAGATTTGGACATTTATTATTATTATATTTAAAGTAGGGTTAAAAGATTTAAATTCAATGTTTAATAACTAAACAATTTTTAATATAGGGTTACAGAAATATAAATTCAACTATAAATATTTATTATAAATCTAAAACGATTTCATACATATTGGTATTTTATTTATAATTTTTAGAAATTATATAATTTAATTTATTTATGACACAATGTTGACACAATAATAACCGTATTTAGGAAATATTAAAATAATTAATATTATAAATATACAAATAAATGTAAATTGATACTTATGATGAATTCCACTGATTTTGTAGGTTAATATGACATGTTAGGATTGGTTAAATAAATTTTAATCTAAGTCATAAAGTTTTTATGGCTTTCAAATTAATCAAAGGCTAAATTGTGTCCAAATTGACATAATTGAGTTTTTAAAAAAAATACTATATTATTAATTGATCTAATATTCCTAAAAATATATAGTTTTTCCAAAGGACACAAATACGGTTATATATATTAACAATGAACCACATCTGGTTCTCTTGTCTTATTATAGTATTTTTATCAACCATATAATATAAAAATACAAAGAGACATGGTAAATGTCAAACTATTTAACCAAGAGTTTAATATAAAAGGAAATGTTAATATGATTACCTAAACCTGTCTAAAACCAATTGGTTGAGTTTTTTTCAACCCATAACCTCATTATCCACGAAATAATTCATTTTTGATCCATTAGAAATCGAAATTGAGTTTATTATAAAACAATTTTTCAAGCTTTTCCTAAAGTGACCCTCACCTCTCTTATAAAATGCCACTTCTACTTTTCTTAATTTCACACCTCCAAATCCTTTTGGCTCGGCCAACACCTACCCAAATTTCATCTCAACTATCCTACCTTTAACCTAGAGGTCTTAATTTGATCATAAATCCAACCTATGGAACCCTTTTGATCAAATCAAAAGGAAGAACCCAAAGAAGAGGTAAATATTTCATCACCTCTTTCATGTTCTCTTCTTCTTCCACTTCCTCTTTCTTTGTTGTTTCCATTATTAAATAATAAATCTAGTATCTTCTATATGTTTTGATGTTTTTAAAATTGTACAACCATATTCATTATTCTATCCATCATATGAATGACAAAGTCACCATACGTGCATACATACGGCTTACCGTCTCCACATCATGGTGTAGTTCTTTATTCAAACACTTCATTATATTGATGGGTATAATAATGAGTATAAATGATGTAAATAATAAATATAACATGCTAATGATTCTTTATATATGATATACCATCCAATTATAGATGATTTCACCTTCAATATAATGATATTGTCGCTCGTGCGTACGAACGAATTACCATCTCCAGGAACGCGATGATATTCATTCCCCCTAGCAATCATTCAAGAATAATTTTCATTTTATTATTAAAAATAATTTCTAATATCTTAATATCATTATGGATATGAATTAAATACATCATATCCATAACAAACCAGGCTTACATAACCGATCATATAAATGAAAACGGACCAGTTAACACCCGAAACGATGATACTACTAAAAGATTATTAACAAAGCAATTTAAGAGGCACATTTATGATATCATATTTATGTATATATTTCTTGTATAATTTAATAATAATGATTTAACTATTATAAAGGCGGTTAATGTACCCTAGAAGAAGGAAAATTACAAGGTAAGGGTTAGTTCCACAATCTCTTTATCTAGAGGTTTACCATGTCACCAATTTTAAATTCTACATATTTTCGAAGATTACCTATATAAATAATTTATCAGTTTTGTTCCACATTCATATATCGATGATTTTTTAATCATTCTTGATCATTTCTTATGTCAGGGCAAGACCTATCAACTATCTCCCTCCAATTTCATCCCATCATGGTAGAGTCTAATATCCCTTTTCATAAATAGCCTCATATAGCTCCATCTAAATGATATAATGGAAAGAGTTGTAATATGAGAACTCTACTAGTGGGAGGTGTTGATCTAAAAATACATGTAATTACATCAAAAAAGATATCAACATATCTAAAAAAAATTCAATTTTACCCAAAAAATAAACATCCCTTTGGGGATGATAAACAATGTTGAATATCATATCTGTCAGATATGATTGTTAAAGGATACTCCGAAACCTCAAGGTAAACCTCAAATATAAATCAGATAAAATGGAGGGTGGATCTCCAGGCATCCTTTCCAATTCTCGAATGTGTATTATTTTGAGTTGTTCAATTGTGAAATATTATTTGATTAAAATTAATAGTTATTTCTTATTATGGTTGTTAACTACAACCCAAATTCAATTATGGCCTTTTGGTGGCATAGGAAGTCTCGCAAAAAAAACTGTGGTGATGTTTTCAAATTTCCATAATGTTATGGGTAATGGTTTCAACAAAACTGTGGACATATATTTTTATCACTAACATTAAATCATACCATGAATCGTGATAGATACTCTGTAATCTCCCACATCATGTAATCCGACATGAATTTTTCATTTATACATTTAAACATCCATGCTTCCAAGATAAATAAAAAGGGATGATCTATGAGAATTATCTAAAAGATCCCACTTCATTTTTTATTTTTATTGGACAAATGTATGGGATATAGACCATATTAATCCCTCATTATAATATTCATACTCTAGAATACCTGATTCCTTTTTTCTATAGATCTATATCATTTTTTGGGTCACTTGGATCTTTACATGAATAGATTCTTGATAATTCATTTGAAAATATTGTATTTCTCTTTTTCCCTAATGAATTCAAGATTCATCCTTTAAAAATATATCAGTATTGGATATTTTTCAATCCCCATCAGTGATAGGATAAAAGGATCTTTTATCCTCAGAGCATCAGCCAGATTATTTTCCTTCCAGCGATGATAGTGTTAGGGGAAGTCAAAATCATTTATCGATTCCCACTATCACCTTTAGATAATATTTAACTCTTTATAAGTGAATATATATATATATATATATAAATATCTTGTGATAATAATACATATCAAACTTTTTATCCACATATATAAGGCTTCTAAGTCGTTAAGTTAATGATCACTAATGAATACTCCAAATTGTGAATCGAGTAATTTTCCACATTAGTATTTAATTATCATGAGGAATTAATATTTACCATAAAATTACTCATGAGGACACATCAAAATATATGTAATTAGACATTAAATTTTATTACATACCCTTACAAACTTCATAGTAATATAGATATATGATCATTATAGAATCTCTTATTTAATTCCTCGAAGCATTCTTCATATTTCTCTATCCAAAGGAACTTCCATACTTTCTATGTGAACATGGTTTTTGGATTTGATAGTAATCAAAAAAATTTCACAATTCATGGATAGTATCAAGATAACCTAAGGAAACAATGGAACTCAAGTAATATGGTAGACCAAGGCCATTATTTAAAAACTATTTTCATTGAAGGATCTATATATATCCCCTATCTAGTGATTACTTGATCACAGAATTAAAGATACTATTAATATAATTAAATCATTCTAAAAATGTAATATAATTTAACCATTATTGTGGTCTCTAAAATAACGCAAAAATTATCATAATGTTATTCCTTTCTCTTTGAATATATAAGAATATCATCAATAATGATCATTAGAAATTGATCAAGGTAGTCTCTAAAAACTCTATTCATTATAAAAATAAAGATGGATGGAGAATTCGTAATTCCAAATGACATCACTAAATATTTATAGTCTCTATACCTTATAAAAACATTTCTTTTCTATATCTTCACATTTGAACCATAACTGATGGTATCCAAATCGAAGGAAAATCTTTGAGAATTATTGAGCTACATTGAGTTGGTCGAATAGATCAATGATCTAGGGTATAGGGTTCCTGATCGTGGTCATGAATTTATTAATCTCATTATAATCAATACGAATACACTATGATCCATCATTCATTTTGATGAAGTGGACTACTGCGTCCCATAACGATGCACTAGGGAATATAAAACCCTTTTATATATTATATTGTATTAGTTTATTTATTTCTTCCAACTCAATTTTGGTTATTATATAATTTTTTTTTAAAATATGTAGGGATCCATGTATGAGTTTGATTGAAAACTCAACATCACACTCTAAGGTAAGACCTGGTAGTTCATTTAGAAATATGTCAATATATTTTCATACATTAAGAATATCATTATTTTCCATTTCAACGATTATAATTTGATCTATAAATACATCATGATTAGGTACCATAACTCCTATAATAAACTTATTTTCAAAGATGGCTCATACTTATCTATTTAAATTTTGAGGATTATCGGTTGGATTGAAATAATAAATGTGATTTATCTATTTCATTTCATAATATGTATTCTATGTATAGATACCCAATACATTTGAAAAATCACATCAATATCATTTTAAGGAAGGATAATTAGACATTCGTTTTCATAATCTCACAATTCTTGAAGTTTAATGATATACCTTGGATACAATAATTATACCACTAGGTGGTTTAATTTAAAGCTCAATAGTTAATCATTGGTGAATATTTTTGAATAAAATACATTTGTAAAAAATAGTAATGAATAAGTGTACCTAGAAACATATTATTAGAAACTTCTACCATAATAGTAGTCTCCGAAATGGATTTTCCTTATTTCCATTGTCTAAGATGTCATTAGTGCTAATTTTTGTCATAATCTATTGGATTGTTGAATTGGTTTTCATAGTTTTTAGTTTCCTCTCATATAAACCATTAAAAAACTAATGGATCCTTAGGAATAGAATTATTTTTCTCTATATTTCTAACTAAATTCCTCTTTTTTCATTGAATTTCGTTTCTTTTTTCCCTCCTTTACCATAGATAAAACATATTCCTATTCTATTGAGACATCCCCATGGGTGACTCTTCCCACATTTTTTAGATAAATTAGAGGAATCTTTTTTCCCATCATTGACTTCATAACTTGAACATCCTTGAGACTTGGTCCATCCCTTATTTTATTTTTTTATTAAACTCAACTAAGTTTATATTGTTAATCATAATTCATGATACCTTGTTTTAAATTATCAACAGATTTACCACTCTAACCCTTATCTATTTAGGTTTCATGTTACTAAAATATCCACATTTATCTTCACATCAACTGCTAACATGGTTACCCATTCCTCTAACAAATAAACTGAATAAAAAATGAATAGGGATCACTATAAATAAATTAATAAATATACCAATGGAAAACTATGAGCATAGAAGAAATAATTTATAAATTAGAAGAATACCCTAACATATTAATCTCTAGGATTTAATAAAGGTAATCCATTGTAATTTTCTACGAGGTTCTCAAACCTAAACATATGAAAATCCCTCATAATATTCCATAAATAGAAATTGAACTAACTAATGTATATCCCCCATGATTGTAAAATATTGGTGCATAGTATTACATCTTTATTGTGAATTAGGTGATGATTGAGTTAATTCTAAATACGCCCATTTCGGTGTTACTAACCCTAGGTATATCTATTCCCTATCTTTTAGACACATGTTTTTATCCATACAGGGGGTTTTTCTACGGAAACCACTTAATCCCTACATGAAAAAAATGTCATGATGTTATCATATATCTTGAACTATCCCTTAGACTTATCCCAATGGTTTTAGGTAAAGTTCTCTTATCCTAAAACCCAAAATAAATACACCTTTATCTATTTTCAACTAAGGTAAGAATATCAAAAAATACACCCTTAATTCTTAATTTTAAATCAATAATATTTTTATCGTACAAATAGTCACATAATCCATAGAACTGAAGGTTTTGTGTCTTTAGAGACTACCTACATAGAAAAATTAGTCTATAATACTAATAAACACTCCTACATAATAATACATACATACATATAAATATATATTTACTTCCATCTAAACATTTCATATGAAATAACCATCTTTATCACCTATGATATGTAAAAAATATAAGAATTTGGTGAGTTTGAGTGATCTGGTAGGGTAAATATGGGAGATAATTATTAGATAATATAACTGAGCATTGTATTAGGAAAAGGTAAGAGTTATTTTATTTTAGAGAAAAATACCCATAAAATCATATATCATAAAATATACATAGAATAAAACAAAACATTACATAAAGCATGGATAACAAGGTATTCAAAACATAAACTATAATATTGGGTGTTAATAAAAAACATAACATGTGAAAGTGGAATAAAATAGGAATATATATCATGGAAATGTTTCATATCATAAAAATAGTAAATGATATATATTTTTGGGATAACCATAAGTATATGGAATCATCACCTTCATGAGTAACACACATTCACCCACACTGTTGGGAAAAAAAATTTATATCCTCATATACATATCCTTTTAGATATAAACATTAATCCAATGAATTGTTGTAATATAATGGACCCCACACATAATTCATCAATATAAACATGTTCCACTTGAAAATAATTAACTCTTCATATAATTAATAATCCATGTAAGTAAAATGGGTTTCATAACATTTCATTATGCTGTAAAATTACATAATGAAATAAAATTATTAACCCCAAAAAATTTTACCCAAAATATAATCAAATCATATGAAAAATATAATGGTAGAAACATGAAATATAACTCCTTATTAAAATAAAAACCAAATACTAAAAAGTTATTTCTATTAATAAAATTTGTCCATTTTTCAAAAGGTCATAGTCTAAAATATAATTTCAATATGTAATTTTTTTTAAACGGTCTAAATAAGACTTTATATAATACTAATTTCAAGATATATCCCATTAGTATAGAAAAACTAGGAAAATTCAATAAATATTGAGTGTATGATAAAATAAAATATAGTTAAGATAAATGCTTTCTTAATATTCTTGAAATACTTTTCCGGATACCCACATCACTGAAAAAGGTAACAAATGTACCATATGAAAATTGGTTAAGATAAATATTAATATCAAAATAGATAAAATATATTTATCATTACAAATAATAAAACATAACTTCACTTGAAATTAAAAATACATATATAGAAGAAAATGAACCATTAAAAGCATGAAAATTGTTATTAATGATATTAAAATTTTATAAAACAAGGGATTTATAAAGGGAAATATTTTTCTATGAAACATGAATTGATCATATAAATGGTGGGAATATATTAAATAATAATAATATTTTATAATATAACAATATTTAAATATCATAGTCAAAGATGATTTTTTATAACTCATGGAAACTATTTATTCATGAAAATCCATTACATTTATTCTGACTTCGTCGAATGCATTCTATATTCATGTATAATAAATATAAAAAATTTAATAACCTGTTTTAATACATTATATATAGAAATATATTTTTAAAAATTTAATTTGTAATAATTTAATACTAAATTATTAAATAGTTAGACTATCTTTTCATTATCAGATGTTTTTAGTTTTGATGTTGTGTTTTTCACAAGATTTGTATAAGAATTTTGAATTATTGTTTATAGATTCCAAGTTCATCATTATTAGATATTATTAAATAATATAATATATTTTTTATAATTATTTATACATTTAAAATTTCAATTTCATAAATATTTTACTTGTGATTGTAGAGGATGAGGTCGTGGATGAGCATGTTTTGAAAATTTTAATGAACGAGGGGTTCTTATCTTGGGAACGAGTTATATATTACAATATCCAATAATGAAAAAAAAATATTTATTTATTATCCAATATCACTATAAATTTCTTTTACATATTTTTCAATCACATAAAATACCAGGATAATATTAATTATCTCACTTTCATGGAAGCATTAGTCTTTAACTACGCAACTTTGACACCTTCATTTCAATAGAACATAAAAGTTCTGGTACTTTTTTTATATTTTTTATGATATTAATCATGTTTTATGAATAATATTTATTCATTTTTGTACTCCCTTTTACCCATCATTTTTATTCATTTATGATAAACATGTCACATTTCATATGGAGTTAGTAGTGTGTTTGTAACAAAAGCCACATTTTCATTTTTTGGATTGTTTGGTGGAGGGTAGAAAATTGATGATATATTATTATAATAAAATTTAATCCTATTATTAATACATATGTTATCTCAATTTCATGGATAAATTAAGTTTAATGTTTTATAAGCATAAAGGAACTTTAATATTTTTCCTGAGAACATTACTTCCCGCTTTAGATTTTCTCTCTTGAGTAACCACTTAAGGCTCCTTAGATTGGTAATTTAGAAAGAACAAGGATTATAAAATGTGGTATGATAATTTAAGATAGACAAGGGAAAATATTTTATAGATATAATTCTTTGTAAACGATAGAGAAAAGTGGTTTAAGTGATCCCCCATTATAAGAGAAGAAAATGGAATATTTGTAAATACCAAAAAAATCAATGATATAATGACCCATTCAAGAGAAAATTGATCTAGAGTGAGAAATTATTTATTACAGGGTGATATGAGGATATTACATCCCAAATAATTCATATTAAAATAGGTTATAAAAAATTCAAGTCTTTTACTAGTATATATCTACATTTTACTCTATTGGTTTTTAACCTGGTTACAATTTCTTACCCGAGTAAATTATATTTTAATTAAAAATAACAATGTAACTATTAGTGGAAAATTTTTATGTTTTGAAACTAAATTTATGAACCATAAAATCTAATTCTATATCTAAATAATAAAAAAACATTTTCAATTAAATTATTTAATATATAAAAAAATTCTCCAAAGAAAATATTGATTTACCATTAAATATTTCTAATCTTAATTAATATTGATAAAAAATTAGTGGTAAAATAATAATATATAGGTTTAAATATTAGTTATTTTTTATTGTGGAGAGTTGATTAATTTATTTAATTAAGGAAAAATATGTAATTTCTATAAATAAATAGTTCAAAATAGAACATTTTCTATTATTTTGGTAATTAAATTTTTACAATGTAATATAATTTTTTTCCCTTAAAATTAATTGAGAAATTTTTTATAATTGAGGCTTATTTAATAATAATATAAAATCTATTTAGCCAAATAAAATTTCTTCAAGTGAGAAAAATCAATTTTTAGATTATAAAACTTAGTGAAAAAACTAATTTTATAATAAAGCTATATTTTAAAACATAAAATGTTAATTTATTTATAATAAATTTTTACATACTCTTTATGAGGTGGATAGATCTATTAATGTGCACAAATTTAATCGCTATAAAATATCAAAATTATTTGTTACTTTAATATATTTAAATAATCTCCATTTTTATTTTAGTTTAGTGTTGCATGTAAGGAAATATAATCAACATGAGATAAGGAAAATTATTTACTAAATAGTATGTTCATTATAGTTATGTCCCTCTATACAGTGGAAATGATATCCCTTAACATTTTTGGATTTCAAAAAATAAGAATCTAAATTGTTTTATAGAAATGGAAGACAGATTTGTTCCTTATTATTTGAGTTATTTGGAATTCACAATATAACAAACCATACTTTACATACATTGATATTACTTTATAATTGAAGTATATTTATTACAACATATAACAAAACCATAATAGGACCATATAGGTATAATGTATTTAGAAACTGGTAATTGTAAACAACTGGTTCATAAAACATCTACATTATCTCTAGTGTATTTTATCATACCTATAATCCATTGTGGAATATCATACTTAATACCCTTCTTACAGACCTGGGGAAAAGAGACATATGAAATGATGAGATCAAATGATTAGTAAGGGTGAACAAAGAAAATATCAATCATATATAACATTTGAAAATCTTATCTTGCATATAAGAGATCATAATATCATGTCATGGGATAAATAATAGAAGAGAAATATAATACCAATAATCATAAAATAATACATGAAATATTATGGAATACACACATAAGCATATAAAATCATTTCATATTTGTCAAGAATCATTTCCAAGACCATTATAGTAGACAAAGTCCATTACCAAAACGAGGTCACTCCTCGTTACAGTGTTGTATTACTAAATTAGATTTACTTTTCATTCCAACCATGTCTATATCATGAGATATAAATATTTACCCAATGAATATGAGGGAGTAATAGGTCTCATACATCTCATAATGAAACCATTATTATGTGTGCCACAAATACATAAATCAGTCATCATAGCATAAACACTTTAATAAAATGAAATTCTTAAACAACATTCCATTATAACATAATCCATATAAGATAAATTGAATTCATAAAAATAATTCCATAATAAAATTAATCAAATAAAATTAATAATTGGGATATAAACATAACCCGATGTAATATTAGATGGAAAGTAATTTTGATAAAACACTTGAAATTAATTCTTGGGGAAAATATCATTTCTTCTTCAAAAATGATCTCCTTTCCAAAAATATCGTTAAATTTTAAAATAAAAGAATTTTGTTGAAAATACACTTGTAAAAGTTTATTTGAAGCTTCATTGAAACAATGCGCTATGAATATGTAAAAACTAATTCATTCCGTATAAGTTAAAAAAACATTCTCCTCGTACTTTTGCTAGAAAAGTCAAAAGTACCTCATATGGTAAACAAAAGAAATATTTCTTCCATACCACATAGTAAAAGTCAAATGGGGGTAAAAGAGACTCTAAAAAAAATAAAATAATAGTAAACATTTTATAAAAACATTTTTAGAAAACATTGACATGGATGATAAATATATCCCCAGTAAAAACATACGAATAAATAATCTTGGATAAAAATGATATTGAAAAAGTTATCTCTTACCTTAGGTCTGATATTAATTGTATATATCTAAACCTTGTTTATAATGATATAAATAATGTGACTTATTTAGTCTAGAATCATAATAATTTTTATGATGTCATTTGTGATTATATATTCATCCTTTTGTTAGTAACATTTTATTGTTACTCATTATTCGGGCATTAGCTGCTATAAATTATTATGTATGATTTATCGGATAAGTTCTTATTCCAATTTTTTTTCAAAGTTATAGGATATAAATTTTGGTATTAGTATAATATATATCATATTTATTCATTAAATTCATTTATATAATCATGATTTAATGACGATTATGTAGAACAAATCACATCGCACAGTGGACGCGGTAAGTCGTACATACACACGAGTGATGATATTGTTCCCATTATTGTTGAGTGGTATTAAATTGGATAGTATATAAGAATTATTATCATGTTATATTAATCATATATAGTTAATTTTTTCAATATTATACCCATCCAAGTAAGGTGATGGTGAAAAAAATATTACACCACACTGTGGATACGGTAAGTCATACATATGCACGCGCGGTGATTTCATTTTTCATATGATGAGTAGAAGGTTAAATAAGGTTGTTTCATATTTATAATAACATATAAGTATATTAGTGATATATATATTATTACATTATAATGAAACAACTAAATAAGAGGAAGTAGAAGGAAAAATAAATTTGAAAGAATTGGTAGAAGAGATTACCTCTTTTGGGACGTGCTTCAATAAAATTTCCTCCTAAGGTACTAGGGTTGGACTTTTGAGAATAACAACACCTCTATAATGTACCTAGGTATGTTTATATTAGAAATGGACTGGGCTTGGATGAGTTTTAACTGTCAAAATGATCTGAAGAGGAGTGGGAGGAGGTGGCCTTTTATAAGAGTGAAGAGGGGCACTTTAGAAAACTCTCAAAAATATTAATTAATAATAAATTAAATTTCGACTAAAAATGGTCAAAAACATATTTAGTTAAAATATTATATGATTTTAGTTCGAATAAAATTTATCTAAAAATATTTAGACAGGTTTAAAACATTTTTTTAACCATATCATTTTGGTTTAACCCTTATTTTACCTTTTTTAATCCTACCATGATATCATGTTATTTACACGTTTTGGGTTAATGTAATTACCATGTCATGTAAAATGACCAAAAAAAGTAATTTATAAAATATTTGGACATATATGAACTATTTTCCTAAATATTATATTTTTAGGAATTTAATATCATTTAGTAAACTATTTTATGTTTTAATTATTGAATTTTGTCAATTTGGTACACTATTCATACATGACTTTTTCAAAAATTCATAAAAACATTCTTTCGTAAAAAATAAGTCAATAAATGAAATATAATATGTCAATTTAATCCATAAAATTCGTGTATGACAACAAAATAACCATATTAATTTTTTTATATTTATAAATTCATTTATTTAAATATCTCTTTAATGAGGTAATCATTGCATCATATTTGTGTCATAAATAAAACTATTTAGATAATCTATAAAAATAATAAATAAAATACCATTATTTTAGAAATATTTTTTGATTTCTAATTACTATTTATAAGCATAGATATCAGTTATATAACCCTATATTAAAATTTATTTAGTAAAATATATATGTTTAGGTTATAATTATCTTTATATTAAATTATTTCTTATAAAATGCCATGTTCATATCCATGTGAATCCATAGGGTCCCAAAATCTACCCAAGGATGCCCATGGTCGGAAATATTTCATCCAATAGGATTATGATACATTTCAGTGTAGCAATATTTTATTATATTAATATTTTTTTACCCTTATTTACCATATTTACCCTTTATTCATAGTAAAAAATAATTGCTTATGTTACTGTTCTTAATGTCTAAAATTAAAAGGTACATATTCACACAATTTGGACCATCTGATTCCAAATATGGATTCCATTTTTTAAAATTCCAAACAAAGAAGTTGTAGTAATTAATTTAAAATTTATTATTTTTGTTGAAAGGAGAAAACAAGTTTTAAAAGTTAAAACATTGTAAGAGATTGAAATATTTATACCTATGAATTCAATGAATGATTAATGATAATGACATAAATTATATTAAATGGTCATAATATATTATATTAATACTTTATAACCATTCAATATTATTATTTAACAACATAAATTATCTCGATGAAAAAAATTTGTTTTTAACTAAAATTTAGCATGTTTTTACTATATATCAAAACATGAAAGTTATCAGAAAAATATTAAAAATTTATCCAAAGTAAATTTTTATGTCCCTCATTACGGGACATGTTTATTTTGTCATATAGAAATTATTAATGTGCCCAAATATTATTTTAAAATTGGTTCTCCATTCAAAGGTAAAAATTAACCTTAAAATAGGTTATTATACATAAGATAGGGTTTTATTCATACCCTATGACTAAAATATCAATGTATGAATAAAAAAATATTATTATGTATATAACACATATATCTCATTAAACACATTACCACATGTAATTTACTCAAAAAAATAAAAATATCTAATTGATTTATATTTTTCGTAAAGAATTAATAGCCTTTGATTTTATAATGCATTTTCATAGGTTAGTTATAATTATTCTAGCTAACCTAACAGCTAAGATATAAAGGCAATTTTATATTAAGGGGATCTTGATGTTCCTTTAAACACATGATTTCATGAAAATAAATCTACTCATGAATAAAAATTATTTAAATAAAATATTTCATAAAAACATCCGGGTGTTACATTCTACACACTTAAACTGAATTTCACCCTCAAAATTCATCACATGGAAATAAAAATATAAGGATACCTATACCTTATCATATTCTCAAGTTCCCAATTAGCTTCTTCAAAATGGTGGTTCCTCCATAAAACATTAACCAAGCGAGTGGTCTTGTTTGGTATAATTTTATCGCTACAATCCAGAATCATTATTGGTTGTTCGTCATAAAAATCATCTTACTCTAGTGGTATGACTTCTGAGATTAGTACGTGTAAAAGATCAGGTATGTACATTCTCAGAAAAGATACAGGGAACACATTATGAACTTTATAGAGATTTGGTGGAAGTTCCAATCGATAAGCTACCTTCCCAACACGGTCCAGAATTTCAGATGGACCGATATACCTAGGGATCAGATTTCTCTTTTTTCCAAATCTCATTACACACTTTCAGAAAGATATTTCGAAGAAAAACTTATCACCCACTTCAAACTTTCGGTATTTTATTTGGTTTCACACATAAAGTTTTTGTCGACTCTTAGGTTCTCTTTTGTGTTGTTAAATAGATATGTCCATTTCTACCATTTCATCAACAAGATCAGGCCCTAATATATTTCTTTCCATATCTTCATCCCATGAAGTTGGAGTTCTACAATTCCTAACGTAGAGGGCTTCAAAAGAAGCCATTGGAATACTAGAGTTAAAGCTATTATTGTAAGAGTATTCCACCAAGGGTAGGTTTTGATCCCATCCACCTTTGAAATCTGTAGAGTAAACTATGAACCTGTCATCCAAACTTTGAATTATCCTCTCATACTGACCATCTGTCTAAGGATGATAAGAAGTGTTGAAACATAACTCTTTATTCACAATAGGATAAAGACATCTCCAGAAAATCAAGGTAAACCTCATAACCTAATAAGATATAATGGAAAATGGAACTCCATGTAATCTTACCACTTTATTTATATATATATATCCGAGAAATCTAATCAAGATAAAAATCCTCTCTAATAGCAAAAAAGTGTGCCAACTTCATAAGGTTATCAACTATAACCTAGATAGATTTATTACCTTAGGATTTTTTTGGAAGTCCGATGATAAATTCCATAGTGAAGTTCTTCCATTTCCATTCTTGTATGGGTAATGGTGGTAACATCCCCTTAAAAATCTATCTCTTAGCCTTAACTTACGGACAAACCAAGCATCGAGAGACTTATTCTGTCACATCCCTTTTCATTCCATCCCACCATAAGTATCCTTTCGGGTCTCTGTAAATATTTGTTCTTCCAAGGTGAATAGAGAATAAAGAACTATGAGCCTCTTCTAATAGCTCCTTCTTTAGTTATGGTATGGAAGGAACAAAAACCGGATTCCTACAGCTTATTATTTAATCATAATCAAGGTTCAATTCAACAATATTTCTGACCTTATTTTATAACTCTACATCTTCCTTATGTGCCTCTTTAATCTTCACTTGTATAGATGGTTGAACATTCATTTTATAAAGATAATATTTCTCCCCTTATGTTTCAATATGAAGATCCATCCTTTTCAAATAACTAAATATTGGATCTTTTATGAACCTCATCATGGATAAGACTGAATGGTCTTGTCAACTTAATGAATCTTCCACCTTGATTTATATACCTAGGTTGTAATGTATTGAGCAATCATAATCTTTAATTAACTCCAACCATCTTTTTTAGTGCATATTCATCTTCTTTTTTGTGAAAATATACATTAATCCTTTATGATCAATATAAATATCACACCTTTCACGATAAAGATAATGCCTCCATATATTTAATGAAAATTTACTACAGCTAACTCCAAATCATTAGTTGGGAAATTTTGCTCATGTATTTTAAACTCTCTTAAGGAATAAGCTATCACCATATCATTTTTCATAAGAACACACCAAAATAGCTTCTTAGATGCCTCACTATAGATCAAAAACCTTTCTCTACTATAAGGTAGTTTAAGAATAGTTTCATTGGCTAACAATCCTTTTAGATCTTTGAAATTCTCTTCACATCCCTCTGTCCAGAAGAATATAACTCCTTTCTGAGTTAACTAGGTGATTGGATTAGATAATCGTGAAAAATCATTCACAAAACGTCGATAATGACCATCTAAAGAAAGAAAAATTTGGATCTCAGTTACTTTTTTTGGTCTCTACCATCGTTCAATAACCACTATTTTTTCTAGATCCACAGATATCCCCTCAATTGAGATTATGTGAGCCAAAAATGCAACTTTTTTAAGCCAAAATTCACACTTGGTAAATTTTAAATAATGTGTATCCATTCTCAGTGTATTAAATAAAATTCACAAGTGATCCTCATGTTCTTACTTGCTCTTTGAATAGACAATAATATCTTCTATAAAGACTACCACAATCTGATCAAGATAGTCTCTGAAGACTCTATTCATTAGATACATGAAGATAGTTGTGGCATTAGTAAGATCGAAAGGCATCACTACAAATTTGTAGTTTCCATACCTTATATAGAAATTTGTCTTTGGTATATCCTCCTTTTTTACCCTTAGTTGATGATAATCATAATGAAGATCAATCTTGGAAAGGTATTGAGCTCCGTGTAGTTCATCAAATAAGCTATCAATGCGGAGAAGAGGATATTTGTTCTTGATAGGGATCTTGTAAAGTTATCGATAAACAACGTAGAGTCTCATCGATCCATATTTCATCACAAAAAACAGAATAAGTACTCTCTAAGGTGACACACTAGGGCATATGAATCCTTTATCAGGATTCTCTTGGATTTGCTTCTTCAATTCCTACAACTCAATTAGGGCCATTCTATATGGTGTCATTGAAATAGGCATAGCACCCGATATGAGTTCTATTGAAAACTAAACTTCACGCTTTGGTGGAAGACCTAGAAATTCCTCTGGAAGTACATCATCAAACTCCCGTACAGTGGGTATATTCTTAATCATGAGTTTCTACCCAACCATTTAAGATAAATAACCTTCATTTTTTTGAATCAAGACCCATAAAATGGTTTAAATTTCTACTGGAAGGTTATATTAATCCTAGCACCAATAGATGATCATAGATTGATCTAGAATATAAAATGTGACTTACCATCTTTGTAAATTGATATGAGCTCCATATAAAGAAAACCAATCCATTCCAAGAATCACATAAAATTCCACTATATGAATGATCATCATATTTCTAGTATTGAATTTCCCACAAACTTCAATTGAAGATGAATTGTAAAATTTTGATGTGACTATTGTGCCATTAAGATTTGTCATAGCTAACTCAACATTTAATTATTGAGGTAATATGGAAATTCTCTTTGAAAGTTCTTCATAAATAAATGAGTGGGTGCTTCAAGAATCCAATAATACATTTTCTACTTTAGAGTGGATGGTATGTGTACCATTCACTACTTCATTATCATACACTATGTTGATATAGTAATTTCATGTGAATTTACATTGACTTTTTCCATAAGATTTTGTCGAAGTTGATCCTCATCAATAACCCTTTGATTAGGGCATTGATTAGCATAATGCCACATTTCATTGCACTTGTAACATTGAAGTGTAAGAGGTTCATTCTGTGTAGCATTTTCTTTGTTTTCATAATTAGACATCTTTTTTCTAGCACTTCAGCATTCACTTTCTTGAAGACCGCCTTTTCCACACATAAAACATGTACTAGTCCTTTTAAGAAAATTCCTTCTAAGTCTCTTTCCACACATCGGTCATAAGGGAAAACTCATCTTCTTTTTAGTGTGGTCTTTATATTTTCCTTTGAATTCCATTTTATCTTCTTATCAAACCAATATGACTGATGGTTTACTCCAATTTCCATCTCAAATTTGAGAGCACATAGAAAAATTTCCTCATAGCTATTGATGTCCCTTATGGCTAATTCCCTTAGGAGACTTGGTTTTAATCCACTAAATAATCGATCAATTTTACTCTAAGTTTGGATAATAATTCCTAAAGCACCTTGCAAGTCTTATAAACTTTTATTCGTAGGAACCAATGGATTCATCATACTTTTTTTATGTTCTAGGAAATACTTATCCATCTCTGTTAAAAGAATATGTGTAAAGAACTTACAGAAAAAGATGTTCTTGAACTCGTCCCATTCCATGGACTCAATTTCATTTATTTTCCTCGTATTATTGATATGATTCCACAATTGATCAACTTCACATTCAAAATGATATACTGCTAAGATGACATTATCATGTTCAGAAAATTGTAGAACTGAAAATATCTTTTCAGTGGTACTGATCCATTGTTCTGCCATTAATGAATCAGAAGAACCATTGAATAAATGTGTGTACTGCCTCATCAGGATTTATCCAAAATTTTCTCCTTCCTTTTCTCGTTTGGAAGTCCTGAATGATTTATAGCTTGAGAAAGTTGTGTGATCATGGCTAAAATATTTTTCATTCCATCTCCCATAACATTTGGTTTCTCAGAGGGACAACCATTTCATTTACCATCACTTTCATCATTAACATGGTTCCTTCAGGTTCAAGCCATTGACTAAAACCAAGAATCATAGTGTGATATTCACTAATAATAATATGAAAACAACATAATAAATAATAAAATATCAATTTACGAATCCTTTGTTTTTATCCTAGGTTATCCATGGTCATTTCTAAAATACTTGGGTTTTATCCTATACGTAGACAAATCTTTATGCTTCATAATAAGGCTCTCTCATACTAGTTTATAAAGTTAACTTTACCATTCTATGATACCGACTATAAACACCCATACTTTACATACATCGATATTACATCAGAATTGAAGAATATTTATTACAACATATTAAAATACCATAACAGGACTATATAGGTATTGTGTATTTATAAATTGGGAAACATAAACAACAGGTTTATAAAAAATCTACATTGTCTCCCATTTATTTTATCGTAACTAGACTCCTTTTTTTCATATCATACTTAATACCCATCTTCCGGGATCTGTGAAAAGAAAAATATGAAAGGGTGATCTCAAAATTATCAGTAAGGGTAAACAAAGGAAATATCAATCATATATAACATATAAAAATATTATCCTTTTTGTAATATATCATAATATCATGTCATGGGATAAATAATAGAAGTGAAATTTAATCCAAATAATCAAAAAATAAGACATGAAACATTCTGTCATACAAAAATAAGCATAAAAATCATTTCATAAGTCAAGTCTCATTGCCAAGACCATCGTAGCAAAAATATTACATTACATAACCAAGTTCACTCCTCGTTCCATCCCTCTCACTGAACCAGATTTACATTCCATTTCAACCATTTTTATCTCAGGAAATATAAATATTTAACCAATTCATTGGAGGGAGAAATATCTCCCACCCATCTCATAATAAAACCATTCTTATGTGGTCTGAAAAAACATAAATCACTCATCATAGAAATACCCATGTAACAAAATGGGATCCTTAAACAACATGCCATCATAACATAATCTATAAATGATAAATGGACGTCATAAAAAATACCATCATTAAATTAATCAAATCAAAGTAGTAATTGTGATAGAAATATAACTCAATGTCATCTTAGTTGGAAAGTAATTTTGAAAAAACACATACAATTAATTCTTGAGGAAAATATCCTTTCTTCTTCAAAAAAATTTTCTTTTCTCAAAATGTCATGAAATTTAAAAAGAAAATAATTTAATTGAAAATACACTTGTAAACATGTATTGGCAAATTCATGGAAATAATGAATTATGAATATGTAAAAACTCATTCAATCCTTACAAGTTAAAAAAACATTGCTCTCGTACTTTTTCCAGAAAAGTCAAAAGTACCTCATATGGTAAACAAAAGAAAGATTTCTTCCATACCACATAGTAAAAGTAAAAAGGGGGTAAAAATTAATTTAAACATATATAAAATAATAGTAAAACTTTTATAAAAACATTTTTAGAAGACATGGACATGGATGATAAATATATCCCTAGTAATATCTTACGAAAAAAAAATCACAGATAAAAAATTGATTGGCAATGTTATCCCTTAACTTAGGTCTGATAGGCTTCATATGTATCCAAAACTCTTGTATAATTATTTAAATAATGTTACCAATTTAATCCAAAATCATAATAATTTTTATGATATAATTTATGATTATATTTTCATCTGTTTGTTAGTAACATTTCTTTATTACTTGTTATTCAGACATTAATTTCTTTAAGTTATTTTGTATGTTTTGTCAGATAAGTTCTTATTCTTATTTTTTTGTTATAGATATATCATTTACTGCAAGGTATTATTATAATATATATCACATTTATTCATTCAATTCATTTATATAATCATGATTTATTGATGATTATGTAGAAGGAATCACATCACACTATGGAGACGGTCGGTCATACATACGCACGAGCGACGATATTGTTCCCATAATTGTTGAGTGGTATTGAATTGTATAGTATATAAGAATTAATATCATGTTATATTAGTCATTTATAATTAATTTTTCCACCATTATACCAATCCAACTAAGGTGATGGTGAAAAACATATTTCCCCACGGCGTGGGGATGGAAAGCAGTACGTACACACACAGAGTGATTACGTTTTTCGTATGTTGGTTAGAAGGTGAAATTGGGTTTTTTTCATATTTATAATAACATATATGTATCTTAGTGATAATTATGGTTTCACTTTATAATGAAAAAACTTAATAAGTGGAAGTAGAAGAAGAAATAATTATTTTAGAATCGGTAAAAGAGATTACCTCTTCCTCGATTTTCCCCTTTTAAATTTCATCTTGAGGCACTAGTCTTTGTCTTTGGAGAGTACCTGCACATCTAGTATCTTACTAGGGATATTTATAAGAATAATGGTCAAGGTTTTTCCGAGATTGGAGTCTCAAAGTATAGTGAAGAGGAGGGGAAGGATGTTCCCTTTTATAAGAGAGATGCGCACTTTAGAAAACTATACAAATATTTATTAATAATATATTCAATTTTAACTAAATTTTTTAAAAAACATATTTATCTAAAAGATAAGATTATTTTTGTTCAAATACCTCTAATCAAATAATATTTAGGCTAGTTTATAATATTTTTTATCCTTATCTTTTTTTTAACCCTAATTTTAACATTTTTAATCTTACTGTGATATCTTGTCATTTACACATTGTGGGTTAATGTAATTACCATATAATATCAAAAGAACCAAAAAAGTTATTTATGAAATATTTGGATTTATATAAACCATTTGGCAGACTATATGATTTTTATGAATTTAATATCATTTAATAAACTATTTTGTGTTTTAAGTTATGAATTCTATCAATTTTGGACATTATTCATACCTGACTTTTTTAAAAATTCATAGAAATATTATTCCTCAGAAAATAAGGAATTACCTCAAAGATAATATTCCAATTTCGTCCAGAAATTTTTTTGATGACATCAAAATAACCAAATTAATTTTTTTAAAATATTTATAAATTCATTTATTTAAATATTTCATTAATGAGGTAGTCACTACATCATATTTCTATCATAAATAAAACTATTTATATAATATCTGAAAATAATAAATATTATACCATAATGTAGAATTGTTTTTAACTTTCTAATGACTACTTATAATCGTTGATATAGTTTATACAACCGTATATTAAAATCTATTTAGAAAAATATTTATGTTTAGGTTATAATTATCTTTACATTAAATTATTTCTTATAAAATGTCATTTTCAAATCTATATAAATCCATGGGGTCCCAAAATAGAACCATGGATTTCCATGGTAGGGAATATTTCATCAAATTACATTATGACACATATTTGGGTAGTATTATATTACGAAATTATTTTTTACCCTTATTTACAAGATTTACACATTAACCATGGTAAATAAAATAATTAGTGATGTTACTATTCATAATATCCAAAAATAAGAGGTATCTATTAAAAAAATTATAACATATGATTCCAAATATGGAATCCATTATTAAAAATTCAAAACATTGAAGTTGCAATAATTAATTTAAAAGTTATTCATGTTGATGAAATGAGAAAATGATTTTTAAAAGTTAAAATATTCCAAAAGATTCAAATGTTATTACCTATGAATTCAAGTTAAAATTAATGATAATGACATAAATTATATTAAATGTTTAAAATCTATTATCTTTATTCTTTCAAACATTTCAACATTATAATTTAACCATTTAAATTATCTCGATGAGAAAAGTTGTTTTCAATTAAAATTTATCACATTTTTATTATTTATCTATACATGAAAGTTATCAGAAAAATGTCAAAATTTATACAAAGTGAAATTTTTATCCCACTAAAAAATAATATGTATATATTTTCATATAGTAATCATTAATATGCCAAAATCATAATTTAAAATTGATTCTCCATTTGATGGTAAACATTAACCTTTTTAAAAAAATAGGTTCTTAAACATTAAATATGGTTTTATTTATACCCTATGACTAAAATACCGATAGGATGAATCTCAAAAAAATACTTCCTTTAGTATATAACACATATATCTCATTAATGTCATTACCAAATGTAATAAACTCAAAAAATACAAATATCTAATTGATTTATATTTTTTATAAAAAAATAATAGCCATTGAATTCATAGTGCATTTTTATTTGTTAGTTATAATTATTCCATAAACTAACGGCTTGGATATAATGGTAATTTTATATTAAGGGCATATCACGGTTCATTTAAACTAATGATTGTATGAAAGTCAAGCTACTGAATAATAAAAATTATTTAAATAAAACATTTCATAATAACAACCGGGTGTTGCACACATTCTCTGTCTCTGATCATAAATAGATCATAAGATAATTGAGGTATGTTTTCCATTCATAAAATAAGGATTTTAACTCAAATGGTGATGTAGTGGATGTGAGTGAGTAAGTTTAAAAAATTATTTAACATGTTTATGATTTATTGGATACATTAATTGTTGATGAAACTTGTGATGTTGATACATGATGTTTTTCTGAATTTTCTTGGATGTTATCATTAACTATTGCTACTATTTTTGGTATTTTGGTCCTTTAAATAGATGTGGAATAAAAACTCAATCTAAGAGACATATAGGAAATTAAGATATTTTTCATTGATGTTAGTATTATAGAATTTCTATGAGAACAACATAAATGTTAAAAAAATAATGGTTAAGTGAACACTATTAATAAATTATACCCAAAATTATTTTGGTTTGAAATGTAGGGAAACATCATGCTAAAATCACTAAACCTAGTTCTTACTGGGATAAAATCCATGGTTTTAAAAAATAAATCCTTATGTTTTTTATTTCAAATAATTTTCTCTCATGTGTTATTTTTACAGCTTCCCTACCACGTCAGAAAGAGTGCCCCTCTTCCATAATTTTATATCAAAAAAGATAACCAATTGCAACATCATATATTTCGATTAAATAGAGCTTCATTGAAAATTTTATTCCTTTTACTTGGATTCGTATTTTCATTTTTTATTCTTGTAATATCATGTGTTATATATTTGAAATTTCTTGGTACTTAAATGAGAGAAAACATGAAAAGATTGAAATCATGTATAAAATAAATTTTGGGAATGGAAATTAAAGGAAACCCAAATAAAATTGGAGTTAATTTTTAAAATTTTATTATTTTAATTTTTGATACTATTTTAAACTATTACACACTACAATAAAAGATTAATATTAATTTTATATATTAGTCATAGTTGAAAAAATACACATGGAAGGAAATTTGGGGTGGGGAGAAGTAATTTATTCTGAACTAAATTTGTGTGAATTTATTTTCACTACAGTGTATCATTCTTCATTAATTTTATATTTTTAAAAATATTTTGATTTGAATAGAAACATATTTAACATCAATGATATACATTTAGAATATTCTGGAAAATTTAAAACATACTTGGAAATGTTGATGATGTTGTATTTAATGCTTAACATGCTATATTTTTTATTTTTTTTAAAATTATTTTTTCCATTCTATAAATAAAAATTATGTTCAATTTAAAATCTATTTGTAATGTTTTGAAGTTATATTTTTATTTTATTTTATGTCTCATTGTGACCCTGTATAAGAATTTGAACTATTAAAATTGAAAATTTATGTTGAATCTGTAAATATTTTAATGTTTCTTTCAGCTTGAGGTTCAACATTGGGTAAAATATCTCATTTAGGAATGGGGGTGGGTATTTTTATTATTGAGTTTACATATATTCCATTATTCTATTAAGTTGACTACTAGAGGGAAAAATAGACTATGCATATGGGGATTTGATGTGGCTCTAACTTAATTCAAGTTTTTGACATCTATTTTGGATAAATTTATTTATTTTTATAGATAAATTAATATTTAGTTAATAATATAATTAGTATTTTTAATTAGGATGAGAAATGATAATTATTTTAATATATATATAAAAATTTGAATCTTAGGTACTTAGTAGATGATATATTATTTACTCTAATTTTAATATGCTTTAAGACTGATATTTTTGTTATTGTAGGTGAAATATTCATTGAAATATTTTTCAAAAAAAATTAAAATTTGTTCACTTTCGAGAATAAATATTTTTAATGTTATATTTTTTTATATGGAAATATAAATTTTGGAACTAATTTTTGTTTTAATTTTTTAAATTATATAAGATTATTGTTTGTGGATATTGTATCCAAAAGTTTTAAGTTTCATATCCCTTGAATTTCATTTTTGAATATTCATTGACTGAAGAATTTTAAATTTATTTTTTAAATTGTATATTCATGTTTCAATATGTTGCATTGTTTACCATTGACGTTGAATTTATTTAATTTCAGTTTTGGGAATTTAAGGTTTTATTTTTTTTCATACATTTAATTTTAATATGACTTTAAAAACATTGTGTAAGAGATCATCACATGTTAGGTCAAGTAAAACAATTTTTCCACCTCTTAAGACATTTACTAGTACTCATCAAAAATGATATTTTCTATCCCATAAAAAATAAGATAATTGAAAGCTCAGCCTTGTATGATATTATCCTATGATAATTTGATCCAGTACTGTTTAGGATAATTTTCAAATTCCCAAAATAATTTTTTTCCAACTATGACATAATTATCATTTTATCTTATATTTCCTCTAATTATTTACTGGATCTATGAATCGATCTCAAAGAGGGGAATCCCATACTCACATAATGAAATTCTATGATATGAGAGAATTAGTGAGAAATAATCTAGAGTGTTTGAATAATGCAAAGGTTGATGCTGACCAAGGATACAATCACGTTGTAGAAACTAAGCACAAACCGAGGTTTTGTATTACTAAATGAATTAAAAATTTGTATAATAAGGAATCCAATACCAAGGGAGGTTGAATGTGATGGAACCCTGATAACCTATTTTCATAAACTAACGAGATGGAAAGGATATATGGTCCATTGGGGTTTATGAAAACATCAAAAGACTGAGATTTGTTGATGAATAAATCATGTGATACTCATCACCATAATTTTTTTTCAAATATTTGAATAACTTAGGAGTTGATCTTGAAGAAGTTGAATGTGGAAAAATCCAAAAATTATGAATACCACAATCAAATAAAGATGTCAATAAAGTCAATCCTGGTCTGATGGCGGAATCATGTTAGTGATTTCAGGTTGACACATATTTATATGGATTTAATTAAAAAAGTTTATGGGTGTTTCTATGGTAAATATTTTTTTCTCTCCAATAATGAATAATAATTTGATCCACTTATATGATAAGATTCTAAAAAAAGATCTATTGTTACAAAGAATAATAAGTAGGGTTCATATTTGTATATGATATTGTTTATTGTAGTCAACCACATTATTTTTTTCTATCTACACTATTAAACTGGATGGAAGGATGAGATATGTTGATCGAATAAGAGGATCGAATTAATGATGATTAGAATCTAAATATTTTCAGACACTAAATAATATTTGTTTTTAGAGTTGAAATAGTGCGATATATCGTAGGTTACTGATGTCAATTATAACAAATCATCTATGTTTAGGTCTTCAGAGAACCAAGTGTTAAATTAATGAAGTAGATCTACATGTGAGATGAAGGAATCACATCAAGTAGAATGAACTAGATAATTCATGTATGTAACATTTGAGGACTATTAGGGTATTATGTTGAAGAATGAAGCTAGTTGGGGATTGAGTTAAAGTTGAGTTAATTTATTGGGTTAACCATATCCCATTGGATTCGGTAATCGAATAAGAATAAGTGGGACCAGTTTGGTCAAAATAAGAATTAATGTCAATAATTAAAATATTTAATTCTTATAATTAACAAAGGATTGAAATAATTGTTGGTTACAATTTTATGATTAGTTGGTCAGGAATTTTATGATGGTGGTAATTATTAAAATAAATAATCATTATAAGTTGGGGGTATTTTTGGAAATTTTATTAAAAAAATTTCATTAGAAATGCTTTAATATTGTATAGAATTCTTAAAATAATCTAGTCAGGGAGATTATTAATCCAATTCAATCTTGTAGAGACAAAGTGGATAACACAAAAAGAGAGTGCTAGACTAGATACTTGTGTAGTACTCAGTGAATAAGTTTTTGATGGTGGAGTTGAGATATATTGATAGAGAAAATTCATAATTTCTTTCTAAAAAGTACATATTTCAATGTGTTTGTAAAGACAAGGAAATTTCAAGGAATTTTTCTTTCTTAAATACTTTTGAATTTTACAAGTCTGTGGATTTTGATGGTACTTGATTCCGAGGCCTGGTGTGCCCGAAATCAATTTCCGAAGTTTAGATCAGGTACGTTCATTGAACGAATGAGTGGGTTTCTCTATCTTTTGAACTGGTGCTCGGAATTGAAATCTGAGGGCACCGATATACTCGCAACGTTGGCAATTACATAAGGGGACCTTTACCGTAGTTGCGTTTTCACGGGAGAAGAGGTTAATTTTTGGGGTTTAATTAAGAAGTAAATAAAATTGTTGGAACAAATTTATTTTATATCTAAGGAGGTTAACTCCTCCCATGGGAAGTTGTTGGTGGGGCCCACACCCACCCAACTTCCCATGTGTGGATAATTGAAAGGTGGGGCCCACATGAGCCCCAACCATTCACCTCCCCCCAAACTCCTTAACCCCCCTTCATTAATTTGAAAACTCCTCTTAAATCTGGACTCTTCCTCTCCCTCAATCTCTCTCTTTAATTCATGCCAACACATGATAATTAAAGAATTCATCCTCTTCAATTAATTAATGGAGTGGCTTGAATTTTGAAATTATAATTGCTTATGTTAAGAATATAAAAGTGGAGCCTATTATTTTATTTTAGCACACGTTGGGTTGGGGAAGAATTGAGAGAAGTCTTTTGTGAAGAAGAAGAGAACTCCTCTCTCGACGAAGAACTACGTCTCTTCAATGAAGAATGCCGCTTCCACGAAGAACGATGATGCCCATGGAAGACGTAAAGGAAACCTCACCCCGCGATGCCGTCTTCCGCGATGCCCGACGTGCGTCTTCTTTTATTCGAGGTAGGGGTTATGTTCAATTTTTTAATGGGTTAAATTTGTTCCTCGGTTTGTCGTTGATTAACCTTGATTTTCACGGCCTATTTCTATCGCTTAACGTAGAGGGTGCATACCGAATGAACATGGCCTGATGAACCTCCTGTGGGATATGATCTTTTTTGAATCAACGATCGGAGGCGGAATGCTGAAGAGACCGATGGTTCAAGGGTTGTCATCGTGCACACTAAGAAAAGTTGCGGCCAAGCGTAGGCCACGGTGGAGAAAGCACGGCACCGTCGCGCCAGGCCAAGGATTCGAAGCCACCTCCTGCGTAGGCCACAATGAAAGAAGCCAGCGTTCTCACGCCGACTGTGCAGCCAGAACCATACCCTGCTTTGCAAGCCGCTTTGGCGAAAGGATTGGTCGGACAGAGCAATTCCGCGACACTATGAGGGTGCAGAGCTGGAGAACCCACGGCCCGCCAATGCGGGCCACTTATGCCAGAAGGCCGGCCGGCCAAGCCGGCCTGTTTGGGAGGGAGGCCCCATAAGGCGCCGCCAGTTCGGACAGCCGGGGGGCCACTCCCCCTCGGACCGCTCGGCCTTCGGGCCGAGCCAGCTGGGTCGCACCCCGCCGGGCCGGGCCGCGCCCTCATCGAGCCGGGTCACGCCCCTTAGGTTGGGCTACCCGAATCTTCTGGGCGGTCTGACACCCCAACCGGGTCGGACCCGCCAAACTGGGTGAGCCGAACCGTGATCCCACTGGATTTATCGGGTCGGGCCTGTTATTCACTTAAACGTGAATACCTTAATGTCCGCGCGTCCGATCAATGCGCCATCTGCGGCACTGGGACCCTATCGACGAGGCGGCCCTTTTACGATACTTTATGTGAGTTCTGGAAAACATTGGTAAACGACCGGATTTGGAATGAGCATATTTCTAACTAGGGCCCTGGAACAGAAAATCCATTATCTCTCAGACCGGGCGACCGTTTGACGCGTTGTTTGTCGCCATGAGTTCCATTTGACGAGACGGAACTTTGGGATACATCAACTTTGGACTTCTTGAGAGTAGATGTATCGACCCCCCTTTACTCAAGGAGCGGACCCTCCCAAAATCGAGTACACTGTGTGTGGGAACCATAGAGCTCATTGCAACTGCGACAACTACCGTGCTGGGATCCTCCGTGAGTTCGACGACAAAGATGACTGTATTTGGATCCCACATTGGTTCGGTAGTGAGGATGACTGTACTTGGATCCTCCGTGGGTTCGGCAGCGATGATGACTATACTTGGATCCGACGTGGGTTCGACAGTGATAGTTATTGTACTTGGATCCTACATGGGTTCAGCACCGAAGACTTCTGTACTTGGATCCTAAGTTGGTGTGGCAGTTGAGATGATTCATAGACTACATCTAATCATCTCCACCCTTCTTTGTGAGAAGTATACATGTGTGAGCTAAGTCGTGACTATTCAATTATTACCATTGGTGTGATTGAATTCTTTCCTTTGTGGACTGGGTTGTGATTGGGCTCAGAAGTTGGGGCCAAACTGAGATTGATGACTTACGAATATGTATGGGCATATAACTAAGTAGAGTTGGTTGATTCTCTGTGTTTTTATCTTTCCTTTGTGGTTAATCCATCGTGGATTCTGGGAGACCTTTGGGGGTCTCCGGGTCCCTACTGAGTATCATATACTCAACCCTACATGGGATATGATGGCACTATGTTGTGTTGGATGCAGACAACGGACAACATTGATCTAGGTGGATGCTTGGGGAGCACTATGGTACCCGGAGGTGGACCACTAGACAAGACATACACAGAGCGGATGACCAGACCCGGGGAGCTAAGGAGACTATCTGTACCCACCCATCCGGTGGGATTCCAGGAGGATGACTCGGTGGTTGTTGCATTACTTTACAGCTGTTGTACATTCTTTCTCAGTTTTACTATACTTTCAGTTGGGTTTGTATACTGGCTCATTTACTTACCAACACTTACTTTTGTACTCAGTTTTACTTAGTGCTTACTTCCCTTGTGTACTCTGTTGTGTTTGTTTACTTTTATAAAGGCAATGCCTTCCCTTTTACCGATATTTACACCTTTGGTGCTAGTCGCCAGCCCCTGGACTATGGAAGGCGGGCATGGGGTAGTCATGGCACGGGCCCCGAGGACGAGTCGTGAAAAATTGGTATCAGAGGAGTCAGTTCTACCATAGAACTCAAGACTATGATAATTTCTTCTCTATGAAGCAATGGTGTTAAGAGTATTGAGTGTGGTTATCAGTCCATGGAGTCCACTGTTGGTGTGGCGGCCGACGTATCCATACACCAGGACCATGACTTCTTATTTCCGACTCAGTGCAAGAAAACATTGATTGCATGTGTGTTTCAAAACTTTTCTTTTTTGATTACTATTTTTCAGCTCTGCAGGTATACTATACTAACTGTGGTGCACCTGTTTCTTCTCAGGATGTCCCCACAAAGACAGCCAGCTAGGGTTCCTAGTTACGTGTGGGATGGCAGTCCATCGAGCGACAAGGCCTTGGTACAGGGCCCCATTACTGCAGAGGCACCAGCAGTACCACTACCTGTTGGGCCACTGATATTACCAACCCCAGTAGCGGAGAGTGCACGCCGCCTGAGTGCGTTGTATAAGTTTCAGCGATAGAGGCCACCTAGGTTCCTCAGAGAGATGGACCCTTAGGAAGCCGAGGATTGGGTGTAGGCTATCGTCATAGTCTTCAGATTGGTAGGGACACCAGCAGACCTTATGGTGATCCTTGCCGCAAGTCTCTTGCACGCAGTAGCAGGTAGATGGTGGAGCCTGATTCTCTAGGTGCATGACAAGGAATATCTCCTTTGGACAGACTTTGAGAGCCTCTTCCACTCGGAGTTTGATCCAACCACCCTTTGTGCGGTGCGTATCCAGGATTTACTACACCTGCGGCAGGGCAGAATGACAGTAGCCCAGTACTCGACGAGATTTACCAACCTCTTGCGCTACTCCACAGACATGGTACGCGACCCTTTCTTCCTGTCCTGGAACTTTGAGCATAGATTGAGGCATGAGATCAGGGGTTCGATGATCTCCCTCAGCATTCCGATGCAGGCAGGAGTACTAGAGAGAGCCCTTCTTGTGGAGAGCTTTCTTGCTGAGCCTACGCCAGCAGTGAGACCCACCGCAGGGTGACGCGTAGCGGAGTCTTCTGCAGCCGACAGTAGACAGATGTCGCAGAGGTCCAAGTGGATGAGGCCATCAGGTGGGTGACCTCAGGATACTAGTTCGGATGTTCGGGGCACACAGAGCAGAGCTAGACATACGAGGGGAAGGCAGTTCTATGCATGCGGTGGGCAGGGCCACATGGCTCATGACTACCAGACCCGCCATGAAGAGGAGCAGCAGACAGTAGCGGGACCTCCCAGGCAGAGGCAGAGGTACGCGCGTGGTGTTCTATAGGGAGCAGGCGGATGAGGCAGAGGAGATGGCCAAGCAGCAGGTGGTGGATGACGCTTCGAGGCTCTACCACCACCACCAGGAGGACCACCCCAAACACAGGGAGCTAGAAGGCATGGGCAGGCTCAGCTCCAGGAAGTCGAGCCCTATGACCACGGTGATCCTGATATGATTCGAGGTACTATCTATGTCTACTCCACCCTTGTTGTAGTTATTATGGAAACAGGAGCGAGTCATTATTTTATTGTCGCTACCCTTCTTCAGAGCTCAGAGATTCCGACGGAGCGGTTTACTCGATCCTTATTGTAAGAGACTCCTACAGGAGAAGACTCGATGATTACCCACTAGTGCTGGCAGTGTGAGCTTGCTCTAGGAGGTGAGAGCTTTGGCTGGGATCTTCTTGTAGTAGCGTCGATTCCTTACGACTTCAACTTGGGTATGGACTGGTTATCTACAGTCCATGTCCAGATCGACTATATTAGGCACAAAGTGTAGTGTGTCCACACGGATGGGACCGGGTTCACCTTCACCGAAGAGAAGGGAGCCTTTGTAGTGCAGGAAGGACTTACATAGAAGAGAGGGCTACCAATCACACATAAGTTGGCTATTTTCATCCTTGGATCAGTTGATGTGTGGAGTCTGAGTTTTCATGTTGTGGTGGATTAGTATGTGGACATTTTCCTTGATGACATTCCAGGACTACCTCCTCGCAGAGAGGTAGAATTATATATTGACATGTACCTTGGGACAACACCGATATATACTCCAGCATATCGGATAGCTTCCGCTGAGATTCGTGAGATACGGGTACAGCTAGAGGACTTACAGGGAAAGGGATTCATCCGACCTAGTGTTTCACCCCGGGCTTCCCCAATTATGTTCGCCAAGAAGGTGGACGGGAGCTTACGACTATGTGTCGACTACTGTCGCCTGAATCAGGTGACTGTATTGAACAAGTACCCACACCCGAGGATTGATGACCTCGTTGATCAGATCAAGGGATCACGATGGTTCTTGAAGATAGACCTCAGATCAGGCTATCATCAGCTCAGAGTTCGAGATGAGGATGTGCAGAAGACGACCCTCAGGTATCGGTATGGCCACTATGAGTTCTTGGTTATGCCTTTCGGCATAACCAATGCACCAGCACTATTCATGAGTCTCATGAATAGGATCTTCCAGCCCTACCTCAATCGTTTTGTCATAGTCTTCATCGATGACATACTGATTTACTCAACTACTGAGGAGGAGCACGCCTACCACCTGTGGGTTGTACTGGACACACTCCTAGAGAACCATCTTTGTGGTAAGCTCTCGAAGTGTCAGTTATGGATTCGAGAGGTTCACTTCTTGGGGAACGTTATCTTGGAGGTAGGATTTGATGTGAATCCTATGAAGATCGAGGCAGCACTAGCTTGGGAGCCACCTAGAAGCGTGACAGAGTTGCAGAGTTTCCTAGGTCTAGCTGGGTACTATCAAAGATTTGTTCCAGACTTCTCCAGAGTTGCTGCACTTATTTCAGCATTGATGAAGAAGGTTAAACCCTTTGTGTGGTCAGATAGATTCCAGTAGAGCTTCTAGGAGCTGAGGCAGAGATTGACCAGTGGGCCCATCTTGAGGCTACCGGAGGAGGGTGTAGGGTACATAGTTTACTGCGATGTATCAGGGACTAGACTCGGGTGTGTCCTGATGTAGGAGCAGGCAGTGATCACCTATGGTTCACGGTAGTTGAGGCAGCACAAGAAGAACTACGCTACCCAGGACCGGGAGTTAGTAGAATTGGTCTTCGCCTTGAAGATGTGGCGTCATTATCTGACGGGTGAGCGCTTTACAGTCTACTCTGACCACTAGAGTCTCAGGTACATCTTCTCGCAGAAGGACCTGAACCTGAGACAGAGGCGATGGCTCGAGTTCCTCCAGGACTAGGACTTTGAGATAGTCCATACTCCTGGGAAGGGGAATGTTATGGCAGATGCTCTCAGTAGGAGATCGGGCATTCAACTACTTGGAGAGGCGACAGAGCAGTTATCCACTTTGCAGATATCCTTTATGGATAGAGATGGGGAAGCCTTTCAATAGTCCCTCATAGTCACTCCTCCACTACTTCAGTGGGTCAGAGAGGAACAGCGTGGGGACGTTGACTGTAAGACATGACGTGCTCAGATTTCCACAGGGCAGGTGACTGATGGATTTCCTGAAGGAGGAGAGCACGTCATCCTCTTCAGGGGACGTACCATGGTACCAGTTGCACTGCAGGAGGAAGTGCTGATGGAGTCTCACACTTCCCCTCTAGCGGTACATCCAGGAGTGGCGAAGATGTACCAGGACCTCAGACGATAGCACTGGTGGCGGGGTATGAAGAAGGATTTAGTAGAGTTCGTTTCACAATGCCTCACTTGCTAGCAAGTGAAGGCGGAGCACCAGGTACCAGCAGGCTTGGTACAACCCTTAGAGGTTCCGGAGTGGAAGTGGGATAGGATATCCATGGATTTCATGATGGGGATTCCACATAATTCTAGAGGACATGAATCCATCTGGGTGATCGTAGACCGAATCACCAAGTCTTCCCACTTCCTACCGATCAGAGAGAATGGCTCAGTTGAGAGCTTGGGATGCCTCTACGTTCAGGAGATCGTATGGCTTCATGGTGTGCCATCGTCTATCGTCTTCGATCAAGATTCTCAATTTACTTACCGTCATTGGAAGGGGTTGCTGGAGGAATTTGGGACACAACTACACCTTAGCACCACCTTTCATCCTCTGACAGATGGCCAGATGGAGAGTACCATTCAGACACTCGAGGACACGCTCTGTGCATGTGTCCTTGACTTTGGTCGTAGTTGGGAGGATCACCTACCCTTGGTGGATTTTGCGTACAACAACAGCTACCACTCCACCATCGGGATGGCACATTACAGGGCACAGTACAGACAACTTTGCAGATCACCTCTGTGTTGGACTGACCCTGGGGAGTCAGCACTCATAGGACAAGAGATGGTTTAGGCTACGACGGAGAAGGTGAAGATCATCCAGGAGCTGATGAGGACTGCACAGAGAAAACAGAAGTCCTATGCTGATAGGAGATGGAGACCACTGGAGTTTGAGGATGGCGATCACATTTTATTATGGGCCTCACCTCGACATGGATTACGGAGATTTGGTCGGGGCGGAAAGTTATCTCCGCGCTTCATCGAACCATTCTAGGTCCTCAACAGGGTAGATGAGGTGGCTTACTACCTGGCCCTTCCACCTCAGTTGCACAGGGTGCATGATGTCTTTCATGTTTCTCAGCTGAGGAGATACGTGCATGATCCGACCCACATCATTGATCATGGGGAGCTGGAAATCGATGATGGGGCGACATTTGCGGAGGTCCCGGTGGAGATCGAGGATCGACATGAGCGGGTCCTACGTTGATGGTCGATTCCTCTGGTGCGCATTCGTTGGCTGCACAGGAACCTCTAGGAAAGCAAATGGGAGCGGGAGGCTCGATGCGTGCTCAGTACCCTCATTTGTTTCCCTATATTATGTTTTAGCTTTACGGGGACATAAATCCCTGAGGTGGGAGTAATGTAAAGACCTAGAAATTTCAAGGAAATTTTTTTCTTAAATAATTTGGAATTTTACGAGTCTGTGGAATCTGAAAACACTTGATTCTGAGGATCGGTGTTCCCAGAATCAATTTATGAAGATTTGCACGGGTATGTTCATAAAATGAACGAGCGGGTTTTTCAATCTTTTGAACTAGTGCTCAGAATTGAAATATGAGGGCACCGATGAACTCGCAATGCCAGTAATTGCTTAAGGGGACCTTTACCATAGTTGCATTTTCATGGGAGAAGAAGATAATTTTTGGGGTTTAATTAAGAAGTAAATGAAGTTGTTGGAAAAAAAAAATTTATATCTAAAGAGGTTATCACCTCCCATGGGAAGTTGTTTGTGGGGCCCACACCCACCCAACTTCCCATGGGTGGATAATTGAATGTTGGGGCCCACACCAGCCCCAACCTTTCACCTCCCCCTAAACTCCTTAACCCCCTTATTTAATTTGAAAACTACTCTTAAATGTGGTCTCTACCTCTCCCTCACTCTCCCTCTTTAATTCATGCCAACACATGATAATTAATTAATTCACCCTCTTCAATTAATTATTGGAGTGGTTTGAATTTTGAAATTCTAATTGCATGTGTTTATAAAATAATAGCGGAGTCTATTAATTTATTTTGGCACACTTTGGGTTGGGGAAGAATTGATAGAACTCTTGTGTGAAGCAGAAGATAACTCCTCTCTCAATGAAGAACGATGTCTCTTCAACGAAGAATGCCGGTTCCACGAAGAACGACGATGCACACCGACGACGTCTACAAAGCCTCACCCTGCGATGCTGTCTTCTGCGACGCCCGATGTGCGACGTCTTTTATTCCAGGTAGGAGTTATGTTCAATTTTTTAATTGATTAATTTTGTGCCTCGGTTCGTCATTGATTAACCTTGATTGTCACGGCCTATTGATATCGCTTAATACGGAGGTCGCAGGCCAAACGAACACGACCCGATGACCCTGAGATGGAACTTGATCTTTTTTAGAATCAACGATCGGACACGGAACATGGAAGAGACCGAGGACGCAAGGGCCGCCGTCGCACACACAATGAAAAGACGTATCCATGAGTAGGCCGCGATTCTCGGAGGGCGCCGTGCTGGAGATCCCGTGGCCCGCCCATGTGGTCTGCCTGCGTAAGAAGGTCGGTCGGCCGGTTTGGGAGGGTGGCCCCTTAAGGCGTCATAGGTTTGGATAGCCGGGGGGCAGCACCCCCTCGGATCGCTCGTCCAGCTGGCCTAGCCAGCCGGGCCGCGCCCTCTTCAGGTCGGGCCGTGCCCCTGAGGCTAGGTGACGCGAATCTTTGGGCTAGTCCGATACCCCTACCGGGTCGGACCCGCCAAATCTGGGTGACCCAACCCACCAGCCCACTAGGCTTATCGAGTAGGGCCTGTTATTCACTTAAACGTGCATAACAAAAAGACCCGTGTCTGATCGATGCCCCATTTGCGGCACTGGGACCCTATCGATGAGGCTGTCCTTTTGCGGTACTCTAAGTGAGTTATGGACAACTTTGGTAAACGGCCAGGTTTGGAACGAGCATATTTCCAACCATGCCCATGGAACGAAAAAGTCATTATCTCTCAGACTGAGTGTCCGTTTGACGCGCCGTCTGTCGCGCTGAGTTTTTTTGGCAAGACGGAACTTTGGGATAAATCAACTCTGGACATCGTGATAGTTGATGTATCGACCCCCTTTACTCGAGGAGAAACCCCTCCTGCAATCGAGTACGTTGTGTGCGGGAACCCTAGAGCTGGCTGCGACTATGACGACTACCCTGTTGGGATCCACCGTGAGTTCGACGACGAAGACAACTCTACTTGGATCCTACGTGGGTTCGACAGCGAGGACAGCTGTACTTGGATCCTCCGTGGGTTTGGCAATGATGATGTCTATACATGTATCCTACGTGGGTTCGACAGCGATGGTTATTGTACTTGGATCCTACGTGGGTTCGGCAGCGATGACTTTTGGACTTGGATCCTACGTGGGTTCGGTAGAGGAGATGATTCTAAGACTACATATAATCATCCCCACCATTTTTCATGAGAAGTATACCTGTGTGAGATGAGTCTTGACTATTCAATCATTACCATTGGTGTGATTGACTTCTTTCATGTGTGTACTGGGTTGTGCTTGGGCTCGGAAGTTGGAGTCGAACTGAGATTTTAGACATAGGTATATGTATGGGCATATACCTAAGTAGAGTTAGTTTATACTTCATGTTTGTATCTTTCCTTTGTGGTTTATCCTTCATTGATTTTGGGAGACCTTCGGGAGTCTCGGGGTCCCTACTGAGTATCGTATACTCACCCCTGCACGGGTTATGCCCACACTATGTTGTGTTGGATGCAGACGACAGACAACATTGATCGAGGTGGAGGCTTATGGAGCCGGACGGTACCCGGAGGTGGACCACTAGACGGGACGTACATGTAGCGGACGACCGGACCCGGGGAGCTGAGGAGACTATCCGTACCCACCCTTCGGGTGGGATTCCTGGAGGATGACTCGGTGGTAGCTTATTTACTTTACAGCTGTTGTACTTTCTTTCTCAGTTGTACTATACTTTCAGTTGGGTTTGTATACTGGCCCATTTACTTACAAGCACTTATTTTGTACTCAGTTTTACTTAGTACTTACTTCACTTGCGTACTCTGTTGTGTTTGATTACTTTTATAAAGGCAATGCCTTCCCTTTTACCAGGATTTAAACCTTTCGTGCTAGTCTCCAGCCCCTGGCCTATAGAAGGCGGGCATAGGGTAGTCATGGAACCAGCCCTGAGGAAGGGTCGTGACATTGTTTCAATTTATTTATTAAATGTGTTTGTTTTTTAAATAATTATGTGTTTCTGAACAAGCATTTAGAATTAAATTAGATTGATTAAAGTATTTTTACCTGTTCATTCTTAGCATAATTAGTTGGAGTCTGTTGTACTTACTATAAATATTCACTTGTTCCACAATCTCTTTAATTTCTAAATATGTTCTTGGAAGTGAATTTAGTGATATAATATTTTAGGGAGAGGAAAAATCAGTTCATAGATCACTGAGATCGATAGGTTATATGAGATTTCATATAAAGTTCATAGTTTTTCTCTATCATCTAGTGTTATAAAATTCTCTTCTTCATGATCATAATTTCTTCCATTCTTACTGTTCTGATGGGTGATGAGAAGAGGATACCTTTTGTTTAATAAATTCAACTAAATTACATAATTTAGAAAATTATGATATTCTATTTTCTCCATGAATAATCTTTTATATTCTAAAATTATATACAAATTTCTACCCTTAGCAGATATCACTTAGATAGTTTGTTCACTTAATAACAAGTAAGTGTTCCAACCTTATTGTCACATGGATTTAGAATAAATATATGGTTAAATATAATTCAAGAGTATCAATTCCATTAAAAATTCATTCTAGTCTATTTTTCCCTTAAAACCACCTTGATTAACCATGATTTCCATTGACATTAAGCTATTTTTCCCTCCTACTTGTTCATCACTATTCAGTTTTCTCTTATTTGTGTTGTAGTTTTTTTTATGTGTCATTGTATTGTTTTTATTTTCACTTGCTTTAATTTGTGGGGTTTAAACCCTACTACCTACTAAATATGTAGTAAATAGATCTTATAGATTTTTTGTTTGACAATATTAAATGACATAACTATTATTGGGATCCAAAATACCCTCCATTAATTTTTTGGAGATACATTCAATTGATATGTCAATATGTATGCCATTATTTCTCTCCCATATCTCATAAATGTTTTATTCAACATTCTCTCCCTCTAAATGACATTAAATTCAAAGTAGTTATGGAATAATTATATCAAGTCATTCATAGGAAATGCTACATCAACCTTTCTAGTATAACTTAATTTGATTCATTATCAGTGTAAAACATATAAGGTTTTTATTTAGACAAAAGAGTTATTTATAAGAATCTGAATATGTTACTACCTAAAATGAGATATTTTTTACCGTACTTAAATATTGTATACTAATTTAAGGTTTTGAAAATTAATAATATATGTTTAGATACAAATTTTGCTACGAATAAAAATATAAATAAATCAAACTAAATTAGTTACACTCACTTTAACACACTTGAAAAAAAGCATCAAGTATTAAGTATCATGATTCAAACATTTTTAAAACTTCTTCAACCTCATTAATTAAATTACTTTATTAATTAATGACCCCACCAATGTTAACTAGAATATAATTTTAGTTTTCATGTTTTAATGATGAAAAATAATACCATTTTCAATGAGAAAACTTTTAAGTACCATTACGAATATTATGAATTTGATGAAACAACAAATCTGGAAGATTCCTCAATCATTAATTTTTTTTCGCACTAATGGAGAAAATCCAATAAATCTTTATCATGCTGTATCTCTGTAAAGGATAAATTACCTGATTTTCCATGTTTATAATAAAACAAAATAGATATTTTCATGTATTTTTATGGTTATTAAAACTTCCACATCTTCACCAAGGATGATCTTACCATTTGATTATATTTAAAACTCCATTTTAGAAATCAGTCCTAGATGGGATCATCATATTTATTTGGTCTAGAATTTGATACCAAAATATTATGCTTAGGTTCTACCCTTGAATCCATAATTAATATTTAAGATCATACAATGTATGAATGGATAAAAAATAATGTTGAGGGAATATGGTGTATATCCTTTCTCCTCAATGAGAACATTAAGCATGAGCATATTTTCTTAACTACATTGCTCTATTATTTTTATCCATCATTATTACACATATTACATTCAAATATGAGTTTAATTTCGAAATCACGGATCTCTTGTAATATAATTCTTCTTTGTGTAAGGTGTTACCATTAATATTTAATGCAATCAACATTCCTTTTTATGGATTCATATTATGTTGGAAGAATGGATAAAAATATTTTTTCATTGTTTGCAAATTCCTTAAATATTTAACATAATTATTATTTGACATAATTTTTTCCATTTACTGACATAATCTCATGAAATTTTTAATCTTCATGTGGATTTGATTATTTTTCATTATCACTATTCTTTTATTATGCTTCGTTCATTCTTTTTCTTCATTCCAAATCTATTATCCAAATCAATTCAATTTTTTTGGTATAATGTTAGATTTTTTGGTTCCACCACATGTATTTTTTTGATAGTTTTCTTTTTCACAGTACACCTTTTTTATGTATAACCCCTCTTAAATATCTGGATTCATTTCCCAAGGATAAACCATTAGCCTTATTAGTAGTTTTTTTGGTATTATAATTTCAAACTTATTTAAATTCCTTCTCAAAGATTGATATTATTTCTTCATAAAAATCTATGGTATTATTTTCCCATATTATTTTGATAAATGAATATATGTGTATGCATCATTTCTTTACAATTCACATTGCAAAATATCACATATTCCTCAAATGTTTCAAAATTTTCTAAGGTATAGAAATTATTATTAATATAGGGATGGAGATTCTTTTAAAGGTTACATAGATTTTATATGGTATTATCTTAAACTTTTATAATCCATGGAATATAACAAAAATTCAATTAACTTTTCCAAAAAACATATTACAACCAGCACTACTCAATAATCCTTAATATTTTATTCTTTATAGCATGCTATCTTGATTTTTAAGATTTCTATTTTGGGGATTCATCCCTCCTTGGTTGGGATATTAAAAGGGAACTTACATTTATATTCACTCTTATATCCACCAAATACATGGTGGTAAGAGTATAATTACTTTTCCTCATCCATATATATATATATATATATACAGAGTTTGTATTTAAAACAATAGTTTTTACAAAAAAAGATGTAGTATAAGTATTATAATTGAGTATTGAAGGTACCTTCTTTATACAGAAATCTTGAGTAAGATCATTTAAATAAAATGTGATATTTCTTCAACATAAGGTAGATATTTCAACATAATATTCCACCATATAACAGGATGTGACAATATCACTTCTTCCAAAAACGTTTTCACTAAGATATAGGTTGCGTATTTTTTAAATTTTTAAATTTATCTTTGATTTTTACACACATAATATTGAGAATATATTTATCATTTTCAACTACCTTTTATCAATATTAAATATTATTTTTAACTATTTCAATTTCACCTTTATACATCTTGAGATTTTATTATAATAATGTGTAATGCTCTATTATCCTCTTAGATTTAAAATCTAATCTTCTATTCTTAAGAGAAATTTTAATTTTCAAATTATTCTCTAATTGATGGATATTATTTTAAAATTATTTAGTGGACTTATACTTTTAATGAATGATAGTGAGACACAATTAATAAAATTTTGACCTCCTCTCTTCAAGTATAACATTCAAAGCATCTTCACATATACCTTTTTTGGAGTTTTTTACATAGGATAAAATCTTTTATTCCAAATCCTTATCTAGTTAATCTGATTACTCCTCATGCATGGTGATATCTTCTAGTTGAATTTAAAATTTTTAAAAAATGAAAACAATGTTTTCCTTTGAGGTCATAATCTATGTTATATTTTAACACATCACTAGATATATCTTGATAAATTTTAGATATATAATCATCACAAAAAATATTTGTCTCTTCTTCAGGATAGATTAAGAAATAAATTTTGAAAATGTTTTAATCAATTGAATCTCTCGATATTATTTTGGAAGTGAAGTTATCCATATCCTCAATGATGGGTTGATCCACCTGATCTTCTTTATTTAAATCGAACATGCCTTTCGAATTATTCTTCCATAGAAGAAATAATTCATATACTTCTTTATCCAAGAGATATGATTTCGTATTCAACAAATTTTAATATTCAATTTTCCTATTCAACATAGTTTCAATAGTGTTCTTTAATTTTTTAGAGAAAATAATAAAATTTTATTCATCAATAGGAGTCTAAAAAAATCTCATTGAAAAACAAATTGACTTTTTACTTCATTATAAATACTAAAAGAGGTACTCAAGTCTTCAAAAGAGAACAAATTAAATTTAGATAATAAAAATATAGGTGAACCCCACTACAAAAAAAAATTAAAATAAAAAATTCTAATAAACTTATCAGTGAGAGGGTATGAATAAGATTTGGTGAATTTAATTCTAGTTTATTCCTTTTAAACCTTTTTCTATTTACCCTTTTCACTGCCAACTCAATATTAAATTGTTTATCAAAAGCAGGAAAAACAGAATACAGATTCAATGTGTTTTAACGAAATTAAGACCGTGTGAATCCCTTATATCATGGGATATACCCACAAGGGTAAATGGGAAAAAAGAAAAAACTCCATGAGGGGGTGATCCTGGGTAGCCAGAGAAGACATGAAGTCAACCACTTGGTTTCCTTCATATCATGTATGTAGGACTGCCATGGTTCTTGAGAGAAGAGCCTTTCAGTCACATATCAGTTAAGTAATTTTCCATGGAGAGGTAGAGATGCTAGTGAGGGAGCTCCAAATAATCATGGAATCCAACTACATAGTACTTTGAATGATGTTCTTTTATCTGTAAAGAGAAATTTCACTAAGCATGTTCAACACATTCTCCCTTAAAGAGTTACCAATCTAATAAATATGAAAAAAAGAAAAAAACACTCAATTGTTATTATAATTAACTCCACCCCCACCTCGCATGCATCCATGACTATCAGAATAGCCAATGTTGAGCATAAGACCATTGGTGGGAGGGGACCATCAAACATAGTGGACCATCGGTCTGGGTCAAGATAGGCTTGAGGGTGGGCTTCTGGGGAGATAACGCCAGAGGGAAGTATTGTCCTAACCCTACTTCATGAGACCTGCCAAATCTACCATAGTGAACCTAGATATCACCACAAACACAAAATTAGATAGATTACATCCATACCAAGCTAGGTTTTAAGCCTTCCAGATACACCAACAACCCGCTACTAAAAGAATCACCTCAGATTGCTCTTCCTAAATGTTTTTATTTCAGCAATAGAACTAGCTCTGGAGAATAAAGTCAAGGGAATCCACACCTAGTAAAGGAGACATGAACTCGACAAGGTCCCCCAAATTAGGCCCACCCATCTGCTCTAAAATAAGAGGTCTAGTGAAGACTGCTCAGTGGGATATGAATAACAGATACACATAGTGTCCAGATATACACCATTGCATTTCACCACCAACTCTATAGATAACACATGATAATATATCCTCCATAGTATGAAGTTAAATTTATAAGGGATATCCATCAACAGATACAGTTTCCCCATGGGTTACTAGAGGGATAGGAGAGAATTTCCTGTCTATAGGACTTGGCTATGAAATTACCATTGGTGGATCCAGTGAAGAAACAATTTTATGGGGACTTATCTAGAATGATTTTGTCGATAAAATGATGTTATGTGGGGTTGAGGACCTCCTGGATAAAGGTAGGATAAGAGTTTTCCTCTTTAATGGATTGGTTTGGCGTTGGGTATCCTAGAAAATCAAGAAGGCCTTCCCCCATTTCATTTCCAAAAATTTATATCACCCTATCCCATGACACACTGGGAGTGATCATTAAGCATAAGAATATGAACATGCAATAAATTCCTCATGCATGATGGGGATCCACCATTCTTTAATGATCCAAATCCACACTTACCTCTAATAAAACAGCCCCACAGATAGTTTCCCTCAATAACCTCCAATGAAAGATTACCTTAATAAAAGTGCAAATCTTGCCCCGCATCCCTATCTTCAATACCCCCATGCTCAACTGATCATTCAATTTTACACCAAGTGGCCCACCGAAAATTACCATATCCAATAGAATACCAAATAAATCCAATCATAGTATACTCAAGTTGTTTAATGATGGGATTAGGAACCTTGAGTATAGAAAGAATGTACTTTGGAATATAGGAAAAAATGAAGTTGACAAGGGTGATTCAACCACAAAACAATATGAATATGCACATCTATTTATTAATACAGTTAATAACCTTGAAAACAGTACCTGAAAAATGAATGTTGTGGATCCTTATGGGGGAGATGGTGGAACCTAGAAATATTATGGAAAGTATCTTGCGTAAAATTCAAAAGATTGAATAAATATAAACCCCTCACCTAGCCGATCAAGAGGTTGGAATGTATACACCACTCTTGTCCCTATTAACAATTTTCCAACTCCAATAGGTACACTTATCCATGATTTTTTTAAAGAGTTTTATCAAATATATAAGGTCATTAAGGAATATAATGATGTCATCATCAATGAGAAGGTGTAAAACTCTTTTGTCCTTAGCCCCACAGTGATAAGACAGAACAATCTTATGTTTCAATGAAGAGAAAAAAATCTTCTAAAGACATATTGAACCATGATAAAAAAGTTGTGTGATATAGGGTCACATTGCCTAAGCCCTATAATATGTTTCAAGAATCCACACTTCCTTCCCATGAATTTCACATTATACCAGGGTGATATATAGCACCGAAACAACAAATAAATAATCCATTTAGAGAAGCATATACACCTCATAGCCAGGATGATGAAAGACCATTCAAGACTATCATAAGCATTGTCCATATCCACCTTGACTACAATATTGGACCCCCCGAGTATTCGTCTCCATGTCACAAATCATCCACTATGTTATCCTTGTTTCCCCATGGATGGACCTTCACTAAATAAATTCTTGTTTATCCTTTAAAACCCAATAGTGCATGAACTGGAAAACATCCTATTTATGAGGTTTGTCACACTTTATATGAAACGTTACACATGTTTTTGGGTAGAAATTGAGCTATGAAGGAGGGAACATAATCTTTAGGGATGAGGATCAAGGTAGTGGCACTAGAAACCCAGGGAATCCCACCCCAATTGAAGAAATCTCGGATATCACCAACAATATCACACTTCACCATACTATAGACACTGAAAAAGAAGGACACATGGAATCCATCCAGACTGAGAGAACTCTCATAATTCAATGAGTTAATACTATACCACAACCCCTTTTCTTATGGTCCATACTTGAGTATCCCATTGACCCATGAAATTATAACCCATAGAACAATGTTGTAGAAGTCGACCTCCACATGAGTAAAACTGTTATTTTATCAATGTTTAGGAGAAAAAAGTAAGGATTTAAAATATGTTCCAACCATATCACCTAAAACAACTATATTGAGAGTGAATGATCCATAATCCAGCTAGATATTCAGAATGTGAAACAACTTTATCTCTTTCAAAAATGGATGAAAGTAAGTCATGTTCAGATCCCCTTATCTAATCTAGGTCATCTGAGAGCACTCATGAAAACACCTCTCTTACTCCAGTCACATCTTGTTGAATTTTTTCTTATTGAGACTCAAGGAAATGAAAACCTCCTCATCCCAACACACATTGATGTTGAGTTCCACATTCTTAATGTCTCTCTTGACTTCTTCTAGGGATGGATGTGAAGGTTAGAGGGAGCTAGACTAGGCCTAGATATCATATTTTAAGAGTCACAATTTATTATGGGGACCAAGAAAAAACCTTCCTTGGTATAGGGAACTCCAATATCATTGAACCAAGTTATGAAATTATTTGTTAGACATCCAACTTCTAGAAAAAAAATAGAATTGATGCTCTTTAATATATCCCAATTTGAGGTGAATAAGCATTGAAGAATTATCAGATAATGTACAGATTAGATGGATGACATAAGAGTTGGGGAATTCAAAAATAGCATGAAGGAATCCTAACATCTGTCCAATCAGCACTAACTCCTTTAATCCCCTCTTTGGTTATTTCACCAGGTGAACCTATCACAGAAAAAACCCATGTCATGGATCCCATCCCGGGCTACAAATAAGAACCAATGGATCCTATCATTCCTATTTTAAGTCACAACCAAACATAAACACATAAGAAGGAAAAAATACATGATTCACCACTCAATGTGAGATGGATAGTCCATATTGTGAAATGGTTACCTCCATGATGAACTACCCATTAGAATTGTCCAGAATGTCTTGATGAGAAGGGTATAACCTTGACACTCATTTTTTCACATCTCCCAACCTTGCATCATTTCTTCTAACACACAGGTGGCTCCTACACTACTAAAATGAAATTTGATTTAAAAACTAAATATTCTACCACCAATTAGAATGATTCTAGTCATTATTATTATTTGGTGATCTTTAATTCTTTTACAAACATGAAATCATCTATGAATTTATCCTTCAAATTAGTAGGTGATGTCTACTCTTTATTCGTATTTTGATTTCATAATAGTTCACCCAAAAAAATTTCGTCACATAATAAAATATGAATGCTGAATTTTTTTTATAAGAAAACATATATTATCTACATATTTATCAAACATCACATCCTCTGTTTCTCCTTTATTATTATTATTATTATTATTATTCTTATTATTCAGTGCATGCTCGAAAAATTTCATTGGATAATCTTCACCTTTCTTTTTCACTTAAAAAAAACATGTTCTTCAGATTAAATGATATTTCAGATATCTTGTCTAATTTCATACGAATATTTTTTTGGCTGTTTTAGTATCTAATCACCTCATATATCTTTCCTCATATAATTCTACTCCCTAAAATAATGTTACCAAACCACACCATCTTTTATGACATGAAATAATATATAATAATGCAATTCAGTGTTGATTTATTATATTCTCTTTATATTTATCATATAAGTATTTAAAATACCATATAAATACATGAATGTAAATTTCCAAAATTATACACCATTCAAATTTTTGAATTTTTATCCTTTTCTAATTTTGAAAACACCTAAAAACTCGAATATTTAAAAAAATTCAGAGGTTGTGATGTTTGATAATAATAATAATAATGATGATGATGATAATAACAATAATAATAATATGAACTCCTCAGCTTGAATCGATTGGATTTATTATCTTTAGCATAAATTCTTTTTTCTTCACCAATAAATATTTCTACCCACGTTGAAACATAGACAATTTTTTTAGGATTTTATGAAACTAATGTAGAAGGGGAACCATGGTGTGTTGAAGATCATTATTACCCATATGATGACATTCCATCCAAAAAATACACGAAAAATATGTTTTATTTGGTTTCTCCCCATGTTAGACTGCATCATTGAATTCTTCTCGGGGTGATCACCATATTCACAACACAACATGATGATCCCCATGAAAATATTTTAACAACTACCCAATTAATTGATCATATCAAAATTAAAATCAAGGACATCTAAATTCTTTTTTCTATCTTTTAATCACAATATGCATTATCATGATGCATATATCAATGTACAACGCTTTATCAAGAATGAAATGAATTGACCCTTCATCCATTAATCATAGAAATAACATCTTGAACCATTATTATTGATTTTGATATTTACCATTATAAAGAAAAACATTCCTAGAATCACTCACTCTTCTATTACGAAGAGGGAAAATTAAATTTACTTAGCACAAAAATACATTTATGAAACCCTTAAGTAGCTCCAAAAAATTTTAATTTGCATTTACATAGATATTGGAGTGCATTTATTCAACACCCAGAATACCATTATGTGGCTCAGTAAACATTCATTATATCCATAATACTGTTTCCAATTACCTTTATGTGGGTTTGTATTTTTATTATGATGTTTAAGGTGTGTTTCCTTGCACAAGTCATTTAAATTATTAGTTTCTTCTTTTCATGGATAAAAATACCCATTGGTATGATTATTACATTACCATTACCTTTATATAGAGGGAATAATATTAGAAATACTTTTTCACATCCCATGGTTAACTTCACCCATGAAGTAATTATCCATATGTATCATTACCCAAAGGCAGATCCTCTACTTTTCTAAGAAAAAATTAATTTTCATCCCCATGATTTCCTATAAATTATAAATTCTTCTAAAATATATCTTAATATTATTCTATTAAATAAAAAATTCTTCATACCACCTCATATGATAAATAAATTCATACATGAGCTTTCAGTAACATAATTCCAATACATTCAATCTTATCAACATCAATATGAGTAATTTTGTATATAGGCCGAAAAACCCATAAAGAAAAATGTATTATTCTAGGATGAAAATATCATATCACTACAATAACATGTTCATTTGATGTGATAAATATTTTCACACAAACTTTCATCCCACATTGAAGTAATCTAAAAAATGTCACTCCTTTATATACATGAGCACCCAATCTGTTGATAAATAAAATCCAACTAGAGTGGATTCTACTAAAGGGCTCTTCGTGCTAACCTTAACCGTGAAGGCTAAGAACTGTATACTATTTTGACCTCATGATCTGGTTTTGACCCACGTAGGGTATTTTCCTTTAATATGCTTTTAGTACTCAACATTCATGGACACTTAACACCTTCTTCAACCCATAATCTCATTTGGGATGTCCTATGATTCCCCTCAGCTATATAGGTAAAATTAATGACCTATATTGACAATTATTGTTTTAAAACCCACGAAATGATTTTCCATTGACAAATAAAATAATACCCAATATTCATAGACTAACTCCCACCCTATAGCCTTTATATATATTCCTCAAAATTTACCCATATTTCTTATTATTCTAATAAAAAACATTGATGGATCTTAAAATCCCTTTAGTATAGAGATACTATTCATTTTTATAGATTATTTAAGTTAATACAAATATTAAAATGCCTCTTGCATTCAATAATTGATGAATCTACCCAAACATATAGGGGAAAAGTATCCTTTATCATATGAATTATGAAAAAAAGTTTAAGTAGTATTAATCCAAAATAATTGATAACCCTAACACTTATTCCCATTTTCATATGAGTTACAATAACAAAATTCAAGTACCAATCATCCAATATACTTAATAACAATGACACATAGTCTTAGGAGATTGTTCTTCTTCATAACAAGATTGATTTCTAAAATAAATCTTATAATATCTTCTTCTTCACATACATATTGACATAAATCCATCAATATTCATGGATAATTCATGATTATTGATTAAAAAAATAACATAGATAAAGTGGGCTCAACAAAATGTATCCTTTCATAGAACAATATCCTCATAAATTTATACATAGACTTTTTTATCATTTTTATACATTCATAAATATTTATATTTATTATTCAAAAAAATTATATAAATAAATATGTTATGTATTTCATATTTTTTGTTTGTCTACATGGATATAAGAACAAAATTGAATGAGATTAATTAAATATTTAATATGAATTATATAAATATTAAATACGAGAACACAATTTGTGTAATCATCAAATATTTATTAAAATTTTGAATAAAGATTTGAACCACTCTAAAGTATTTTGTTACTTTAAAACTATATTCATGATTTATTCTTTGAAAAATAATAATTTCAATGTCTATTTTGTCTAAATATTCCTTGCATGTATAAATTTAAAAAAAATGATTTTTATAGAGCTATGTAAAAAGTTATTGGACATACACAAACTGTGAAATGCGAATAAGAGATGTTAAACATGACCTAATGAGTTTGAAAGAACATGATGTACATATTTTTTATTAATATTTTTTAAATAATTCCTATTACAATTCAATGTAATGATCTCAACTACTCTTAATGTGATCAAGGATACCTCAACTTTTACGAAGTCATTGTTTGATAATGATTATATGAATTTGTATCTTCTTATCTATTTATGTGTGTGTTATCTATTGGTAAATTATTTTAATTAAAAAGTAGGTAAATATGGAATTTTGTCGGCTATAAAATCCATTAAATATATGTTTGGGTTGATTCAATACCATAAAAATCTGGATTTGGTTTTTGACTTTGTGTTGTAAATGTCTAGTTGTAATGGGTAGGGGCTCCCAATAAAAATCCAATTTTTTTGTTGGTTATACCACCCATATAAATTATAGTTATTTATTGGGTTGTAAATCCCCATCAGAAAAAATTATTTTAATGGGTTCAATTTCTCACGGGGAATGAAATAAGTGAAGAGTAGATGTTTAATAACAATGATACAAACTAATATAAAAATTACATGTGCTTATATTTTTAACTTCTCACTACATTAACACCTTAACTATGATATAATGATTTCAATTTTATAAACTCATATATTTACTACCCTCTTGACCACCTAACCATATCTCCATCTGTTCAAATAGCTTACACAAATGATATTGAGATTTCATATTTATTTCCATCGAAACAAAATCTTATAGGGTGAAAAATCTAGTGTTATAATAGTGATTTAATTTTTGAAAAATAGTTTCTTCCAATATGATGACAGTTTGGTTAATCAAATTTTTCCCGAATAGACCTATCCTACCCCTAATATGGGATACCAAGTTAGTCTATCATAAATATTGATTGGCATTCTTGATCCTAATGGGTTGGAAATGTAATGACCCCAAATTTAATAGTGTGTTCAACTTAAATAAATACACTATGATATATTATGTTTCACATGCTATACCAAAATAAAATAAAAAAATTATATTTTTTTAATATTAAATATCACTGATAAATCTGAGCTATTAAATTAGTAGGTATAAAATGATGTAACTTTATTGAAAAATCATCAAATAATGTATGAATAAATTGCATCCAAAAGTTGAAGTGTTCCTTATGAAGCACATTTATCTAAGATCAAATTAGAGGTATCTTAACTAGGAATTTTCCATGATCAGTCCCAAAAAAACATGATTAATTTTAATTTGATTGAAACCATATATGAAAGAATTGCATGCCCGTACAGATTTCCAAAAGATCTATACAAACTGAATCTCTAACCGAAACTCCAATATGAATTGACCTGATTCTTAGGTATTACATGAATATTATAAACAATTATTTAAGATTAAATTATGATGATATCAATACGTAATAAAGAATTTTTATATATTGATATATCATTAATTTTTTTCACTTTTTGAACGTACACCTTTACTCAATTCACTTTATTCTAAAAAAAATGAATTTTTCATAAATTGGAATTATATTTCAAAGAAATGATTAAATTATGATTTAATAATAAAAATATATATTTCTTGATTGAATAATAAGTTAATTCTATATTATATAGTTATATATAGTAAATATAATAGTTGATAAACCAAAATTCAATTTCCCATAACACATCTTTTCGTAATATTTTATGATTTCATTTAAACAAAAATTAATAAATGTTTTAATGTAAATTTTAAAATGTTATATTAATTTATATATATATAAAAATAATATTATACATTTTTTTCATTAAAATTAATTTTTGACACTTTTAAAAAATGAATAAAAAACGAATTAAAAATTTTATTTATTAGTTCAAAATTATTTAAACGTGACCACACTATTTTTCGGAATACATATTAAGATACCTTAAGAAAAGTCCATTTTCCACGATAAAAGATAAAATGGTGAGAAGAAAAATTCAAGTGGTAAAGGGTTTTAAACATGTTCAAAACATGTGTTAATAATATTATTTAGGATCTCATATATTTATCACTTCCCCAAACCATTATTTCCTAAATTTTGGATATAATTTTATTATGAGTGACTTCCCATTATTGAAAATTTCTGGGTATTTACAAAAATGGAAACCATTTTCACTTATAAAAGTTCTCTCCTATCCTCACATCCCCTCACACCACAAACACATATGTTCAAAAAAAATATTAATCATATTAGAATTTATATACACCTAAAATAGTTTGTATTCCTGTTAAAAGAACATCCCTTAAAGGAATAATATTTTTCTCAACGCTGATAATAAATGAAGTGATGTTATGTTAAAGAAAATTCATTCTCATTTATATTTATTTTTTGAATTACAGCTTCATTAATATTCAGTAAACCAAATTAAAATTATAACATGTTTATTTTGTGCATACATATATTTTATTATAATTTTGGTACAATCATTAACTACCAATTCCCATTTACATTAAGTAAAACAAAATTGTGAAACTTACATATGTGTGCACTACCGCCTCTATTAAAAAGATATTTTTAATTCACCAAACAACATAGATGATCCTAGAAAGAAATATGAAATATATTTTTTATCTTTAAAACATAATTATGGTTCTTTAATACGAAACCATATTACTTATTTATCCCATTATTTGAAAAAATGAAATTATTATTGAGGAATACGTGCAAACTAAAAATTCCATGATATAATGCATTCCATTTTTCAATACTTCCATTCAAGGATGGATCTAATAATTGGTAAAAATGAAAGATAATATGATTTCAATATGTTTTTGGTAGTGAAAATTTAATATCCACATAAATTTGACACTGATAAACAAACATTATAAAATTAATCATGTGAACTAAACTAACTAAGCGGAAAACAAACTTATTCATACTGTGTAATTGATTATTATAAATAAATTATTTTCATAATTTTAGTTTAGTTATGATATATAACCCTAATAAAAACTAAATTAGGTCATCATTAGACTATTAAAATGAAATTGAAATTAAATCCCCCCCATAATTTTAAATTAATCACGGTATATTTATGTTTCGAACAGTTTGACCATGAAAAAGAACAATACTATGAAATAATATAATGGATGATTATGATGAAATAAATATCGAAAAATATAATATAAATTAGTAAATAAGAAGTTTTTATTGGTTTTATATTGGTAACATTAATATATAATTCAATTACGAATGAGGCACCCTTCATGGGTTAAAAATCATTGAAATATGATTACTATAAATTTCATCTTCAATAATAAAGAATAAAATGATCATTAAAAGAAATATAAAATTAAAAGAACCTTATAATTGATCAATTATCATAATATTAATGATCATAGAATGATAATTTTTGTAATAATAATGAACACTGGCAATTTCTCTATGAAACTAGTAAAAAGCTGGAAAACTATAAACACCCAATATTGGAAAATATATAAACCAATAACTAATAAAAATATATATCAAATATTTATAAATGGGGTGTATAAATTATTATATTGGTGAATGATTTTCTTGGGTATGTAATTAAAAACCTTTATTTAATCATTCATGATTTTTATTTCAAGTAAAAATGAATTAGGACAAAGGTATGTGTTTTTATCTCAAATTCCTCTCTTTGAGATATGTTTTGTATTATGAAAATAAATTGTTTTATATAGTGTATAAGATACCTAATTTAGATATTATTTCAATAATTAACTCTTATTCATTTTAATTAATGTTTTATTTCCTTATCCCTCCATCAATTCCTTTTTTAAATGCCCCTCTATTGTAAGGGTATTTTTCGTCTCAATTATGGTTCTTTGAGACACACAACTTTGCATTCACCATGTTGTTTTTTATGGTGGTCTATTATTTTAACATAATATTAATGTTTTATAAATTATTTATTTATAATTAATGGGATATTCTATGTGAAATAAGGTAATTTTTTTAAAATGTCTTCGACTCAATTATTATCCTTATTGTAATGGCTTATTTCACAATCACCTTTTATTGTGGTCTGTTTTGATATTACACACAAATAATATTTTTTATGCTGTATATAATTCCCATTCATATATAAAATATTGAATTATTTTTTATCTTATAAACATCACATTGATTCATTAACATCCATTATTTGAATTATGATTTATATATTTAAAAAAATATAGGTTTCTTCATAACCCAATTTTTTTATAGAGTTATAATGTTTCTCCTTGAGATTATTCTTTTATTTATTATGCTATATGTTTATTTGTATTTGGAGATCAATTTTGACTCAAATACTCCTATATTATGTGTTCTCTTCCTTTTTGAAAATTCACCTGTGATTGGAATAATTCTCATCATATTGAACGATGGTTTCCTATCATTGTCCATAATTTTCATTCCTAATAGTGTTCTCCTTTTTAATTGAAATCCTAGTAATGTTTTTTTAGGTTACCATCATATTTCACATATATCCTTTTAAAAAATAAATTTTTATCATACGGTATCCCATGTGGGATTTCAATAATGTTATTTCAATATATAAAAATTGGTTTTCCTCCTTAAACAAAATGATTCATATTAGGAATCTTTTTTTCTTGTTTATATCAGGGGAGATATTTTTCAAGGATTTATACTTTATATACCACAATATAAATGATTTTATGAAGTTACTCATCTGTGTGATTGAAATTACAATTGGTTGATCTTGTTTATTTGGTTATTTATGTGATACCTTTTAAAATAATACATGTGTTCCACTAGAATTCCTATCTTTTAACGAATTGGTTATTAGATGATTTCAAATAGAACACATTTTTATGGTTAATCATTAATTTATAGGTGAAACTTATATGTAACTAAAATTTATTGGGTAAATCTTTAATTATCATGATATAATTGTGAAACGAGTAGTGATGGTTGATCTAAAATTGTAAAATGGTTGTGATAAAAGATCTTCAAGGGTAAATGGGTTCTGATTTCTGATCTGATATAAGAAACATGTTGGGATTCATAACTAATAATTTTGATTTTTTTGTATGTTTTTGCCACACTATTTTATTATGTGCTTATTTTATTTACATGATGCTTGATTTTTGTCCCATATTTTCAGAGTCTTTATGGAATGTAATATGTTTCATCATATGGGATGGTTTTTTATTCTATTATCTAATATGAACAGTTTCTATGATTTTATGTCATTTTAATCATAGATTTATCTCATGTGTGTATTTTCCTATATTCGTATTATCTAACCCTGGGTAACATATTGAATTATTATTCCACTTATGAGTGATTTATATCACTCTTTTCTAATATTTCCAATTCCCTAGTAATGGGTATCAATTTAACTTTTGAGATGTCTTGATAAGTTCTAGTATGATGAAATTATTTTAAATGTTCACAAGAACTATATAATATGTAACTAATGGGTGTAATGTCCAAACACATCAAACATCGAAATTCTTAGGGTTTTATTATTATTATAAAATGTAATGTTTTAATTATGGAAATGATGTAAAATAAAGGCATGTTTATCTTTGGTTTTCCTTGTTTGGTATTAGAGAAAAGGTTTAGTTATTTTTCCCTTTATTATAGTTAACAAGGGTGTTATGGTTATAGAACCCTTGTGAAAACCCAAGAGATTATTCTATGTATAAAATGATATAATTGAATATTAATAATGTCTTGAATAACTTATCTTCCAAGAAAAACATCTTTTTATGGATACTAGAAAGGGGATATGGTTATATCATAGCTGAAAGTAGGGGTTATCACCCTAAAAATGGTTTCCATTGTATTCACTTGGTCATCTTTCTAAATCATGATGAGTGGGTCTAAGACTGCATGACTAGATAGACCCTACGAGTAGATATTATTATTTTTACTGTATTCTCTTTATGAACTTTTCTATAGGATTGATTTAAATGTAACCATATTGAAATATGTTTATAAGTATAATATAACCCAAAATAAATTAATATTTGTTATAATAATACTAATATTGGTAGAACTAAATGAATTCTATGAAATAAAATATTGAAAACTATGAAAATTTTTTGAGGATGAATCCATTTTATATAATTAAATATGATAATGATATATGATGTTAAATGTTTATCACTCATGATAAAATTTTGGTTTTTGAAATGGATAGTTCTTTGAGGAACCAAGTTAATAGTGGACATAGGGAAAAAATCCAAAATCTTCCTAATGGGAAACCATGATGGAGAGAATCTAATGTGGAAAATCATGTGGTTGTGATCACATAGCTATTTCAAGTTATGATTAATATCATGAGTCATGATAAAAATCTAAACCCACCAAGGAAAATAGTGATGAGGTTTCATATTAGATCGGCTGATAAAGACAATGAAGGATATAATATTTAATTACTTTTTATCAATAATGAGTAATAGAAAACCCAGGGGAATGTATTATAGGAACTGGAAGATGTTTCATCTGTAGTGAGGAGGCATTGATCTACAATATTTTGAGGAAAAATAATGATTTCATTTAACAGGATGAAGAAAAATAATAGTCTACCTAAGGATATAATAGAAGTTTTATTTTTTAAATGTGATTAATTTTCTTACTATTTAAAAATGTTCCCAAATTAAAGGGATTAAATAAAAATAGATACAAACAACCTCTTATACCATGTGATCAAGGAAAATCTAATGCAATAACTACAAATAATGTAGATAGTATTAATTATGTGGTTACAGATTTACTTATTCATCACTCTAGATATGATGATGTCTTATATCATGTTTTATTCAACAACTGTTACCTTTTAGAATAAAATCACTTGATGGTATAATTATTGAAACCAAGGTATATGAATCATCGTCATGGTTTGTGGGATTATAATTCAAGAAAGTCATATTATCCTTCCTTTAGATAAATATAATTTTATTTTGATAATGGATGTTTTCTCTCTACATGAAGGGAATATTTTATTTATTTGAATTTGGAAATAACATTTCATATCAACCTATGATAGTTTAGCAATGAATAGATGATAAGGAGATCTATTGGAAAACTAATTCTATTTTTTATGTCTTGATACTTATTCATGAGGGATTTTTATCTTAAATGGTTATGAAGAAACCCAATATTGTATTTATATTTAATATGAGTGAATAAATGTGATTCAAACCTCATTATAAAATTTTATGTCTTGATTTATCTTATAAACACCGTCAGATAACTTCATTTTTAAGTAATAATTAATATTGTGAGGGATTAATTTATTTATGGTGGGAGAATATAATGTACTTGTAGTTCACTATATACTGACCATAAATAAATTATATATGAAATATTATTTTTCATACACACTACTAAACTAAGATGAAAATTGATGATATATTTTTTAATATTAAATAAGAATGTTAAAACATCGCGGTTAAATTGGACTGTATAAAATGATGTTACCATATTGAAAAAAAGAATTTATGATATAATGAAATCTAGAAGTGTAATTCATCCTTATGAAGCCCATTCAATTGATATAAGAAGGTATGTATCTTCAATGGAGTTTTCCCTATACAAATCCCAATATATTAATCAATAATTACAGTTTCAGTGAATCCATATATAGGATAATTTATAGCTCATGGTGATTTCTATAATGATCCATGGTTATGGAATTGACACATTAAACTGCAACCGGACCTACCTAATGCTAAGGTCATAAATTGAGATCGAAACTAATTTTTTAAGTTGAAATTATAATGATATCAACATCTATTAAGATATTTATATGTATAGATATATCATGAAGTTTTATACTTGTTGAAACCTCATTTTTTCTTAATTTACTTATTACTAAAAAAATAGCTTTCTATAAATTTTTATTTTTTTCAAGGGACTATGTTTATTATTATTGAATGATAACAAGATATATTTATTGAATGAATAATATGAAAATAATATATTAATCTGTAATTTATAGGAAAATGAATAGTTATTATACAAAATCTATTTTTTTTTGATAAAGTATTTTTTACAATTTTATTTTAAAAAAATTATCAACCATGGAATAATATATTTTAAAAATAAATAAAAAATTATATTTATCATTATAATATTTTCATAAGATTATTTTTTAAAAGTTTTCAATTTTTTTTAAAATAGGGAAAATACCTTTTTAATAATTTTGTGATTTTTATGGAATTATTATATATAAGTAGGAGTTCGAAAATTATGGATCCTCTTTATATAAAAAATATTTAGTTTATAATTGAAATTATAAATTTTAAAATAATTATTATAGTTTACAAACCTATTTTAAATATTTTAGAACTCATGAAATATTTTTCTCAAATTTGTTTTAATACATTAAACCTTTATTATATTTATTTATGTTTAAATCATCTAGATATTGAATCAGAGAAAATATATTTTAACTTTATAGTAATTTTTTCAAGATTATTTAATATGGATCACATTATTTTTATGCATAAAGTCTAAGTTACGTTTATAAAAAACTAGTTTCAATGGATAATGCTAAAATGGTAAAATTAATAATTCAATCGGTAAATGGATTGAAACCACTTTAAAACATATGTAAATTTTTAAGGATTTCTAGACCTTATCTCTTCCTAGATTAATTATTTCTAAAATTGTGGGTCCATTTTCCATGAGAATGACTTCCCATTATTGAAATTATTTTTTATTTATAAAAATGCCAACCACTACTGGAAATGGACACTTTCCCAATGGTTCTGAACCATTGGGGAAGCCTGCAGAACCATTGGTATATCTTATAGTAAGTAAGACATTGGGAAATATTTTCCCAACGGTTTACACATAACCGTTGGGATAGGTTAGAAAAATGAACCTATCCCAACGGTTTCGGAAAACCGTTGGGATAGTTTTTCCCAACAGTTTGGCTTGAACTATTGGGAAAACCAACCTTATGAAGCCATATCCCAACAGTTTCTAAACCATGGGTATAAATCTTTCCCAACAGTTTAGAAAACCATTGGGATAGGTCTTTCCCAATGGTTTGAGGAAACAGATGGGATAGGTAAATATATAAAAAATAGTTCCAGTAGTGGTTTGAACCCAAAACCTCCACGTTATAAATCAATGACTTTACCACTATCCTAGAGTATCCTTTGTGAATATATTTTGATATATATATATATATATATGTGTGTGTGTGTGTGTGTGTGTGTGTGTAATTTATATATTGATTTATTTGACGATATTCGAAAAATGTACTCATAAAAAATAAGGGCACATATCCCAACGGTTCTCAAAACCATTGGGAAAGATAGGTGCCCACCCTTTCCCAATGGTTTGGCCAAACCGTTGGGAAAAGTGGCTTGAAAGTGTAATTTTCTCAACGGTTTGGTCAAACTATTGGGAAATCCATACCATTTCCCAATGGTTTGGAAAAACCCTTGGGAAAAGTGGCCACAGCGTGGAATTTTCCCAACGGTTTGGCCAAACCGCTGGGAAAAGTGACCTCAAGGTGGTCATTCCCAACGGTTTGGCCAAACTGTTGGGAGAAGTGATCTCAAAGTGGGATTTCCCAATAGTTTGGACAAAACCGTTGGGAAAATTGGCCACAAAGTGGACTTTTCCCAATGATTTGGCCAAACTGTTAAGAAATATATACCCTTTCCAAACAGTTTGGCCAAACTATTGGGAAGAGGGCCTATACCAACGGTTTTTACAAACCATTGGTATAGAAGCGTTGGGAAAGGTAAGATTTCTAGTAGTGACCCCCTTTCACTTATAAAGGGGTCTATACTCTCCTCACATCCCCTCACACAAAACCCCCTATTATTTGACCAAAATTTTCATAAAACTCTCTTAAAAATTTCTATCCACCTTAAATAGGTTATTTTCTTCTCAAAATAACATCCCCCAAAGTCTTATCCCCTTCACAATGGAGATAATCCAAGAAGTGAAGTATAAGTTCCTAACTTCTATTTATCATTTATATTTATTTTGTTGTACCCCCCCCCCCTTCTTAAAATTTCATTAAACAATATTAAAATTATAATATAAATATCATTAGTATTTAAATATGTTTTTATAATGATGATACAATAATTAAACTCATTTTCATGTTTCCTATAAAAATGAAAACATGAAACATGAGTATCTGTGGGCTGCTGCCTCTATGAATAAACGAGTTCATTTTCGCTCCCCAGCAAACATTAATGATCCAAAAACTTAATTTAATATATAAATTTGATATATATAACTTATTTATGATTTTTTATTACTATTATATATAAATTTAATATGTTTCTCCCAAAAAAATGAAATTACCATCCATGTGTACATGTAGGCTACCACCTCTACCATATGATGCATTCCATTTTTCAATACCATAATTAATGGATGGACCTAAAAATATGTGTAATTAGTAAATGAGTATTATTTAAATTAATAAATTTTCTAATAATAAAAATTTAATAACCACATTTTTTTCGAGTGATAAATAATAATTTTAAATATAACTATCTAAAACAAGAGAAATCAAAGGAAAAACAATTTATTCAAACTATGTAATTGTTTATTATAAATAAATTATTAACTTACATTACAATAATTATAATATTTCACTAATAACCACTTAATGATTTTATTATGCAGTTGGTATAACTATATTGTAACTAAATCACCTCATAATTATCAATTAATCATGGTATGTTCATATTTGGGTCATTTTGACCACGTATTTGAAAAATGCTATGGGATTAAATAACAAATGATTATAAAAAAATGATTCATGGGTTAATATTATAAAAATACGTTAATAAATAGTTATTATTATTTATTTATGTTTTAAATCAATATATAATTCATTAAATAATAAAATTCCCTTCATTGGTTAAAAATCACAGAAATACGTTTGATGACGATTTCATCTTCCTTGATAAAGAAAAAACCCATTAATGGAAATTTAAACATCATAAATCAAAATAATTCTTCAATTATAGTAAAATTAAAAATCTTATAAAGTTGAAATTTCAAATACTAAAAAAATGAAACCACTCCAATGAATCTAGCGCAAATGGTCAAAACTGTAAACACACAATTTGGGAAAATAGATAAAATATAACTAATATATATATGAAATGTTAATTATTGGGGAGAATAAATGGATATAATTTTGAATAAATTAATTTTTAGTGTAATTAATAAACATAATTTAATTATTCAGGATGATTGGTGCATGTAAGGTGTCAATCTAGACCATGTTAGTATTATATGTCACAACATCAACTCATTAAGTCTTGTTTGATATGATAAACCTAATTTATTTTTTGTGGGGTATATGATATATAATTGATATATTATATCATGAAATACCTTTCATTCATTGTAATTTATTTTCAATTTAAATCTCATACTTTCAATACGTTTTTCTTTAAATTCACCTCTGTTGTGACGATTTTCTTGGCCTCAATTATGATTATTTAAGAGAAAAAAATTCACCAAGTTTCCTTTTTTGTGGTTTTATTTTTATTTATGCTCCTATTAAGGTATTATACATTATATCTTTTTAATTTATGGGGTATTCTAATCTAAATAAATTTCTTTCCATAAATTGTCTTCGACTTAATTGATAGAATACTTTGGAGGGTTTATATTTTAGTCACCCTTCATTTAGGCATGTATTTATATTGCCCACCAATATTATTTTGTATGGTTTATCTAATTCCCATTTACTTATTACTTCTTATTTTAATTTTTTAATATTGTAAAGACAAATTTAATTCATTATCTTCAAATATTTTGACTATGATTGATATTTACCCTAAAATATAAGGTGTTTTTCATATCAAAATCTACATTTCTAAGATATATTGTTTTCCTTTAGATTAAATTGTCATTTCATATCACATGCCATATTTCTATATTCAAAGAAAATTTTTCCTTAAAGTATTACTCATTGATGAGTCCTCTTTCTTCTTGAAAATCAAACTATGTTCAATATAATTACCATCATTTTAAATGATGGTTTCCCCTCCTTGTCCAAAGTTTTCTATCCCACTAATTTTGTCATTTTTAATTAGAATCTGAATTATTTTTTCTCATGTGAACAACATTTTTTCCATATCCTCTGTTCAAACGTAATTATAGGCATACATCGAATGATGTGGTATTTCAACAAAGGTATTTAAATATATCAAAAACAATTCTATTTTCAAGGTAAAATGTTTCATATTTATATTTCATACTCATATTTAACTCAAGTTATTTTTTTATATGATGCTATAAAATATTTTTTGAATTTCATATTTTTTTCAATTGAAATTTGTATAGATTGATCTAGCTTATGTGGTTATTTATGTGATACGTTTCAAAATGTAACATGGAACCCATTCTTATTATTTAGTTTCAAATGATGTGATGATTATATGTTGTATTGTGGAATATATAAAACCCTAATATATTATAAAATATTTTTCATGAAATAAATATAATTTCATTGATAGCTTTCATTATACACAACACCACGTCGAAATGAACTGTGATATACTATTAGAATATTATTATTTAATAAGATAATAATCAACTATCCATTGGATTTGTATCTATGAGTATCACCTAAAAAATTATGAAAACTAGATTTTTTATATATGTATTAAAAAAATTAATCGTTTAAAAATTTATTATAAATGAAAATAAAATTTGTTTTAAATTAAAAGTAATATTTTTTAAAAAAAAATATTTTTATGTATCTAATGAGTTTTTAAATTAATACTTTAATTAGTCTCTATTGTTTAGTGATTTAAATTAAATTTTTATATTATATATTCTATAATTGTTTTTATCATTCATCTGATACTTTTTTCAAGTCATGAGATATGAATAAATCCATTTTATGCTTAAAATGTATTTTATTTGGAAAAGTAGTTTTGTAGCGTTTTGAACACTTAATTGAAAATTAAAATTTCCCAATTTCATAAAATTAATTTAAAAAAACTAAATTCTTTTCTGAAATTAAAATTTAAAATTTATCGTGTAGTTAATTTTTATAATATTCTGAATGTGATATTTTTTTGATGAGTAGTGAAAATGCATATTTTTATTAAAATTTCCTTTTCTTGTAATGAATTTACAAAAAATAGATTTTTTTATATGGTTTTAAAATCCAAATAAGATCAATAATGTGATTATTAATCCAATTTAGATCATTTGAATTAATTTCATGTTCAAATTTAAGGAAAAAATATTTTATAATTAAGAAAACAAATTTGTTGGAAAACAACATTTCAATGAGTTTTCGGTTTTAAATTTAAATTAAATTCTTCAAATTTTTAATATTGAATTTTGTTAAATGGATTAAGGATTATAAATAATCATATTAATTATTAGTTAATAAAGGAAATTTTTATTTTTTCAAATCAATAGTAAAAAAAATAAAAAAAATGTTACCATATTTAAGGATAAAATAGTTTTTCAAGGAGGTTAATCTAAAATGATAAGGGTTAAAATTACCTAAAATATTTTCAGAACCTCACTCGTTGGTTGTATTTCAACCTTCACCATATCACCCATGAATATGATCCTTTTTAGAGCCATGATTCCAATAAGGGGACATGATATTATTGTAAAACAAAGAGAAATTAAAAGTGTGTCACTCCCCCAAATTATAAAAGGACACCCACACTCATCTTCTACTCACTATTCAGGGGAACAATTTTCCTCCATTTCCTTATCAAATAGCTTCATTATGTACATACCCATGATATATAGTACTTTTTTGTTATAAAACAATCCATTTAAGGCTTTAGGTATAAACTAGAAGAGGTTTTCCAAATAATAGGTTTCATTTTTAAGCGAATATTTCCATTTTATTTCTTCTCCTGCATACTTCAAGCCTTCTTCAAATATGATTAAATAATAACACAATTATCATCCATATAGTGATATGTTATTATGTAAACTGAAAAGGAAATATCGATCTATTATTCTATCAAATTGGATATGAAATCATCAATCATATGTACAATGTACCACCACCTCACTAATCGATGTAATTCATTTTCTATCAGCGCATCTCAGGAAAGTATATAATTATAACGACCCTAACACCAATATCCTAGAGCTGGTGACTTATTTATTACATTAGAATATATAAAATTAATAAAATCTTGAATGATTGATCTGTTTAGTTGTTTTGGATATCCAGAAAGATACATGATACCCATTTACATTGGGAATAGAAAATAATGAATAATATATAATAAAAAATTAATGAAATCCTTGAAAACTCATTCAAAGATCTATTCATCATATCCCGGGGAAATGAAAAATTAGGAGTGATATCAAATAATCATTAAGGGTTAAGTACATTAGATGATTCAATGTAATATTAAACAATAATCAATATGGAATGGTAAATAACTATACATATATCCCATTAAAATAACTTGACACCATGGATAGATAAGGAATAATCAACATGGATGGGTAAGTAACTGGAAACTTACTTCTTTTTATCAACAAAATGATAATGAAATACATCTAGAGTTAATTTCATTATGAAAATCTCATAGATAATAATATCTAATTTATTATTGAAGGAAATTATAAATAATTGGACATAATAACTCAGGCACATGATACCTCTACTAGTAAGACCTTTCAGAAGATAGTTTAAACTACAAGAAGAAACCTGTATAATTTTTACAATGGATATGTCTCATGAGACCAATTGATTTATTGAGGGATGATGTAATTTTGGGCCCCTCCCAACACTATATCAATAAATAATTACTCATATATAAAATAATATAATTAGTTCATGAATAAATATTTATTATTATCAAATATCCATATCTAGTAAAGGGTATATATTTTTCAATATTTCCCTAATTAATCAAATAACTTACAATATAAACCCCATATCTAAAAAATGGTATACAGTTAAAAAAATAATAATATCCATCAAAAAAGAATTCTTATATTTAATATAATTTTAATGTAAAATAAAAAATTATTATGATAATTTTATTATATCAAAATAATGTTTACAATCACAAAAGAAGTGAGATTTTTCAACAACTTTTACTACCTAGTAATTTTCGAGCCAAATATCCTTGGAATAAATAGTTCAGATTAAAAAATATATCATTAAATATTAATTAATAATTATATTACATATGAAATATAATTTAAATAGACTAAATAAATGTGAATTTTTTAATAAAAACAAATAACCCTCAATGGAATTTAAATTGAGATAAAATCTTTTACCTTACGCTTCCGTTTGGTTGAACTTTCTCTAACCAGTTGTATAGTAATTTTAAACATGTTATTAACTTATTCAAAAACAATATTAATATTTACAATATCATTTATTATGCATTTATGAAATCTTATCACCCTTCCATTAGTAATATTTCTTTATTTTCATTATTATGGGTGTAAATTTCCTCATTTTCTCATGCATGTTTCATTATGAAAGGTCTTGGTCATGCATGTTTAATGCACTTATATCATATAAAGAAAAATTATAATAAAAAAATTATAATATTTTTATATCAATTATATTTTTAAAATAAATAATGAAATATAGTTATGAGAATTGAAGTATTTTATGATCATTGTGGTGGTTAGTCATACGTATGGATGATTAACATTTCCCTTTATCAATGACGGTTATATAAATGAGGTAATTAACATTTTATTTTTCCATAATTATATTACTATCATATATAACATAAGTTTTATTCAAATATACATACATACATATATATATTATCAATGGGATGTGGTGATGAACAGAATGTCACATCGCTTGATGAAGGCGGTAGTCCACACGTACACGAATATTGTTATCATCACCAATTGAGTGAAAAGGTAAGAAATTATATAATATGTTAACAATGATAAATATTTCTTGAATATTTGATTATTTCATTTGTTGAACATATATTTATTAACTTTAAACTTATTACATTCCATGTAATGAATTAGGGAAAGAATAATTACATCAATTCATGAGGCGTTAATCTACCGTACACTTAAGCGATGTTATCATATCTCCTATAGAATGAATAGTAATATATATATCATATATTAACACTAGTAGTATAAATATGTTTTGAATATCATTTATATAATATAGATGTATCATCATACCCAATCATGAAAGGTGGTAATGGAAGAGCGAATAACATCATTTTGTGAGGTGGAAGACCGTCGTATGCTTGAATGATGATTTCAAAACTCATTTGATTGAAGTTTCGATGGATTTAGGTCATCAAAATATTATAGAAACATCCTTGTATATAGAATATACTATGTCTATTATATCATAATGGTTTAATAATAATTTAGGTGTGTGGAGAATGAAATAAAATTATGACGTTCATTGAAGAACATTACCTGTTATTTGTGTATCCTCTTAAGGTTTGCACCAAAATCCTTACAAAGATGGATTTCATCCAAAAATAAGGCTTCAAGTATCGGTCGAGTGATGTTGGTCTATGATTTTAGTGGGTATTTACTAAACCATAAGGATGAAAATATATGAAGAAAAGAAGATATGTGTGGACTTTTACAAGTGAGGGGAGTGGAAAACATATAATTTTTTCAAAAGATTCAATCATACCGATGATTTATCCTGAAATATACATTAAAAATGGTAAATTAAAAAAAATATATAAAATGGAAATATGTCCATTCAGTGTGATTACGAAAATTTGGTAGTTAATTTTTAACAATTGTCTTCTTTTTTAACCCCCGATAAATCCGTTTTTTCTTTAACAATGGTAATTAATTTTTACTCTCTTCACTACACATATTAGTCAAAAATAAATTCTTTCATATTAGAAATTATCAATTATACTGATTCTAAATATTGATTCTATTTTTCCAAATTCAATTCATATAAGACGAGAATAATAATTTCAAATTTATCCTGCATACATGATGAGAAATTTTGGTTTTAAAAAGAAAATGTTGAAAAGTCTTCAATGATTTTATATCAGAATTCAATATAAAAATGATTAAAATGTCATAAATTAAATTTATTTATATATTATTGGAATAATTTTACGTTAAAACCAATTAAATATACTATTTAATATTATAAATTATTTAAATTAGAACGATGTTTTTAATTATAATTAATTATTTTTCTCCATTCATCAAAAAATGAAAAATTTAAGAAACCCCAAAAGTAAACCTTAAGATAAATTTTATATTATTATTTCAAAAACTAATTTTATTTATTTCAAAAGAAATTAAAATTTTAAAAAATAAATTTTATATCGTGTTCACAGAAGTGCAACAAACCCGTATTTTAGGGGGGAAATATGGTGTTTGAGAAAAAATTATTATTTTAAATGATTATTATTTTATTTTTTATCAATATATTACCATAATTTTTATATTTTATTTATTAAAATTAATACAATCAAATTAAACTTCATGCTTATAATGGAATATTATATTATGGTTCATTTTAACTCAGGGTAACATACATCACTAGCTGTCAAAAAGATTAAATTTAAAAGAAATATATTTTGTTGGTTGTCAAAACTAGGTGTTCCCTATTGCATATGATATCGAATACAATGATATTATTTTAAAATTTTAGGGTGTTTCATTCTCCCCAACTTAAATAAATTGTGACCTCCCAATTTTAACATGATCTCATTAATCAAGGTTATGATATTATAAAATTCATTTATTCAAAACCCATATAGTAAAAATAGTTAATAAAAATTACACTTAAAATAGATAAAGGGAAGTAAAAATGTCATATGAAATAACTCATAAATGGTTTCCAAAAATGATAAAATAGGTGGGAACTAAAAACATGGACATAGAAGAGAAAACTGACACCCAATTATTGATGTAAAGTCATAAAGAACTTGATTAGTAGGATGTTAATGACTACAAAACCATAAAGTGTTGGTGTGAATAGGTCTTTGATATCTCAAAAAATGATGGTAAGAGGAAAATATTTCTATTTCATTGCCCTTTTTCTAGTGTTTATTAAATCTTTCAGTATATTTATAAAATGAAATATTATTTCTTTTATTGGAATGATTTCATCATTTGGTTGTGCTTCGATAAATTTCCACTTCAAATCTAACTCATATAATGAAATATCAAAAAATTAATTTTTTATGCCTTAATCACTAAAATTAACTTTTAACGAGTTATAATATCAATAATATAATGATAATTCATTCCTTAAATGTCTAGTTATTGGTATGAAAAATGGTTAGCATAGGTTATCCAATTTTCATAAATAACCACATGGTGAAGTAATAAACTAATCTCTAAATCCTCATCCAAAGACAAACTTAAACCATTTCATAAATGGTAAACCATATGACCCATACAAAATATTAAGATCCAAAACATTAGAAAGAAGTTTAATTATCTACAATCCCACAAAAATCATGAAATACCTCTTAATAATCCCTTAAAAACATGCCAATACCCTCATCTTTTATTCTCTTGAAACATGGTAATAACCAAAATTATCAACAAATTATGGAAAAAATTCATGATTCCTTATTCATTATTTAAAATATATATAATTTGATATATTCATTAAATCCAAAAATGATGTAAACTTCATCAATGATAGAATAACCCACTTTATCAACAAATCATTAATCAATTCTAAGGTGTTTAGTACTATCCAGTCTACATTATCTGTATGAATAATCTATTTTTCCTAGATTCATTATATTAATATCAAGAAAATATTAAGGCTTATGTTACCCTCAATCATGTGTTCTCCAATAATTTAAAATTTTTATAGAATCATTTTTATTGGTCATCATTTCTATTAATCATATCCTTTTAAGTCATTAATTAATTATTATTTTAGTAAAATCCTTTTTAATTTCATAATTCTTATAATGAGAATATCAACAATTAAATAATGTTACAAAATATTTATTATATACAAATGCACTGTCACATTAATCATTCTACTTATATTATATGAATAGAATAAGTTTAACCTTGATCACATAGCTTCCTTAGAGGTATATTCCATTGATTCTTAGGGAATTAATTTATGTAGTATCTCATATCCTTATAGTGAAAGCATTGTGCAATAAAAAAATTTATTATTTCCTGTACATTAATGTGATTGGTGGTCTTTCTTAGCACAATTGTAGAAAACTCATATTCCCTTTAAGAAAGTCCCAGGGTGTTTCTTTCCAAAATTATCACATGTGGGTAAATCATTCATTCCCTTATTCCATTTACGTATTTGTTTTATATTTCATCCTCTTCGTATCTTATTTATATTAAAAATCATAAGAGTTTGAGAATCATTTATTTGTCTTGATAGCACATAATTATATTTAATCTTATACAGAATTTTTTTGGAAGACCACCAATCTTTAGAGACAAGTCTTAATACCATTGAATAAATGTTCAATATTTCACTCTAGGATACGTATGTAATCAATAGAATAATTTTATAACCATTCACATGTATGTTTGGAATACACAAATATTTCATTTCATTTTTAATTTAATATAAGGAACATTATCTTCATCTCAATTTTCTTCAAAATAGGGAAATATTTGTTGAAGAATGTCACATTAAAAGATTTCCATTCATTGTGTTCTATTCCTTCTTCCTCCCTAGTATTCTGGATCAACAAACACAATTTATTAGAATCACCATTGAGCCAATACATTTCAAGTGTAACATTTGCCTTTTCAAAATATCCCAATTACATAATGATATTCTCTAAAAACATAATCTATTGTTTATATTCCATTATATTATCATTCCCAAAAATTGATAGGGTCTTCTATCGAATAATGCAATCCAACATAGGGTAATCTTTCTGTGTAACAGGTTTCACCATCTATGAATGTTTATTTAACATTATCTGATTAATCTTCTATAATATATCCATAATTATATCTATTCCAATACCAGTTGTATTAGATTCCTCATTAGGGAAATCTCAACATTATATTTTTGTGTTGTTACACTTCTTCATTCTAGACACAATTTCTTAAAAATAACATATACAATATTTTCTCATAAAATTATAGAATTTCAATATTAATGTATAAATCCAAATATGGTGTAACACTTATCATAAATTAAAATTTATGAATAGTTAATCTCAGAATCCAAATATTGGTTTCTATAGGGATATCATTATATTCAAATCCTTTGCAATGGTTTTTAAAGAAAAATTAAATTATCCTGAGAATATCACCCAGGAGTTTCAAACAATGAGAACTATAAGGTTAATTATCATGAACAAACTATTGATTGTGTCTAGACCAATTTTCCTTTATTGGATTTATTACCCATAGGTACCACTGTTCCAGATCCATGTCCACTTTTAGTCTCTGGACAGAGATATAGTTCCTGGAAAACCCGCATAATCTATTCCATAAAAAAACATTAGTATATCATTCTATACGTACCAACAACACTTATCATTAGCTTATGTTACTTAGTCTATGTTTTTCTAAATCTAGTTCTTAAGGATTCCACTAAACTTACTACGATGCCAACTGTAACAACCCCAACAATTGTAGCTTGGATCTAGTGGTTTCTTTATTACATTAGCACAGATACAATTAATAAAATTATGAAGGACCAGTCATTTTAGTAGTTTTGGAGAACCAAATATATACATGATACTCAGTTTACATTTGGAATATTGTATAAAGAATAAGACATTAAAAAAACTGTAATGAATCATTGAAAACAAATTTAATGATCTCTCCTTCATATCTTGAGGAAAGAAAAAAACATATGAGTGACCTCGAATACTCAATAAGGGTAAATTATAATAGATTATTTCTTGAAAAATTAAATATTAATCAATATTTAAAATTAAATAACTGATAAAACATGAAATTTATGTAACATGATTATATTAATAGTTATTTCATAAACAATATGACTTGGTAAATAATTAAATTCACATTGAATTTAATTAATAAAATGATAATGAAATGCATCAAGATATAATATAATTGTGGAAATACCATGTATAATAATAAATAAAATTTCAATGAAGAAAATTATTAATTATGGGACAACATGTCTCAGGAACATGATTCATCTACTATAAATACCTTTCACAAGATAGTTTGAACAATAGGTAGAAGCCTGTTCAATTTGGCCAACTAATTTGTCACATGATTCCAGCCGATGGATCACGGGGATATATAATATTGCTCCACACCTATCACTATAGTTCCAAAGCATTAATAATATATCTAATAATAAATTTAATTCATGAATCAGTATTCCTTATCATCGAATAACCTTTTTGAATAAAGGATATAGATTTATCAATATTTCCCCAGTTAATCAAATAACATTCAAAGTAAACACCTTATGTACAAAATGGTATATGGTTTCATAAATTATTGTATGCATCATGAGATAATATTTATATTCAATGTAAAGTTAATTTCAAATGAAAAATTATTACAATAAAGTGATTGTTTCATCAAAAAGTTAACAATCACAGAAGATATTGAGATTGTTCAATCAGTTTTACTACTTTCTAATTTTCAAGTTAAAACCCATTATATGAAATTATTAAAATTTAGACATATAATATAATGAAGTATGAATTAATTGTGATATTAAATTTCTAATGGTTATTATATAATCTTCATAAAATTTAATTGATGCATAATAACAAATTAGTGACAATGGAATATAAATTGGGACGAAATTGTTTACTTTAAACATCCTTTTGGTTGAATGTGTTTTGAAATCAATCATATTGGTTTAAATCATGTTATTAACTTATAATAGAACTATATTAATATTTATAATATTATATATTATCCTTTTATAACATGTTATCACACTTTTGTTAATAATAATTAGTATTTTTCATTATTTAGTGTGTTAATTTTCTTGTTTTCTCATGTGTGTTTCTTCATGAAATTTATATTTCTTATGAATATTATATAGTTCTATAATATCTAGATTAATAATAATGAAATAATTATCATATTTAAAAAATATATTTTTAAGGCCAATTATTGAGGATGGTTATCAAAAATAATGAATGTAACGATCACGGAGGAGGTATGTCATAAGTACGCATGAGTAACATTTCTATTTTTTAAAGATCAGTATAGAGAGTAGGTAAGTAATATTTTATCCTTCCCAATTGATCATAATATCATATATAAAATATTATTTATTGAAATATTATTATATATATGTTCTATGTGGTGTAAGAAATGAGAGACATGTTGCATTGCGAAGTTAGTAGTCCTCGCGTACTTGAATGATGTTTTCATTTTTAAGTGGGAGAAAAGGTAAGAATGAATATTATATTACCAAAAAGATATATATGTCATGAGTATCATAATTATTTCATTTATTTCATATATATTTATTAAAATTAAACTTATTACATTTCATGTAAAGCATTAATGAATGACTAATCGCATCGCTTCATGAAGTGGTAGTCTGTCACACACATGAGTAATGTTATTTTTTCCCCTAATGAATATAAAATAAAAATATATATATGATATAATGAATAATGTGGTATAAATATGTTGTTAATATCATAAATTCTCTTTATATTCATCATCATACCAAATAATGATAGGTTTTATGGGAATAAAAACATACATCGGTTTGCGATGGAGTAATTCTCCAAACACATTAATGATGATTTTGAAACAAATTTGATGGACGTTGAGATGGTTGTAGGTAAATAAAATATTATAAAAACATCTATGTATATTCAAGATACTGAGATTATTATATCATAATTGTTTAATAATATTTGATGGATAACTATAATGAAATAAAAAAATATGGTTGTTGGAAAATGGTACCTCTTCCTCGGGTATCCACCTAGGGTTTGCACAAAAATCCCTCGTAAGATGGCTTTGTAACCAAAATAAGGCTTCTAGAATGAGGGTAGGGAAGTTTAGAAGTGATTTGGGTAGGAAGTTTCAGAAATAAATGTGTTAAAATGTATGAATAAGATAGGATATGGGTTTATTTTTATAAGTGAGGTTGGTGGTGCACTTGTTATTTTTTGAAAAGATTCAATCATGCCCATGTTTTTTATAATGCCAAAAGCTTCCAAAATGGGAAATTATTGAAACTAGAAATGATATGGTGGAAATATATCTATAAAATCGGTGTTTTATTAGTTTTTGGTCATTATTATCCCTTATCTTCTTATTTTAACCCCCTGGTAAATCAGTTATTAACTTAACTGCGGTAATTAAGTTTTAATATTTTCACTATTCATTTTGGGAAAAAATTAAAATTATTAGAACTTAAAAATAATGACAAGTAAAATTATTTAATCCATTTTTGTGTTTAAATTCCCATTAGTTTCAAACTTTAAATTAAAATTAACCTTTCACAACCAATGAGAAAGTAGGTTTTTAAAGAGAACCTGTTCAAAAGTATAAAAAGTTCTTATATAAAAATTAAATATGAAAATGATTGCAATAAATTAAATTGGATTATTTGAAATATAACTAAATTAATGTTACTTTAAAACAATTTATAATATAGTTTAACATTATAAATTATTTAAATTAAAAGGTAGTGATCGATTAAAATCCAATACTTTTCACTATTCATCAAAAAATGAAACATTTCAGTTCTATCTAAAAGATTCCCCTTTAGATCATTTAGATATTCCAATTTAAAAAATAAATATTATATTATAAAATATATTTTCAAAAATTGGTAAAAAATAATTTTAATTATTTTTTACAAAGCACATCTAAACTGTCATTTAGAAAAACAATACAGTTTTTCAGATATCATATATTTTCCTTCTAAGTGATTCTTAATTTATTTTAAATCTATAGATAACAATAATTTTCATATTTTAGTTTTTAAAATTAATAAACATAAATTTAATTGTTTGTTTATAATGTTATACTATTTTAGGGTTCATTTTGACTCGGGGTTGTGTGTCATGTAATCTATCAAAAAGATTAAATTTAATGAAATATTTTTTGTAAGTTTTTTAGCTCTATGTTGTGTGTCACATAAGTCATCAAATACAATTTTCATATTTTCAAATTTTATGGTGTTTCAGTAATTATGGATTTAATATATATATATATATATATAATATTTATGATGTATTTATACATTTGGAATTATAATATAACATCCACCTTTTAACTTATAATCCATTGGAAGACGATAGTGTCGCTCATATATATGTGTGGACTACCATCTCAATGAAGCGATGTGATACATTCTTTATTCTATTTCAATATTGATGGTGATAAGGATATATTTATGGAATATTTGTGATATGTATGATATAAACATTATTATAAAAAGAAGAATTATTATTTTACATTCTTTTGTTTCATCCGTCTAAAAATAGAGGCAACCACTCTGCTAAAATAGGCATTTAGCGGTGATTTTTGTAGATACCCGAAGCTTATCGTACATGGACATTACATTACTTTTGCGGAATACTTAGTACATAACAAAAACACACACACAAGGATCGTAATAGTTTAGTGTCTTTGGAAACTCGGAACGTAATCTTCTAATCGTGGTAAAAGATCTTCAATATCTCCCATAAACATCTTCCCTTTTTTTACCTAAAAACTTTCTTTATATCCTGGGGAAAAGAAAACATAAAAGGGTGAGCTCAAATGCTCAGTAAGGGTAAACAAAAGAAAATCAATCACATCATATTCATAAGAACATAACTTTTGGAAATCTTAACCTGCAAAAGAGGGAATAATTTCATAACATGGGATAAATCATAGTAGTGAAATGTAATCCCAATAATCATAACTTAAAACATGAAACTTTGTGGCATACACACATAATCATAGAGAATCATTTCTTGTTAGTCAAGACTAATTGCCAAGACTATCTTAGTGGACAAAGTCCCTTTCTGAATCGAGTAACCCTCGTTTCAGTCCTGTTTCACTGAACCGGTATAACCTACCATTCCAGCCATGTCTATCTCATGAGATATAAAATCTTTACCCAATGCATTGGAGGGAGATATAGGTCCCACCCATCTTATAATGAATCCTTTCTTATGTGTTCCACATAATCATAAACCATACATCATTGCATAAACCATGTAAAAAAAATGGGATTCTTAAACAACATGACATCATAAAACAATCCATATAAGATAAAGGAATTCATAAAAATATTTCCATCACAACATAATAAAATCCATGTAATAATAGGGATAAAAACAGAACCCTTTTATTATCTTAGATGGAAAATAATTTTGATAAAATACTTGAAGTCCATTCTTGAGGAAAATATCCTTTCTACTTCAAAAACATTTTTCCTTTCATAACATGTCATACGACCTTAAAATAAAAGAAGTTGATTAAAAATAAACTTGAAAACTTGTAAAGGATGCTTCTTGGAAATAATTTTTTAAAAATCCATTCATGCCGTATAAGTTAAAAAAACATTCTTCTCATACTTTTGTCGGAAAAGTCAAAAAAGTACCTCGTACGAAAAACAACAAAAGATTCCTTTCATATCTTTTACTAAAAACTCACCGAAGGGTAAAATAGGATTTAAACAATTGTAGGTGAATGAAAATAACATTAAATATTGAGAAAACATGGATGTGGATGATAAAATACACCCCAGTAAATACTAAAGCATAAATAATCTCAGATAAAAATGAGATTGTGATATTTTCCCTTACCTTAGGTCCGATTTGCTTCGTATGTGTCCGAACCTCCTGTATAATGATTTAAATAATGTCATTGACTTATTACAGAATCATATTCACTGTTATGATATCATATATGTTTCACTTATGACTTTATATTACCCGTTCTTTTGTAAATTCCATGTTAAAGAAGCGTTTTGGGGAAAATCGTTTCATTAATCGTAGGTGTTTTGACATGTTGTTCTTGACATTATTAATACTTATATCATGATTTACTTACTTCCAGAATATAAAATATGATTTATATATCATATATATTCAGTATATATATATATATAATAGATAGATAAATAAAATGAAAAACATCGTTCATGGAGACGGTAGTCCGTACGTACGCATGAACGATGTTTTCCTTTCCTTATTGTCTTGAATGGAAGTAAGTAGATGACATACATATATATATATAAATGAATCCAGTAGCTTTATAATGTCATATATTTCATTATTATTTCTTATATATACTTTATAATCATTCTTAAATGGTTAACATGGAGAATGAATCTCATCGCGTCGTGGAGACGGTAGTCCGTACGTACGCACGAGCGATGATATCGTTCCCATGGTCGTGGAATTGTGTTGAAGTGTATGTATACTATTTCATTATCAATATAACTTTATAATAATCATATATAGTTACTCATTAAACCATTATACCCATCCAATTAATGTGGTGGAGGAAAATAGATTACACCACAACGTGGAGACGGTATTCCGTACGTACGCACGCGCGGTGATTTCATTTCTCCATAGGATGGATAGAAGGTGAATTAGGGTTGTTTCATATTTATAATAACATATCAGTATGTAAGTAATACTGATGTTATTACTTTGTCATGAAACAACTAAATAAGAAGAAGTTGAAGAAGAAAGAAATTGAGAAGATCGGTAATGGTTATTACCTCTTCTTTGAAACGCCTCTTTGAATCCTCCACTTAGGGAACTAAGATTGGTGTTTGAAGAAGACCAGGACCTCTAGGATTATTCTAGGGAAGTGGATAAGGGATTTTGGCAGAGTTTGGCCGAGCTTGAGTGCTCAAATTGGTGTGAGGAGAAGGGGGAGGAGGTGTCCTTTTATAAGGGAGGAGAGGGGCACCTTAGGAATATCTCAAAATATTATTTTATATTAAAGTCAATATCGGTTTATAATGGTTACAAAGGGTCTTATTTCGAATCTAAAGTGGGGATGGGTCGAACCCCTATCAACCAATAGGATTTAGAGAAGTTTAGGTTATTATTTTAACCGTATCAATTAGATTTAACTCTAAGTTAAATAATTTAACTTTTACCATGTCTTTTTGTTTTCTTACACTATATGGTTAATAAACTTACTATAACATGCCAAAAGAACCCCAAATTGTTTATTATTAATATATATATCCTTATCTAAGTCCTTTGGCCGAACCTTATATTTTTAGGAATAAATTAACAATTAATAATATAATATTTGATTTAAAAACTATTTTGTGTCAATTTTGACACTATTTGATATATGATTTTTGTAAAAGTCATAACAGAATTATATGTTCGAACCAAGTTTCTTAAATCAACAATAATATATCATAGTAACCTAGAAAATTAGTGGAATTCATAAAAAGTCTTAAATTACATTTATTTTGGTATTATAATATCAATTATGTCAATATTTCATTAATAAGATTATTACTGCATCATCTTTGTGTCATAAATAAATTAAATTATTTGATGTCTAAAAATTACAAATAAAATACCATCATGTAGGAAAACGTTTTATCTTTCTAATGAATATTTACAATAAAATTTATCTTATGTATAACTTTATATTAAAAATGGTTTAGTAAATAAACTTTGATTTTAACTCTTTTAACTCTTCTTTGAATTAAATAATAATAAATGTCCTAATCTAATCCAAGTGGGCCTAAATGATAATATTTTACACTTAAGGTTGTTTTTGGTCGAGATACACTTGTCCAATAGGATTAGGACATGTGTTAGGGTAATATTAATATCATTTTTACCCTTAATTACCCTATTTACTTTTAACCGTGGTAAATAAAAGTAAAAAGTTACTATTCACCAAAAATTATTTTCATCTCATTGAACCACATTTTACTTAATGACATCAACCATGTCTCTCGGATTTTTGAAATTCCATTCACAGAAGCGGTAAAATTAACTTTTATGAAAAACTCAGTTTTTTAACTACCACTTAGTAGTTTCACCATTCATCAAAAATTGATGTTTTTCAGAACAATGCCAAAATTTCATCCTATGCTATATTTCATATTCTGAATTCAAAAATGAAGTCTATTTTACCAAATTCATAACATAGAAGTTGCATTAATTAATTTTATAATTAAATCCCGCTGTTAAAACAAATAGCGTGTTTTTAAAAAACAATATCTATCAAAAGATTGACACTTGATTATGTCTGGTTTAAATGTAAAATTACATCCAATGACCAACATTGTATTGAATTGTAAAAATATATTCTAAATATACTTTAAAAACACTGAAATTAATAATTTATCACTATTAATTATTTCAATTTAAAAAGTTGTTTTTAACTAAAATTTAGTAATTTTCACTATTCATCAAAATATGGAAGTTATCCGAAAAGTACCAAAATTTCACCTTAGGCTAAATTCGATACTACGAATCCAAAAATGAAGTCCATTTTGAGACCTAAAATTTCTAAAATTTTAAAAGGTGGTTATTACTATTCATAACGGCTAGTTATAATAATATTTTAATAGCATTTCGTTATTTAGTGAAACTCAGTATTGCGTACTACACACGCTATCGAGGAAGGTCGCAATTGCGTGTAATGAAAGGAAAGCCAAGGATTTGTGTTGTGGAAGCTCCTTTTGGTGTAGCGTACAACACAAGACATTAATAAAATTAAAAAGAATATTTTTCATAAAATCTCGGGCTGTTACATTCTACCCCCCTTAAAATGAATTTTGCCCTCGAAATTCGTCGGGGTTATAAATGGTTTACTATTCGAACATTTATTTAATAGAAACCCACATCGTAAAAAGGAATACCAAAACAAATCTTTAAAAACAAAAGTATGAAACGTAACTGTTACCCAAATAAACTAATCAATGGGTTTCCACATAGGTGAAAATATGGATATGGAAGAGAAATCTAACCATCATGTTCTGATGGAGAGTGGTAGAGAACATGGCTATGGAAAAGCCAACAATCACAAATCCATAAATTTGTGTCGATCTAAGGTACCATCTGATTAATCAGATATAAGAGCACTAGGACAACATTTTTGGTTTTCAAGATCATTTCCCTAAAGTTGATGAATTAAAAGAAATACTTACATGATTTTGTTACAATCTCACTGTTGTTCGTGAATTGAACAATTTCCATTTCATATCATAAAGAAATGAAGTTGAATTTGTTATTTGTGAAGCATTAGCAGATCATGTGATAGAAGGATGGGTCATTCCATCTATTTCAAACAAAGGGTTAGCAAAAGTTATAAGTCCATCTTATAGTGAGATTAATCGTATAGGGTTCCAAAAAAGAACTTATACTTCATATATCATACCGCTTAATAAAATAAAACTAGTTTCTACTAAACGGGGACTTCTTGTAGGCCAGTGGTAGGCGATAAAGGCCAGTCGCACTTCAGTTGTGGGTTCGATTCCCACAGCCTTGTCCGAAGCAATGGGCTGTCGCCCGTCCTGCAGGTTGTCCTTTTTCTAAAACTATATTACTATAACATCCCATTGATAATATCGAAAAACAAACAATACTAACTTATGTACAACATAATCCATTCCAATCTTTAGGCTTATCTATAATACTGGAGTCCACTCTCATAGTGAAAACGATTACCAGAGATTTAATACCATCGTTGAACCCCATATATCATAAGATATGTTTTGTTGGTCACATTCCAAACATTCAAAGTCCTTAATCATGTATTCTCTTGAATACCCATTGAACCTTAGTGAAAACTTGAATGCAGTTAAAAGTTAACACTTTCCACATACCAAAATCCTTAAAATTCTATATACTCAAACCATGATATCATTTAGTCCTTATATCAATCATGAGCTCATGAATACTGTTAAACATTTCGTTTTCTCGTTTTCCCTTCATTATGCGCGTAATATCTCAATCACTTTGAATACCACATTAGACCAATACATAAATATTCCAATAATCCATGATACACATTATTTTGGAATCCCATTACACAAACACTTAATCATTCCACCACATCGTTATCATATTCAACATCGCCGATGGTGATCGCATGTGACTTCCCTTTGTCCTTTGCCTTAAGCGGTTGCTCATGTCGATCATCACTAACCCTTGGATTAGGGAATTTATTAGCATAATTCCCCATTTCATTGCACTTGAAGCATTGAAGTGTTGGTGGTGCGTTCTCTGCAGTGTTTTCTTTATTCACATCATTAGAAACCCTTTTTCCATTACTTCGACACTCAGCTGCTCGATGACCTTCTTTTCCACACTTAAAACATTTTCTAGTCCCTTTAAGACAATCTCCACCATGCTTATTTCCACACTTTGTGCATAAGGAAACATTCATCTTTTTTTCACCGTTATTCTGAGATTTCTCCTTGACCTCCATCTTTCGTTTCTTGTCAAAACCATGAGATTGATATGTAACACCAACTTCCATTTCTACCTTGATAGCACAACGAACAATTTCTTCATAGCTACTAAAGTCTCTTATAGCTAATTCCCTTAGAAGACTTGGTTTTAAGCCATTGAAAAATCGATCAACTTTACTTTCAGGTTGGATGATAATACCGGAAGCATACCTTGCAAGTCTTATAAAATTTGCTTCATAGGTACCAACATATTCATCATCCCTTTGCTTCAGTTCAAGGAACTCTTTCTCCATCTTTGTTCGAAGAATACGAGGGAAGTACTTACTGAAAAACAAGTTCTTGAACTCGTCTCATTCCATGGACTCAATTTCATCTCTTGGCCTCGTATTCTTGATAAGATTCCACCATTGATTAGCTTCACATTCCAAACGATATACTGCTAAGATAACTTTATCATGTTCAGAACATTGAAGAACTGAAAATATCTTTTCAGTAGTACTGATCCATTGTTCAGCCACAAGTGGATCAGAAGACCCACTGAAAGAAGGTGGACGTTGTCTCATGAAGGACTCAATAGAATATTGTTCCCTTATCTGCTCATTTGGAAGTCCAGAATGATTCATTGCTTGTGTAAGTATAGCAATAAGATTTTGCACTCCATATCCCATAATATTTGTTTGTTCAGGAGGACAATCATTGCATTGTCCATTGCATTGATCAACACGGTTCCTTCGGGTTCCAGCCATTGTCTAAAACCCAAAAAAAATAGTGTGAGAGGCAAAAATCATGCTAGGGAAAACAACATAATAAAGGGGGAGTACCTTCAATATCTTACATCTTAGGATTAATTCTAAGATCGTTAGCACAATTCTAGGACTATAACCTATACGTATACTTAACCTTAGGGACATCCCTAGACATACCTTAGAAATATCTCTAGGGATATCACTAACGTTTTCGCATCCTAGTTTCCAAAGGTTGACTAAGCCTTTCCTCTGATACCAACTGTAGAGACCTGAAGCTTATCGTACTTGGACATTACATTACTTTTGCGGAATACATAGTACATAACAAAAACACACACACAAGGATTGTAATAGTTTAGTGTCTTTGAAACTCGGAACGTAATCTTCTAATCATGGTGAAAGATCTTCAATATCTCCCATAAAGATCTTCCCTTATTTTTACCTAAAACCTTTCTTTATATCCTGGGGAAAAGAAAACATAAAAGGGTGAGCTCAAATGCTCAGTAAGGGTAAACAAAAGAAAATCAATCACATCATATTCATAAGAACATAACTTTTGTAAATCTTAACCTGCAAAAGAGAGCATAATTTCATAACATGGGAGAAATCATAGTAGTGAAATGTAATCCCAATAATCATAACTTAAAACATGAAACTTTGTGGCATACACACATAATCATAGAGAATCATTTCTTGTTAGTCAAGACTAATTGCCAAGACTATCTTAGTGGACAAAGTCCCTTTCTGAATCGAGTAACCCTCGTTTCAGTCCTGTTTCACCGAACCGGTATAACCTACCATTCCAGCCATCTCTATCTCACGAGATATAAAATCTTTACCCAATGCATTGGAGGGAGATATAGGTCCCACCCATCTTATAATGAATCCTTTCTTATGTGTGCCACATAATCATAAACCATACATCATTGCATAAACCATGTAAAAAAAATGGGATTCTTAAACAACATGACATCATAAAACAATCCATATAAGATAAAGGAATTCATAAAAATATTTCCATCACAACATAATCAAATCCATGTAATAATAGGGATAAAAACAGAACCCTTTTATTATCTTATATGGAAAATAATTTTGATAAAATACTTGAAGTCCATTCTTGAGGAAAATATCCTTTCTACTTCAAAAACATTTTTCCTTTCATAACATGTCATAAGACCTTAAAATAAAAGAAGTTGATTAAAAATAAACTTGAAAACTTATAAAGGATTCTTCTTGGAAATAATTTTTAAAAAATCCATTCATGCCGTATAAGTTAAAAAAACATTCTTCTCGTACTTTTGTCGGAAAAGTAAAAAAAGTACCTCGTACGAAAAACGACAAAAGATTCCTTTCATATCTTTTACTAAAAACTCACCGAAGGGTAAAATAGGATTTAAACAATTGTAGGTGAATGAAAATAACATTACATATTGAGGAAACATGGATGTGGATGATAAAATACACCCCAGTAAATACTAAAGCATAAACAATCTCGGATAAAAATGAGATTGTGATATTTTCCCTTACCTTAGGTCCGATTTGCTTCGTATGTGTCCGAACCTCCTGTATAATGATTTAAATAATGTCATTGACTTATTACAGAATCATATTCACTGTTATTATATCATATATGGTTCACTTAGGACTTTATATTACCCGTTCTTTTGTAAATTTCATGTTAAAGAAGCGTTTTGGGTAAAATCGTTTCATTTATCGTAGGTGTTTTGACTTGTTGTTCTTGACATTATTAATACTTATATCATGATTTACTTACTTCCAGAATATAAAATATGATTTATATATCATATATATTCAGTATATATATATATATATAATAGATAGATAAGTGAAATGAAAAACACCGTTCATGGAGACAGTAGTCCGTACGTACGCATGAACGCTGTTTTCCTTTCCTTATTGTCTTGAATGGAAGTAAGTAGATGACATACATATATATATATATATAAATGAATCCAGTAGCTTTATAATGTCATATATTTCATTATTATTTCTTATATATACTTTATAATCATTCTTCAATGGTTAACATGGAGAATGAATCTCATCGCGTCGTGGAGACAGTAGTCCGTACGTACGCACGAGCGATGATATCGTTCCCATGGTCGTGGAATTGTGTTGAAGTGTATGTATACTATTTCAGTAACAATATAACTTTATAATAATCATATATAGTTACTCATTACACCATTATACCCATCCAATTAATGTGGTGGAGGAAAATAGATTACACCACGGCGTGGAGACGGTATTCCGTACGTACGCACGCGCGGTGATTTCATTTTTCCGTAGGATGGATAGAAGGTGAATTAGGGTTGTTTCATATTTATAATAACATATCAGTATGTAAGTAATACTGATGTTATTACTTTGTCATGAAACAACTAATGAAGAAGAAGTTGAAGAAGAAAGAAATTGAAAAGATCGGTAATGGTTATTACCTCTTCTTTGAAACGCCTCTTTGAATCCTCCACTTAGGGAACTAAGATTGGTCTTTGAAGAAGACAAGTACCTCTAGGATTATTATAGGGAAGTGTATAAGGGATATTGGCAGAGTTTGGCCTAGATTGAGTGCTCAAATTGGTGTGAGGAGAAGGGGGAGGAGGTGTCCTTTAATAAGGGAGGAGAGGGGCACCTTAAGAATATCTCAAAATATTATTTTATATTAAAGTCAAAATCGGTTTATAATGGTTCCAAAGGGTCTTATTTCAAAGCTAAAGTGGGGATGGGTCGAAATCCTTTCAACCAATAGGATTTAGACAATTTTAGGTTATTATTTTAACCTTATCAATTATATTTAACTCTAATTTAAATAATTTAACTTTTACCGTGTCGTTTTGTTTTCTTACACTATATGGTTAATAAACTTACTATAACATGCCAAACTAACCCCAAATTGTTTATTATTAATATATATATCCTTATCTAAGTCATTTGGCTGAACCTTAGATTTTTAGGAATAAAATAACAATTAATAATATAATATTTGATTTAAAAACTATTTTGTGTCAATTTTGACACTATTTGGTATATGATTTTTGTGAAAGTCATAACAGAATTATATGTTCGAACCAAGTTGATTAAATCAACAATAATATATCATAGTAACCTATAAAATTAGTGGAATTCATAAAAAGTCTTAAATTACATTTATTTTGGTATTATAATATCAATTATGTAAATATTTCATTAATAAGACTATTACTGCATCATCTTTGTGTCATAAATAAATTAAATTATTTGATGTCTAAAAATTACAAATAAAATACCATCATGTAGGAAATATTCTTAGCTTTCTAATTAATATTTATAATCGATTTTATCTTATGTAAAACTCTATATTAAAAATGTTTTAGTAAATAAACATTGATTTTAACTCTTTTAACTCTTCTTTGAATTAAATAATAATAAATGTCCTAATCTAATCCAAGAGGGCCTAAATGATAATATTTTACACATAAGGTTGTTTTTGGTCGAGATACACTTGTCCAATAGAATTAGGACATGTGTTAGGGTAATATTAATATCATTTTTACCCTTAATTACCCTATTTACTTTTAACCGTGGTAAATAAAAGTAAAAAGTTATTGTTCACCAAAAATTATTTTCATCTCATTGAACCACATTTTACTTACTGACATCAACCGTGTCTCTCGGATTTTTGAAATTCCATTCATAGAAGTGGTAAAATTAACTTTTATGAAAAATTCAGTTTTTTAACTACCACTTAGTAGTTTCACCATTCATCAAAAATTGATGTTTTTCAGAACAATGCCAAAATTTCATCCTAAGCTATATTTCATATTCCGAATTCAAAAATGAAGTCTATTTTACCAAATTCATAACATAGAAGTTGCATTAAATAATTTTGTAATTAAATCCCGCTGTTAAAACAAATAGCGTGTTTTTAAGAAACAATATCTATCAAAAGATTGACACTTGATTATGTCTGGTTTAAATGTAAAATTACATCCAATGAACAACATTGTATTGAATTGTAAAAATATATTCTAAATATACTTTAAAAACAATGAAATTAATAATTTATCACTATTAATTATTTCGATTGAAAAAGTTGTTTTTAACTAAAATTTAGTAATTTTCACTATTCATCAGAATATGAAAGTTATCCGAAAAGTACCAAAATTTCACCTTAGGCTAAATTCGATACTACGAATCCAAAAATGAAGACCATTTTGAGAGCTAAAATTTCTAAAATTTTAAAAGGTGGTTATTACTATTCATAATGGCTAGTTATAATAATATTTTAATAGCATTTCGTTGTTTAGTGAAACGCAGTATTGCGTACCACACACGCTATCGAGGATGGTCGCGATTGCGTGTAATGAAAGGCAAGTCAAGGATTTGTGTTGTGCAAGCTCCTTTTGGTGTAGCGTACAACACAAGACATTAATAAAATTAAAAAGAATATTTTTCATAAAATCTCGGGCTGTTACAATTTTTTCCATTTAGAGGTGGTAAAAACCGCCGCTAAATCATTCCACAATGATTTTGGAAAACCATCACTAAATCATGTGTCAAAAATAAATTAATGGTTGTTTTTTCAATACCATCATTGAACAATTTAGCGGCAGTTTTTTAAAATCACGGGAATCATTTTGCGGTTATTTTTATATATTTTTATTTTTTTTCTATTTTTTATTATTTTATTATTACCATATTTTATTTAATTATTTTTTATTTATATATTTATTAATTAATTATTATTTATTATTATTTTATGTATTATTTATTATTATTATTTGTTTTTATTTTTTTATTTTCTTATTATTTTGTTATTGTTTTGTTAGTATTTTCTTATAATTTTCCTATTGTTATATTATTTTTATTTATTTTTATTTATTTTTATTTTCTTATTATTATATATTACAAAATGTTTTGTTAATTTTTTATTTATTTTAATTAATTTATTATTTATTGCTATTATTTATTTTTAATATTATAATTCCCATTAATAATTTATTTATTATTTATTATTTATTATTTATTATTTATTGTTGGTTATCATGAACATTTCATACAGATTCCATATATTGATATTACTTGTTGGATGAGATTTGTACCCCTTACCTCTTGATAAATCTCCAAAGACATGACCACTCAAGTGGGCTCTTTTGGGGGTGAATTAATAGAATCTCCTATACTTATATATATATATATATCAGAAAAAGAAATAATATATAACAAATAAATACAAACTAAATAATTATCAATAAGTAATTATTAATCCATAATCAATAATTATTTACTTGTAATTACCAAATAATAATTAATTATTAATTATTAATATATAAAAAATATTTAATAATAATTACTTATTAATAAATAAATTATAAATAAATAATATATATATATATATATAATGGTAATAAATGGTAACTAATAAATAGTAAATATTAAATATGTATTTGTAAATAATAAATAATGACTAGTAAATAGTAATTAATAAATAGTAAATAGTAAATAATAAATAATAAATCACAAATCATAAATCATATATATAATCTATAATAAATAATCTATAATATATAATTTATAATATATAATATATAATATATATAATATGTAATACATAACCTATAATATATAATATATAATATTTAATATTTAATATATAACATATAACATATGACATATAACACATAATATATAATATATAATATAAAAATATAAAATATACCAAAATAGTTTGGGATACTACCCCTCTATCAGGAAAATAAAAAGGCGATCGCCTTTTAACTCGGAGGGAACCCATTACTGGGTAGAGGCACAAGCCAAACTTCACACATGACATCCTCTTGGCCTGGAGACCCTGGGACCTGAGGAACCAGAAAATGGCCTCCTAACCCATATCCAAATGTTGAAAAGTGGCCCAGAGGCCCTCTGGCTCGGAATCCATGTGGCCTACAGGCCAAAAGTGGGACTAATGAAAAAACACAGTATAAAGGCCCCCAAAAATCCTATTGTCGACTGAACCAACTCTATAGTGATCACCACTGAAACCTTACTTCCATCTCCACAAATCACATCACTACAACCCACAAACTACAGAAAATTCCCCAAAGAAGATATAATCTACATCAAGAGAGGTGATAGATCTAGGCCACTCAGATCTACATGAGATCAACACCTGTCGACTGGAATCATGTACAAGAATAAATAGAACCCCAGTTTAATGAAGCCACCACCCACAACCACAGTGAAGCTTCATTTCATCACCACCAAATGAGCTAGAAAAACGGCACCCACCTCGCAATAGTGTATCCTTAATCCATCACACCATTGAATAACTTCAACCCCAAAATAGGGCTATTAGAGGCAGCATAACAATAGATCTGAAATCAGGGTGTCGAAACGTATAGTGAATGACAACAATGAACAAAAAATGAAAACCCACCTCAGTTGAAGCTCAACGCTACTCAGCGTTGCTTCCAAAAAATAAAAGCTCACTGTGAAACTATAAATGGGGCGATCTTGAGAGCATAGAGCTCCTAATACTCAAAATGGTGCAGACTATGGGTTTTACCACACGATCCCCAAAACAATATTAAATAAAAATTAAATTGAAAAGAAATAACAATGGGGTACAAAATTTAACCCTAAATATTAATATGGCTCACCAAAGCCCAAGCAAGGTGAGATCTGAGGTCCCAAAAAAAGCCAAACCCAAAGGACAACAAAATACCGCACAAAGTAAATCTAGGCAACTAGGTCGAATACCCAATGTATGATCCCAAGTGGCCACTATAACCCACCTCCGGAGAAGACCCCTTCTCACTTAAAGCCCATACGCCGTCATGCCACCAACCATTATACTCCACCCCATGTACATCATTGGGACCTCAGCATCATCACCAATGCTTCATCCATGTATTTCCACTTCAAAGACGGACTTTTTTGCATTGGAACCCAATACCACCAATGTTCGGAGTGAGCAAAGATCACCACACTTGCCAGTGTCGCATACCACTGACAGCCACTTCGATAAACTCACTAGCACCAAAGAAAGCTGCTCAAGAATTTCATACCCTACACTTCCTAGATAAGCTGGTAGTACGCCATAAGTTCACAAGACACCCAAAAAGAATACCCCAAAAAAATCAAACCAGTATCCCTAAAAGGCCCCAAAAATAAAATACCATAAGAAGAAATATGTTGTCAACCTATGAGGATTCATAGGTCATCACTTCAAAGCTGTCACCAACTCCCCCACATCCTATGGAGTTTAGCATAGCGTCCCAAACATCACGCTCGAAATATCCACCACTATCATCAGAGCACAGATGCCTTACCTCAGCCGTCCCTCACCTCACCAGATCAAACCCTACCATCAGCCATTCCCAGAGTAGGATGCTTCCATCACCGGGATACATACACCCTTCCATCGACCAACATGATACCAACTTCTTCCACCATCATTTTGAGGCCATCATATCCCTATGTTGTCTCCACTACGTCAACCAACGTCAATACCATCTCCTCTAGGATCATCACTACATCTAGAAACTGGAATCATTGTTTCCAAATAGGATCCCAAATCTGAAAAAAAAAATTGAGGATGTCGCCTCCCAATGCTGACACTACATAGAATGCTGTCATGATCTCCTCACAGAGCATCACCATAGTCGAAACCTCTATAGCCCACCAGGATCCCAAATCTGAGGAGAACTCCCTGCTTTCGAGGTCATCACCTTCCTAGTTGTGAAGAGAAAAAAATGATCACCACAGATCTGAAGATCTTCCCAATTCACCATCGCCTCGAGATTCATTCATCGTAACCACCTAATCGGATCAGTGTCCACAACTTGCATGTCGCTATCTTTGCTAACACCGACTGATAGATCCAAAGAGCTAATATCCATTCTATCACCAAATTCCTCGTGATGGAAAATGCCTCAGGATGAAAACATCTTTGAATGACCCACAATACCATCAATCTTTCTTTGGATGCAGGAGCCATCCTCGTTTAAATTAACCGAGATAAACTTTCTATTTTTTAGATATAAACTCTCCATCATCGAAGATATCCTAATATATAAAATATAAACGATATATATATATTATATAAATAATAAATTAATGAGAAAAAATTTTAATACATTATAAATAAATCATAAATTAATAAATAATAATTAATAAATAATTAATTATTAATAAATAATTAATTAATATATAATAAATAAGTAATTATTAATAGGGTTATTATAAACTAATAATATATGAATAAAATAATAAAAAATAAATTAATTTTTAATTTTTAATTTTTAAACAATCAACATATAATGAATAAATAAAAAAAGAAATAAATAATAAAATATTAATGAAACATGAATAAATAATAAAATAACAGTAATTTGATAATAAATTAATAATTAAGTAATAATAAATTACAAATAAATTAATAACAAATGTATACACAATAACTATATAATAAATTAATAATTAATAATTAACAACAAGTAATTAATAAATTTATAACAAAAAAATAAATGATATATAAATAATAAAATAATAAGATAAAAAAATAAGAAAATAATAAAATAATAAAGAAAAATTAATATATATTAGAAAAATAATAAAAAATAAATAAATAAATAATAAATAATACATCAATAAGAATAGAAGAAATAAATAATTAAAAATTAATAAAATAGTAAATAAATAAATAAATAATAGGTAAATAGTAAATATTAAATAAATAAATAATAAATAATAAAGAAATAAATAATAACTAAATAAATAAAATTTAATTATTAAATAATTATTAAATAATTAATATGTAATAAAAAAATACTAAATACTAAATACTAAATAATAAATAATAATTAAATAAATGATAAATAAATAATAAATAACTAATTAAATAACTAAATAATAACATAATAAAATAATAAGTGGATATAAATATCTATAAATATACATTAATATAACAAAATATATATAAATATAGATAAATACACATTTATGTTACATTAATGTATATAAAAATGCACAAATATATAATTATATATATATATATGGACATAAGAAGATATCAATATCTTTGTATATATATTTACACATATATGATATAAAAATATATAAACAAAAATATGTATAAATATTTACAATTGTATATAAATATACACAAATATTCATAAATTCATATAAATAGATATATATATTTGATAATAAATTACTAATAGAGGGGAAAACAAAATATTTACAACACTATTAAATCAATAGGAATGAAAATCAGTGGAGTAAAATCATAAATGACTTAAAAATAAAATGAATAAACTCTTAAACGAAGAAGAAATCTCATCGAATTTTTATCATATATATATATATATTTATTATATACTAATATTTATTTACATATATTAGAATACAAATATAAATATATATTGGATTATCAGGAAACATGCATATGTATATAAAAACATTACTTTTATATGTGTATAAATATATTCCTTATGTTTTTATATAAATTATTTTATATATTATATTTAATGATAATTATATATTTACATAAAATACACTCATATATAATTTATAAACACATATATTTACATATGTGTGTGTGTGTGTGTTTATTTACATATGTTTGAATATACACATAAATATAGATTTGTTTATTAGAACGCACATGTTTATATATAAACATTACTGAAATAGGTATATATATATATATTAATGGTAACACCTCGATATTCCGAAGAAAGAATATAGTATTTCATAACATGTATGAATCACAACACCCAGGGTGTAAGCGAATATAATATCGCGAGAGATTATAATATAATTAATATTTTAAATAAATTCACTCTATGATATGACATGAAAATCACACAATACTGAGTTAGTTTTCATCGCTCGTAGCAAATACATTCTTGGATAGCTTGGGTTACTTGAGAGATAGAGTTTTACCGAACAACAATATATTATTAATATATTATTTAATATAATAAGACATAACCTAGATATTGAATTTTGAGTTATGAATAGTATTATCTAACTTATGAAAATATACTGTTTATAAAAATATAAAATTAGTTCTCACGATACCAATTAATTTTAAATGAATTAAAAACCAATATAAATGAAATGTTTGTATGATCATAAAGGTATTTTCTCCCAGTAAATTATATTACTTACTATTACTGAATGACACTTAGGAAATATATATTATACATTCAGTTAAATTCTTTTATATATATACAATGGGATTTATAGTCAAAAAAAGAACAACTGTATTATTAAACATATAACAACTATATTTTTATAAACGCATTTTTACTGCTTTTAATTTTTAATCTAGTTTAAATCTAATTTTTGAAACATTGGTAAATTTTACATGTCAAAATAAACTTCATTTTTGAAAAATAAACATAAAATTTAGTTTAGGGAGGAGTTTTGGTATTTTTCTGTGAGATTTCATTTTTGATTAATAGTAAAAAATACTAAATTTTAATTCAAAACTTTTTTTCATATAATATATTGATAACATTAAATTATATTTTATATTATTTTCAAAGATTAATTTTATAAATTTTATATAATTTTTTCTAATTTAGGTTGTCAGAATTAATTTCAATTTGAAATTAAATATAAAAATACATAAAACTATTGAACATTTAACATCAGCACCCTATTTTGTCATCTTGACTACATGATTAAATTTTGAATTAATTTCTGACACATATATGACTGGAATTTTGAAAATGAATTATAAATTTGGAATCGTAATAATTTATAATTTCAAATAATGAAAAAAAAAATTGATAAAAAATATTACGAAAAGTGGTTCAAATTAATTAGAAAAATTAAGAGAAAAATTAGCTTCATAAGGGACTAAACCTTAATCTTAAGGGCCAAAATAAACATGAAACTTGTCCAAAAGTAATTTGATGTACATATTTAGACCTTTTCAAACAATTTATATAATTGGGACCATTATTGGAACAAATTTCCATATCCATGATTTGGATGGAATTCACATTTCAAAAACATACAACAATGTCACTCCTCCAATATAAAAAACCACTCACCCCTCCCACTTATTCACACCTATCAAGAAATTTATTTCTCTATAACTATGCCAAAATAATATACCAAGATCCTTAAATTCGTCTTATACTCCAAAACATGGTCATAAATCATACCAAGGAAGTCTTGTGGTATAAACCAACAGGAGTTACCTGAAAACGAGGTAACATTATTCAAAAATCACTTTTATTTAATTACCTTCTCCACCCCTAAAATATTCTTATTCAATGATTGTATAATATCCTAAGAATCCTAAATATACTTTTATGTTTTTATTATATTATTTATACCTATAATTACTCAAAAATCCATTAAATGTGTAAAAAACATAATGTTTTCATGTCCAGCGAACTACCGCATCTCAGAACGATGTCGTTCTTTTTTCCTTTACCACATCTCAAGGTTGGGAATTGTGATGAAGATTTAGTCAAATTTTATAGATATGATGTTAATTATTTCTTTATTATAATTTAAAATTTATAGAAAACAAACCTTCATAATTTTTATTTTGTGGGAATACAATAACATCATTTTTTGAAGTGTGGACTACAACATTGTTAGAGAGATGTGATTCCTTGATGCTACACATTGAACGAGTGAAGGAAGATTTTAATAACCCTATTTGACATATATGACACAAAAATTATTCTATAATTATAATATTCATATATATATATATATATATATATAATTTACTTTTCATTCTTTTAAATGTTATAATGAAATTGAAGTAGCACACATGTATACGTATAGCCTACGATCACCATGAATTGTGTATTTCATTTCCTATATCCAAATATTATGGATTATTATAAATAAATATATACTGAATATATAAAAAATTTACCTCTTTGTTTACATTATTAAGATTATTAAATAATGATCTATGTAATTGGAAAAAATATAACATCTTAAAACATACCCAACAAACTAGGAAATTAACAACAGAAATAGGGGAAATAATGGATGATTATTAACAAATGGGTAGTAAGTTGTTATATGATGTTGATATATTATATTATAAATATGGATATGGTTCTATAATAAGTTATTTAAATGTTTAAACCTATTATACATTATGTTAAAGTACATTCATAGGAAAAGAAAACCAAGGTAAGGGATTCTTGTCTCACTTTTCATTCTGTGAGGCATAAACAATTATCACCACATTCTTATTTTATAAGGTGTATATACTGAAACGTTTGATATATTATATAATGAATTATATTATATTTATTGTATTTAATTTTTTATGTTATCTCTTTCATGGGTCTTTTGAATAAAAAGTTACTAAGTGGTAAGGGGCTTCATCTCAATTTCTATTCCATGAGGAATACTTTATTTTTGATCACCTAATTTCTTATATATGGTGTACATACTACCAATTTGACATGTAATATAATTTTTCATTAATTATTCATTATATTTTGATTTTCTATTTGAATTATTTCTTGTAATTGGATTTCAATTAAGTAATACCATGTGGAAAATAATTTCATAACCAAATATTTTTCCTTAGGTTATATTACTTCCTCATTGTTGTTAATATTATAACATTATGTGTGCAATCAATTTTTACTATATATTATTTTATTTCAAATTATTTTATTTTTATTTAAATTTAGCACACATAATCTATTCATTGAGTGATTCTCACATGAATGTTATGGTCTTTTCAAGGGTTTACTTCACAATCTCATTTTATTCAGGATTTTATGCACTTGAATTTATAAGAGAGAAAATTATTTTTTCATTGTTTAATAAAACCTTTCCTTTTATTATCCTCTTATTATTCATGATGTTTTTCCTTTAATATTATAATGGTTCCACCCTTTTGTACTCAAAATGTTTTAGAAAATGTTTTCAAGAAAACCCAACCTCATTTCTCTCTTTAGTCAAAGAATATATTTTCTTTATAAAACGCAAATTTTTAAAAATGTTTTTAAAAATGTTTTCAACCACTCCAAAATGATTTATTGAAGTAATTTTAACCCATTTTTTTATTAAAATGTATTCAAAGGAATATTCTTGTCTCCTCTTGAACAAGTCACTTTTCTACCCTTTTTACATTGAAAAAAGAATATTATTTTTACCTTGTATGGAATGTATGAATTTAACCACCATCATTTCTTCGAATATTCCTTCACATGTGTAGAAGGATACTTTATAAAGAATTTTTTTTACAAGTGATTTAAAAAAATATTTTCTAAATGTTTTTTATAATGAAAAAGAAATTTTTCCTCATGAATGTTTTTAAAATTACATTTCAGAATATTTCAATTAAAAAATGATAAAAACCATTTATTTTACTCTAATGGGGAAAAGGTTTAAGGATTCCATCCTTATTTTTCATGTTTATGGTTTTTCATTCATTTTCCCATGTATAATACTGACATTCTCTACACTGATTTCATTCTTTTCCCCTTGAAATAATCAATTTCTAGCTGTCACTGAACATTTCCCCTAAATATGCATATCATTTATCAAGGATATGATTATTTACTAAAACATATACCATTTTTACATATGGTGTTTAAATTGAATGTTATCTGAAATATAGGGAAATATTGATAAATCTTCATCTTTGACAAAATTTGGATATTTGATAAGGTACATTGTTCAAGAATTAAATCGATTATTTGATATACGAGGAATGATTTTGACATGTATGACATGGGTGGGGCCCAGTTATAGATAGAGCCTCCCTAAATTGGTAGGCTCATGAGATAAAATTAAGTGGTGAAAAAACCCTTCGAGTTTGTTTTGGAATCAGAGTAGTTTTAAACTATCTTCTGGATGTTCTTGATAGTAATATGTTAAACCATAATATGAATGGTCTTGATGGTAAATGTAATATGTAACTAGGAATAATGGAATACAATAATTAATAATTTTATTTATTTTTATTCATTATTTATTATCCAAGATATTTTCACTTAGAGGAAGTCTGTGGATTCATTTAATTCTCAGTTGAATGATTAAATTGCAAGTTTTTTAGGTTTTATACCATATCATATTGATTATTCCTTATACTGTTATTTAAATGGTATGTGTCTTAAGTTATTTTCCATTAAATATTATTTATGAAATTCTTTCTCAGTTTATTGACTAAATTTCATATGTCTTCAATTATTACCTTTCCGTATTGACTAATCTCATTGATTAATTATTTTGTCCACTATACCTGTACCTTACTGAGCATTTGAACTCACCATTATTTTATTTATTTCTCAAGGATTTCAAGAAGTTTACTAATAAAATACTCAAAGATATGATAATTGCAAATAAAATTTTCCTCTAATAAATAAAATTTTTATGTAATTAGTGTATTCATTTGTAACAAAAGGCTCATGTATGTATCTAGTTTACTAAAACTAATGAACTCTTAATTACTTGGGGATTTGATTCCTTGTAATCATTCCAATTTAACAGTAGTACACACTGACATTGGGCTTACTAGGGTTGGGTTTCTATAGGTGATATCATAGGAAGTTTAGTAGGAACCTTGCGAATTAGATTTAGGAAAAAATATATTAGAAAACATATCCCTGGGGTATAATTTGAGGATATGTATCGAAGAAGATCATAATGTTTTTTCTAAAGTATATATTATATGGGTATTCCTATAAATTCATGCATGTCTAAATAATACAAGTGAACAGGTTTCTAGGATATATATTCAAAGGGGTAACAACTCTGAAAAGGTGTATCTGGCCCGAATTGAGTGTTACCAGGTACATGACAACATGTCTTACTACGCACCTTGTCTGACACTCTCGAGAGACATGTGTAGAATAAATCACATTTTCCTTATAAACCATTATGAATGATTTAAATAGATAATGAAAATGAAATACCTATGTTAAACCTTCAACCAGGGAATGAATTATGTTGAAATAAAATGGTTGATGTATTTTTTGGGATTCTATGATTAAATTGTAGATGTATTTTTAACAATGTAATTTTAGTGATATGAATCCTGAAACATTTAAGGATTGTTTAATATTTTAGAAGTAAAAAAATTATTCTATGACTTATGAGTGATGGATACCATCGTGGGATTAAGAGATTGAGGTTGACCATAAGTTCCAAGCCAAAAACTACTCTTTTGTGTCTTATATAACGAGAGTCCAATAAGATTAAGGATATTTTGAAAATAATTCTCGAATGAATAAGTTCTATTGGGAAACATATTTGATGAATAATGCCCTTACATTTTAGAGACATGAGTTTAAATTTATTGATAACCTTTATTTTTATTTTTATCTTTATTAACATTGAAATAATAGTCAAATTATATTACTAGGGTTTGAAAAAAAATGTTTTTTATTTAAAACCATAATAAAAGATTATTAAATGATTAAATTTCAAGTATTTTTTCATATTTATTTTTTCATTTACATTAATATGGTTTTACAAAAAAGAAAAATTTTATAGCAAATGAATACACATCAAATATACCAAGGAAGTGGTGCTTGAACCCCTTACTGAATGACGATAAGGGTTTAACGCCTACTAATAACCTATAAGATGTCCCGATTAACGTGTATTTACTTTTAGTTAATAAATTTTATGAATAAATATTATTTATATACCAATAGTGTTACTTATAGTTTTTTATATTGATTTCATAACAATATTTGTTTTGGATAATAGGTAGAGACAAATATAATATGTCATTTTATGGGTATTACGATCTGTTAAATGTTTATTTTAGTGGTTCAGGTATCAAAGTTAATTATTGGATGAATTGGAAATTGGTTGAAGCAAAACCAAAAGATGAAATTGAGTTTATATAAATATATCATGTAATTATTGTTCCTAATTTTTTTAGGTAGTAAATGAATGGATAAATTTTTTGAAAATGATAAAAACAATCTTATCCTAATTCATTAATTATTGTTCAACTGTTTGTCTTTTAAATGATCAATGATTTCTGGATTTGGGGACTTCCACATTACATCGATAATTAAATTAATAATGATTTATTACCTCATTAGATCTATATTAATATTTACTCTTTCCCTTTATGTTTGTATGTCCACTTTCCTCAAACGTTCTCTTACCCATAGGCCAAGTTATATGTTAGTCCATGTGAACTTTGTAATTCCCATTATCTATTTTATAGGGGATTTTTTATAAATCCTTATCTGAATGTTAAATTTAAGCATAGGAAATATAAGACAATATATTACCAATATCATGTTTAAATTTTGAGGATGAAATTTATTTAATGAATGGAGAATATAATGCTCCAAAATTTTAAAGTAAGAACATTGTATCTGATAGCGTATTTGACACAAAACACCAAGAACACAAGGGAATAAAATATCCTGAGACTTTATAATGTAATTACTATTTAAAAAATATATTTATGATATGTATCTCAAATCACTAAATACTATGTTATCTTACATCACACGCAAAAAAAGGCATTCTTTAATAGCTTGCGTTACATGCAATACCAATTTTTAACATACCAAAATATTTAATTAAAATATTATTATATAATATAATAAGACATAACCATGTCATTAAATTTGAGGATATTAATATTATTGACTAACTCATGAACAAATAATTTTTATAAAACTATACAATGAATTAATAAGTTTCCCATTAATTAGAAATGAATTTAAAAAAATATATAAACGAAATGTTTTTAGGATCACAAATGTGTTATATCCAAATAAATTAAATTATTCACTATTATTGAAGGAAATTAATAAAAAATATATATTAAATATTAAATAATTTTTTTGACATTCATCAAATATTTTTTATTAGTATATGATAAGAACAGACATAGTATTACACACAAAAAACTATATTTTTATAAATGCATTTTTACTGCCTTTTAATGGAGAACCTATTTTAAATCGTTTTTTAAACTTTTACAAATTTTTTATGGGAAATTAAACTTCAATTTTTAAATATAAACATAAAAATTAAGTTAGGGTTACTTTTTTAGTATTTTTAAGTGATCTTTTATTTTTGTTGAATAGTGAAAAATACTGAATTTTAATCCAAAACTGAATTTTCATATAATTTATTTAAAATAATAAATTAAATTTTTTGGTTTTAAATATTAATTAATTAAAATTTATAGAAATTAATCAATTATCTATCATTGGAATCAATTTAACTTTAAAATTTAGTATAAAAACATAATAAACTATTGAACATTTTACTTTAAAAACTCACTTTGTTGTCATGTCTGTGGGATTAAACAATACACTTAAGGGAAAACTGTCATAGAAACCCATAGAAAAGAAATTTGATGTTCATATTTAGACTATATAATCAATTTTATCTAATTGTGGCTATTATTTTATACCTATTTTGTATGAAAAATGTGGGTGGAATTCCGTTTTCAAAAATCAATAATAATGCCACTCCCCCTATAAAAAGGTACTCACCCCTTTCACTTATTCCCACATCTCAAGACCTTTGGTTCATCCAAAATCCAATAAAATAAGCTTCCCAAATCCTTAAAATCATCCAAGAAGCCTCAACATGGGAAGAAATCCAACCAATGGGGTATTTTTGTATAAACAGAAAGGAGTTACCTGAAAATGAGGTAACATTATTCAACAATCACTTTCAATTTATTTCCTTCTCCACCCAAAAAAATAATATTATTCTATGCTTATATAATAACCATAGTATCTTAAATATATTGATATGTTTTTATTCTAATATTTATACCAACAATTCCTCACACTTCTCTCAAATGGCTAAAAACGTACCATTTGTGTATTGAGAACAACCTCCTCTCAAAATGTTATCTTTCATTTTTTTATTTACCACCTCTCATTTTATAAATTCTGATGGAAGCATTATTTATATATTATATATGATAATTATTATGTACTTATTTTTCAGTAATATTTATATATAACACACCTTTATGATTTCGATTGTTTGGGAATATGATAAGATTGTTTGTGGAAGTGTGGACTACCACCTCCTCAAAGCGATATGATTCATTCACACTATACCTGGAATTTATAAAGGATATTTTTAATTAGACAATGTTACATAAATTAAATAAAAATTATAACTGAATTATATTATAAATATATATAATTTAATTTTCTTTCTTTTAAAATAGGATAATTAAATGGAAGTATCATTTATTCGTATGTATAGCTAACAGTCTCAATAAATAGTGAATTTCATTTCCTATCACCAAATATTATGGATTATTCAAAAAAATTATAATGAATATATATATCATTTACATAATTTATTAAATTATATATCTTATTAAATCATGAAATATATAATAGAAACAAGAATAGAAATTTAAAACATAGCCGACAAACTAGGAAATTAACACCCAAAATAGTGAAAATGATGAAAGATTATAGACAAACAGGTAATAAGATATTATAATAAATTAATATAACATATTATAAATATTATTATGGATATATTATATGTTAGTGATATGTTTAACACCATTACACATGAATTTAAATGAATTTCAACTGAAATAAAACACACGATAAGAGATTCTTGACTCACTTTTCATTCTGTGAGGTATACAACATTTTCACCACTTACATATTTTGTGTGGTGTATCTACAAAAACTTTTGATATATTATATCATTAATAATTTTATCTTCATGGTATTTAATGTTCTTTTATTTATCTCTCTCATGGGGCTTCTGATTCCAATGTTACTAAGTAGTAAGGGACTTCATCTCAATTTCCATTTTTTGATACATAATTTATTATAATGAACCTAATTTCATATATATGGGTTATATAATTAATTTTTTTTGTTTAATGTAATCTTCATTGATTATTCATTATATTTTGAGTTTTAATTTGAATTATCTAATCCTGGGAGAATTTAATTAAGTGTTACAAAGTGGAAAATAATTTCATAACCCTATTTCTTTTGTTTATGTTATATTACTTCCTCGTTGTCATTAATATTCAAAGATTATGTGTGTAATAACTTATTAATATTTTTTTATTTAAACAGTTTTTGTGGATTTATATTTGAAACATTTAATCAATTAAAGGTATTTTCAAGGGTTTAGTTTACAATCACATTTTATTCGGGATTGTTTTCACTTGAATTTACCTTAGAGGAAATTATTTAATCATTGTTTAATAATACATTTATGTTTATCATAATATTGGTTTTTATGATATTTGTCATGTAATAGTACAGTTATTCCACTATTTGGTACACAAAATGTTTTTGAAAATGTTTTTAAGAAAATCAGACTTCATTTCTCTCTTAAGTCATAGAACCTGTAATGTCCCCAACTGAGAAGCCACTAAAACGATGCCTCGTGTTGGGTCTCCACAAGACCTCTAGAATTACTCCCCATGCTGTAGAGGTTGTGGACCAGAATAATGTGTCAAATAGATCACATGGGGAGACTATACCATCTTTACCAAAGTAAACCATAATAGATCACATATGTAATAAAATAAAAATAAGAAATAAACCAAAAACATGCATTACCAACCATTTTACAAATTATGTACAACAACATATTAATATTAAATATGATATTTCATGCTAATAGTACCTGAATTGATGGAAAACCCAAAATAAATACCAATGGTTGAATTCCCCAAAATGGGACCTGACTCGAAGTCTGGATCATCAACCATGTTCACCCCATTCCCAACTCAACTTCAGTTTATACATCCTTTACACTTTTCATAATCTACAATAATGATTTCTACTAGGGTAACCAACAGTGGCCTAAAAAGGCTATGAGAATAAATCATTAGGCCACCTCCATTCGTGTCTACAAAATTTCCAATCTAAGCCAGTAGTGTTTGAAATTGAAAAATATATGGAATGATAAAAAAAGATAACTCTGTTTACCTTAGTTAACAATATTCTCTTCAATCCTTTTTATTATTCAATCCATTTTAAATATTTTTTTCATAGGCTATGAATTTATATCATTTACACTATAGGATAATCTAGTCAAATATCATGCATAGGGGAATAATTCAAGGTCCATATCTCATTACTGATAAACATTTCCTAAACAGATACATCACACATACCTTGTTTGATCGGCCTAGGTATTATTATAAAATTAATATTTTATGGGTATAGAGCCTTTGTCCCCTTCCCTAATTCCTGTATTATAGGGGTGAAGTTTAATACCTCAGTATAACTTTACCCATTTGTAGAGATCATCTTGTCTAATACCCCAAAACTACCAAACCATATGCACATACTCACTTTTACATTTACCAAATAAACCTCATCACATAACATACAAAACCAATACACATAACATTTCCAATTCACATTTTATTCAACATATGAAACAAAATCGATCCTTAACCCATTAGCATGTTTACCATTTACTCAATATATCCCATTAAACATGTTTCTCTTTTTATACCTAAACTCATTTACCATAATCAAAAGTTCTCATACATTATCCCATTTAACATATTCATAAATTCTCATTATTTAACCTATTTGACACATTCATCCATTCATATTTCTTAATACATTTACATATTCCCATTGCTAATTCATTAGCCATTAGAAACATTTACATTAATCCATTTAACCCTTTTTCACATCCTGAAAAATAATTCCATGTTCCATTTCTAAAAACTATAAAAAACTACCATTAGTGCTAATTTATGATTTAAACTAACATTTCAACATTTTTATCATGGGATATACTTCAATACAAATAAACTCTATGATTAAAATTTTAATTTTCCTTTTTTCGGAATATTGGAACATCCCATGGGTTACCCTAAACTGGTCAAATCAATCTTGATACATCCTGTGGGGATCATGATAGGTTTAATTAATTATTTATCTAGCCATTTTATTAAATCTCACTAATTGAATAAAACGAACAACAAGAGATAACCAATAAATCAAGAAAATGTGAAAAAAAATAAACAACAAGAATATGAAATATAATGTTTATATTACCTACCATGAATCTAAAAATGAACTCCAACTTAACCTTGGCCTTAGACTCGGATTCATACAACCTTTGAATCCCCAACCTAATATCCATTCGAAAAATATTTTTTTTAAGATTTATAAGAAGAAGAAAAAAACACAGGACCTAATATGAATAAAATAGAAAATAGATGTATTAGACATACCCCAAGTTTTTATCCATAACCACAAACACTCCAAATGGAGTAGAAACAAAGGATATCGACACTTGGGAATATTTGGGACTCTATGATTTCCACTAGAGTTACTAGAGAGAAAATGGAAAAGAAAGTTATGTGAAACACTTAAAACCAGATGGATAAAATAGTAAAAACACAATTTTAATGTGGTGAATGGTTGGAAAAACTCTATGCCACCCATGTGCCTACCTCTATCATAAAGGGGTTGATGTCGCATGGTTACTGATGGATTCTTCACAATTTGAAAAACTATGCACCAACTATGTGGAATTAAATTTTCCTATAACACATTGTTTTTCATTCCCCCTTGCACGGTTTTCTTAACCGTGCACCCCTCCTCATGGGTAGCATTGTTTGGGTGTTTTATTTTACCTATCCATGAACCAACCATTAAACATGTATGGAATGGACCAATTTCTTCTTTCTCTCATATACTAAACTCTCAAAACACCCTATAGAATCCTCATATTCCGTTGAAACATTTTGTAACACCCCAAGTAAATAAAGAATATAACATCTTTATATTTATCCATATTTGTTAATCAAATATTTATATTACTTTAAAGGGGATTCTATGCTCGATGGCATACCCAATACGCAACAATGAGTTTCTTGGGAATCTTACGTTGCACTCTAATAATAAAATAATATTATTTTAAATGGTAGTTAATGCCTAGCCGTTGTAATGGCGGAAATGAACAGAACTAACTACCAAATGATTATATATGTTTGTCAATTTTTTTTACTTTTTACAATAAATGTTATAGGATTAAAAATGCGAATGAATCCAATTTTAAGCGTAAACATTCTAATATTATTTAAAATGTCGATTAACCGCCTTTTGATGGAGAACCTCTTTTAAATCCACTTTTTGAAAATTTTATGTGTTATATTTGACAAAATAAAATTCTTCTTTAGAATCGGGAAATCAAAATTTAATTTGTGTAAATTTTTGGTATTTTTCCGAAAAAGTTCAATTTTTAATGAATAGTGAAAAATATTGTATTTTAATTCAAAAACTCGTTTTAATATAATTTATTTATATGATTAAATTATCTTTTGAATTGGTTTTAAAGTTAAATTAGAATATATTTTTTCCATTTAATCCAATAGTGGTCGATGGAATAAATTTCACTTTGAAATCAGACTTAAACTAGTGTCAATCTTTTGATACATTTTGTTTCATAAAAACACGCTATTTGTTTTGACAGTAGGAATTAATTATTAAATTAATTAATTCAACTTATATGTTTTGAATTTTTTTAAAATAGACATCATTTTTGAATTCGTAATATCAAATATAGCTTAGGGTGAATTTTTGGTAATTTTCTGAAAAACATCAATTTTTGATGAATAGTGAAACCACTAAGTGGTACTTATAAAAACTGATTCTCCATTTAAATGAAATTTTTCCACCTTTGTGTTTTGAATTTAAAAAATCCAACATACATGGTTGTCATTAAGAAGTAAAATGTGGTTCAATGTGATTAAAATAATTTTTGGGTGAATAATAACTTATTAAGTTTTTTATCGCGATTAGAGGTAATTAGTGTAGTATATGGTAAGAATAATGTTTTAATAAAATGAAAAGACCTAGACACATGTCCTACCCTCATTGGATGTGTCATGGACGACCAAGACAATCCATGGGTCAACTTGGGGACCCCATGGAGCCACTTTGGTTGGAAAATGACATAAATACCTTTTTATTTAATGATAAAGTAAAAATGACACAAACATGAGATGTTTTACTAAAAAAAAGTTACATGGGGTTATACAAGTCATATTTTTTACTATAAATAGTAATTGTAAAGATAAAAAGATTTCCTACATCATCATATTTTTTTTATAATTTTGAGACATTAAATAAATTATATTATTTATGACATCATGATGATGCAGTGATGACATCATTATTTAACGATTTAAATAAAATGGAATGATAATGTGATATCTAAGACCTAAACATGTCAAAAACCTATTGGATGAGTGGATTTATAACCCTTATCACCTTATCCTCGAAATAAATAAATTTGGGACCTTTAAAATCCGATTTTTTTTTGAAAATCAAGTAACATTTTGTAACATTACAAGAGTGCCCCTCCTCTCCTCTTATAAAAGGCCCACACCTCTACCTCCTTACCCACACTCCCAAAGCCTTTGGCTAGGAAAAACCCTGACAATTTGTCTCTCCACTTCCCTCTCTTACTCCTTGAAGCCTCACTTTTGGCATAAGTCTTCCCAAGGAAGCCTTTGAGCTCAAACCAAAGGGAGTTACCCGATTGTAAGGTAATGTCTTCACTTGTGTCCTTTTGTTTTATTTTGATTCTCCAACCCCTAAACTCTTTTTATTCATTTATTTTGTAACAAATCCAGTATATTCAATATACTATGAGGTTGTTATAATAAGTATTAAATCTACACTTACAAACACCTACATCTAATGGTTAAAGAACATATTGTTTCCGTGGATGGCGAATTTATGCCTCCTGAAACGATGATTGTTCAACACTCTTCTAACACCTTCAAAGGTGGCCATTAAGATGACAATATATTTATATATGATATCAAATATGTTTATGTTTTACTTAAGCTTCTGTATTTTTCATTTATGGCGTACCTTTATGGTTTCCATTATGGGTAAATGCGATATCTTCATTTAAGGAAGTGCGGACTACCGCCCCCTCAAAGTGATTTGATTCGTTAATACCATATGTGGTACGTATAAAGGATATATTTAATGATATTATATATGATACCATACTGGAATTAAAATACTATTATGTATCATTATGTTTTAATTCCATTAAATGTTAAATAGAAATGGAAGTAGCGTTCATGCGTACGTACGGCTTACCGTCTCCATGAACGGTACATTTCATTTCTTATCTCAAAATGTTATGTAATATTATAAGTACATATATATAATGGATATATATTTAATATATTACATCTAAATTATGGATATAATTCTGGAATTATAAAATATATATATATATATCTCATTTTGTTTTAATTCCATTAATATGACAAAAAAATGAAAGTAGCGTTCATGTGTACGTACGGCCTACCGTCTCCATGAACGATGTTTTTCATTTTTTATCTCCAAATGATATGGAATAGTATAAAATGAATATTTTCTGGAAATATATGATATTTTAATCATTAATACTATTCTGGAAATTATTTACTTATAACTACATGGGCAATCTTTTTTCAAACAAGTTCTTTAATGACTCATGTACCAAACATCAACAAAAACGTCTGATATGAACTAACATTATTAAACAAATATTATAACATTATAATATGTGATATTAACTGAATAATAATCTCTAAAGGAGGTAATTAGGAAATTATTAATTGACCAAAGTTTATTATTCAGGAATATAAAGAAACGAACAAGACAAGTTGGACTTGAGGTAAGGGATCCTACACCTCTCTTTCTTTTTAAGTACACTCTTTTATGTCATTCCTTTTAAGCTCATCTTTCTTAAGATTGGGATATTATTTTATATTACTCCTACTTTACTTATTATGTTCATATGATGAGAGACCCTATTTCTTCTCATCAATCCATTTTGGATGTTTTGAGTGGCGCCGTTAGGCTGCCGAATTTTCGTAAGAGATCTAACCTCTCTCTTTCTCTTTAAGTACTCTCCTTTATGTCACTTATTTTAAGAACCTCTTTTTATGATGGGGGATGTTATTTTATATTATTATTTCTGTAAATTTTATTGTAATGTGATGAGATACCCTATTTGATCTCATCAATCCATTTTTGGAAGTTTTAAGTGGCGCCGTTAGGCTGCCGAGTTTTCGTAAGGGATTTTTCATCTCACTTTTATTCCTGTGAGATTTATGCTACATTTTCCACAATTTCCTTTGAGTGGTGTATGTACTGACCATTATTTTACTCATTGTGTAATATTATTTCATTTATGAGTATTTACATCACTGTTGTATTGTCCTTCTTTCACATGGCGTATGTTTCGAAAGATACCCATGTCGGTAAGGGAACCTTTCACCCTCCTCTTTTTAAAAGACTTATTTTGTTGGGTATTTTAATTTACATATTTTTATCTTGGGATATGTTCTCATATATTCTTATTGATGTAAATTTTATATCCAAGTGATGAGATACCCTTTTTTTGATGTGACGCCGTTAGGCTGTCAAGGGAACTTCTTAACCCAATTTCGATTTCTTTGGGTTCAACATGTAGTTATTGAATATGTCATCCTTTGAATATGTGTGAATGACCTTTGATTATTTTACACTGAATATCCACTTATATTTGGTGTATTCGTTTGTCACACATAATTATGTAATTGATTTATCCTTAAACTAAGGATATCGTCTTTGTAAGGGACTTCGTCTCAATCTCCTTTCATTGAGGCATATTTTGTTTTATACACAACCTTCTTTTATACGGTGTATAAACCCCTTTGAATTTTACATTTATTTAGAAGGAATATTTTTTATACGAAGAGTTTACTAGACGACAAAAGGGAATGTTTTTGTCATACGTATGCGGTGACAATGACTTCTCTGCCGCCGTGACCATTATTTGAGTTTCGGCTTCCTCTACAAGCCATACCTTTTTTTAGAAAAGAAAAATAAATACCATGTTTTACTTTTCTTTTATTTTGGTATTGAAAATGGTTTCCATAATGTTTTTATATCAATGTTTTGTATAGATATCTTGTGATTGAAAGGTGGAAATATTATGTTTCCTTTATGCATATTTTATGTGATACGATTATGTTGAGGTTCTTGGGCATTATTATGAAGACGGGTGGTTCCATGATAAACTAAGGGCAGGTGAGCCCGATATAGTTCTCCAATGCATTGGGTAACGCGAAGGAGTGAAACGTTAAGATTTCTCCGAAGAGATTTAGGGAATATACTGTGATGGGTATTCCAAAACATAACCAAGAGGGTTACTCCCTATGTAGGAATGTTATGAATGCCTTAAGTTACCTTTTATGTCTTATGATTGTATGTTTTATTCATGATTGATGAGGTATGTTAAAGTGACTATTTTTTATGGGTAATGTATGATTTCATTCTTATGTATATATGAACTCATGTTTCCTTTACATATTTTTATAACCCATACTGAGCTTTTTATGCTCCTCCCACGTTTTTGAATTGTTTTTCACAGGTCAATGGAAAGGTACATGATGTGATGATAGTGTCAAGGATGAGTCAAGAAAGAATCCATGTTTTATTTTAAGTATGTTTCCGTTGATGGGAAGAATGAATAATGACTTTTATGTAACCACTTTGTTTAAATGTGGAATTTAATGCATGTTTCATGATCTAATTCTCTAAAACTCTAAACCTAAAAAGATCCTCAATGTGTAATCTTGTAATAACTCAAGATTAAGTAAGGTTTAAGGCTGGGGCCTTATAGTTGGTATCAAAGGTTGGTTTAGACAACTTTAGGGATAAGGTGTTCTTGTGAGACACATGATTAGTCCCTATATCTATTATTTCAGTTAAACCCTTGTTTTATAACATTATTTTTTCAGGTCAAGTAAAGTCGGTTACGAATGGAAGGAGAAGGATCTCAAACAACATTACTATCTCTTCCTGATGACATGCTTGCAATAATTATTGCAAAGTCATCTTCGGATGATTGTGAAACTTTTTCTAGCATACAACTCACTTGCAAGCAGTTGTTTGAGATATCAAACACCTCCACTATACCTCATTATCATCGTGGATCATGGGTTGTTTTTAGACAAATACTATTTTCACAATATTCTCATATTTTCAAGAAAGGTAAATATTATCAAGGTATTTTCAAATATTTTACCTTATCACAAGAATTTGAAGCATATTATGATTTTAAAAATGGTGCTGAGGAAGGAGACCCTTGCGCAACCTATTTATATTTGCTTTTAAAATATAGTCTCACATCACATACTTATGGTATTTTAAAAGGACCAATAATAGAAAGTTTCAACTCAATTTCGGTCCGACTATTTTATAGAAATCATGTTTTATCAGATGTTTTGGAATTATATGTCATACATGATTATTTTCCAGAACTGTTTTTCTGTGAACACCCATATGACCCATGTTGTACGAGGTGTATTTGGATGGAGGAAGCAAATGATTTTGAAGGATCTCTAAATCATTTTTGTAATGTATGGTACTTCTACCTACGTGAGCAAGATGAAGATGAAACTGAGTGGATGCCATGATCAAGGTATGATGTTATTCATTTTGGGAATCGTTTTATTTTATCTTATGGTGGTGAAATAAGACTTCAAGAATTAAGATGTTGAGATCATAACGAATTCGGATGAAAATTAAAGGTATAAGGAAACGATTTAGGTTAAAACATGTTAGGGTTATTTTTGGAGTTTTATAAAAAGGACAACACGCAGACCGTGTGACAACCTGTTGCGTCAGACAATGCTGCGGGAATCAAACCCACAACCAAAGTACAACTGGTATTTATCACCTACCACTAGACTACGTGAAGTCCCTGGTTAGTTTGACCGATTCTTTTTAGTTAGATGATTTTATGAATTAAGAGTATGTTGATTTTGGGTTATCTATGGATATTTATTAACCTATCATGGAGGATATGTGATTAGGTTAATTACTTTTCAATACGATACATTAAGAGCAACTGATGTTGTATGGAGATAAATGATACAATTTAACTTGGAAGAATATGTGACTAAATCCCTCAAATATTTGGGTTTCAATCTTATTTTGGTTTACTTTGAAGAATTTTATGGACAAATTTATTATCGAATGGTCCTCGTTGAACTTTGGGTTTTGTTGGACAAATTTTGGAGATTAAGAATAGATTTTCTTTTCATAAGGGGTTATCCTTTTCTGGATTATCTAATCTTGTACTAGCCTTTTTGGTATTGGTTTTGGTCTAAAGACATGGTAAGTATATAGTTCTCTTTTGTGGATTAGGTTATTCTCTAGATGTTGATTATTGTACTCTTAATGTGAACAAGTCTTCCTAAATACTCATCTTTTGGAGAAAATATGAGTTTGTGTAAAAGTTGAAAGTCAAAATGATAAGTGATTATGTTTCCTTATGAATAAATTACTCAATAAAAAGTTACTTAAAACAAAAATGTTGTCTATTAACTTTTCCTACTGGGGAATCGAATACCGTTTAACCCATCACAAGTTTGTGATTTTCTTGTGGTTAACTTTCTCCTAAACATGTTTTCTATCACTCTCCATCAGAACATGACCCTTTGTTTTTTCCTCCATGTCCATATTTTCGTACTTGGAATCCTCGTATGGGTCAACTCGGGTGACCTTTGTACTTATCTTTCTTTATTTTAAAGTGATTGTTTTACCAACTCTTGTTCCGATGTGGGAATTTCAAGGATGTTTCCAAGCCCAATTTTAAAATTGCGAGGACGCAATTTCCAAAAGGGGGGAAGGATGTAACACCCCAGGTAAATAAAGCATATGACATCTTTATATTTATCCATATTTTTGAATCAAATATTAATATTAATTTAAAGGGGATGCTATGCTCGATGGCGTACCCAATACGCAACAACGAGTTTCTTGGTAATCTTACCTTGCACTCTAATAATAAAATAATATTATTTTAAATGGTAGTTAACGCCTAGCCATTGTAATGGCGGTAATGAACAGAAATAACTACCACATGATTATATATGTTTGTCAAATATTTTTACTTTTTACAATAAATGTTAGAGGATTAAAAATGCGAATGAATCCAATTTTAAGCGTAAACATTCTATTATTCTTTAAAAGGTCGATTAACCGCCTTTTGATGGCGAACCTCTTTTAAATCCACTTTTTGACAATTTTATGTGTTATATTTGACAAAATAAAATTATTCTTTAGAATCGGGACATCAAAACTTACTTTGTGTAAATTGTTTGTATTTTTCCGAAAAAGTTCAATTTTTAATGAATAGTGAAAATGTTGTATTTTAATTCAAAACCTCTTTTTAATCTAATTTATTTATATTATTAGATTATATTTTGAATTGGTTTTAAAGTGAAATTAGAATATATTTTTACCATTTAATCCAATAGTGGTCAATGAAATTAAATTCACTTTGAAATCGGACTTAAACTAGTGTCAATCTTTTGATACATTTTGTTTCATAAAAACACTCTATTTGTTTTGACAGTGGGAATTAATTATTAAATTAATTAATGCAACTTATATGTTTTGAATTTTTTAAAATAGACATCATTTTTGAATTCAGAATATCAAATATAGCTTAGGGTTATTTTTTGGTAATTTTCTGAAAAACTTCAATTTTTGATGAATAGTGAAACCACTAATTGGTACTTATAAAAACTAATTTTCTGTTTAAATGAAATTTTGACACCTTTGTGTTTTGAGTTTCAAAAATCCGACATAAATGGTTGTCATTAAGAAGTAAAATGTGGTTCAATGGGATTAAAACAATTTTTTGGTGAATAGTAGATTATTAAGTTTTTAATCGTGATTAGAGGTAATTAGTGTAGTTTAAGGTAAGAATAATATTTTAATAAAATGAAATGACCTAGACACATGTACTACCCTCATTGGATGTGTCATTGCTGACCAAGACAATCCATGGGTCAACTTGGGGACCCCATGGAGCCACTTTGGTTTGATAATGACATAAATATCTTTTTATTTAATGATAAAGTAAAAATGACACAAACATGAGATGTTTTACTAAAACAATTTTTACATGGGGTTATACAAGTCATATTTTTTACTATATATAGTCATTGGAAACATAAAAATATTTCCTACATCATAGTATTTTTTTTATATAATTTTTAGACATTAAATAAATTAAATTATTTATGACATCATGATGATGCAGCGATGACCTCATTATTTAACGATTTAAATAAAATGGAATGATAATGTGATATCTAAGACCTAAACATGTCCAAAACCTATTGGATGAGTGGATTTCGAACCCTTATCACCTTATCCTCGAAATAAATCAATGTGGGACCTTTAAAATCCGAAAATCTTTTGAAAATAAAGTAACATTTTGTAACATTACAAGAGTGCCCCTCCTCTCCTCTAATAAAAGGCCCCCACTTCCACCTCCTTACCCACACTCCCAAAGCCTTTGGCTCTGCCAAACCATTCCCATTTTGTTTCTCCAATTCCCTCTATTACTCCTTGAAGCCTCACATTGGGCAGAAGTATTCCCAAGGAAGCCTTTGAGCTCAAACCAAATGGAGTTACTCGATTTTAAGGTAATGTCTTCACTTGTGTCCTTTTGTTTTATTTTGCTTCTCCAACCCCCTAAACTCTTTTTATTCATTTATTTTGTAAAAAATACAGTATCTTAAATATACTAGGGTGTTTTTATAATAATTATTTGAGCTACACTTACACACACCTACATCTAATGGTTAAAGAACATATTATTTCCGTGGATGGCAAATTTCTGCCTCCCGAAACGATGATTGTTCAACATTCTTCTAACACCTTAAAAGGTGGCCATCAATATGACACTATATTTATATATGATATCTAATATGTTTATTTTTTACTTAATCTTCTGTATTTTTCATTTATGGCATACCTTTATGGTTTCTATTATGGGTAAACGCGATATCTTCATTTAAGTAAGTGCGGACTACCGCCCCCTCAAAGTGATTTGATTCCTTAATACCATATGTGGTACATATAAAGGATATATTTAATGATATTATATATGATACCATACTGGAATTAAAATACTATTATTTATCATTATGTTTTAATTCCATTAAATATGAAATAGAAATGGAAGTAGCGTTCATACGTACGTACGACTTACCATCTCCATGAACGGTACATTTCATTTCATATCTCAAAATGTTATGTAATATTATAAGTACATATATATAATGGATATATATTTAATATATTACATCTAAATTATGGATATCATTATGGAATTATAACACATATATATATATCTCATTTTGTTTCAATTTCATTAATATGACAAAAAAATGAAAGTAGCGTTCATGCGTACGTACGGCCTATCGTCTCCATGAACGGTGCTTTTCGTTTTTTATTTCCAAATGATATGGAATTGTATAAAATGAATCTTTACTGGATATATATGATATTCTAATCATTAATACTATTCTGGAAATTATTTACTTATAACTACATGGGCAATCTTTTTTCAAACAAGTTCATTTATGACTCATGTACCAAACATCAGCAAAAACATCTGATATGAACTAACATTATTAAACAATTATTATAACATTATAATATGTGATATGAACTGAATAATAATCTATAAAGGAGGCAGTTAGGCAATTACTAATTGAACAAAGTTTATTATTCAGGAATATAAAGAAACGAACAAGACAAGTTGGACTTAAGGTAAGGGATCTTACACCTCTCTTTCTTTTTAAGTACACTCTTTTATGTCATTCCTTTAAAGCTCATATTTCTTATGATTGGGATGTTATTTTATATTACTCCTACTTTACTTATTATGTTCATATGATTAGATACCCTATTTCCTCTCATCAATCCATTTTTGAAGTTTTGAGTGGCGCCATTAGGCTATCGAATTTTCGTAAGAGATCTAACCTCTCTCTTTCTCTTAAAGTACTCTCCTTTATGTCACTTATTTTAAGCTCTTATTTTTATGATGGGGGATGTTATTTTATATTCCTCTTTCTGTAAAATTTATTGTAATGTGATGTGATACCCTATTTGATCTCATCAATCCATTTTTGGAAGTTTTAAGTGGCACCGTTAGGCTGCCGAGTTTTCGTAAGGGATTTTTCATCTCACTTTTATTCCTGTGAGATTTATGCTACATTTGCCACAATTTCCATTGAGTGGTGTATGCACTGAACATTATTTTACTCATTGTGTAATATTCTTTAATTTATGAGTATTTACATCAATGTTGTATTGTCCTTCTTTCATGAGGCGTATGTTTCGAAAGATACCCATGTCGGTAAAGGAACCTTTCACCCTCCTCTTTTTAAAAGAAATCTTTTGTTGGGTCTTTTTATTTACATATTGTTATGCTGGGATATGTTCTCATATACCCTTATTGATGTAAATTTTATGTCCATGTGATGAGATACCCATTTTTGATGTGACGCCATTAGGCTGTCAAGGGAACTTCTTAACACAATTTCTATTTCTTTGGGATCAACATGTAGTTATTGAATATGTCATCCTTTGAATATGTGTGAATGACCTTTGATTATTTTACACTTAATATCCACTTCTATTTGGTGTATTCGTTTGTCACACATAATTATGTAATTGATTTATCCTTAAACCAAGGATACCGTCTTTGTAAGGGACTTCGTCTCAATCTCCTTTCATTGAGGCATATTTTGTTTTATACACAACCTTATTTTATACGGTGTATAAACCCATTTGAATTTTTTGTTTATTCAGAAGGAATATTTTTTATACGAATCATTTACTAAACAACAAAAGGGAATGTTTTTGTCGTACGTATGCGGCGACAACGACTTCTCCTCCACCGTGTCCATTATTTGAGTTTCAGATTCCTCTACAAGCCATACATTTTTTCTAAAAAGAAAAATAAATACCATGTTTTACTTCTCTTTTATTTTGGTATTGAAAATGGTTTCCATAATGTTTTTTTTATCAATGTGTTGTTTTTATATCTTATGATTGAAAGGTGGAAATGTTATGTTTCCTTTATTCATGTTTTATGTGATACGATTATGTTGAGGTTCTTGGGTATTATTATGAAGACGGGTGGTTCCGTGATAAACTAAGGGTGGGTGAGCCCGATATAGCTCTCCAATGCATTGGGTAACGTGAAGGACTGAAACGTTAAGGTTTCTCCGAAGATATTTAGGGAATATACTGTGATGGGTATTCCAAAACGAAACCAAGAGGGTTACTCCCTACGTAAGAATGTTATGAATGCCTCAAGTTACCTTTTATGTCTTATGATTTCTATGTTTTATTCATGATTGATGAGGTATGTTAAAGTGCCTATGTTTTATGGGTAAAGTATGATTTCATTCTTATGTATATATGAAATCATGATTCCTTTACATATTTTTATAACCCTTACTGAGCTTTTTATACTCATCCCAAGTTTTTGAAATTTTTTTCACAGGTCAAGGGAAAGGTACATGATGTGATGATAATGTCAAGGATGAGTCAAGAAAGAATCCATGTTTTATTTCAAATATGTTTCTGTTTATGGGAAGAATGAATAATGTCTTTTATGTAACCACTTTGTTTAAATGTGGAATGTAATGAAACTTTCATGATCTAATTCTATAAAACTCTAAACCTGAAAAGATCCTCAATGTGTAATCTTGTAATAACTCAAGATTAAGTAAGGTTTAAGGCTGAGTCCTTATACATTTACTTATCCAACATTAAGGGATTAATATCAAATTTTAATCAAGAATGTACCTCCACGAGGATTGGGATATTACAACCTCTCCAACTTATAATGGATCGTCCTAGAGCCACACATCAAAGCATCAATGATCATTCGAAGGAAATATATTTGGACACTGGGAAAGTATATTTTTCTCTCTATCCCAAGTCGATTCAAAAACATCATAATGCTTCTAAAAAATCTAAACAAGGTACAATATTGCTTCGAAATACTTTCTCACTACAATCCACAATACGAAATGGATGCTCCTCGAAGGATGCATTATCCTAGTGATTAACATCCACAAAATCAGTCATGCGAGATGGGTCAAGGTGATACTTTTGAAGTTGTGACACATGAAAAACATTGTGTACTCCAATATGTCATTTTTGAAGATCCAATCATTACATTATTAGTCTGATCCTCTACATAATCTCAAATAGCTGCACATACGTGGGTGCCAACTTACCCTATATCTGAATTGGATGGTGACCCAACTATGGAGACACCAAAAGAAACAGATGATCACCCAACATAAATTCAAGAGGTCGATGACTCCAATTAACAAATGACTTATGGCTACTGTGATCCATAAACATATGTTTCTGAATCAACTAAACTATTCTAACATCTGCTACATGAGAAATGGTCCTACAAAATCTGATTCACTAGCCTCTATCAACCACAATAGAGATCTTCAAGTTCCACCATAGAGATCCTCATATGGTTCCACATGAATAATATCCTAGTTATTATTATTATAGGTTAAATAAAATTGCACTATATTATTTTCCTATGATCTAACATATTCTGGGAAACATGCTTTTAACATGTCCTCTGGCACCTAGATAGTATGCTCTACTTTCTCATCTATCTGTGGGAGAAAAGCTAAACTCAAAAAACACCTGGGTACCAAGAGTCCTCTGAAATCCATTCTAAAAGCATGATGTCAAAATATAATCATGGTATGAAACTATATTATGTGGTATCCGAAGAAACAACACTAACTCTTAGACATATAACTCGCCTAACTGATCCAAAATGAAATTCTCTCAAATTGGAATGAAATGATCCACATTAGCCAACAGATACACAACTACCCATATCACATAATTATTCCAAGGATTCCTCTATAGATCTACTTGAAATATATCATCATGTCATCCAATTTATTTTCTAAAATGGGAAATGGTTTTAACAAACCACCTTTCCACTTATGCCTATCCATACCCTTCTAGTAGGCAAAGAAACATACCCTGAAACATACAACCTCTTTCTTCGTCACTGGCCACCAATAAATCCTAAAAAGATCACAATACATTTTGGTCAAACTATGATTAACTTCCCACATCAATTCATGAAACTCTCTCATCAAGTCCACTCACATAATAATTGTCATAACAACATGGCCATGTACATAATTAATCAAATCATCTCTAATTATCTAAGCAGAAGGTGTCTCTCCACCTTTAAGACTTTCCCTCAAAGTACAACATTTCAGATCCTTATACTGTCTCTCCTTGATTCATCTCAGAATAATGGATTCAGCTGCCAAGGATGGAATGGTCATCTGACATTAGCCTTCTTACAGCTCTAGTTGTATCTCAGAAAAAAACACCATCATTCTCAAATTTGAGATGAATTCTTTAATCGCCTCATTTTGAGTCTTTTGGATCAGATCATCTACAACATTGTTTCCCCTTCCCGGTGTGTAAACCTACTAAAAATCAAATGAATATATGTTCCTGCCCCATATTCATTGATGAAGATTCATATCATGTTGATAGAATATATACTTATGTATTTTATTATTAGTATACACAATAAAACATTATACCAGTAGGTATTTATTCTAACACATTAGAGAATAAACCACCTCGGCAAGCTTGAGAACAAACATAGGGTAATGTTTTTTCCTGAGGCCTTAACAATCTTGACCCATACACCACAGCCCGATCTTCCTATATCAACATCACCACAATCCCAACACCAAACACATCACAAAACAAGGTATACACATTACGTAGCTTAGGTAAGTTCAAAATCAGTGCAGTTGATTACTAGTTATTAACATTTGGAGATCGTACTCATAATATCAATCAAATTAAAACTTTATTCCCTTTTTGTTCAATCTTGAAATTGTGGTTAAAAATCAAAAAAGTCATTAATGAACCTCCGGTAATATCAATACAGACTCAGAAAACACCAAACATCATAAATATTATTTGTTTTCTCCCAAGATAGCGTGGATTTTTCTCTATCAGGACCACATAAACACCTACCTCATAGATGGTGTGACCCATGAAATTCACCTTTTCGATCTAGAAATGGCTCATGGATATCTCGACATATATCATGTTATTTATCAGTGTAATCAAGAAGGAATCAAGATTGTTGGCATGATCTTCATGAGTCATTGAGTACACCAAGATGTCAAGAACAAAGAAAAGTAAAAACAAATCCTTGTAAGGATAAAATATTTGGTTCATTAGGTCCCTTAACCCTGCCAATGCATTGATCAATACAAATGGAATCATGAAAAATCATATAACTCATACTTTATCCTAAAGGCAGATCATAGTACATCAGAAGGTCTCACCCTTAATTGATGATACCTTGAACTCATTTCAATCTTGTAGAACACTGATGTACCACTTTAGTGGTCTAATATATCATCAATTTGAGGAATATGGTATCAGTTCTTAACTTTCATCTGATTTAACATCCTATAATCAACACATAATTGAAAAAATCCAATATCATTTAGAGAAAAGAACACCAGTGACATACTCGCACAAATAAACACTTTATTCTCCAATTACTGTTGATATATTTTAATTTCCTTGTGTTATGCTAGTTCCATTCAATAGAGGAGAATGGAAACTGGTTCTACTCTATATAATAACTCTATCATGAATGTAACATCCCTCTTGGGTAGCATCCCTAATAATTCATCGACAGACACATCCTAAAATTAATCTACCATAGGATAAAAGATTATATACTCTACTCCCTAATAATCAAACATTAGACAAGACACTTGGGTGATTAGTTCACCCAACTGTTGAAAAACTCTCCATGCATGGCCTACTCAAACATCCAACTCTTGACAATGAACATATGTGTCTCCCCTATCAGACATGAATGTTACACTTTGATGGTAACAAGAAATATGCACTTGGTACAACACATTTCATTCCATACACAAAATCAAACCAAAACCTAACTTCTCAAAAACCAATATGTCGCATAGGAAATGGTACCCACCCACTTTAAGAGCACACCCCTTATACTACTTAATATTCTCTGCTCTTACCCCTAATAGTGTATCAATCGATAACACACTATATAATTCTTCCATCGCTAAACCCAACAAAACCAAAAAATGAGCACACACAAAGGAATGTGAGGAACCTGTTGCAAATAAAGAACACGAAAATGTAGAAAATGTGAGGACCATACCTTCAATAATAGATGGTCCAGCCTTTCCACCATCATGTGTAGACTAATCATCATGAAGCTAACATGCCCCTTTTCCATGGGTCAGCGACTGAGTTCCTAGTGTTTCACTTCCTTGATAATATGGAAACTCCCTCCCTAGAGAACCATGTAATCTTGTTATACATATACATCTGGTCAAGCTCTAAATGTGTATCTAGTTTGGGGTAAACCCCCCCCCCCCCCCCACCCCCCCACCCTCTTACACTCAACATCAGCCTTGATCCTCCTTCCATGCCCAACAATCGAGTAACCATTCAGAACCTCTCCAAATACCCTACTCTGTTGAATTCTCGGGACTTAACTGATGGGTGGAGGCATTAGTCACACATCTTCCCTGGCCAGCCACATAGATAGTAAAACACATGGTCATCACCTATATTGGTTGATCCTTTCCTATGAATACTCTATATACTACCACCCTATTGAATATTACTAAAATTACACTTTCTACCCTTATAATTTGAACCATTGGTCCGTCCAACTGGTACCACAAACCCACCACCAGAAGCCTCCCTCAAGTTCCCTTTTGAAAGAAGTCCATGATTGACCACTACTGCAAACGTTTTCAAACTACAGTTATTCACATTAGAAATAATCTCATGTCTAAGTCCATCCTAAAAATGCCTCACTATTATGGACACGTTCCCTACCAATTGTTGAACAAAGCATTTCAAGCCTATGAAATAGACCGCATAATCTATCACTTACATAGTCCCATAGGGCAACCTAATAAACATTGCATCACACCCCTATCTCAATGTACCTAGAGGGAATTTCACAAAAAAAAATTCATGTAATTCTTTCCCTAACATACCATCATCCTGATGAGTTTGAACCAAGATATCCCACCAATTCTTTTCTATTCCCCACAACAGTTTAAGTAGAGAAGGATCTCCACTAGCCATAAAACCCCCATTAAACATTCACTATTCCAATGGATATCATCACATCTAGAAGACTACCCTTGAACATTCATATTGTGGGTCATTTCTTACTTGTATTAAAGTAACTAACATAGTTACAAGTATTTCATTAGACACATTTTTAAACCATTTCCACTTCCTCCACACAAAATTTCAATTTTTGGAACATTTCCCATTCCACAACTTATTACATCCAACATTTTTACTCATTTTTAACTTTTCATAAAACACAATTATTTTACTATTCTTTCACATCAATTCCAATCAACCATTTTTATCATCTTTATTAGACACCATTTTTCAAATTTTCATGAATGCAAAATGCAACTTGACCATCATGTCCCAATAACCCATCCTATGTGTTCTTATTATGATGCATTCCACATATATCCCTAGGTTCCTATAATGATGCATGAATGTACAACCTTGTGACATTATTTCCATGAGAAAAATATCATAAAATACTCACATAACACAACATATGGATCACTCATTGGTGAAATATCATTAAACTATATCATATAATACTCACATAACACAACATATGGATCACTCAATGGTGAAATATCATTAAACTATATCAATATATATCAAAAACAATAGTTCCCACCTTGGGTACTTGTTTTTTCCATCATACTAGGGTTAGCTACTCCCATTGTTGAGCTCATTGCTAAGGCCAGACACTCCCGAATATCCAGTCTTCCATTAAAAAATAGTATTTCATAGAAAATAACTCCTCATATACCACTTTGTAATGTCCCCAACCCAAAAGACACTAAACTAATACCCCTACATCGGGTCAACACATAACCTCAAGCACGCCTCCTCATATGTTATAGGTTATCAACTGTATGAAAGTGTCTAATAGATAATGTGGGGTGAAAATACCAACATAACTAGAGTATTACACATTAGATAACCTTTGAAATAATGGAACAATATGCAATAAACAAGAAACCTAAATTGCCAACCAATTTCCAAATATGGTAAAACTAAATCTAAAAAATAAGTATGCTATGCATTATAACTGCGCCCGAAGTGATGGAAAACCATAAATAAAGACCAATAGATGATTTCCCCAAAATGGGTCCTAAATCTAATTCTGAATCCTCAATCACGGATATCTCAATCCAAACTCAACATCCTAGAAGAGGGTCGTTAACCTTTTCCTGACATGCAATCATGGAATATTCTTGGGTACCCAATGATGGCCCGAGTAGGGTGTGAGTACATCTACATAGGCTACAAAAAACAGTGTCTAGAAATATCAATTCTAAACAGGTATTGTATTCATGTGAAAAATAAATGTAAAGATAAAAAATATATAACTTAGGTGGTATTAGTTAACAATATTCACTTTAATCATTTTCATTATTCATTCCATATTCAACAATTATTTTAAGGGATAATCATTTATAGTATGGAATAAGCTGGTAAAAAACCATGAATAATGGAATATGTCATTTTCTCAATATCACTAAGGATAAACATTTCATAAAAACATACATCACACATACCATGGAGCCTCACTATAGTTAGTCTCATAAAATGCATCTATTAGGGGGATAATGCCTCAATCCCATTCTCGAACTCACACATTAAAAGGGTAGGTTTTAGAGCCTTTGTCTAACCCAAACCATTGGAATAGATTCACAAGACTAATAACCCAAAACTACCAACCCATGTTCCAATGTTTATTTATTCATTTACCACATAAAACATATCACAAACTAAACACAACCAATACACATAAAATTTGAAATTCAAATTTCATACAACATATGAATCAACATTAATCCTTAATCCATTATCACATTTACTATTTACATATCATAGTCCATTTATCATTTTTCCCTTTTTATACCTTTACCCATTCTGAATACTCAAAAAATTTCATAAATTAACCCATTTAACAGGTTCATCAATTCCCGTGCTCTAACCCATTTGTCACATTCATCAGTTCATTTTCATTTATTAATTTATGACAATCCATTACATATTAAAATTCTGTTAGACTCATTCATATTAATCGATTTAACCCTTTTAACATCATCCCAAACAATCCCTTATGTCATTGAAAAAAACTAGAAACAACTACCGTCAGCGACTCTTTATGATTTAAACTAAAATGTCAACATGTTTATCATTAGTTCAACATCAACCCAAATAAACTCTATTCAGAACATTATACATTTCTATGTTCTATAATTTCAGAAAACACATCATGGGTGGCCCTAAACCGGTATAATAAATCTCAATGCATCCAATAGGGATCATGAGAGGTTTAATTCTTCATTTAGCTAACCAATTTACAAAATCTCACTAAAGGAATCAAATAAACAGCATTATATAACCAATAACTCGACCATACATGCACAAATCAACAACACGACTATAAGATATTAATATTCGTCCACCTACCATGAATACTAAGATGAAATCATGGCTAACCTGAACCGTAGACTCAAATTCAACTATAATTTGAAGCCTCATGCTATGATCTGCTGGAAAAATATTGTTTTAGTGATTTAGATGAAGAAGAGAAAAAACACATTCCTTGATCTGGAAGTGAGAGAAAAATGAAGCATTAGACTTTCTCAGGTGATTAAATATTCACCAAAAGGCACTCCAAAATGTCTTTAAATGATTTTGGTCGGTTCTTGGTATGATTTGGGAGTTTTGGATAATCATTAGGGTTGATGGAGAAAGAATTGGGAATAAAATCGGGTGAAACACTTAAAATCATGGGGGGGGGGGAAGAGTAAAAATCCACTTTTAATGGGGCACACAATTTTATAAACCATGCACCTACCTCTATCATATAGGGGTACATGTAGCATTGTTACATGGGGTTTCACACAGTATCAAAAATCATTCCCTAATAGTGTGGAATGCCATTGTCCCAAACTACATGGTTTGGCCTTACCCCATGCTTGTCTAACTTAATCGTGATCCCATCCTCCTGGCTAGAACAGTTTGGGGTCACGGGTTTTCATAACCATGGAACAAACATGAAACATTCTTAAGATGTCCTAATTTCCCCTTTCCCTCATTTTCTGAACTCCCAAAACACGCTGAGGTCCCTCATATTACTTGGAAACATTTAATTTTCCAACATTAAGGGATTCAGACTAAAATTTAAACCATAACGTACCTATACAATATCCTGGATCTTATAGAACCTATTTTCTTATAAAACCCAGTTTTATAAAAATGTTCTCAAAAATGTTTTTATCCTCCAAAAAATGATATATTAAATAAATTTTTACACTTTGTCTTTTAAATATGTTTTCAAAGAAATATTTTTGTCACATTCCGAAGAGGGAACTTTTCTACACATTTACCTTGAAATGGGAATTTTCTTTTTATGTTATACGGATGTAAATATTAACCCACTTATATTTATTCGAATATTTATTTTAATGTTTAAACAGATACTTTTTAATTTTTTTTTTCAGAAGTGATTTTCAAAGAAATGTAAAATCAAAATGTTTTTAAAATTGAAAAGAACTTTTTCCTTAATAATGATTGTAAAATTTCTTTTTATTGTATTTACATTCATCATTGAGAAAAACCATTTATTTTACTCCAAATGGGATATTTTTATTGATTTCTCCTTATTCTTCCTCTAAATGGTTTATGATTCCTTTGACCATGGATAGTGTTGACATTCATTACCTTGATTTCTTTGTCAGTCCCATTGAAATATTAAATTCTTGGTGATCATTGAACATTTTCCATAAATATCTATATCATATATAATTGATATTATTATTCCCTAAATCAAATACCAATTTTACATATGGTGTTTACTTTGAATTTTACTAGATATCTAGTGAAATACTGATATATATTCATCTTTTTCTCAATGAAAATATTTAATAAGGTACACTATTCATAATTTAAATAGATTACTAGATAAATGAGGGATGATTTGGATAGGGATGACATGGTTTGGTTCTAGTTATAGGTTTCCCATTGATGCATTGGTGGTATCATGGGATGAAATCAATTGGTGAAAACCCTTGGAGTTTCTTTCCATGTCAGAGTAGTTTTATGCTCTCTTGTGAAATGTCTTGATAGTAGTATGCTAAACCATCTTGTGAAAGTTCATGGTGGTAAAGGTAGTAAGTTCCTGGGAAACATGGCGTCCAACAATTATGAATTTTATTAATTTTTATTCAATATTTATTATACATGATATTTTGACTATGAAAAGGTCTATGAATGCAATTCATTATAACTTTTTGATTAAATTGAATATTTTTTCAGTATTACCTTGACATATTGATTCTAACTTATCAATTTTTTTAAATGGAATGGGCTTTCAGTTATTTACATTTCCATATTATTTAAAAACTTCCTTCTTAGTTTATTGATTACATTGATTATGTCTTCAATTATCCCTTTTCTATATTGACTATTCTCATTGATTCATTATTTCTTCCGTTATTGCTAACCCTTGCCGAGAATTTGATCCCACCCTTATTTTTTCCATTCCCCCAGATTCAATGATGATTACTACTAGTGACATGATAGTATATACAAATTAATAATAAATTTATCCTTAAAAGAAAAAAAAATTGGTTTTAATTAGAGTATTCATTTGTAAAAAAATACTCATGTATGTATCTAGTTTACCGATACTACTAATATCATTGGTAATATGAGATTTTATTCCTTATAAACATTCCAATGTAATGGAAGTAGACATTGGATCTGGGCTTACTTGGTTCGGGTCACAACATTAATGCATTTTTATAGCATAATAAAATCGATAAGTATTTTTTTTAAATGAAATGACTATTAAATAATTATTTCATTATGGTTTACATGATTAATATTAAATTTCTAGGTAAATATGTATCAATACAAGTGATTTATTAGAAGTAAATATAGTAAATTGTTCATTTTTTATGTATAAATAAAATAGATTATAAAAATTGATAAAGATACAAAACCATAATAACAATATGAATTTAATCCATGGAAATAAATTCTGTCCCCTATGAAATAAGGCAATAAAACCCCCTTAAACGAAGCTGAAATTCCATTGAATGTTAAAAAATTTGGATAAGCTAACTAAAAATCCCTTTTGGACCCCTTTTGGGTTTTTTTTCTAAAAAAAATGTGACTGGGGTTTCCCTATCACTAAAGCATATAACTCCTCGTAAGCATTGATTTTCATGTGGTAGAGCTCAAACAGACACCGAGATCAAATGTTATGGATGTTTAAATTTCGAGTCAAATTTCAAACTTTTCTTGAAAATATAATAAATTTTTTTTTTATTTTTTACAAAATTTAAATCCAATTTGGTATTAGAAAATTTCATAAGCTTCTATTTGACTGGTTTTAGAGTTAATATAGACAACAAGATCAAAAGCTATGGTCATTTGATGTTGAAGTCTCATTTTCAACCTATTTAAGATTTTTTATAAGTTTCAAATTATAATTAACAAATTAATATTAATATTTATTAATTAACACATTATGATTAATTAAAATATAAATAATTAAATATATATCATTCTAAAAAATTAAAAATAAATAAATATTAATTTTTTTAAAAAAATTCCCTTTAATTTAGCGATGGTTTTTTTAAAACCACCAATACTTTGAATCTAGTTTTCTAAAAAACATATCCTAAAAATGAATTTATTTCCTTTAAAATAAAGATATGGAGAAATTATTTATAAAACTTTTATCGGCAATTTTAAATGCCATTGCAAAATAATAGCTCCAAAAAAATGTCTATGAAATTGGGTTTTATCTTATAGTGATCGCTCATGCCCATGTACGACCTACCATCTGCATTAATAATGTAATCTATTTTTCTATATCTACTTTTATGTATGTATCTAATTGGGGTTAATATATTTACATATATGTTATTTATAACATGAATTACAATTTTCAGATGAATTAACCATTATCAATGTACATGGACTACAACTACTAAACCAAAACAAACATGAAAGATGAAACAATTATCAACTGGAATAGTAATTATAATGAAAAATTGTTTTTAAACCTGTAATAAATTTCTATGAATGAATAGTATATTGTATGGTATTTATAATTATAGATTTATATTTTATTTATAATAAACTAATATTTATCATACATGAGGTTCATATGAATATCAAGAAATCATACCTCGGGGAAGTGTTTATTGTCTCAAATTGTTTTATTTGTGAAAACTTTTTTGTTATGAATTCAGATTCTCTTATGATGTGTATGAACTACCCTTTTAAATATTTTATGATGAATTTATTTTTATTCATGATATTTAATGTTTCATATGAATTTATTCTTTTATTTCTCTTACGATTGAAAGGTGACCAAAGAGGTTAATGTTTTATGTTATAATCTCATTGTTTACTAGGAATATTTATAATTAAGTTTCAAATCAAGATATTTCATAATATACCTCTTATGAAACTCATAAATTTTTTAGTGAGGGCCTTTTTATTTTTATACAAACGTGTGAAATGAATGTTTCCATTTAACTATTATGGAATGAATGGATTTTCAATTCATAAGAACCACTAGATGTTTTAAATATTCATTTAGAAGTTGTTATGGAAGATTTAAAATAATTTTTGTCCTCAATATTTGCAATGTTTATTATATTTTAAATATGTGATTTCAAAGTGAAAAGTTTATTCTCCTAGTGAAATATTATAGTTAATATTATAAATGAATTATCACAAATTATAACGTCCTTTGATGATAATTATGTTTTAATAGATATATGATCCTATGGTACCTTCTTTCATCTTTCTAGGTATTTTTTATTAGTATTACAGTATGATGTTTATAAAACCCATTTATTTTTCCATGGATTATGCTATGATGATATGATGAAATTATTTTGAAACTCATTTCCATTTCATTGGTTTTGATATCTGGATGGTTTTAAGATCTTGAAGAACACATATGTGAGGTTTCATTATGTGATGGGTGAGAATACAAATTTATTACCTTAAAATTCATTGGGTAAAATATTATAACTCATGCGATAAAAATGGGAAATAATTTTATATTATTGATCTTCTATGAGAAAATTGTTAATGTGATTGATCCACTATGGGAAACAAGGTAATGCTATAAATATGATATTTTAAATAATTTAATGTTCATGATCTACTATGGGAAATAGTTTTTTTATTCCAGATATGTTATGATTTTATGGTCTTTAAAGTGAACCTTGACATATAAAATAGATGCTATATTTTTTGTAGGTCCACACTTTAAAATTAAATTATGGTTCATGTTTTATTTATAATGATTCTTAATCTTATGTTTAATTCATTTACAAATAATAAATCATTGTTCTATTACTCATGTTAATGACCATTGATAGTTTATGATTGAAACATTTAAGTTATATTCATAATTTTATACCCTCATTCATATATTATGATTTCTTATGATCACTGATTGATATTCACCATGTTTTCCCTTTCTAATAATCTGAGATAACCCTTTCATATGTTTTCTATCACTTGGTTACGAAGAATGGTTTTATGTAGGGTGTTCTATGAATAGTTCTAAATGGGGGGAACCTTGTTGGATATGTTTAAAATCTTTCACGAAATAAGAAAATTGTTTATCTAGACTTCAAATAATATAATCCTTTGTCGTCATCAGATGTGTAATTGTGAGATATATTGAATATTATTCTAAAAGGACATAATAATTACTTATTAAAATATTAGGTCTCTATAGTTGGTATCAGATAAATATTTAGTTAGTATTTGGAGATTATGATTATAATACTTTAGTAAAAACCATAGTGATAAGTCTAAGTACAAGATATCTTCTTAATTGTGTAGTAATACATATATTATGTGGTTTTTCGAGCAAAACATCCCTATTTGTAAATGTTAATTTGATATGGTTTTCCAAAAGATTCATCTAGGGATTATAACCCCAAAAAGAGGTGATTGATTATATCTCAACCAATATTTAGGTTTGTGGTGAGTTTTAATTTACTATGAACCCCTTTAACACTCTCTATGGGTATTCTTGGGTAAATTCATATTTCCTTTATGAACTATTATGATGAATTTGAGTAAATAATGAAAATTGATGACCTAGGTTAAATATAAGGTTTATTAGGATTAAAATAAAGTTTCATGATTTATATATCCTATTAATGGTTAATTATTCTGTGGTTTACTACTATGATTATTGTTTCTCGCACTTTTCTTTTTTTTAGGCAATGGATGGAACTAGAAGAAATAATGCTGATAGTGAAGGTGATTTACAATGCAATGATTTTCCACTCGAGAAACCAAATGTTGTGGGAGATGGAAAGAATAATCTTGACTATATGCTCATGAAACTTTCTCAAGCCATAAATCATTTTGGGATTCCAAATGATCATAATTTGAAACAACATATTATTCTATCTTTAATAAGGCAGTATACACCTTCTTTTGGTGGGTCTACTGATATTTTAGTAGATGAATGTTAGAATAGAAAATTGAGAAGATTTTTTTTGTTCTCTAGTGCTCATAACATGAAAATTTTTTCCTATAAATTAATCATTTAGAATGAAAAGAAGATTATTTGTGGATACTTATTAAGAATATCACAAAATATGAATAAATTTAATATATTGAGTATGATTAGTTTAAGATGATGATTTTTAATAAGTACTTCCCCAATATTAAGTATAAAAATAAGGAGAATGAATTCATTAAGATTAATAAAAATGATGATGAATCCAATGGTACTTATGAGGAAATGTCTACGAGACTTGTAATGTGTTCTTTTATTTTAATCATTTTTTGTGAAAGAAAAATTGAATGATTATTTGGCGGCTTAAAATAAAGTCCTTCAAGGGTGTTAAATATAAGATTTTTTAGTAGCTATGAAGAAATTGTTCGATGTGCAATCAATAGAAAAATGAAAATTTGATATTCCCACAATTCCCATAGATTTGATAAGAATTGGAATATAAAGTCTCATGAATAATAAAATATATCACATGGTGCAATGAAATTATAGAAACCAACATGAAATGTGTGATGAAACATCAAGGTAATTTATTTAATGTAAATGAGATGTTCTCTAAATGTGGAAGGTGGTTCATAAATCTAGTGTGACATGTTCTCCACTAGAAGGTGCATTGGAAATAACTATAACTTCTTCTCTGACCACATTATTGATCTGATCAACATCCACTATAGGTGAATAAGTGGTGGTAGAAGTATATGATGGAATTTTTTGAATTTTAGAAGGAATTTAATGTGATATTAAAAGAAAATTAAGAGAATAAGATTCCAATAATGAAAAACCCAATCTCCAATGCCTCAAATGGAAATAGTAAAGAAATTATTCCAACAAATACAAAAATTTTAATGTTTATGAGGATGAATGGAATTTTAAACATCATAAGATCAAGGAAAAAGGAAATTTTCATGTGATCACAACTTCTATAGTGGGTTATGGGAATATTGGTGTGAATGGTACACTTATTATCCACTATAAAAAAGGTAATGTATTATTTGATTCAGGCCCCTCCCACTATTTTATATCTAAAAATTTTGAAAAGGATTTTGAATTACCAGATCAATGATTATATATTGATTTTGTGGTGAAAAATATGAACGGTACGATAGTGAAATATCATGTCTATAAGTCATCTTTGACTGACGTTTAAGGGAAAGTGTGTCCTGAAAAAATGGGATTCTCCCATTATCTGAATTTTATGTGATTATTTTTATTTTTTGTATTCGTCTATATTCACATATCAATTGATGAAAAAGGATGGAAACATTTCATATTCCAAATAAACCCATGGACATTTATTAGTTCAAGAATGAATACAATCATCCAATTAAAATTACCTCTATATTGTGGGTCATAATTTCTCTCTATGAATGATATTTTTTTTCTGATGGTTGGGTATAAAATCAACATTTAATACATGTCTATTATTCTAGATCATGTTGATTTATTTTCAGAAGATTTTTCTGGTCTTCCTCTGATATGTGATTTTGTTTTTTCAATACAATTCATGCCTAATACTACACATATTTAAAAGAACCCTTATATAAAGGCCCCAATTGAGTTATAGGAATTGATAAAGAAACTCCAAGAGAATCTTTATAAGGTATTTATTCAGAAAGTGCATTACCGTAAGGTGAAAAATTGACTTTTAACAATAAATATAGATCATTAAGACTATGTATTGATTATCATGACCTTGGAAAGATTACTATTACTAAAATGTATCTTCTATAATGTATTTTTTATTTTATTGATCAATTATAAGGACCTGAATAATTTTCTAACATTGAAAATCAATACAAAATCTATAAATTGATGTTCAAAAGTGAATACATACCTTGGAAATCGTGTTATATGAGGTATAGACACTTTGAATTTTCTGTGATGCCATTTGTTCTTACAAATTCCCCTACTATCTTCATAGATTTCTAAAATATAGACTTTATTGATTACCTTGATCAGTTTTTGGTTGTATTTATAGATGATATTATTATATATTCAAGGAGCATGGATGTTCATAAATATCACTTTATTATTGTACTAATAACCCTCGTGAAGTTTTATTTATAAGAAAAATTTACAAAGTGTGACTTTTGGATTCATAAATTTTCATTAGTAGGATATATAATCTCATGTGAGGGTGTTTTGGTGGATCCATCAAAGAAAAATTTTATTGATAAATGGCCCAAAAAATCCATGGTTATTTAGATACATAGTTTTATTGTTTTTATATATATATTATTTATTCTTTATGTATAATTTATCACATATTTCCAATCCTACCACCACATTAACATGGAAGGGGACTGTATTCTTTTGGATAGATGGATGTGAGGAAAATTTGAATGAACTAAATAGAAGGTAAGTCCCCTAACCTATGATTACATTACCCTAAATAGGATACTATTTTTTAATATAAAGTGATTAATTGAAGATGGAATTGGCATACAATATTATGTATAATTCTATGTTGATATCTTTTTCCTCTTGAAAATTAAATATTCCATATAAAAATTACACAAATCATTAGATGCATTTAGTTGTGGTAATTGTTTCCTTAAATATATCTATGGATTATATTAAAGAGATAGATTTGATGTATATATTTATCATAATATTATAACGTATACTTTAACATATAAATAGTTGAATATACACTAGAGATGATACTTGGAGTTGATTAAGGAATAAAAAATCTCAGTACATTACAACCCTTGAAAAGAAATCACAAAAGATCTATGATGAGGATCACAAAAGATATAATATATTTGGATTTGTAAAAGATATATCTAGAAATCTTAAAGGAAGGTAGAGATTTTTTCACACTCAAATGAGTGTTCTACCAACTATCCATATAAGTATTAAAGAGGTATATAAGAATGGTGTAGAGCTATAGAAGAAGGTAAGAAATGTTCCTATGTTTCTACATGGTTATGATGGAATGATAATGTTTAAGAACCTTATATGTGTTCCATCCATACATTATTTAAGGAATAAGATTTTGTGTGAAGCTCAGTGTTCATTATTATCTATTAATCTCAAAAATATGATGATTTATAGAGATCGTAATGAGTATTTCTTGTGGTATAATAATAAAAGGGATATTGAAGAATGTGTATCTTGTTTCTTAGTATGTTAGTAATTTAAGGATTAGAGACATAATTATAAGGGGGTGTTTTAATCGTTACCCATACCATAATAGAAATGGGAAAACATCATCTAGGATTTCATCATTATACTTCCTAAAACATCTAAAGGACATTATGTTATTTGGGTTATAGTCAATCATCCTATGAAACCAGAACACTTATATTTCCATTAGAGAATATTTATATCTAAATAATCATTCCTGGATATACATTAATGAAGTAGTAAGGTTTCATGGACTGCCACATTCTATAGTATCTAATCAAGAACTGTGGTTCACCTCAATGATTTGTTGAATTCTTCATGAGTATTTGGATATGGAGTTATGTTTTAACAGTACTTATCATCCTTATAAACATGGTCATTCTAAGAGAAAAATTCCAACCATGAAGGAAATATTGACATCTAGTTCTATGGAATTCATAGGTGTTGTAGAGTAACATTATCCCCTATTTAGTTTTCATACAACAATGTCATTCCCTCGATCATTCATATGGACCCATATGAATCCCCCTTTAAAAATAAGTGTTGGTACCATGTTCGACGAATAAGGTTTTTTGATGAAAGTTGTTTTTCTTGATTGTTTTATATTTTTTTCAAGAAAATGGAATGACATTGATTTGTATGTTTTGGTTATCAGATGAAAACAATGAATGGTTGAAAAGAAATCATAAAATAATGAAGAGTTTCAAAGTAATAAAAAAGGAAAATTAAATCACAATACATTTTATGTTTTGTTTATCAAATAAAAAGAATGATAGTTTTCATAGAAATCATAAAAGAATAAATAGTTTTAAAGTAATCATAAAATCAGATACATTTTTATAAGAATATTCTTTTTTTTTGTTTTTTTTGTTCTCAGGAGGTTTTTTGAATGAATTTTTTTTGTACACACCATGTGTCCTGAAAGAAGGTTTTCATCAGTTTGAGAATGTTTATAAATGTCCAAAAGTCTCCATACTAACTTTGACGATGCTTTTTAGATCTTATATATCTCATAAATCATAAGTAATTTGATATACCTCTTATGAAAACATTATTAAGGAAATGGGGAGAAATTTTTTTTTCAATCTGTTTGAGGATTGGTTGGGAAGGCCTAAGATTATGAAAGGGTCAAATATCATATAACATTGCAATGTAATTTATATAATTCTATTTTGATCCTAAAGTTCTAAATGTCATGAGGAATTCAGGATTACAAAAATAAGTTTGTCGAAGAAGATTGTCTGTAAAGTAAAAGTTTTTCACTCTCAATCCATCAGTGGGAAATTTTTCCAACTCAGAATTCAATGATGGAAAAAATATTTAATTGAATTTTTTGAGAATAGTTGAAATGAAAATAACTTGGTGTTTTGGGGACTGAACATCCATATGATGATCAATTATTTATTTAACCATTTTAATTATGTTGAATTGTATTACAATTAGGTCAAGAAAAAAGTAATGTGTGATTTATTTTCTAGTGGGTCATGAGAAAATGTACTGGTTTTTTTATTAGTGTTACAATACTCATTGGACTAGCATTGACATGAATCCACCGGAGTGAGATAGAGATAGATCCATCAGATGCATACTGTCACTGATACTTCATCGGATGCAAGATCATCGATCTGAAGAATAGAAGAAAAGGATATTTGTTTGGAGATATTTTCTGATGTTTTTTCAATGTATTTTTTTTATTTTTAGATACTGTAATGATGTTTATGGAAAAAATAAACACAACGTATGTTTAATGAAGTTGTAACTATATTTATGGAATATTGGTTTCACTGTTTTTTGTCTTCACATGGTATGGAGCTTCGAAATGTTTTAAGTTTCATAAGTGGTACAAATAATACTATTGAAAAATCTTTAAATCATATATACATTCATCGTAATTAAGAAGAAAGAATTAAAATTTGAATTAGATTTAATAATTGTTTGAAAGCGAGAAGTTGGAAGAATTTGTGAGAAGGTTCGAGAAGAATCAAAACTAGTTGATAAACACTGAAGAATTGAAAGATGAATACAAAATGGAAATGAAATTCAAAGTTATGGAAACTTGGTTAGGCAGGAAAAAATTTCAAATTTGCACCCACAAAACTTTTGGATCATATATAAAAAGAAGGAAGTACATTTTACATTCTGAAACTTGTAATATTAAACTATGAAGAGAGAAACTGAAATCATTGAAAGTATTAGAGAGAAAAGGTTTCCACACTAATAATCCTTGTGGAAGTGTATTGGATAAAAGAGTTTGAAGGAACAGTAGTAATCAAATTCACTAGATCAGACCAAGCTACCAGACACAAGTTTCTATAGAATGACAGAACAAGTTTTGAGTTGCTTCAGTAGTATTCTAACGAGTTATACGTCCCGAATAAGCAATCAGACTGAGGAATTTGACTAATCCATCTTAGGCAATTAGTGTATAGATAAATTCCTCCCTGCAAATAGGTAAGAATTTGATTTTTTTTTTGATTATTATAAAAATTGGAAGTTAATTGGGTATCATAGTAACTTTTTTTGAACCTATTAGTGAATGTTCCATTATTTTTTAAACAAACTTGTATTATATCATTAGATATGAATGATGCACATTAAGTTTTGTCTTTATTACAATTACACACAAGTTTAAGTGTATATCCTATATATTTCACCCATGCAAATAAGATTTTTTAGTGGATTTTGTGTTATTATATTATTTTAGAACCACAGAAAAGATGTAGATACTCGAGTTGAGTTGTGAACCGTGTAAATACTTGTGTTACTATGGATGTGTGAGTGTCTCGTATATAGAAAATTGAAAAATATTAAACAATATGTGAAGATTGTTACAAAATAAAGGAAACCTAAAATAAAAATATATCACTAACTCACCCCTTATCCTTCTCAGTGACACATTGATCCTAAATGTTCAATAACAAGTGGTATCAGAGTGAATGTTCACTTTGTTTACTCATTACTGATGTTTTGGTAGATGATTTTTTATAAAGAATCTAAATTAGGTGAATAATAACGAGATTATAGTATTATATGGGATGATGTATCATATTTGGAAGGATAAAATTTTGACTTATCTCATTTCTCTTAGTTACGACATTCTAGAAGTATATATAGATGGATTTCCTCATATTTAAGAAACATTTACACTTACATATATGGATTGGAAGAATATTGAGAATGATAAAATAGATAAGAATGATTTACCCTCATCAAATTCATAATGTGAGTTTCTAATAGTGAAGGGGGTTTCTATAGCTAATGGTGTCATGGAGAAATCGAAGAACATTTATGAAGGTTGTACACAAGTGAATAAGGAAATGATTCAAATCTAGAGGCAGGAGTATCATGATCTGATAATGAGTGAGTATGAATCTAGTGGTGAAACCATTGAAATGTTTAAGGATATTATGAGCACTATAATATGTATATGGGAGAATATATAAGAATAAATTTTTGTTGAAAAGACTGTTATAATTCTTCCTGATACATCAGATGCCAAATTTTCATCTTTGAATGATAGAGATCCTAAAACTCTATATATGGTTGATCTTCATAGAACTCTCATTACTTATGAAATGATAATAGGGGAAATTAAGAAAGGAAAATAAAATGTTTATGGAGAAATTTCCTTCAAGTCTTATAATGAAAGAAATTCTAAGTAGATTCTGGAAGGATAAGATGTTGTTGACTTAGAATCCAAAAATTACGTATGTAACAATATTGATGAATTTTTATCATTATTTTCTAAAAATGTGAAAATTGTTTTAGGAAATAATAATGGAATGATTCTCTTGAATTGTTTTGAATGTGGAGTCATGGATCACATTGATAATAATTTTCCTCGATGAAAGAATGAGGAATATAGTGATGAAGATGAAACAAGTACAAGAAGATCCAGATACAAATGTGGTGATAAGTATAAATCCTATTCAAATGGAAAGGATAGAAATTCATCCAAATCCAAAAGGGGAATAATTTTTATAAATATAATGAAGATGAATAAAATGATGTTTAAGATGAAAATATTACTGGTTTTTCTATAGAAAGTACTTACGTTGAAATAATTAATCATGAATAGTGTGGAAGTAGTAGTTCCAAAGAAGAAGTGACTGAGCATGAATTTAATACTAATAGAGAACAAAAATAATGTGTTAAAAATATCATAAGACTTGGAAAAGAAACAAATAATTTAAAAAATTAAAATCATACCAAAAACATTCATGAATTACTTCATGAAAAAAAAATTTATATACTTAAAGAGGTGGATTATTTAAATAAGTCTCTTGAGAAGGAAAATAATCAGATTGAAAAACTTTACGTAAGGATGAAGTAAAATGAAGAAGATCCAAAACTCTTTCAACAAAAACATTTTAATGATGAGAAGAGATTAGAATGTTTCAGGAAATCTACCTCTGAATTTTGTGGATGATCTACTAGGATGAATATAAGATGGATCTACAAAGGTTACCTTTAGAGGTTGTAAATAATGTTGAAAATGTTCCTAAGAAAAAGGATGTTTTTAAGGTAATGTTTATGGACAAAACTGACAAATGTGGAAGTTCATAATTTTTTAAAATTTATGAGTCAAAAAATAATATTTATAAAAATTCTAATTTTGATAATGATCAAAAGAAACCTATGTTATAGGAGTATATTTCTACTGTTAATATAACGGATCGAGGAAAACAATGTTTTGATGTGAATGAATAGAAGTTTGTTTAGAAACATGTTCACAATACGAGACAGTATGGAGGTTACAGAGGAAAGGGTTACCTTTTTGGGTACTATTGGAATTGTGGTGGATTTGGGTATATGAAAAATATTTTTTGGTTTAATAAACAAATTTACAAATATTACATGAGGTTTAGAAAAAAATATTTTGAGGGTGTGTCAATCCCCTCAACGGAATAATCCTAAGAAGGTTGGTGTGAAATTTTAAAATAGATTCTAACCTTTGAAAACAATTTGTGAAATATGTGAACAACCATTACATATTGAAAAATTCAATCTTTTTTTTAGCTGGACAAAAAAAGGTTTAAATCATTTCTCAAAAGCCTGATATGATGAACGATAAAGGGAGGGGAAAAGATTTTGTTGTAGAAAACTCTCTCAAACCTACAAAAATTGAATGAACCTAGATATCAGATAGTGTGTGTTCCTCTAACATTATATATAATTTTATTTTTTATAATAATGTGAAATATATTAAATAAGGAATACCAAAATTTAGAAATGATGAATTTCTCCAAATCGAAGGTATTGGATCTTCTATTTTTAGGATAGAAAAGTTTTCATCTATGAGAGATCTATTTGATTACAGTTTGAACCACAAAATATTTAGTTTTCCACAACTTGGGGAGGAAGTTAATAATGTTATTTTTATAAAAGAATATTTTTTTGTGAAAATTTAGGAATATAGAAATGTTTTGAAAATATTCCAACACCTAAAAGGAACCTTGTTTCATGTTGGTGAAGTGAAAAATACATGTTAATTGAACATGAGAGAAGAAAATTAGTTGTGGTATAAATTTTGGGTAGATATGTGTCATAGAAACATGAGATAGTTGTCAAAGTGAGACAGTGTCCATGGTATTCCTAACAGGTCAAGAAAAAGATATTGATGTCATTCTATTTATAAGAAAGGGGAGATGAAAAACTCATTGCACAAGAAAGACGATATTCATTTCACTAAACCCATGGAACTTATCCATTATAATAATTGTGGTCCAATGATAAATTAATCAACTCATGAAGATAATTACTTAATTTCTATCATTGATGATTTTACTCACATTACAGTTGTTATGTATTTGATATATAAGTAAGATGCTTTGAAGATGTTTAAAAGTATCAGGAGAAATGCTGAGAAGGATTATCAGTATTTTGTAAAGATGTTGACAACTGATAAAAGTGGTGAGTACAAGAATTAAGAAATTGAAATTTATATTTCAAAACATGGAGTTCAGAATGAGTTTAGTACACCATTCACACCACAACAAAATGGAGTTTCTGAATGGAATAATAGAAGCTTGGTTGAAACGAGGTGTACTATGTTACTTGAACACGACCTTTTTCATTACTTTTGGAGGAAAGCTATAAGCATAGAGGTTTATATTCAAAACTAATTTTTCTAGAAGACATGTTTTATAATGAATTAATATGAAATTTTTTATGAAAATAATTTTTATTTGAAACACCTAAGAGTTTTTGGGAGTCCATCCCACATAGAGAACAAGATGGAAATATTGGAATGTTTTATTAGATAGGTGACGATTGGATATTTATTGAATATCCACTAGATGGAAGAAAATATATATGTTTCAAAAAATAAGGGGAGGAATATTAGTTGATTATATTGATTTTAAAGTTATTCATAATGCTGAGGAAGGTGTGTCACAAACACATTCAAATGAGGAAGATAAATAGGATGATTTAATTTTTGTTACAAGATCAGATATGGATGAAGAAAATTGTAATCCTACAGAAGAAAAAGAAGAATCAATGTCAAATATTTCAAGTGATGAGTAAGAATCTCCCACATCTCATCCTATGCTATGTAATAAAATGGAATCTCAAAACATAATTGATGATCAAAATCAAAGGGTTAAAACAAAAATATCATAAAAAGTTATTACATGTACTTCTTTGTATTTGAAAGTCGATCAAAATTGTTAAGACCCGTAAAATTCATGGGAATGGTTTTTAAAATTTTCTTTGTGATTTTACAAGAATGTAGTTTCTGACGGCGCCTGATTCCGAGGCCCGGTGTGCCCAGAATTAATTTCCGAAGTTAGGCTCGGGTACGTTTAGTGAACGAGCGAGCGGGCTTTTCTAACTTTTGAACCGGTGCTCAGAATTGAAATCCAAGGGCACCGATGAACTTTTAGCACTGGTGATTGCTTATGAAGACACCTTTTCCAGAGTTGCGTTTTCTCGGGTGTGGTTTTTAATTTTTGGGGTAAAGTTAAGGAATAAAATAAAAGTGGTGCCACTGATCTTTTATTTTATTTAAGTCGCTTAACCTATGTTAAGTGGATGTTGGGGAACCCAAAATATCCTATCCACTTGGTAGGATATTTTTTGAGGTGGGACCCACATGAGCCACCGTTTCCTTTCTTCTTAAGTAACGCACTCGCACACCTATTAATGAAGTCAAACCGTGCGTTTATTCTAGTTAAGAAACGCCTCATTAATTTGGGCGGTTAAATTGTTACAATTAATTCATTGAATTGATTTTTTCTTTTTGAATTTCAAAGGTTGACTCATGCGTTAATAAAATAAGATTGTTCTTATTCTATTTCGGTTAGAACTTGTTGTGTGGAGAGGATTTGGAGGAAAGCGTTCTTCTTCGAAGAAGAATGCGAAGAACGCGAAGAACGCACAGATCTCCGATGAAGAACGCCAAATCCTCAGAAATCAACGACGCTCCTTCCATGACGTTTCTTCTGCGATGATCCTTCTCTTCCGCAACGATCCTCTTCTTCCGCGACGGTTAATTCCACGACGAACTCTCGTTCGACGACAACGTTGAGGTAGGGAATTATTTTTAGAACGGTTTTATTCCCTTGATTCTTTCATTCTTTAGAAAACAAAGAACACAGGTCAACTTATTATCTACATGATCCATGAACATTTTCCTTTCGGGTTGAGAATAATAATTTGTTGCGAGAAGTTGTGGGGGTTTATTTTATTGCTGATCGTGATCTCATATGTCACCTTTCTTGGTTTCATTTTGGTCAGTTGTTATCATACTAACGGGAGGAGGTCGGACCGCACGAACATGACTGACCCTCCTCACCCCTTGTTTGTTTGAATTTGTTGCGAAATGTGAAAGGCAGCGCGGTGCTGTTGCACCGCGCGTAAACGAGAAAGAACGCGGTGAAGAAGCGTGGCGCCGTCGCGCCGCACCGTTGAGGCCGAACGAAACTACGGGCGGAGTCGGGGCCGCAGAGGCGATTTGAAGACCCTGTCGTTTGTTGTCGAAGTATGGATCGAAGGATGATGGTGAGGCGGTGCGCGAAGGCTTTTTGAAGCTGCCACAGTAAAGGTCGGGTCCCGGGAGGACCGTTGGCGAAAGCGGCGAGCAAAACGGACCACCGGAGCGAGTCCGGTTGTCCACGGAAGACTCCGCCGGCGTGCCTCACCGGCAAGGCGGCCGGAGTCGGCGGCCGGCACCAGCCGGCCGCCCAGAGACTGCGGCGCCCGGCGCGCCGCCGGGAAGATCCGCCGCGGCTAAAGCCGCGGTGGCAGGCCACACGTCCTGCAACCGCGTGGGACCGGAGAGGTGGGACGCGGCGCTCGGCCGCGTCTGGTGACAAGGGGCGGCCCCACGCGGGGCCGCGGTTACTGAAGCAAGCGGGGGGCAGCCCCCCCCCCCCCCCCCCCCCCCCCCCGCGTCTCAACGCTCGGCCGGTTCGACCGAACCTCCAGGCCGGTGCGCCAGCGCGCCCAGACCGGACCGCCCGGGCTAGTCTGCGCAAGCCGGGCCGCGCCCTGATGGCCCGGACCCAGACCCGGGCCGGGTCGACTCGGTTCAGGCAAACCCGGGGGGGGGGGGGGGGGGGGGGGCTGGGCCCAAACCCCCCATTTCGGATTATTTCTGTTCAAACGCCCATAACTTGGGCTACAAAACTCAGATCGACGCATCATCAGTTGCGATGCGATCCTTGGATCGATGCGGTCATTTCGGTATATTACACTCAAGGTTTCGAAGAACTTTGGGTTCGGCCGTGTTGGTTCAGAAACGAATCCAACCGGGCCCTCGGAGCGGAAACACTTATATCTTGAGTTCCGGGCGTCCGATTGACGCGCCGTCTGTGTCGTTGGATTCCTCTTGATGAGACGGAAATTTTGGCTTACTCTGCTCGAGGTTTGGACGTCGTCGGAGTGCGGTAGGGTTGGTTCGCTCACGAAAACAACCGGGCCCCTGGAACGAAAAAGCCAATAACTCGTAGAACGGGCGTCCGATTGACGCGCCGTCTGTCTTGTTGAATTCCTTTTGATGAGACGGAACTTTTGGCTTACTCTGCTCGAGGTTTGGACGCCATCGGAGTGCGTTGGGTTGGTTCGCTCACAAAATCTAACCGGGCCCCTCGAACAAAAAAGAAAATAACTCACAGACCATGCGTCCGATTGACACGCCGTCTATCTCGTTGAATTCCTCTTGATGAGACGGAACTTTTGGCATACTTCGCCTGAGTTTTGGATGTAGTTGGAGTATGGCCGGGTTGGATTGTACCCGAAATCCAATCGGGCCCCTGGAACGGAAAAGCTGATAATTTTCCGACTGGACGTCTGTTTGACGAACCGTCAGCGGAATTGGTGATCATGTGGAGAAATGGTCCCTATGAATATACCCTATGAGAGTCGGGGTACAGTTGAGATACGGCCGGGTTGGTTCGCATACGAAACCAACTGGGCCTCGGGGACGAAAAGGCTAGTAACTCACAGACCGGGCATCCGATGGATGTGCCGTCTGTTGCGTTGAGACCCCTGTGATGAGGCGGTCCTTTGAGATACTTCTTCGTGGAACTTTGAGATACTTTGAGTATCGACCTGTAGCTCATGGAGCGGACCCTCCCCGAGACGAGCTTGTGGAGTACTGAGTACGTGTAGCCAAATGAGACCTGATGACTGCTTGACCGACTCGACTTGGGGTGAGTCGACTTGCCCAGTGGACGGAGCACTACTTTGTTTGGGTGCAGACCCATGGCGGATGGAGCAGTACCTATGTGACAGTGCAGTCCCACGGTACTCGTCTGGAGAGTACCTCTGCAGGCTATTAGGGGGTGTGCACTATTGTGTTTTGGTGGCATACCCCGGCGGGAAACACTACTGTGTTTGGGTAGTTGGCCCGCGGTACTCGACAGGAGGAGTACATCAGTAGTCTTAGGTTAGTGAGCAGTACCTCGGAGTCGTGATAGGACCACTGTACACTCCAGAGATGGGTCTCTTCAGCAGTTATGGTTTCTATAATGAAAATCCCAGTTTGAGATGAGTCTATGACCTTTGTGTTTACCTCTTGATTGAGATGGGGCACTTGATAACTTAGGTATATGTATGGGAATATACTTGGGTAGTGGTTATCCGTTGATTTCATAATCTTGTGTTTTATCAGGATTGAGATGGGTTACTTGATAACTTAGGTATATGTATGGGCATATACCTAAGAAAATGTTATCTGTTGAGATCTTCTTTGTGGTTATCCATGTTGGTTTTAGTGAGACCTTAAGGGTCTCAGGATCCATACTGGGTATTGTTATACTCACCCCTGCACAGGCTATGCCTGCAACTCATTGTGTTGGTTACAGACGATGGGCAGTGCTGACGGAGGCCAAGTGTTCAAGGACTGGACGGTACCCGGAGGTGGACTTCAAGACGAGATGGCACACGGAGGAGGTTGACGGGCGAGAGCATTAAGGAGCTACGCTATCTATACCTACCCTTCAGGTAGGATCTGTGGTGGATGATCCAGGAGCTTCGCTATCTGTACCTACCCTTCAGGTAGGATACGAGGAGGACGACCCAGGAGCTGCTTCCTTTCTTCCAGCTGTTTGTCTTTTTCTGTTGTACTTTTGTTCAGTTGTAGCTGTATTTCTAGTTGAGTTTGTATTCTGGCCCATTTACTTTTCAGCACTTTCTTTGTACTTACTGTTTTACTTCCAATTGTATTATGTGGTGTTTTGTTACTTTTATAAAGGCAATGCCTTCCCAGTTATCAGGATTTACGCCTTTGGTGCTATTCGTCGGCCCCTAGCCTATGGAAGGTGGGCTTGGGGTATTCACGGCATGGGCCCCGAGGACGGTTCGTGACAAATTGGTGTCAAAGGAGTCGGTTCTACCTTCAGAACTTATAACTCAGATATTTTCTTTCTGTGAATCAATAGTGTTAAGGGTACCAAGTGTGGTCTTCAATTCAGGGAGTCCAGTGTTCGTGTGGGCGACTGACGTATCCATACACCAGGACCGTGACAACTGATTTCCGACATTGTGCACGAAAACACTGATTGCGTGTGTGTTTCCTTATGTTTTTTTAAATGTCAGCTCAAACCAGTTCATCTCACCAGGTATAATCATTTGACCGTGTCACGTTGTTTCTTTCAGGATGCCTTTTCACGGATGACCAGCTAGAGCCCAGAGGGATGTGCGTACTGACATCATGCTGAGCGACAATGCATCGGTACAGGGCCCTCTTGCAGTTGAGGCACCAGCGGAGGCACTAGCGGTACTACCATACGTTGGGCCACTGATGCCACCGGCCCCAACAGTAGGCGATGCAGGCCACTTGAGCACGCTGCACGAGTTCCAGCACCAGAGGCCACCCCGGTTCCGGGGAGAGACGGACCCACAGGCGGCTGAGGATTGGCTGTAGGCTATGGTGAGAGTCTTCGGGCTAGTGGGGATGCCAGCAAACTTCATGGTGATCTTTGCTGCCAGCCTTCTTCATTTAGTAGCAGGCAGGTGGTAGAGCCACTTGTTCCAGTTTTGTGACGGGATGGCCTTTATATGGGAAGACTTAGAGACCTTCTTCATGGTGGAGTTTGTGCCAGTAGCTCTACACCCCGAGCGTGTACAAGAGCTGCTGCCTTTTTCGTAGGATTTTAGATCAGTATCCGAGTCATCTGTGGGTAGTAGACAGATGATGCAGAGGTCCAAGAGGGCCAGAGCCAGCCGTACGAGGATCAGGAAGTGTTATGAATGCGGCAGGAAGGGTCACCTGGCATGTGACTGTACGCCCCCTGCATAGTCGATCCGCAGGCGTTTGAGGATCCACTGAGGTAGAACCATCGGCGGGTGCTTGAGAAACATCCGGACATTGGACAAGGCAGTAGAGCTTCGGGAGAAGGTGTACAGGAGCAGAACTAGTGAATACGTCCCATGTACTTCTAGTTCCATGTAGCTGTTGTATTTGTGTATTTGTGCTATGAGCTGCAATAATAAAAGACACTTATCTTTGTGATGTTTTCTTTCCTGTACTTTTGATTGGTTGATACTGAGTGGTCCCGTTTAAAACTGTTGACTTGACCCTCACTTTTGAGATTTCTACTAGAGGAGACCCAGTGATCTCACACTGATGCCGACAGTGTGACTCGTCCCTTGGAGGCGAGAGTGACAGTTGGATCTCTAGGTAGTAACGTCGAGGCCTTACGATGTCATCCATGGAATTAATACATCATTCATGTCAGGATTGACTGTATTAAGAAATTGGCGTGGTTCATCCAGGGGATGAGACCGAGTTTCTCTTTTCGCCAAAGGAGAAATTTTATTCGCTCTTTCAGATCATAGGAAAAGAAGGTGCAGATCATCCAAGAGCGGATGAAGACTGCACAGTGCAGTATGAAACAGGAAACTGACACCAGTCTTAGAGACTCGGGCATGTTAAATGTTTCAAGAAGTGTAAGCTTTAAGGAGATATGAGTCTGCAAAGCAGCAGAAGTGGAGGAAAATCTATGGGAGAAACATGAGGTGGTGTACGTTTTAACATGCTACAACCACCCGCCTTAGTTATCCCCACCAGGCTCATGGAGCTGGAGGGCAGGGGAAGAGGGTATCTGCGTGCAGTCAGGGAGAGTGACACGATGGCACTAAGAATGATTCGAGTGACAGTCTGTGTCCACTACTAGCTTCCGTAGTAACAGACGTTGATATGAATTATTCCTTCATTCCATGAATCTTGTCCCAGACCTAGAGTTTCCGGTAAGCCTTAGACATGACCCTCATGTCTGGAGATACCTTGGGGGATGACTCGATAACCACACTTATGCCGACGGTGTGATTAGACCCTCGAGGTGAGAGTTTCGGTTGGAATCTATTGGTGGCAGCGTCAAGGCCTTACGACTTTGGTTTGAGTAGGGACTAGGTAATCACAGTTCATTCAAAAATTGACGGTATTTGGAAAAAGGGATGTGGTTTAACTACGACGTCGGGATGGGTTTTCCTTTGTCGGTGAAAAGGAAACCCCAGGAATCACATGATAAACTCATGCACAAGAGGGTGCGACCGATCACTCTTGATTTGGTCAACCTTACCCTCATGGAAGCAGTCGTTTTGAGTTTCAGTTCTAACTAGAATTGGAGACCTCTAGAGTTCGAGGATGACGATCACATCCTTATACGGGTCTCACCTTGACGAGGTTTACGGAGATGTGGCCAAGGCAGAAAGTTATCTCCGAGGTTCAGCGGACCTTCTTAGGTCCTCAGCTGGGTAGGTGTGGTGGTTTACCGCTTGACCCATCCACCTCAGTTGCACCAGGTCCACAACGATTTCCACATATCTCAACTGAGGAGATACGTGCTCGACCCTTCGCATATCATCGACCATGGGGAGCTGGACGATGTCGATGGGGTGACTTTCACGGAGGTTCCAGTGGGGATCGAGGATCGATAGGAGAGGATCCTACGAGGACAGTTGATTCCTCGGGTGCACTTTCTTTGGTAGTATGGGAACCTCCAGGTAAGCACATGGGAGAAGAAGGCTCAGATGCGTGCTCAGTACCGTTTTTGTAACCCTAGTTTGTGTGAAAGATTTATGAGGACGTAAAACCCTGAGGTGGGAGTAATGTAAATACCCGTAAAAATAAAGGGAATTTTTTTTCAAAATTTTCATTGAGATTTTACAAGAACGCAGTTTCGGATGGCACCTGATTCTGAGGCCCGGTGTGCCTGAAATTAATTTCTGAAGTTAGGCTCGGGTACGTTCAGTGAACGAGCGAGCGGGTTTTTCTAACTTTTGAACCGGGGCTCGGAATTGAAATCTGAGGGCACCGATGAACTCGTAGTGCTGGTGATTGCTTAAGAAGACACCTTTTCCGGAGTTGCGTCTGGTCGGGTGTGGTTTTTAATTTTCGGGGTAATGTTAAGGAATAAAATAAAAGTGGTGCAACCGATCTTTTATTTTATTTAAGTCGCTTAACCAATATTAAGTGGATGTTGGGGGAACCACAATATCCTACCCACATGGTAGGATATTTTGTGTGGTGGGACCCACATGAGCCACCGTTTCCTTTCTTCTTATGTAACGCACCTGCACCCCCTATTAATGAAGTCAAACCGTGCGTTTTTTCTGGTTAAGAAACGCCTCATTAATTTGGGTGGTTAAATCGTTAAAATTAATTCATTGAATTGATTGTTTCTTTTTTAATTTGAATGGTTGACTCGTGCATTAATAAAATAAGACTTTTCTTATTTTATTTCGGTTATAACTTGTTGCATGGAGAGGATTTGGAGGAAAGCGTTCTTTTTCGACGAAGAACTCGAAGAACGTGAAGAACACGAAGAACGCACTGATCTCCGACAAAGAACACCAAATCCTCAGAAATCAACGACGCTCCTTCCACGATGTTTCTTCCGCGACGATCCTTCTCTTCCGCGATGATCCTCTTGTTCCACGACGGTTAATTCCGCGACGAACTCTCGTTCGACTACAATGTTGAGGTAGGGAATTATTTTGAGAACGATTTTATTCCCTTGAATCTTTCATTCTAAAGAAAACAAAGAACACGGATCAAATTATTATCTAGTTGATCCGCGAACGTTTTCCTTGCGGGTTGGGAATAATTTGTTGCGGGATGTTGTGGGGTTTTATTTTATTGTTGATCGTGATCTAATATGTCTCCTTTCTTGGTTTCATTTTGGTCGCCTGTTATCATACTAACTGGAGGAGATCGGACCGCACGAACACGACCGACCCTCCTCCACCCCCTTGTTTGTTTGAATTTTTTGTGGCATGTGAAAGGCAGCGCGGTGCCATTGCACCACGCAGAAACGAGAAAGAACACGGCGAAGAAGCGCGGCGCCGTTGAGGCCGAACGAAACAATGGGCAGAGTCAGGACCGCGGAGGCGATTCGAAGACCCCGCAGTTTGTTGTCAAAGTGCGGATCGACAGACGATGGTGAGGTGGTCCGTGAAGGCGTTTTGAAGCCACCGCAGTAAAGGTCGGGTCCCAGGAGGACCGTTGGCGAAAGCAGCGAGCAAAACGGACCACCGGAGCGCGTCCGGTGGTCCGCGGAAGACTCTGCCGGTGTGCCTCCGGGAACAGCCGCCGCGGCGGCAGGCCACATGTCCCGTGACCGCACGGGACCAGAGAGTCGATACGCGGCGCTCGGCCGCGTCCGGTGACAGGGGGCGGCCCCACGCGGGGCCGCGGTTAGCGAAGCAAGCGGGGGGCAGCGCCCCCCCTCCCCTCCCCCCCCCCCCCCCCCCCGCCCCCGCGTCTCAACGCTCGGCCGGTTCGGCCGAGCCTCCAAGCCGGTGCGCCAGCGCGCCACGCGGCTAGACCGGACCGTCTGGGCCGGCCCGCGCCTGCCGGGCCGGGCCACTCCCTGATGGACCGGACCCGGACCCGGGCCGGGTCGACCCGGTTTGGGCCGGGCCCAGACCCACCATTTCGGATTGTTTCCATTAAAACGCCCATTACTTGGGCTAATTACCTCTGATTGACGCACCGTCAGTTGCGATGGAATCCTTCGATCGAGCCGATTGTCTCGGTATATTACACTCAAGGTTTTGGATAACTTCGGGTTCGGCCGGGTTGGTTTGGATACGAAACCAACCGAGCCCTCGGAGCGGAAACACTTATATATTGAGTTCCGGGCGTCCGATTGACGTTCCGTCTATCTCGTTGAATTCCTCTTGATGAGATAGAACTTTTGGCTTACTCCGCTTGTGGTTTGGACGCCGTCAGAGTGCGGTCGGGTTGGTTCGCTCACAAAACCAACCGGGCCCCTGGAACGAAAAATCCAATAACTCACAGACCGGGCATCCGATTGACGCGTCGTCTGTCTCGTTGAATTACACTTGATGAGAAGAAACTTTTGGATTACTCCGCTCGAGGTTTGGACGCCTTCGGAGTGCGGCCGGGTTGGTTCACTCACGAAATCCAACCGGGCCCCTGGAACGAAAAAGACAATAACTCACAGATCGAGCGTCTGATTGACGCGTCGTCTGTCTCGTTGAATTCCTCTTGATGAGACAGAACATTTTCCATACTTCGCTGAGTTTTGGATGCAGTTTGAGTATGACCGGGTTGGATTGTACCCGAAATCCAACAGGGCCCCTGGAACGGAAAAGCTGATAACTTTCAGACTGGACGTCCGTTTGACGAACTGTCAGCGGTGTTGGTGATCACGTGGAAAACGGTCCCTATGAGTATACCCTATGAGAGTCGAGGTACAGTTGAGATACGGCCGGGTTGGTTCGCACACAAAACCAACTGGGCCCTGGGGACGAAAAGGCTAGTAACTCACAGACCGGGTGTCCGATTGACGTGTCGTCTATTGCGTTGAGACCCCTGTGACGAGGCGGTCAGTTCAGATACTTATTCATGGAAATTTGAGATACTTGGAGTATCGACCTGTAGCTCGTGGATCGGACCCTCCCAGAGACGAGCGTGTGGAGTACGGAGAATGTGTAGCCGACTAAGACCTGACGACTGGTTGACCGACTCGACATGGGATGAGTCGACTAGCCCAATGGATGGAGCACTACTTTGTTTGGGTGAAAACACATGGCGGACAGAGCACTACCTGTGTGACAGTGCAGACCTGCGGTACTCGTCCAGAGAGTAACTCTGCAGGCTCTTAGGGGGTGTGCACTACTATGTTTGGGTGGCATACCCCAGCGGAGAGCACTATTGTGTTTGGGTAGTTGGCCCGCGGTACTCGACAGGAGGAGTACCTCAGCCGTCTTAGGTTAGTGAGCAGTACCTCGGAGTCATGATAGGACCACTGTACACTCTAGAGATGGGTCTCTTTAGCAGTTATGGTTTCGATAATGAAAATCGCGGTTTGAGCTGAGTCTATGACCTTTGTGTTTACCTCTTGATTGAGATGGGTCACTTGATAACTTAGGTATATGTATGGGCATATACCTGGGTAGTGGTTATCCGTTGATTTCATAATCTTGTGTTTCCTTATGATTGAGATGGGTTACTTGATAACTTAGGTATATTTATGGGCACATACCTAAGTAGAGGTTATTGGTTGAGATCTTCTTTGTGGTTATCCTTGTTGGTTTTAGTGAGACCTTGAGGGTCTTGGGGTCCCTACTGAGTATCGTTATACTCACCCCTACACGGGCTATGCCCGCACCTCGTTGTGTTGGTTGCAGACGACGGGCAGTGCTGACGGAGGCCAAGTGTTCAAGGACTGGACGGTACCCGGAGGTGGACTTCACGATGAGATGACACACGAAGGAGGTTGACAGGAGAGAGCATTGAGGAGCTGCGCTATCTGTACCTACCCTTCAGGTAGGATTTGTGGTGGACGATGCCGGAGCTGTGCTATCTGTACTTACCCTTTAGGTAGGATCTGAGAGGGATGACCCAAGAGTTGCTTCCTATCTTCCAGCTATTTTTCTTTTTCATTTTTACTTTGTTCAGTTGTAGCTGTATTTCCTGTTGGGTTTGTATTCTGGCCCATTTACTTTTCATCACTTTCTTTGTACTTAGTGTTTTACTTCCACTTGTAATCTGTGGTGTTTTGTTACTTTTATAAAGGCAATGCCTTCCCAGTTATCGGGATTTATGCCTTTGGTGCTAGTCGCCAGTCCCTGGCCTATGGAAGGTGGGCTTGGGGTAGTCATGGAATGGGCCCCAAGGATGGTTCATGACACAAATTATGTGAATAAATCTTTTGAGAATCCATAATCGATTTTTTTATGAATAATTGTAACACCCCAACCCCAGAAGCACAAATTAGTGCATTACCTATTACATTGGATTGATTAAAGGAATGAAATCCCAAAGGAATGATAGGTTTAGTAGTATTGGAGAAACTATATACAAACATGTAACTCATATTACATTGGGAAGGTTAACAATATACAATACATAACAAAAACTAATAAATTGCATCCACGAGAACTCAATAAATGGTCTCCTCATCATAACCTATTATATGTAAATAAATGATAGGGGTGAGATAAAATGCTCAGTAAGGGTTACAAATAGAAGAATCATGAATCAAAAATAATTTAATCATCAAAAAAATTGGCATAATTATTATGTAATGGTGAATAAATTAAAAACACATGCCACAAATAAACTGTGAAAGAAACTATATCAATAGGTTTTATCATAGTGAAAACCTCATGGATAGTAATATAGAAAATGAATAATGATAATTATTATTAATTTTCCATCATTTATATGGAACATGAAACCACTATACTGTCGAAATGGATTAATTTTGGGGGAAGATACCCCTCGAATTGTCCATTGGAAACAAACTCGAAGGGTTTGTCGCCAACTGATTTGTCTCATGAGACCTGTCGATGTATTGAGGGGATATAACATAAAAGTACCATCACTAAAATTCCAAATAATTATTTATACATAGATTTAATACAAGTAAAATATGTCTTCAAAATATATGTATAGGGTAGAGGATACATATTCATCAAAAGTTCCACAATTAAAACAACATCCCAAATAAACATCGTATGTAAAAGGGTATACGGATTTAGAAAAAAATAATATCCATGAAACCAGAATATTTATATATAATATATTTACATGTTAAAATGAGAAATTTCTCAATGGGGATGTAGGTACACCACATAAGAATGGTTAGGTTCACAATACAAAGTAAATCACAAGGAAATGGAGACCGAAAAAAAGTCCCTTACAAAATTGTAATCAATCAAGTTAATAATCATCAAGTTAATCACAAAATACCATGAATATAAATATAATAGTGATATTATATATCAAATGGTAGTAAACATACACCACATAAAATAAATAAGTGGATAATAATGGAAATCTCACAGAAATAAAAGTGAGATGAGAATCAACTGAATTTATGACCAAAGGTTTACTCGATTGATTTTAATGACCTGAATAATCAAATTTATCTTCATTAAATAATAATTACAGAATCTCCTCTATATGTAATTTATTTATTATAACCTTATTATGTTCATTCATTGCCTTTATTATGGGTTTAAGAGGTTCAATTTTATTATTTTGGAAGCATTTTGTACCTTAGTTTTCATGATCGGTTAACTTGTATTCAAGAATGGAAGTTCATTTGAAGTGCGGTAAGACATCCAGAATAATTAATATATATTATTAGTGAAATTAATGTATTATATGTGTTCTTATAATCAATTTTTTATATACCATGAGGAGAACTCATTAGATAAAAGTTAGTGATAAAATCATTGATTAACTTTGTGGATTTTGTGGGCAATGAACTTGTTCTGTAGTTTTATTTTATAATATGAGTGTGTAGGGATTCCAGAAAATTTCATAAGATAAAATAAATATATTATCATCTGGTTCAATCTTTAAAAAAATTTCATGAATAATCTAGAATATTTTAATATAAATTGACAACTCTTCGTCCTGGAATACGATAAATTAACACATCTCGGTTGGTATTTTCATTTTTTGTATAAGAGGAGGGGAAAAGAGAGATGATGATGAAATAATATATAAGAATAATAAAATGATAGTTCATGTAAGTTACTATAATTATCCTAGAATTTTTATGAGTGAAGGTTATGAGAGTGGGACAAAAGAATGGAACTTGTAAAAGAAGTTGAAATAGAAAGGAGGAGATGTACACCTCTTAGTACTCCTCCCTAAGAATCTCGTTAAGGCCTTTGTTTTGGGACTTTAAGTGAAACCATAAGGTATTGGACATAGAGGGAGGGATTGTGAAGTGTATTGGTAAATCTTACATATGGCCCAATGAATGAGTGGCGTGGGAGGAAGAGCGTAATGAGGGTGGTATTTATAGTGGATGAGAGGAGGGATTTAACATTAATTTAATCATTATTTTTATATATTTTTTCTCAAGACTACGAATAGTCCTGATTCATGTAACCCCAAATAGTAATTATTTCATGCGAGTTCGAACCAAGTGGGAATACATCAGCCTTGTATCACCTATGTTGTTGTAAAATAAGTATTTAGCATTTATTGTAATTAAGCATATTTTAATATTCATCATAAATTCAAGAACTTCATAAAAATCACAAAAATTCCCCATAACCATTTTTTGAAATGTATTATATAAAAATGAACTCAATTTTTTGAAAATAATTTTCTAAATATTATTTATTAAATTATCAACAAAAATCATGATTTATTCAAAAATAAAAATTTTAAATCTATAACACATTGTTTAACACCTTGAAAAATTAATCAACATTTAATTACCCTATAACATTAAGAAAATAAAATAATAATATTATTTAATATTATTAATGGTTATATTACTATTCATAAGGGTATGTTTCTATTCACACAAAAAACAAGTCGGTTCTATCAGATTCCAAAAAAATTACAGAGCACAACTGCAAATGACCATTTTATGGAATTCAAAACACAAAAGAAGAAAATTTAATTTTAATGGCTATGTTTTGAATTTATTCTATAAATAACTATTTTTTGTTTCATAGAGACTTAATTATTCATGAAATATGTGATATATAATTAATGGAATGTATTTAAAATAAACATACAATAAAATGTTTGGGGTGTTATATTCTTCCCTCCAACAGAAATTTAGTCCTCAAAATTATTCATGTATATTGGTCCCTAAAATGATGTGGGTGGTTATTCTTCATAACCTCTTCAGGTTCCCAAATTACTTCCTCTATTTTATGGTTTCTCTAATGAACCTTTACTAGTCGATATAACAACCCATACTTTAAATACAATGATAGTACTTTTGAATATATGTATATTTATTACAACATATAACAAAACCACAACATGACAGTATAGGTATAGTGTATTTAGAAACTAGGAAACATAAACAACTGGTTCATAAAACATCTACATTTTCTCCTATTTATTTTACCATAACAAGACGCCATTTTGGAATATCATACTTAATACCCTTATTCTTTACCTCGGGAAAAGAATCATATGAGCGGGTGAGATCAAATGCTCAGTAAGGGTAATCAAAGGAAATATCAATCATATATATCTTTTTAAAAACTTATCATCTATATAAGAGATCATAATATCATGTCAAGGGATAAATCATATATGTAAAATGTAATCCCAATAATCATAACATAAGAAATGAAACTTTTTGGCATACACACATATGCATAGAAAATAATTTCATCTTAGTCAAGGCTCATTTCCAAGACCATCATTACAGACAGAGTCCTTTGCTAAACCGAGTTCACTCCTCATTCTAGATGTGTATTACTAAACCGGGTTTACTTTTTATTCCAGTTATCTCTATCTCAGGAGATATAATTCTTTACCCAATGATTTTTTGGGAGATATAAGTCCCACCCATCTCATAATGAAACCATTCATATGTGTTCCACAAAAACATAAATCATTTATCATAGCATAACCCATGTAATAAAATGGCATTCTAAACATCATGCCATCATAACATAATCCATATAAGATAAATGGAAATTGTAAAAATAATTCCATCATAAATGAAATCAAATAAAAGTAATTATTGTGATAAAACATAACCTGTTTTTATCTTATATGGAATGTAATTTTGATAAAACAATTGAAATTAAATCTTGAGGAAAATATCCTTTCTTCTTCAAAATCATTTTCTTTTCTCAAAATGTCATGAAATTTTAAATGAAATGAATTTAATTGAAAATAAACTTGTAAATGTGTAGAGTACACATCATGGAGATAAGGTGTTATGATGATGTAAAAACTCAATCATGTCGTATAAGTTAAAAAACATTCTCTTCATACTTTTTCTGAAAAAGTCAAAAGTACATCATATGGTAAAGAGAATAAATATTCCTTCCATACCACATAGTAAAAGTCAAAAGGGGATAAAAATGAATTTAAAATACTTAAAATAATATTAAACATTTCATATAATCATTTTTAGAAACATGGACAATGATGATAAGTATATCCCTAGTAAAAACTTTGGAGTAAACAACATCAGATTAAAATGAGATTGGAAAAGTTATCTGTTACCTTTGGTATGATATGCATCATATGTATCAGAAAATCTTATATAATGATTTAAATAATGTTAATTATTTATTCCAGAATCATAATCATTTTTAGGATATCATTTTTGATTATATCTTTATCTGTTTGTTAGTAACATTTCATTATTACTCTTTATTCGGGCATTAATACTTTACATTCTTATGTATGTTTTGTCAGATAGGTTCTTATTGAAATTTTTTACAGCTATTTCATTTAAATAATGGTATTATTATAATATATATCATATTTATTCCTTGAATTAATTTATAAAATCCTAATTTAATGGAGATTATGTAGAACGAATCACATCGCAACGTGGAGATGGTAAGTTGTATGTCTTCAAGAGCGATGATATCATCCCCATAATTGTTGAGTGGTATTGAATTGGATTGTATATCATAATCAGTATCATGTTATATTAATCATATATAGTTAATTTTTACACCAATATACCCATCCATGAAAGGTGATTGTGAAAAACAGATTACGTCATGGTGTGGAGACGGTAAGTCATACATACGCACACACAATGATTTCATTTCTCTTAGGATGGATAGAAGTTGAAATAGGTTTGTTTTATATTTTTAATAAAATATAAGTATATGATTGATACTGATGTTATTAATTTATAATGAAACAGCTAAAAAATATTATGTTGAAGAAGAAAGAAATTTGAATTAATTGGTAGAATAGATTACCTCTTCCTCGACGTGCGTCCTTTAAATTTTCACTTATGGAACTACAGTTGGTCTTTTGAGAAGAAGAGAACCTCTAGAATGTTACTAGGGATGTTAAAAGGGAAATTTTCAGGGTTTGGGTGAGATTGAAGTCTCAAAATGGAGTGATGATGAGAGGTAGGAGGTGCCCCTTTATAAGATAGGAGAGGGGCACTATAGGAAACTCTCAAAAATATTACGTAATATTAAATTCAATATCGACTAAAAATGGTCCAAAACTTATTTAATTGAAATATTAATGATTTTTATTCGAATAAACATCATCAAATAATATTTAAACAATTTTATAATATTTTTTTATCCTTCCCTTTTCTGTTTAACCATTTTTTTCCTTTTTAATCTTACCATTATATCATGTTATTTTGACATTGTGAGTTAATGTAATTACCATATCATGTAAAACAAACCAAAAAAAGTTATTTAGGACATATTTGGGCGTATATTAACCATATTTCTGAATTTTATATTTTTAGAAACAAAACATCTTTAAATATACAATTTTAACTTTTAGGTTATGAATTGTGCCAATTTTGGATAGTATTCATACCTAACTTTTTAAAAAATTCATGAAAACTTTATTCATTCTAATATAAGGCATTAACTCACAGATAATATATTAATTTCATCAATAAAATTACATTATTACATCAAAATAACCAAATTAATTTTTTTAATATTTATAAATTCATTTATTTAAATAAATCATTAATGCGGTAATCACTTTATCATATTTGTGTCAAAAATAAAAATATATATATAAAATATAAAAATTATAAATAAACTACCATGATGTAGGAAATATTTTTATCTTTCTAATAACTATTTATAGGAATGGATATCAGTTATATAACACTATATTAAAATCTATTTATTAAAAGATATATGTCCAGGTTATAATTTTCTTTACATTAAATTATTTCTTATAAAATTTCATTTTCACATCCATGTGAATCCATGTGGTCCCAAAATATACCCCTGGAAGCACCTGTTCAGATATATTAAATCCAATAGTATTAGGACACATTTTAGGGTAGTATTATATAATTATATTATTATTTTTTACCATTATTTACCAGATTCACCCTTTAACCATGGTAAATAAAATAATTACTAAAGTTACTATTCATAATGTTCAGAAATAAAAGATAAATATTCAAAGAATTTATACCTTTTGATTCCAAATATGGAATCCATTTTTCCAAATTTCAAACATAGAAGTGGCAGTAATTAATTTAAAAATTATTGTCGTTGTTGAAATGAGAAAAGATGTTTAAATGTCAAAATATTGCAACAGATTGAAATGTTATTACCTATGAATTCAATGTAAAATTAATGATAATGAAATACATTATATTAAATGTTAAAAATGTATTCTATTTATATTATAAAACCATTCAATATTATAATTTAACCATATAAATTATCTCAAGGAAAAATGTTTTTTTAATTAAAATTTGGCATGCTTTTACTAATAATCAAAACATGAATGGTATGAGAAAATTTTCAGAAATTTATCCAAAGTAAATTTTTATTCCCTACTTCAAAATAAAATGTTTATTTTATCATATAAAAATTATTAATGTTCTAATATCATAATTTAAAATGTGTTTTTCATTTGAAGGTAAAAATTAACATTTTAAAAATAGGTTCTTATACATAAAATTGAGTTTCATTCGTACCATATGTCTCAAATATCCATTGGTTGAATATCAATAAAAATATTATATGATGTATATAACAGATATATCTCATTAATATCATTAAAAAATTTAATTATATTTAAAAAATAAAAATATATAATTGATTTATATTTTTCTGAAATAATTTGTAGCCATTGAATTCATAATGCATTTTCATAAGTTAGTTATAATTATTCCCACTATCCTAATGGATATGCTATAGTAGTAATTTTAAATTAAGGATATCTTAGGGTTAGATTAAACTCAAAACTTCATGCAAAGAAAGATACAGAAGAATAGAAATTATTTAAATAAAGTAATTCATAAAAATAGTCGGGTGTTACATTCTACCCCCTTTAACTGAATTTCGCCCTCGAAATTCGACACATGGAAATAAACATATGAGGAAACCTCTCCCAAATAATATCATCAAGTTCCCTTGAATTTACTTCAAATTGGTGGTTCCAATATAAAACTTTAACCAAATGAGTGGTTTTGTTTCGCAGAACTTTTTCGCTATGATCTGGAGTCTCTATCAGTTGTTCTTCATAAGAAAGATCATGCTCCAACGGTATGAAATATGATCTTAGTACATGTGAATGATTGGGTATGTACTTTATCAGCAGAGATACATGGAACACATCATGAAATTGATAGAGAATCAATGGAAGTGTAGATTGTTTTGCTACCTTCCCAACACGATTCAGTATTCCCTCTAGGTTTCCTTCCATACTGTGAGAATAATGCTAAACTCCTCTTCTATTCAGTGTGGTCTTTAGATTTTCCTTTGAATTCAATTTTCCCCTTCTTATGAAACCCATATTACTGATGGGTTTCTCTAATCTCCATCTCAACCATGAGAGTACATCAAAAAATTTCCTCATAGTTATTGATGTCCCTTATGGCTAATTCCATTACGAGACTTGGTTTTATGACACTAAAGATTCAATCAATCATACTCTCAAGTTGGATAATAATTCCAAAATCTTACCTTGCAAGTCTTGTAATATTTTATTTTTAGGTACCAATGGATTCATCATCCTTTTTCTAAAGTTCAAGGAACTCATTATCCATCTTTGATCAAAGAATGCAACGAAAGTACTTATTGAAAAATAAGTTCATGAACTCGTCCCATTCCATGGACTCAACATCATGTATTTTCCTCGTATTCTTAATATGATTCCCCCATTTATCAGCTTCACCATCCAAATTATATACTTCTAAGATGAATTTATTGTGTTCAGAACATTTTAGAACTGAGAATATCTTTTCAGTGGTACTGATCCATTTTTCAGCCACTAATAGATCAGAAAACCCACTGAATGAAGGTGGACGTTGCCTCATAAAGGATTCAACAGAATGCTTCTCCTTCCATTGGTCATTTAGAAGTATTGTATTATTATTATATTGATAATGTTTTGTGAGCACGACTATAAGATTTTCCATTCTAGCACCTATAACATTTGGTTGCTCAAGGAGATAATCATTGCATTGCCCAACGTATTAAGCATTAACGTGTTTCATTAGGGTTCCATCCATTGACTAAAACCAAGATGCATATTGTGAGAAACACTAATCATAATTGGAAATCAACATAATCAAGAATAAAATTTCAATTTATAACTCTTTAGGTTTTACCCGAGGTTATTCATGGTCGTTTTTAAAACACTGGGATTTTATCCTATACTTAGACATATCCTTATGGTTTTACTAAGGATTTATCATCCTAGATTCCAAATTTTATCTATAAATTTCCACTGACACAAACAATAACAACCCATAATTTACATACATTGATATTACTTCAGAATTAATGAATATTTATTAAAACATATAACAAAACCATAACAGGACCGTATAGGTATAGTGTCTTTAGAAATAGGGAATCATAAAAAATTAGTTCATAAAACATCTACACTGTCTCATGATTATTTCATCGTAACAAGACTCATTTTGGGAGTATCATACATAATAGCCTTCTTCATTACCTAGGGAAAAGAAACATATGAAATGGTGAAATCAAATGCATAGTGAGGGTCAACAAAGGAAATATCAAAAATATATAACATTTTGAAATCTTATCCTGCATATAAGAGATCATAATATCATGTTAATGGATAAATCATAGAAGTGAAATATAAGCCCAATAATCATAACAAAAGGAATGAAACTTTGTGGCATACACAAATAAGCATAGAAAATCATTTCATATTAGTCAAGGATCATTGGCAACACCATTATAGCATACAAATCCCATTACTGAACCATGCTCACTCCTTGTTCCAGCCATGTATTACTGAACCATATTTACTTTTCGTCTCATTCATGTCTATATCATCATATATAAATCATTACCCAATTCATTGGAGGGATATATTGTTGCCACGCATCTCATAATAAAACCATTATTATGTGATCCACAAAACATAAACCATTCATCATAGCATAACCCATGGAATTAAATGAGATTCTTAAACATCATTCCATCTTAACATAATCCATATGAGATAAATTGGATTTATAAAAATAATTCTATCATAAAAATAATCAAATAAATGTAATAATTGGGATAAAAACATAACCTAATGTCATCTTAGAGGGAATGTAATTTTCATAAAACACATGAAATTTATTCTTGAGGAAAATATCCTTTCTTCTTAAAAAACGTTTTCTTTTCTCAAAATGCCATGAAATTTTAAAAGAAAATATTTTAATTGAAAATACACTTGTAAATATGTACCGGAAGATTAATGGAAATAAGGCATTATGAAGATGTAAAAACTCATTCATGCCGTATAAGTTAAAAAAACATTATCCTCATACTTTTGCTGGAAAAGTCAAAAGTACCCCATATAGTAGGAAAAAGAATGATTCCTTCCATACCACGTAGTAAATGTAAAAGGGGGGAAAATGAATTTAAACATACGTGAAATAATAGTAAAATTTTTATAAAATCAGTTTTATAAACACAAACATTGATGATAAATATATCTATAGTAAAAACATACGATTAAACAATCTCAAATAAAAGTGAGATATGAAAAGTTTCCCTTACCATAGTTCTGATATGCTTCATATGTATCCTATCCTCTAGTGTAATGATTTTAATAATGTTACTAATTTAATATATAATAATATTCATTTTTATTTTCTCATTTACGATTATATTTTCATCCATTTGTTTGTAACATTTCATTGTTACCAGTAATTCAGGCATTAACTGCTTTACTTTCTTATGTTTGTTTTGTAGGATATGCTCCTATTCATATTTTTTGTTATAGTTAAATAATTTAAATAATTTAATTAGTATAAAACATATAATATTTATTCATTCAATTAATTTATATAATCCTGATTTAATGAACATAGTGTAGAATGAATCAGATCGCATCTTGGAGATGGTAAGCTGTATGTATGCACAAAAGATGATATCATTCCCATAATTGTTTATTGGTATTGAATTGGATAGTATATAATATTTAGTATCATTTTATATTATTCATATATAGTTAATTATCCCACCATTATACACATCCAAGTAAGGTGATGGGGAAAACCAGATTACACCACAACGTGGAGACAGTAAGTCGTACGTACGCACACACAATGATTTTGTTTTTCAAAAGATGGAAAGAAGGTGAAATAGGGTTGTTTCATAATTATAAAAACATATAAGTATATGAGTGATACTGATGATAATACTTTACAATGAAACAACTAATGAAGAGGAAGTATAAGAAGAAGAAATTAATTTGAATGAATCGGTAGAATAGATTACCTCTTTCTTAACGTGCCACCTTTAAATTTCCTCTTAAGGCACTAAAGTTGGTCATTTGAGAGGGCCAAAACCTTTAGAATGTAACTATTGAAGTTTATAAGATAACTGGGAAGGTTTTGGATGCGATTTAAGTCTCAAAATGAAGTGAAGAGGAGATGGAGGAGGTTCCCTTTTATAAGAGAGGAGAGTGGCACTTTAGAAAACACCCAACAATATTAATTTATAATAAATTATATCCTGACTAAAAATTGTCCAAAAAATATTTAATTCTAAGATAAGATGATTTTATTTGAATAAAAATCATCATATAATATTTTGACGAGTTTTTTATATTTTTTTATCCTTATCTGTTTGGTTTAACCTTTATTTTACCATTTTTAAGCTTACTGTGATATCATATTATTTACACATTGTGGGTTAATGTAATTACCATATAATTCAAGTGGCATGTATTTCAGATTGGGGCATGAGTTAAGATCGTGCCCCTTCACAGAACAATTTGAGCAATAAAGAGTCTTCCTACAATTAGAGGAGTCATGTCCTAATACTCTACAATCGAAACAGTATTTGGGCAGGCTTTCATACTCAATACTCAAGATAATTTCCTCCTCATCAGTAGATCAGACACAAGACACCAACTCTGATAAAATGCATAAAACTGTTTATGTTCCTGCTTCAGTTTCTAGGGTTGACTCTGATTTAAGTTTTCCAGAACAGCATTCTTTGGCTGACAGAATCCAGGTGTCTTCACTGCCTGGTCCTTCATTTACTAAATCTGTTGATGGAACTTATGTTGATTCTACAACTGTTTCATCTGTTGTTTATCATGATCCTGCTGAAAGAATATAACAGTCTCCTGTTTTGAAGGTTTTGGACAGTTCAGTCCAGAACAGTGTTGCTTTGATGGCTCCCCCTATTATGAATGTTCTCAAAAAAATATGTCATGATGTTCCTGAATCTCTCCATAGGGAAAATGGAATGACTAATAGTATTACTGTGTCTACTCATCTAGAGTCATCTGACATGGCTGGAACACCATATTTATTTATGAAACATCCTGATGTAAAGGTGAGTAAGGATTCAAATACCCCTACTTTGCAGAATGCTTCTTGTGTGCAGGAAACCTTAGGAAAATAAGATCAGAAAAAGAAAGGCTCTGATGACGAATGGAAACATGCTAGAACTCGAAGCCAAATTAAGAGAGAAAGGAAAGAGCAAATAAAGAGGATGGAAGAAGCTCAAGTGGACAGCTCTGATGAAGATGTAGAATCACTCCTACAACAAGCCAGGGAGATTGAGGAAACCGATCTTGGAGGAAGAGGAAGAGGAAGAGGATGTAATAACATCAGCATTTGGAACGAGATGTGAAATAAAGAACGTATCATTGGGGGAAAGCTGAGGAAAAAGTTTGCCACCCCTGAAAATGGGTGATAAGTTTATCTGTTTTCATTCCTTTTTTGTACCTCTATTGGACTTTCTTTTTAATAATAATCCTGAGCTTTTTCCCTTTAAAAAAAATATAAAAATCTTTCATTAATTAGGTAATCACTACATCATAGTTGTGTCATAAATAAAACTATTCATATAATATCAAAAATTTACAAATAAAATACCCTGATGTATTAAATCTTTTTATCTTTATAATGACTATTTATAAGAATAGATATCAGTTATATAACCATATATTAAAATTGATTTAGTAAAAGATATATTTTCTGGTTATAATTATCATTACATTAAATTATTTCATAGAAAATATCATTTTTACATCCATGTGAATCTATGGGGTCCCAAAATCTACCAAAGGAAGCCCATGGTTGGAAATATTTTATCCAATAGGATTATTACACATTTTTTTAGTATTATATTATTAAAGTATTATTTGTTTACCCTTATTTACAAGATTTACCCTCTCACCATGGTAAATAAAATAATTACTAAAGTTATTATTGAAAATGTGCACAAATAAAAGGAACCTATTCAAACAAATTGGAACTTCTAATTTCAAATATGGAATCCATTTTTCCAAATTCAAAACACATAATTTTCCATAATTAATTTAAAAATTATTCTTGTTGTTGAAATGAGAAAATGGGTTTTAAAAGCCAAAACATTGCAAAAGATTGAAATGTTTTTACCTATGAATTCAATGTAAACTTAATGATAATGATATTAATTATTTTAAATGGTAAAAATTTATTATATTTACACTTTCAAAGCATTAAATATTTTAATTTAACCTTATAAATTATCTTGATGAAAAAAAGTTTCTTTAATTAAAATTTAGGATGTTTTTACTATTAATCATAACATGAAAGTTATCAAAAAAATGTCAGAAAATTATCCAAAGAAAATTTTATATCCCTATTCAAAATAACCTGATTATTTTTTCATATAGAAATTTTCAATTTTCAAAAATCTTAATTTAAAATGGGTTTCCCACTCAAAGGTAAAAATTAACCTTTTAAAAAAATTGGTTCTTATACATAAAATCGGGTTTTATTCATTCCCTATGACATAAATATACATTTAATGACTATCAAAAAAATATTTTATTAAGTCTATAACACATATCTCATTAATAACATTACCAAATATAATTCACTTAAAAAAATACATATATCTAATTGATTTATATTTTTCATAAATAATTAATTGTAATTGAATTCATAATGCATTTTCATAATTTAGTTATAATTATTCCCACCAACCTAATGGATAGGCTATAATGGTAACTTTATATTAAGGTAATCATGTAGTTAATTGAAACTCATGATTGTTTTCAAAGAAACCTAAAGAAGAATAAAAATTATTAAAATAAAATATTTTATAAAAACATCCAACTGTTACAATTGAGTTTTCTGATTTCACAATACATGCTACCTTGTGTCATCAATCTTGATAGGCTCTTCAGAGCATGAAAAATTTGGTTCTATCTATATTTCATCATAGGTTAGTACATGATTTGGATCTGGCATGTATTTCTTTAACAATGACACATGGAACACATTATGAACTTTGGAGAGACTTGGGGGCATCACAAAATTGTAATCTATAGCTCTGATCCATTCCAGAATTTCAAACGGTCCGATGTACCTCGTGATCAGTTTCCTTTTTTTAGAAAACCTTAAGACACCCTTCCACAGAGATCCTTTTAGAATGAAAATATCTCAATCGTGAAATTCCAAATCCGTTCTTCGGTTGTCAGCATAACTCATTTTCCAATATTGGAATTCTTTAATATGAGACCGAATTTTCTTTACCTTTTTAGTTTTCTCTTAGATAAGTTATGGACCTATAATTTTCTTCTCTCCAACATCATACTAAAAAGTTGGAGTATGAAATGTCTTACCATACAATTCTTCTTATACCGCCATTTGAATTATAGAATGTAAAATATTATTGATGCCAAATTCCAATAAAGAAAAGTTTTGATCCCACCTACCTTTAAGGTTAAGAGAGAATGATCTCAACCTGTATTATAGTGTTTGAATAGTCATTTCAGACTGTCTGTCGGCTTGGGGGTGATAAGAAAAACTCATATGATGTTGAGTATCCAAATTCTTATCGATAATTTTCCATAATTTTGATGTAAACTTGGGATATTGAGCAAACAAAATGGACACAAGTGACCATGAAGTCTTAAAAATTAATTAATGTAATGTATTGTCACGGGCTCAAATGGTAAATCCTCTCCTATAACAAGGAAATGGGATTATTTTTTGAGACGATCAACAATTACCCATATTTAATCATTCCTTTCTATGTTTCCTTGGTATTCTTATGACAAAATCCATCATAATGTCATCACACTTACACATAGGAATAGGTAGATGTTGCATGACCCCTCTAGGATGTTGTCTCTTGACCTTCACTTATTGACAAACTAGAATCCTTGACACATAGTTAGCAATGTCTTGCTTCATTTTATCCCACCAAAAATGTTCCTTCAGATCTTTATACATCTTAGTGAAACCATGGTTTATTGAGAAATTTGAGCTTTTATAATTGTCTAGTAGTTCCTTTTTAACTCAGGTACTGATGAAACACATAAACTCTTCAAAATTTCATAACTCCATCCACATACACAAAGTCTTCCAATCTTCCATCGTTAACCGGTTTAATTTTCTTTTGATTATTGTCATCATTTTACTGATATAATTTTGTCTTCAATAGTAATGATGGTTTAACAATAATTTTATAGAAAAAATACTTTTCCCCTTCTATAAAAATTCCCATGTTCATCTTTAGTAGATCCATGAATATATGATCTCTCTCAATCCTCATTTGGATTAGAAGTCCATGATCTATCCTTCTTAATTCGTCTTCCTCCCGATTTTACTTTCCTAGGTGGTAGTGTATTAAGAAATCATTTTCTTTGAGTAACTTAAGTCATCTCCTTTTCCTCATATTGAGTTCTTTCGGTATAAAAATGAATGTCAAACTCTTTTAATGTATATATATATATCACATCTTTCACCATAGGCATAATTTCTACATACTTTCAGAGAAAAAAATACAGTTGATAATTTGAGATTGTTAGTTAGATAATTTTTCTCATGAGTCTTCAACTACCATTATGCAAAAGCAATAAAATTATCATTTTTCATAAATATGAATCCCATTCAACTCTTTGATGCATCATGGTATATCACAAATCCATCACCTCTTGATGGAAGAGTCAAATTTGGAGCATTGGATAATCATCTTTTCAATTCTTCAAATAATTCTGTACATTCTATTCTCCATACAAACTTAAATGCTTTACCTATGATCTTGGTTAGTGGGTTATCATGTCTAGTGAAATTCTAGATGAAACGACGATAGTAACCAGCTAAGAAAATAAAACTATGTACCTCAGTTATGTTCTTGGAATGTTTCATTCTTGGATTTCCATTATATTCATAGTATCAACTAATATTCCATCTTTATAGAAAATATGGCCAAAAAATAAACTTATTGATTCCAAAATTCTCACTTGTTAAACATCCCAAATAATTCAATTCATGTATGATTTTTTAAAATAATCATCAAGTGATTCTCATTATCTTCGTATATTTTGAATTATACTATGAAATCATTGATAAATAACACAATAAAGTAATCAATATATTCCTTGAAAACTCTATTAATTAGAACCATGAAAACATAGGGTGAGTTATTCCATCCAAAAGGCATGACTGTAAACTTTTAATGCCCATAACTGGTTCGAGATGTTGTCTTTGGAATATATTCTTTCCTCCCACACAACTGATGATTTGCAGATCGAAGGTTATTATTCAAAAAATAGGGGGCTCTATGAATTTTATCAAATAAATATTCAATTCATTATAAAGTATACTTGTTCTTTACTGTATTATATCTGATTTCTCTATAGTCAATGTACAGCCATGTGAATCCATCTTTCTTCTTGACAAAGAGGACATGGGATCCCCATAGAGAAACCCAAAGTAAAATAATCCATTTTTCACTCAATTCCTATAATTTTTGTTATCTCTACTAATTACACATTGGTAATTCTATAGGGAGTATTTTTTATACATCTTGTACCCATAATTAAATCAATAGAGAACTCAACTTTTTACTCTGGAGGATATCTAGGTAAATCCTTTAGATTTACATCAGTGTATTCTTGCACAATAAGAACATATTCAATTTGAATATTTCATTCCTCACCTATAGATATTGTGTTCTATTCATCACCAATAATTTCATTCAATAGAGCTAAAGGTGGTGGATCTAGGTAAGAATCAGATGGTGAGGTTTCTGCTCTAAAGATAAGGTATTCTACACCATTCTCAAAAATTTTAACTTACATCTTCTTTCAATAGTTCTTAACATCATAATTTTATAGCCAATTCATACTGAGAAATATTTCAAAGTCAAGCAATGGTATGATGATAATGTTATAAACTAAAACATGATTATGTGTCATGAGGGGGGCCCATCGACGCATTGTTGTTGTAATGATACATCCCCTAGCAGTATTGAATTATAACTCCATTATTAAACCAAATTGGATGTGACTGATTTTATTAGAAAACTAGGATGACATAGAGTTATGTAATGATACAGAATCAAAAAAAAAGCATTGGATATGTTTGAGGAAACAATTAAAAAAACGGATACCACATCATTAGCAACTTCATCCTCTATGGTTGTAATCACATAAGAATTCCCTTCCTCTCGTCGCCATTTATGAGGCAAGATTCCTTGGTGCATAGGACACTCATTTTAATAGTGTCTCATCTCTCTACAATTTTAGTATTGATCATAATTGACTTGTCTCTTCCCCTTGAATTCACTAGATCAATGTTCCTTTTCTCTACACTTTTAGAAAACTCCCATGTCATTAAAGCATTTCCGAGGAGGATTATTTCTGCAGTTCTCGTATAATGGAAATTTATACCTTCCCTTTTTCTTCATTGGCACCTCATCCTTTCCAGGGTTATTATAATTCTCCTTCTTAACATTGTTTACCTTGAAAAATATTGATCTAGAAAATTCCTTCTCTATTTTGATGGACCATAATAAAATTTCATCACATGATGAAAATGTTTGAGAAGCCAATTCCCTTTGATGAATTGACATAATACTGTCAAAGAAATGAACAATCTATCCTTCTGAATCATGTAAATAATCTATAGAAAACATGGATAATCTTTTGAAGGAAGCCTCATAATCCACAACACTCTATTCTTCCCTTTTTTTGGGTACATAATTTCCTCTTCATATCATTTCGCTGTTCACGAGGGAAATATTTGTTGAAGAGTATTTCCTTAAAATTTCTCCATTCCATATTTTCTATTTCTTCTTCCTATATGGTATTCTTGATTAGGATCCACCATCGATCACCATCACCCAAGGGGAAATATATACTTCCAGTACTACATTTGCATTTTCATTACACCTTAATTCCAAAAATATATTTTCAGTGTACCTGATCCACTACTCAGCTACCACCAGGTTAGTAGTCCCACAAAAACATGAGGGCTTCTACTACATGAAATGATCCATTATAGGTGCAACATGGTTATTTGTCACAGCTTTAGTATGTTGTCCCAATATGGCAATGATCTGATCTTATCCAGCATTAACAATTTTGAATATATTAGTGGGGAAATAACTACATTGTCCGTCGGTATTTATTCCCCTTCTTCTATTAGGTGCCTTCACAAAATAATGAAATATACTAAATTAGTTCATAATTCATAATTTCGAACTATAAAACACTTTATCTAAAAAACTATGAACAACTAATCTCATAATCATAAAAATTATTTCTATTTACTTTTAGATCCTTCATAATGGTTTGTAAAGAAAATTTGAATTATCCTATGCATATCCCCCATGAGCTGCTAACTAGGTTCACATTAAGGCACGTTTTCATATACTATGATACCTAAGGTCAAGCCCAAAACTCCTTTTCGGAGTTGTTACTCCACGGTACATCTTATCCATAACCATGTACACTTGTAGTATCGAGAAAGGGATGTATTTTCTAGGAAGACCCAAATAATCTCTACTTTACCAAAATTACTGGATGTTCTTATATGATTATCCTCAAAGTCTAACTTTGTCTTATGTCCTCTTATCTAGGTTTCCTAAATCTAGTTTACATAGTTTTTGCTAAACATCCTTTGATACCAACTGTAACAACCTGACCCTAGATGCCTAGATTCGGTGCATTACTTATAGATTTTCATTATTAAAAGGAATGAAATCCTGAATGAATCATCAGTTTAGTAGTATTGAAGAAAATATATACATACATGTAACTCAGATTACATTGGTAAAGGTATCAAATTACAATATAAAACAAAAAATAATAAATTGCATCGATGAGAACTTGAAAAATGGTCTCCTCCTCAAAATCTATTTAAGGTAAACAAATTAAAGGGAATAGATAAAATTATTAGTAAGGGTAAAATATATCTGAATCACAATGAACAATAAATAAATCATAAACAAATTTTTATATTCAGTATGGCATGGTGAATAAATGAAAAATACACACCATTAATAAACTGAGAATCAAACTGCATCCGTCGATTTTGTCATTGTGAAATCACCATGGATAGTAATAATTGAAAATGATTAATGATAATTCTTATGAATTTGAAATTATTTATCTAGAACATGATACAACTATACCATCGAAACGTTTTAAGTATGTGTGTAGATACCCGTCTGATTCTATTTTGGAAACAAACTCGAATGATTTTTCTCAAACTGATTTTTCTCATAAGACCTGTCGATGTATAGAGGGGATATATTGAGACCCGACCATCACTGGAAGTCAAAATAATTATTTATACATATATTTAATACAAGTAAAATATTCCTTCATAGTATCTTCATAGAGTAGAGGATACAGATTCATTAATATTTTCATAGTTAAAACAACATCACAAATAAAGCTCTTATGTAAATGGGTATATGGATTAAGAAACTAAGCATATATATGAAACCATAATATAGATATATGATATATTTACAAGTTAAAATGAAAAATTATCTCATGGGGGATGTAGGTAAACCACATAAGATTGGTTAGGTGCACAATACCCATTAAATCACAATGAAATGGAAACTGAAACACAGTCCCTTCCAATATTGTAATCAATCATGTTATTAATCATCAAGAGAATCACTGAATACCATTAATATCAAAAAATCATGATATTATATATCCAATGGAAGTAAACATACACTAAATATGATAAATAAGAGGCGAACAATGGAAATCTCGCAGAAATAAAATTGATGTGAGAAACCCCTAACCTTATGCCCGAAGGTGTTCTCGATTGATCTTAAAGACCTAAATAATCATATTTATTATCATTAGTTAGAAATTCCATAACCTCTTCTACATTTAATTTACTAATTATAACCTTATTATGTTCATTCATTTCCACTTTTATGGTTTTAAAAGGGTCTTTTTTTTGTTTTGGAAGCATTTTCTTCCTTCGTTTTCATTATCAGTTAAATTGTATTCGTGAATGGAAGTTCATTTGAAATTCGGTAAAACGTATAGAATTTTTAATATATATTATTAGTTACATTAAATAGATATAAATGATCTTATAATGATATATTTTATATACCCATAGTATGACTCATTAGATAAAATTTTGTGATAAATGCTTGAAATAACTTTGCGGTTTAGTGCACAATGAACTTTTTATTATTATTATTTTATATTATGAATGTGTATGGATTATAGAGAATTTTATAAGATAGAATACATATATTATGATCTGTTTCAACCATTAAAAATTATGAATTAATAGTTGTGAATATTTTAATAGAAATTGAAAATTCGACGTCCATGAAAGTGATAAATTAATAAATCTCAGACGATAATTTCATTTTTAGTATAATTGGAGGGGAAAGAGAAAAGATGATGAAATATTCAATTATAATAATAAAACTATATCTTATATAAGGAAATAAAATTATCATAGCATTTGGATGAGGTGAGTTTAAGAGAGAGCCACAAAAAATGGAACTTGTAAAAGAAGTTGAAAGAAAAATTAAGAGAGATTCATCTCTTGAGTACTCCTCATGATAATCTCTTTAAAGCCTTGGTTTTTTGGACTTTTGGTGGGACCAGAAGGACTTGGATGAGGGGGGTGGCCTTTGGATGTTTATTTGGAAGAAAATAGGTAAGGCTCAAAGCTTGAGTGGTGTCGGAGGAAGGGGGAATGATAGTTGTATTTTAATATTTTTTCTCAAGACTATGAACAGCCATGATTAATGTGACCCCAAGTAGTAATAATTAAATTAAATTTCTATCCATGTGGGCTTACATCATACTTTCATCACATATAATACATTAAAATAATTATTTATCATTTATCATAATTTATCGTATTTACTGTTCATAAAAAATTTATGAATTTCAGAAAAATCCAAAAATTCCCCCTTACCATTTTTTAATGTGAAGAATTCAAAAATGAACATAATTTTTTCAAAATATGTTTTTACAAATTATTTATTTAATTTTTAAATAAAATCATAATTTATTCAAAAAAATTAAATCTATAACTCATTTATAACACCTTTAAAAATTATTCAACATCACATTACCTTATAACATTAATAAAAAAAATAATGACCAGATTTAGTATTTATAAGGGTCATATTAATATTAATAAGGGTATATTACTGTTCACAAAAAATTTGGTTTTATTAGACTCCAAATAAGCTACTTATCACAACTGTAGAGGACAGTTTTTTGAAATTCAAAACACAGAAGCGTAAAATTTATGTTTAACAGCTAGGTTATGACATTCTCTTATAAATAACTATGTGTTGTTTCAAAAAGACTTATTGCTTCATGGAATATAGGCTATTTAATAAATATAGAGTATTTAAGAGAAACATACGATAAAATTTATAGTCTGTTATAATAATGACGTAGATCAAATTGAAAAGAATGATACATGAAATTTGTACCTAAACCAAATAGAAAAATTATTATTGGTACGAGGTGGGTTTTCTAGAAAATTTCGGTGAAGATGGTGTAGTGATAAGAAACAATGTAAGATTGGTGTGTAAACGCTACTCACAAATTGAAGTAATTGATTATGATATAACATTTTCTATTGTGTAAATGTTGGAGATAATTGGATTTTTTCATTCTATTTTTGAACAACGAAGTAACTAAATTTTTCGGATTGATGTGAAGTCAGAATTTTTGAATTGTGAACATGATGTGGAAGTTTATATTGAAAAACTATGTATATATTCTGTTGGGAAGAATGAAGTTTATATGTTTATGTTGAAGAAATCCTTGTATGGTCTAAATAAAGATCAAAGGTCCTGGTTTTCCAAATTGGATACCTTCTAAAGAAAGTTGAGTTCTAAAAAAGAAGGGTTGATAGTAATATGTACTTGAATGATTTTGAGGAATTTTCTCTCATTTTAATTTTTTATGTTGATGGAATTATCATTACTAAGAATTTTGATATCACTTGTGAAGGAGTTTTTGAAGAGATGAAAATTTTGTATGGGATGTCAATGTTGGGTGAAATTAAATAATTACTTTAGTTACAAATCGTACTAAATAAGAAACATAAATTTCATTCTCAAGATAAATATGATAAGTAAATTATTAAGAAGTCTGGAATGGAAAATTTGAAATCTTTTTTCGAACCAATTTTAGTGGGACCCAAGTTTAATTAAGTTTTATAAGGTGAAGAAGTTGACTCTAAAGAGTTTTGGAAGATGGTTGTAATTGTTTTGTATTTGATAAGAAGATAAATTTTTTATGTTTTTCCCTTATATGAATGATTCCAAAATCTTGGAAAAAAGTCACACTTATTTTCTAAAAAACATATTCATAGATACATTAAATGAAAAACAAATTTCAGAATCGGATATGATAGGTCAAAAATAATTGACTTGTTTTGGTATTCAGATACTAAAAGGGAAAGAAGTATTGAAGCTAGATGATCCACATATTGTGGATTTTTCTTCCTAGGGAATGTTTTTGAATGCTGAAATACGAAGAAAAAAAATCAATAACTATTTGCATGGATAAGCATAGTTAGTTCCTACCACTTAAGTTTTCACAAAACTCATGTTGATAAAGACTATGTCGGAAGACTTACTTGTTGAAGTGAAGTTACCCTTGTTATTGGGTTGTGATAATCCAAGTGACATTAACCATTGAAGAAACTTAGTACAATATTCTCATTCACAACATTAAAATATCAAATACCACTATATCAAAGAGCATGTGTAGAATAATTAATTTAAGTTTGAGTATGTTCCCATATTGGATAAAGTTACTAACATCTTCAAAAAACATTACCAAAGGAAGGATTTTTCATGCTGAAGTTGAACATGGGTGTCCAACCTCTTTCTCATCAAGATAGAGGAATTTTTCCCCCTATCTCATGTTTTCATTGGATAGTGTTTTCACGGTGGAGAATTGATTCATAAATATATCCATTAATATGTTCTAATCCTTTTAAGGAATCATGTATATATGGGGAGTTTTTGGTAAGATATGAAATCAGTATGTAAGTTTGTAAACTAATATAATATTTTGTTGGAGAGGATGTAGGAAACGGTTTTTATAGGTAAATGGAAGAAGTGAAGTAATGTGTGAAGTAAAGGTGTAAAGATGAATGAGTTCGTCAAGTCACAACTTTTTGATAGCATGGTTTTACTATCAATGGTTCTTTTTTCCTACAATGAAATAGCTCACATAGGCTTATAATTGTTGATTAATGATCCATATCATGAGGATACGTAGTAGATTGATTAATTAATAATGGTTGATAACAAAATATAAAGGGGGAGAATTTTGGGAACATGTTTTTTTAAGATTGTTTTTGGATGATATAAGTTTGTGTTAATTGTTTGAATTTTATTCAAGGGAAGGAAATAACATTACATTGTATGTTTTAGTGATTATATGAAAATAATGTAAGGCTGAAAGGTAATCAGAAAAGAATGAATGGTTGAAAACTAATCAAAAATAAAAATGAAATCACATTACCATGAAAGTTTTGGTGATGAGAACAAAACAATGAAAGGCCGAAAAGTAATTAGAAAATAATGAAGGGTTGAAAAGTGCTAAGAAAATTTGACACTTATTGAAAATAAAGTTCTTCTATTTTGGTTATCTATTCTAATGATGGTTTGTGAAGAATAGTGATTTTCATACTGACATTGTGTCCAGAAAGAATTTTTTGATCGATATGTGAATATTTATTCGATTTTAAAATTATCCATACCAACTCTAAATATTATTTTCTGATCTTGGAGTTCTCATAAATCATAAGTGATATAATATACTTCTGATGCAAGAATTATGATGGATAGGGGTAGAAAATGTTATTACATTCTGTTTGAGGTTTGGATGAAATGAAAAAAGTTTTTCAAATTATTGAAATTAATATAACATTAATATGTAAGTCATATGATTCTATGCTAATTTTAAAGTAATCAAAGTCACGTAGAAGTCATGATTACTAGAAGATGTATGTGGAATAAGAATGTATATAGAGTAAAAATTTTCCAATCTAAGACCATCGATGTGAGAATCAATAGAAGTGAAATTATTTTAAGGGAAAATAGATCTAAGTGGTGGTTTTGGGACCAATGAATAAGTGAAGAATGGGGAGTGGTTTGGACCAAGAAACTTGATGATGATCAATAATTTGGTCAACCATTTTCATCAGGTTGAATTATAATAGAGTTAGCTCAAGAAAAAATGAATCATTGATTTGTTTTCCAGTGGGTCGTGATGAAATTAATTGTTTGTTTTACAACTAATACTAGACTCATTGGAATGGAATTTAAACTTAATCCTTAGATAGAAAAAGCGGCTGATCCATCAGATTCATGATGACATTGATACTTCATTAGAATAAGTATCATTGGTCAAAATATTAGATTAAAAAGATATTTGTTGGAATATTTTTTTTAAAGGGTTTCCTAAGGGGGTTTTGGTAACAGTATAAGTTATGAAAATATTTATGGAAATAAAAATAAATGGAAGTCTAAAAAAAGTCGCAACTATTTTTATGGAAGAATGGTTTTGAAGTTGTTTTCCTTCAACTGGTAAAACACTTCGAAATGTTTTTTGTTTTATAGGTGGTATAGAAAATAATAATGAAAATACATCATTTCTGAATATTTTTCATCATAATAAATAAATCGAAATGATAATTGGCATCAAAATGAAGAATTATTAGAAATTATAAAGCTGATTGAAATTGTGAGAAGTTTCCAAAATGTTAGAGAAGAATCAAGATGATTTGAGAGGCTCTAAATAAGTCAATTATTATGTATAAATACATATGAAATTTGAAGTGAAGTAAATTTACTTAAGTGGGAAAACATTTTTAGAATCTCACCCAAACCACTTTTGTTGCACCTGTATATTATAGGAAGTACATTTTACTTTTTATCACATGTATTTTTCATTTCTGAAGATAGAAGAGGAATGCATTGGATGTTTTAGAGAGAAGTGGTTTTTATAAAGATAATTCTTGAGTAAGTCTAACAGATAGATGATTTGTGAGGAAGGAGAGTTATAACAGTTACTAGATCAGACCAAGCAATCAGATGAAGATTTCTGAGGAATGATGGAAGAAGGTCATAATTTTTCACCAGTATTCTGAAAGAGTTATAATTCTGGACTGAGAAATAATATTGTAGAATCATACCGATCCATCTGTCTATACTTTTGTACCGAGAAGTTCTTACCTTCTACTGGGTAGGAACATAAATAATTGTTTTAATAGTTATAAAAAAGTGGAAGTTGATTCATAAGAAAAGTAACTTATTTTTTACTGGTTGGTGATGGTTTCATTACATGTTATAAAAACATATGTCATATCAGTTTGAAAAAATGAAGCACATTCAATATTGTACTAATTGTGGTTCCACACAATTGTATGGGTATGTCTTACCTATAGTATCCACATAAAAGTATTCTTTTGTAGTGTACTATGTGGTATTTAATTGATTCAAAACAATCCCATGGATACGGAAACACTTTCTGACTAGTGAACCTCATAAATACTTGTGTTCCTATGGGTGAGTGATTATTTTGTTTTCATAAAAGATAAAAACGTTAATAGGAGGTGAATTTTGTTTCAAAAGAAATGAAACTTAAAGAAATAGATATCACTAATTACCACCCCCTCTCAGTCATACATTGATCTTGTATGAGAAATAAAAGGAAGTGTACAAATCGAACATGAGGGAATGAAGTAGGAGAAATATTGTTATATGATCCTAACATAGCTACTGAAATTGAAGATAAGGCTAGATCCATTCGATAACAATTAATGTAATATCAAAGTCGATAGAAAAGTTATATAGGATATCATGAGTGTGGGCTGGAATTTTATGTTACTGAGAATTGTTTTCTATTAATTTATCCATATATTAAGCTTATGTGATTCATGAAGAAAGGAATTTTTAGCCCTAGGTAAATTGTCCCCTTTCACATTCTTTATTGAGTCAGGATGGTAGCATATCATTTAGAAATCCCTTTGAACCTCTCTCTAGTTCATGATGTGTTCCGTGTTTCTCTCACGAGGAACTACAAAATTGTGCCTTAGCATGTACTAAATTCAAGGGTCATACCCCTAAATAAAGATAAATATTATTAGGAAAAACCAGTGGAGTTTTGGATTGTAGGGATCATGTTCTATAAAATACGGCAACTCACCTAGTCAATGTTTTGTGGTGAAACCACCAATTTGATTAAGTTATATGGGAAATTGATGATATAATGAGGTAGAATTACCCTTATACATATGAATTAAAGTGAAATAATTTTTAGGGTGAAATTCATTTTAATGGAGGTATAATGTAACACGCCTATATTTTAGGAATTGTTTTTTCAAATAAATTTATTTTCATTGATTGCTTGCATTATATGAAACAACGAGTTTAAATGAACATCAATATATTATCAAAATATTGTTATATAATGTGACATTTATCACCAAGATGTTAGATTTTGGGAAAAAATATGAATAAATAAATAATAAAAAATTTATTATTTAGAAATTATAAAATAAATTCATTGGTTTGCAATTTATTAGAAATGTAAATAAAAATCATTTCAAAGTAAAATAAATGTTTTTTCTTGGAAAAATATTTTTATATGCATAATGTGTTTTTATATTAATAAATTAAATTAGTCACTATTGGTTAATGATTTACATGAAATATATATTTATAATATATATTAAATCAAATTTTTGATATTCATCTAATGTTTTCATATGCTTGGGATAAGAATAAATCGTTTTTATGCATAAAAATGTATTTTTTTTCTAACAAGTTGTTTTCTCATTTTTTATTAACATACATTAAAAGTTATTTTATTCAATATTAGAAAATATATTTTCAAAAATATTTTTTATTTTTTATATCATAATTTAAAAATTATCTTATAGTGATTTTTCTATAATTTTCTGAAATTATAATTTTTTCAATGAATATTTAAAAATATGAATTTTTATTAAACTTTTCCTTCCCATTTAAAGAATTAAGAAAGATAAATTTTGTTTTAAAATGGTTTAAAAGTAAAATTAGTTAAATTATGATATTATTAATACAATTTAGATAATTTTAATAAATTATATTTTGAATTTTTATATAAAAACATTTTATACTTAAGAAAAAACCTTCTTTGGAAAAACTCTTTTCGACATGTTTGAAGATTTAATTTTCATTTAAATTATACCTATTATATCAATTTAATTTGGTAAAACGGATTATATATTTGAAATAATATTAATTAACATTAGATAATAATTACTTCTTAATTATTTATCATAATTAATAATAAAAATAGTAAAACAATATGTTACCACGGTTAAGGTTAAAATAGTTTTACAAGGGGTTAAACCAAAATGATAAGGGTTAAAATGAAAAAAACATTATATAACCCCAATGCTAGATTATATTACTACCTTAACCTCATTACCTTATAATATGATCCATTTTTGTGGCTAGTTTCTTAAAATGTGACTCTATATTATTCTAAAATTTTGAAAAAATACAAGTCTGCCACTCACCTATATTATAAGAGGGAACCGAATCTCATCTCCTCTCCACACATAAATAAATTTTGGATCATATAATAACTTATCAAATAACTTAATTACATCCCTCCACATGACCTATATTAACTAGTTTGATCAGAAAACAGTCCTAGTAAGTATTTATGTATAAACTGTAAAAGGTTGTCTAATGAATATGTATCATTCTTAATTGAGGATTTTAATTTTAGTTTTTCTAATACCTACGTCAAATATTATTAAAATATGATAAAATAATTTAATTTTTACCTTTAATATACTTATTTTTTATTATGTTAATGTAATTACCTATATCTATCTCCTCATCCATTAAACTGTAAACCCAATTGTCGATTATGTGTACAGAAGGCTATTGCCTCACGAACCAATGTAATTTTTTTCCATATCTACCTCACATGACTAGATATAATGATGGATTTAAGAATTATATATTTTATTTATCATATATTTGTACTTTTGGAATTATAATATCACATATACCTTCTAACACTATAATCTATTGGAAAATTACAACGTTGCTCATGCATATGTGTGGACTACAGCCTCCACATAGTGAAATGATATGTTTTTTTAATTTATTTTGAAATATATGGTTATAAGAATTGATTTTATAAATATATATGATATATGTAATTTTATAATTATTCAATATGTGTTAATTAATATTTTTCTGTCATTTATTATATTCTACAAAAAATGGTTACCACATTCATCTATATGTACGACATACCATCTCTGTGAACGGTGTAATCCATTTTTATGTATATACATTTCTAGGTAAATATAAATACGCATATAATTAATATATATTTTGCTTATAAAATTATAAAAATTATTTATATGATTTAATCATGATCAATGTAAAAGGAATAAAACTACCAAACCAAAACAGACATGAAAAATGAAGAAGTTATCAAATGGAAAATAGTTATTAGTAAAGAATTGATAATAAATAGGTGAAAATGTTATAAATAAATCTTATATGGTATGATGTATATTATTATGTTTTTAAGATATGTATAACAAAATTATATTTATTATAAAAGATTTTCAAAGACATATGAAGGAATCCAGACCTGATGTAATGGTTTATCATCTCGAATTGTATTCTTTCAGACATATGTTTTGTTATAAACTTATATTATTTATGAGGAATCATAAATTCCAGCAGAAATTTAACATCATTAATTTATTCTTATTATTAATAATTAATTTTTCATTTGATGTCATTATTTTATGGTTCTTATAATTCTGATGTTACTAATGTGGTAAGTGTTTTATGTTACAATATCATTATTTATGAAGATTAGTTATGATTATTTTTTTGGTGATGAAATTTCATGATCTACCTATCAAAAAAATACTAAATTTAATTAGAATTTGGTTATTATTTCATATTAATTTTTCTTCCTCCATTTAATAACTCAATAGACTGAAATAATGTTTTTAAGTAAAACCTACTTTATTTCATTCTTTGAATAGAAATTAGTTTTCTTTTATATCCATGATTTGTAAAAGTGTTTTCAAGAATATTTATAATATTACATTATTACTTTACAAATCCATTTATACCAATTATCAAATTTTTTTTAAAAAAAACTTATAATTAATCTTCTTTTTATTTTCAACGCAATGTAATTTTTGAATTTTTCAAAAATTATGAAAGTTATTTTTTTCTTTTAACTTATACAGCATGAACATAATTCCCTATAGTAAAGACCACTCAATGATTTGAAGCTTACATTATAATTTTTCAAGGTTATTTTTAATGAAAATTCTCCCCTTAATATTTGGTAATTTTTGTGAATTTAAATTAGTGATTTCAAAGTGAAAAGTGTATCTTCCTCATGAAATATTCCAAAGAATATTTTAATGAAATTATCTTATATGATAAATTCATTTCAGGATAATTATGTTTTACTGGTTATATTGTCAAATTAAACCTCACTTATTATTTATCTATATGGTTTAATAATATGATGATAATTATTTTTGAAACTTATTTATTTTCCATGGGTTATGCTATGATGAAATGATGAAAAGTTTATGGACCCCATTTCCTTTACAAGAGCATTGATATGATGAATTTTTTATGATATTTTGAAACACATATGAATAGTTTTATTTATGTGATGGGGTTATATAATTATATATCCCTCCAATGAATTGGGTAAATGTTATATCTCATGAAACAACACTGAGGAACAAGACAATGTGCTTGAACCACTATTGGGAACAAGTCGACGTACTTGATCTGATTTGGGAAACAAGTTGATGTGCTTGATACTCTTTGAGAAAAAAGTTGATGTGATTAATACACAATGTGAAACTAGTTTTTGTAATGCCAAAACCCCAGTTACCTAAAATCAGTGCATTATTACATAACATTATCTTGATTCAAGGAATCATGTCTCGAATGACCGACCAGTTTAGTAGCCTTGGAAGTACTATATAAATACATATGTTTTACATTACATTATGAAATACAAAAAACAAAATTTTTCCCCTTTCAACACTCTTATATACCTTAACATATTCCTATAGGTTAATTGTAATATATTTCTTTTCATCCTGGGAAAAATAATACATAAGAAAGGGGTGAGATCAGATTCTCAATAAGTATAACAATATAGCAGGAACATTCATAAATAAGAATTATCATTAAGGAAATGTATAAGACTAGAACACAAGCCTTTTAACTTATACTTCACCATAATATGGAAAATATAAATCAATAAATGACATTTACTTATTCACAGGGATATTCTACTAGTCGAATAATCACATGTTATATCAATAACCAATTTCATAATGTTAGGATGCATAATGCCAGACATCATAACCACGTAGTCAAGGCCTTGTGCCAAGACTACAAATAAGATTTTTTCAAGGCCTTGTGCTAAGACACTAGTTTGCCTCATGAGACCTACTGATGCATCGAGGAGCTCTAGCGGGCTCCACCCATTACTTACTAAGTCCAATTCATTACTCATATGAATAGGATTAAACATAACATAAACATTCGTATTAAAACTAGCATATGAAATTTCAATACTTTATCCCTAAACCATGAATGGTATAAAAATAACACATCCATAGTCAAACATATCACAAATCCTTCAATACATTATGAAATATTTTTATCACAACAAATCAACCTCAATTATGAATAATATCTCGTAAAGGATATTCCATCCATCTAATGGCCCGAAGGCCTTCATTTGATTTATTGATTTTTGATAATCCACCTTTCAAGGGGTGAGTTGGAACCCTTACAATGCTCATAGGAATAGGTATTACATGGAACTATAATCCTTATAGGAATTCATTGCCTCTAGGCTTCAAACATTACAAACAACCCATACTAACTTCTTGGAACATCTCCTCCCAGCATCTTCATCATTAAATCATCACTCCACCTTCACATGTTTGTTCGTCTAGGCTATCCCATGAATGCACATGCTTGTCCTGATGGCTGGTGCCATACCCTCTCATTCTTCCAATACATTTAGATTCTTATATGTTGAAATCCCCTTGTTCATCCTCCTATATAGCTTGTTCATTGTAGTTTGTATGGTTTTCTTCTACACTAATAGTGGCCTGAAGGCCTGAGGTGGCCTGAAGGTCTCACTATTTATAAAGAAGCTATTTAAAAATGATTTTTGAATCAAAGTTTTCCATGCCAATTTGAAACATTTAAAAGGATTTTCAATTTTAAAACATTACTTCCCATATAAATAGAACCATAAAACCATTTTTAAATCATGGACATTAATAAGAATGATTTAGAAGAATAAATTTTTAAAACATTTCAAAAGATATTTTATTTAGAGTTTCCGACCAAATGAGAGACACTTGAATAAAAATAATAGAGGTAATAAAAAAATTATAATATCATGAGAATAAAGGTATTCATTATATACCATGACAAAGTATAGTATATACACTAAATAAAGGTTAATTGGCGCATAACAACAAATAAGTCTCAATGGAATGTATGTTGAGTTGAATACCTTTATAAAGAGTATATCCTTAGGTTAAGGATAAATCAATGACATAATTATGTCAGAAAAATATAAATACACACAACATGATTGGATATTTAGTGTAAATCAATCAGAGGATATTCACACATAATATTGTAAAAACAACACCAATGACTTATATGTTTAACTCAATGAATAGGAATTGAGTTAAAATTACTCTTATCAAGTTTATATCGAAGACTTGAGAATTTATCAGTGGAATGATTATGTTTATCAAAAGTAGATCCACACAAAGGGGAGTGGAAATTACTACATAAGTAAATAAATTGTGATTTCAGACATAATCTTGGAGTAATGTAATCAATGAAGTTTGCGTAAAACTTAATGAATGAAAATTGAAATTCAAAATTCCCTTAATGATTTGGTAACAAAAAAAACATAAACCATATGAAAGAAGGATCATCAAATGATGATGTAAATAACCATAAATTATTTTATATTATGAAAACAATACAATAAAGGGTTGTACATACACCATAAAAAAGGTATTAGTGGAAAATAGGCATGAATCTCATGGGAATAAAAGTGAGATGAAAACCCCTTACCTTGTACTTTTCATTAGTTGAGCGTACGTTAACCTCCTGAATAATTTTTAAATAATTGTTATTAAATTATACAATAAACACATGCATAAATATGATATCATATATGATCTTCTTATATTTCTTTGTTAATAATATTTTTGTAGTATCATTGTTTTGGGTGTTAACGAATTCGTTTTCATTTATATGTTTTTTTACGTAAGTCATGTTTGTTGGGGATAGGATGTATTTGATTCAAATAGATAATGATATTAAGTCTTTAAAAAAATTATTCACAAAATTAAAATTAGTATTTAATGGTTATGATGTGGAATGACATCTCATCGTGTCGTGGAGACGGTAATCCGTACGTACGGACGAGCAACAATATCATTATTTTGATGGTGAAATAGTATATAAATGGATGGTATATCATACATTCAGAATCATTAACAAGTTATATTTTTTATTTACATTAGTTATACTCATTATTATACCCATCTAAATAATGATGTTTTTGAATAAAAAACTACACCACAACATGGAGACGGTAAGTCGTACGTACGCACGTATGGTGACTTTTTCATTTATAGTATGGATAGAATAATGAATATGGTTGTACAATTATTATAATAACATAATAGTATGTAGGAGGTACTAGAGTTATTATTTTAGTATGTAATCAATCATGAAATAGGAAGTGGGAGAAGAAAAAACATGAAAGAGGGTGGTGAAATCATTACCTCTTCTTCGGGTGTTTCCTTTTGATTTGATCAAAAAGAAAATTTAGGTTGTATTTTTATCAATGTAAGGACTCTAGGATGTAGTGACAGTAGTTGGGAGTATATTTGGGTAGGTGTTGGAAGATCCAAATGGCTTTGGAGGTGTGAAATTAAGATAAGGGTAAGTACCCTTTTATAAGATAGGTGAGGGTCACCTTAGGAAAAGCTCGAAATATTATTTTATTGTAATGTTATTTTCAGTTTCTAACCGCTCGAAAATGATTTTTTTTAGGATATAGAGGGTATGGGTCGAAAAAATCTCAAAAAATATATTTTATCTTGGTTTAGGTCAGCATATTAACCTTATCTTTTAGATTTAACTCTTAGTTAAATAGTTTGACATTTACCATGTCTCTTTGTATATTTATATTATATGGTTAATAAACATACGATAAAAAACAATAAAACCCCAAGTGGTTCATTATTAAAATATATAACCTTATCAATGTCTTTTGGCTTATCCTTATATTTTTAAGAATATTATATCAATTAATAATATAGTATTTGTTTTAAAAACATAATTATGTCAATTTTAACACTATTTTTTATTTGATTTCTTTTTTGGAAGCCATAAAAATTTTATCACTTAGAATAAGATTTATTTAATAATTCCTTACATGTCATATTATCCTATAAAATTAGTGTAATTCATCAGAAGTCTCGGTTTACATTTATTTTGATATTTATAATATCAATTATCTTAATATTTAATTAATAAGGTAATTACTGAATCATCATTATGTCATAAATAAATTAAATTATTTAATGTCTAAAAATTAAAAATAAATTACCATTATGTCGAAATTTTTTTATCTTTATAATGAATATTTATAGTCGAATTTATATTGTGTATAACCCCATATCATAAATGGTTTAGTTTTTAATCTTTGAATTTAACACTTTTATCTAGTCTTTAAATAAAATAACAATAAATGTCCTAATATAATCCAGTTGGGACAAAGGGGATCATATTTTATTTTTAATGTTTTTATTGGTCGAATTACACTTATCCAATATAATTAGAACATGTGTTAAGGTAATTATAATATCATTTTTATCTTTAATTACCCTATTTACTTTTAGCCGTGGTAAATAAAAGTAAAAAAATTACTATTCACCAAAATTTATTTTTATCTTATGGATCCAAATTTTACTTGCTGATTTCAATCGTGTCTCTCGGATTTTTGTAATTCAACACACAGAAGTGGTAAAATTATGTTTTATGAAAATTTGTAAATGCTCCTAGAAGGTGGGTAAAAGACGATAAAAATTTCAACAAAATTTTATACATCTAATTTTATTATAAAAATGACTCCAATGAATCACATTGAACTTTTATAGGTATTATGTATCTATATTGACTTAAATAATTAAATAAATTTTTATTTAGATAAAAAGTCGGTTTTTAAACAATAACGTGGTATTTTTAACTATTCATCAAAAATTGAATTTTTTTAGAAAAATACCAAAAATTCACCCAAATCTAATTTTGATATTCCAATTTAAAAAATAAACTCTATAATACCAAATTCAAAACATAAAAGTATCATTAATTAATTTAAAATTATTTCCCTTTGTCAAAACCAAAAAGTGGGTTTTTAATAAGTAAAACCAATCAAAAGATTGACTCGTGTTTATGTCAAATTTAAATGTGAATTTACATATAATGACCAAAATTTCATTAAATGATAAAAATAGAATCATATTATACTTCTAAACCATTAAAATGAATAATTTAACACTAAATTATTTCGATTGAAAAAGAAGTTTTCAATTAAAATTTAGTATCTTCACTATTCATCAAAATATGAATGTTATCAGAAAAGTACCAAAAAGTTTTCCCAAATAAATTTATATATCATGATTTTAAAGAAGAATTTAATTAAATTAAATTTAATATATGAAAGGGTCAAATATTGTTCTTAGGAGGGTTCTCCATTAAAAGGTGATAAATTTCATTTTTTGAAAAATAATTGTTTTATCTAAAAAATGAATTTGTTCTTATATTATGTCTAGGAAAAAAATAATATGGATTCTAAAATTATATGGAGTTTATAAAATTAAAAATTAAGTTAATTTTATTCATAACCACTTTATTAATAACTAGTTTGGTATGCTGGGGTGCGCTTGAACTCGGTGTTGCGTGTAGCGCAAACTATTGAATTATTTTCAAGAAAATAACTTACTATTAAATCTGTGGGAGTTACATTCTTCCCCCCATTTGGAAAATTCATCCTCAAAATTTTAAAATTGGGTTGGGAACATCATTGAATGTCCTAAATTAAAAAAAGAGTCAATAAAAATATCACTTTAAAAAAATGAAACAGAAGTACAGAGGTCACCTAAGATAACCCATACTAGGATTCCATTTAGAAAAACATGGATATAGAAGATAAACTAAGTGTCAAAATATGATGTTGAGTGATAGAAAACATGATCAGGAAAAAGTTAACAACCAGAAAACAAAAAACTTCAGATGGAATAAACGGTCATGAGTTTCCCAGTAGGAAAAGTAAATGGACAACATTTTTTTATTTAAGTTCCATTTTATAAAGTTGAGGAATTTATTTATGAGATTGAATAAGAACATAAAGATATATACTTACTTTTTAAGTATAGTTTCGTCATTTAATAAATTTCTACCACTAACTCATCTATTTTTTTAAACAATGAGTATTAAAGATGACTCGGTCACACATGAAGTGCTAGAATCAACTTCTAGAGAATCACATGATCCACAAAGGACAAACTATATATTTCCCTTGCCATTAGAGATTACCCAAAACCAAAATGATTAGTACAAGATCAGATGATCTCTTAAAATGATAATCCTTTAGAGAAAGAAATACTGATCTTAATTTCAAAAATTAATCCATCAATACCTAAAGTTCAATAAATACCATTTAATAAACGATTTTCCTTAAAATCCATCAATATAATCCACAATAATATGGAAACCCAAAACATATAATAATTTGATTATGTAGTCTTCCCCGTTAAATTGTATCTCCAAAAAACATATATTACTCTTAATGTCGCATACTTAAATGTAATCAACCTAATCCCATATTCTCTGTGTTAGGTTAATCATTTCCATAATTAACACAAATCGCTATAAATCTACAATAAAAACATAGATAAAAGTCCACCATTACTCTTCAAATGAAATCCCATAGTATTCTATTTTCCTTAAGTATACAGTGTTCCCAACAGAGTGAAAATCTTCTAAAGTAACATTTATCACTTAATCACCAAATCATTTTCCTATACTAAGGATATCCATTTGATAAGACATAAGTTCCCAAATCAACTTATTATTGATTAATAAAATCATTTTACTAAAAATAATTAGTCACACTAACGAGGGACTTCACCTTGAACAGTGGTAGGTGATAAATCCCAATCTCACTCTGGTCGTGGGTTCAATTCCTGCAGCTTTTTCTAACACGACGGGTTGTCACGTGGTCTGCGTTTTTCCATTTTTCAAAAACAATGTTTTATAAAATTTCCAAAATGAGATAAATTCTTCCAAAGAACCATAACTTAATTTCACCACAAATGTTATCACGTACCTCACATTTTCATCCCAAAATTTAATTACTTCTAATTTCCTCAAATTCAAGGATCATAAAACCTAAATGGTTGATTATAACTATATCAACAATAGAAAAGACAATTCTTCCTAAAATATCATTTTCACATAATAAACTGTAGGGTTATACATACAAGTGAAAATTCTTCTAAATTAATCCCATCAACAAAGAGAACTAATACTTCTAAACATTTCACCATCCATTTATTTCCACAAAGGATCTTCCTTGACCAAGAGGTTATCCTATAGAATAGGGCATTCACTCGGGTAATTCCCATGACCCCTACATTTATGAAAAATGACTGTAAATGGATTCCGGGGATCATTTTTATTTTCTTCCATAGTACTCTTCATTTTTACTCAACAATTCATTACTTTATCTCCTTCTTTCCCACACATAAAACATTTCTTTGTTCCATTGAGACACTTTACTTGGTGTCTATTTCCACATTTCCTTCATGATGTAAATGGAGCTCTCATTTCTCCATGGTCTCCACTGCTGGAGCTCTTATCATTCATCTCATTTATTATCTTTATTGAGTCCTAGAGTTGGTTAATATATATGTTGTTGACTGTATATTTGAAAAACTGATTTGGTATGAACATGATATCTTTTATACCTATCAAAATTCCATTTCTCTAATCATTTCCAACATCATTCACACCTTGTACATCATCGTCAATGTTACTATGTCTTACTTGGAATCCATCAATTGACTAACATAAGAAAGTTTAGTGCGAGTCATAAAATCATTTAGATAATATCATAACACCTTATTTTCAATCTAAAATACCTTATGCTTAACCAAGGTTATTTATTCTCATCTTATATTAAAATCATTCTAATCGGTTTGTAATGAAAATTTGAATTATCCAATGCATATCCCCCGGGATTGTCATAATCAAGAGTATAGCAAGGCCCGTTGTCGTGTACCAGGATACCCCGGGTCAAGCCAGAAACTCCTTGTCATAGTTTTCACTCCTAGGTACATTTGTGCTAGAGCTTCCTCCACCGACTCATATCTAGATAGTGATGTATTTCTTGTAAAACCCACAGAATATTTACATTACCAAAGTTTTTGTATGTTCTTCTATACTAATCCTCAATGTCTATCTTAGGTTAGTGTTTTCTAATCAGATTTTTTCTTAATCTAGCATAAAAGGTTTGTACTAAACATCCTCTGATACAAATTGTAATACCCTAACCGCAGTTTCCTATAATCAGTGCATTATTAAATAACATTGGCATGATACAAGGAATCATGTCCCGAAAGACTGATCAATTTAGTAGCCTTATAAGTACTAGATAAATACATAAGTTTTAAATCATATCATGAAATAAAAAAACAACATTGTGTCCCTTTTGAACACTCTTATATCCCTTTTCCTATTCTTGCAGGTTAATCGAAATATACTAATTTTCATCCTGGGAAAAATAGAACATAAGAAAGGGGTGAGTTTAGATGCTCAGTAAGGATTACAATATAGCAGAAACTGACATAAACAAGAATAAACATTTATGGAAATGTATAAGACTAGAACACAAGTCTTTTAAACATAAACTTCCGCATAATATGGCAATGATAAATCAAATAATTCCATTTAATTATTCACATGGATATTCTAGATGTTGAATAATCACATGCAATATCAATATCCAATTTCATAATGATAGAATTAATAATTCCAGACTTCATAACCACATAGTCAAGGCCTTGTTCCAAGACTACAAATAATATTTTTTCAAGGCCCTTTTCCAAGACACTAGTTTTTATCATGAGACCTACCGATGCATCGAGGAGTTATAACGGGATCCATCTGTCACTTACTAAGTCCAATGAATTCCTCATATTAAAAGTTTTTTACCTAACATAAGTATTCATATTAAAACTTGATTATCAAAAATAAATACTTTATACATAAACCATGAATGGTATAAAAATTACACATCCACAGTCAAACATATCAAAAATCCTTCAATAGAGTATGAAATATTTGCATCATAATATATCAACCTCAATCAAGAATAATATCCCATAAAGGATGTTGTCATAGTTGAAAATGATCAGTAAGAAACCTTTGAGAGAATTATATCTTTTTCATGAAAGCATTTAAAATTCTCACTATATATCAAGAAGCTGTTTAAAATATATTTTTGAATAAAAGTGTCCCATAAAACATTGAAACTTTTAAAAGGATTTTAAATTTTAAAACATTAATGTCCAAGTAAATAAAATCTTAAAACCATTTTTAAAACATGTACATAAATGAGAAATATTTAGAAGAATAAAATTTTAAAACATTTCAAATGATATTTTAGTTAGAGTTCCTAACCAAATGAAAGGTTCTTGAATATAAATAATAGAGATAATAAAAACATTATAATATACTGAGAATAAAGGGATTCATGATATACTTTCTCAACGTATAGTATATACCCCAAATAAGAATGAATAGGCTCTTAACAACAAAGAAGTCTCAATGGAATGTATGTTGAGATGAATTCCTTTATAAAGACCATATCCTTATGTTAATGATAAATATATGAAATAATTATTTTCGAAAAATGTAAATACACTCAATATGATTTGATATTCAGTGTAAATCAATCATAGGACATTCACACATATTCCTGTAAAAACAACACTAATGTCTTGGATTTTTAACTCAATGAATAGAAATTGAGTTAAAATTACTCTTATCAAGTTTATATCAATGACATGAGAATATACCAATGCAGTGATTATGTGTATTAAAATAACATCCACACAAAGGGGAGTTTAAATGACTACATAAGTAAATAAATAGTGATTTCACAAATAATCTTGGAGAAAAGTAATCGATGAAGTGTGCATAAAACCCAATGAGTGGAAATTGAAATTCGATACTCCCTTACCAATTTGGTAACTTAAGAAACAAAATCACCATGAAAGAAATATCATCCAATGATTATGTAAATACCCATAAAGTAAAGTATATCACTCAAAAAATTCAATCTTGGGCAGTATATACACCACACAAATGTTATTATTGGAAAATACAGCATGAATCTCACGGGCATAAAAGTGAGATGAAAAAACCTTACCTGGTACTTTTCCTTAGTCAAGTGTATGTTAACCGTTTGTATAATAGTTAAATAATTGTTATTAAATTATAAAATAACCACATAGATAAATATGATATCATATATTATCTTCTAATATTTCTTTGTAAATAATATTTTAGTAGTATCATTATTTCAGGTGTTAACAGATTTGTTTTCCATTATATGTGTTGTTACGTAAGTCATGTTTGTTGTGGATAGGATGTATTTGATTCATATACAGAATGATATCAAGTCTTTAGACATTATATTTAATAATCAAATGAAAATTATTCTTGAATGGTTATGACGGGGGATGACATCTCATCGCGTCGTGGAGACGGTAAGTCATACGTACGCACAAGCGACAATATGATTCTTTTGATGGTGAAATCATATATAATTGGATGGTATATAATTCATACAGAATAATTAACATGTTATATTTTTTATTTAAATCAGTTATAATTATTATTATACCCATCCAATAATGATGTTTTTTAATAACAAACTACACCACGATGTGGAGACGGTAAGCCATACATACGCATGTATGGTGAATTTGTCATTTATAGGATGGATAGAATAGAAAATATGGTTGTGCCATATTTATAATAACATAAATATATGTAGGAGGTACTTGAGTTATTATTTTGGTATGGAATCAATAAATAAAGATGACGTGGAAGAAGAAAAGAATTTTAAAGAGGGTGGTGAAATTATTATCTCTTCTTCGTGTGCTACTTTTTGATTTGATCAAAAGTGGTCCTTAGGTTGGATTTCTGATCAATGTAAGGAATCTAGGATGTAGTGACAATATTTGGGATGATATTTGGCTAGGTTTTGGCCAGCTAAATGTCTTGGGAGGTGTGAAATTAAGAGAAGGGGAAGTAACCTTTTATAAGATAGGTGAGGGTCATTTTAGGAAAAGATTGAAATATTATTTTATAATAAATTCATTTTCGTTTTCTAATGGTTCCAAAATGATTTATTTCTAGGATAAGGTGGGTATGGGTCGAAAAACTCTAAACCAATATGTTTTATACAGGTTTTGGTCACCGTATTAAACTTATATTTTAGATTTAACTCCTAGTTAAATAGTTTGACTTTTTCCATGCCTCTTTGTATTTTTATATTATACGGTTAATAAACTTACTATAACAAGCCAAGAAAACCCAAAGTGGTTAATTATTAATAAATATAAACTTATCTATGTCTTTTTTCCGATCCTTATATTTTTAGGAATATTATATAAATTAATAATATAGTATTTGTTTTAAAATATCAATTATGTCAATTTTGACACAATTTAGTATTTGATTTCTTTGAATTCCATAAAAATTTTATAACTTAGAATAAAATTCATTTAATAAACCCTAAATTGTCATATTAACCTATAAAATTAGTTTAATTCAGAAAAAGTCTCAATTTCATTTATTTTGATATTTATAAAATCAATTATTTTAAAATTTCATTAATAAGGTAATTATTGCATCATCATTATGTCATAAATAAATTAAATTATTTAATTCCTAAAAATTATAAGTAAAAAAAATTATGAAGGAAATATTTTTATATTTTTAATGAATATTTATTGTCTAATTTATATTGTGTGTAACTCTATATTAAAAATGGTTTAGTTATTAAACATTGAATTTACCTCTTTTAATTCTTCTTTAAATAAAATAATAATAAATGTCCTAATCTAATACAAGTTGACCAAAGAGGATAATATTTTATTTTTAAGGTTATTTTTGACGAATTACACTTATAAAATAAAATTAGGACATGTGTTAGGTTAATTATAATATCATTGTTACCCAAAATTACCCTATTAACTTTTAATCGTGGAAAATAAAAGTAAAACGTTGTTATTCACCATAATTTATTTTCATCTTATTGAACCATATTTTACTTAATGATTTCAACCATTTCTCTCAGATTTTTTAAATTCATCTCACATAAATGGTAAAATTATGTTTTATGAAAAATTTCAAATGCTCCTAGAAGGTGGGTAGAACATGGTAAAAAGTTCAACAAAATTTTATACATCTAATTTTATTATAAAAATGACTCTAATGTATCACATTGAACTAATATAGGTATTATGTATCTATATTGACTTAATAAATAAAATAAATGGTTATTTAGATAAAAATTTGGTTTTTAAACAATAACGTAGTGCTTTTCACTATTCATAAAAAATTAAAGTTTTCAGGAAAAATACCAAAAAATCACCCTTTTATAATTCCGATATTCCAAATTCAAAAATGAATTATATTTTACAAAATTCAAAACATAAAATTATAATTAATTATTTTAAAATTAATTCCCGTTGTCAAAACCAAAAAAGTGTGTTTTTAAAAAGTAAAAACTTTCAAAAGATTGACAAGTGCTTATGTAAAATTTAAATGTTAAATTATTTATAATGATCGAAATTTTATTAAATGATACAAATATAATATGATTATACTTCCAAAACGTTCAAATGAATAATTTAACACTATAAATTATTTCGATTAATAGAGTTGTTTTCAATTAAAATTTTGTATTTTCACTATTCATCAAAATTTTAATGTTATCAAAAAAGTTCAAAAAATTTATCCAAAATAAATTTTTTTGTATCGATTCTAAAGAAGATTTTAATTTCATTAAATTATATTTATATAAGTTTCAAATATTGGTTTTGAAAAGGGTTCTCCATTAACAGGTGATAAATTGCATTTTTTGAAAAATACTTTTTTTATCTAAAAAAATGAGTTTGTTCTTATATTATGTCTAAGAAACAAATAATATGGATTCTAAAATTATATGGAGTCTATAAAATTAAAAATTAAGTTAATACAATTCATAACCATTTTTTGAATGACATGTTTGGTAAGTCGTGGTGCCCTCGAACTCGGTGTAGCGTGTAGCGCAAACTATTGAATTGCATTAAAAAATAACTTACTATGAAATCTTGGGGTGTTACAGTTTTGTTGTCTAACATGTAATTATTTTATAGTCTTTGTATTTGTCCTTGACATATGAATTAGTTTCTAGACATATGATGGTTCCACACTTTAATGACATCAACTTGTGGTTCATTATTGATTTATGACGATTCTTACTCTTATGGTTCATGCCTTTTCAAATGATAATGATTTTTTCCATGACTCGTGTTTATGATAATTGTCATATTATGTAGGAACATAGTACGTTTTGGTCATGACATCATACACGTTTTCTTATCTTACTCTTTCATATGATCATTTATTAATATCTCCCACATTTTCCCTTACTATGCATCTAAGATCACCCTTGATTTTTTTCTTTTGAATATCTTATAAATATTGTTTTTATTTAGGTTATGTCTACAAAGAATACTAAATGGAGAGATCCTTGTGTGACACATTGAGTATATTTCAGGAAATAAGAAGATTATATATCTAATCTCCAATGAGACTACAAATTTACGGTCCTCATGAATGTAATTGGTATATATATTTATTATTAAACAAAAATTCTGTAATATTTATATATAAATATCCTAGGTTTCTATGGAACACATGTTTATAGTTAGTATTTAAGTGATGTATGGGGCCTATATAGCCTTATAATGAATTGGGTATATCTTTACATCTATTGAGGTATTAGTGAAAATATTAGTGATACTTGATCCATCATGGTAAACTAGTTTTGATGCCTGATTTTCTATGGGAAATATATTGTGACACGTGATCCACTATGGGAATCATTTAGTGATTCCTGATCCCCAGTGTTTATTTTTTATTCTTATTTTGGTGCCACACTATTTTGATAGGTGACTATTATATGACCGTGTCCAATGATTTATGTATCATAATTTATGTCTCATATTTTCAAAGTCATTATACCATATTATATGTCTGGTCAAATGGAATTACTAGTTCTACAATTATGAAATATGTATAGTTTCTGTGATTCCATGTTCTTTTAATCCTATATTTCCCTTATAATTATGTCTTCTAATATTGTTAATATCTCACCCTCAGTAACATGATGATATTTTTAGTATTCCCTTACTGAGTGTTTGAGCTCACCCCTTTCTTATGTTTCCATCTCCAAGGTCATGAGGTTGATATTAACCCATGAGACATTTATGTGAAGATCATTTATAATAAAATTATGGGAAATGTTCACAAGAATTCAAAAATAAACCACTTATATAGATAACATCCAAATACATTAAAACTTTTGATTCTCAAGACATTTAGATTATTGTGTATTTTACTATTTTAATTATCAAATTCTTGTTAAATAAAGTCAGGTTTAACTTGATTTAGTATATTAATTTATTTTCTATGTATCAAGTACATACCTTTAGAAAAATTTCACCAATAAAACCATTAAAAAATTCAAACAAATGTCCCCAAATGATCTTAACATACCTTAACAAGTAAATATGCCTATTATATGAAACAAAATCATTAAATAAATGAGATGAAAACCTAAAAAAATATCATGTAATAAATGACAACATAAAAGATAACAAAAAGGAAATATCCATGTAATAAACAAAAGATTTATGAAATAAACTCATATTCAAAAATAATACCATATGGGGTTCCATATTGGGGATAAAAATGAGACCCAAATATAGAAATAAAAAAATTAACAAAAACTAATAACTATTTATTTTTGACATGAGGGTTAAATCCCACTATATCACAACCACAAAAAAAAACTACTAATAAGAAGAGTTATGACCACCAATAATCCATAGGCCTCTACCTATATTTATAAAAAAAACTCTACACACACGTATTGAGTGTTGTGGGGTGTGAGCATAACAGTACCAGTAGGATCCCACCATGTGTTTTATAAGAAATATTTGTTACATAAAACCAAGAATGTGTGTTTGGAAACAAAATATATAAAAACTGGATTTTACATTTTAAATACAAGAAGTGGATTATGTTTTAAAAAGTTAAGAAATAATCCATATAAATAACCACTTGAAAAAATAACCATGGGGGAACACTAAGGTATTATAGGATGATGAAATTATAGAATCCAAACACATCTTATTTATAAAACCAGCTATAATAAAATGTGTACAGTACTCTAAAGAAATTATTCTTAATTACAAGAGGATAGTGGTCTCCCAATAATGTGACAACCTTAACATCTTACCACAATGATTAGATAGTTTTGGGGAATATTTCCAATATTATGGGTGACATGTCATTCCCAAACATTATTGCTATAATACCCCACCTAAATACCAATTCTCACATGTTGTCCTATTTTTTTTAAATATTCCTTATTTCATAAATCAAAATCATTTCCAATTGAAAGGTTATTTTAAAAACCATAATATGTGAATCATCTAAATTCATCCCTATCAAGACACTATAAACACCAAAACCAATGGGGGACAGTTTCTAAACACTTATAACGTATATATTAGATTTAAATGATTATAAAAGTTTCTTTAAAATTATTAAAATCATTATTTTTAAAAAAATTATGAAATTAGGTTCATGAAACAAAACCAAATTATGAAACCACTTACCATTTCCAAGCTAAACTACTATCCTGTGGTTAGAATCCACCATTGAAATGAAGAGGGAAAATAATGTGGAAATATATAATAACCAAATATAATACCATTATAATCATCCAACACGAAAACTTGGTATCGAGGACCTTAGTGGAGAAGGAGAATCGTGAGTGAAGAGAGAAAGAAACCAAGAAAGAGGAAAGGATTCACATACCTAGGGTTTTTTTATGAATCAAAGAGAAACCCCATTTAATATCCATTCGAAAATGGAGAAGGGATGGTTTTATCACTAATTTGAGGAATATAGATTTGAGTAGGAAAGAAATTAGTGGTATTATGGAATTATTTTGATAATGGGTAGTTAGGTAATTTCATTTGTCATAATTTTTTGGGTAAGTCGCATGGTTTGGAAACACTATTTTCCAAATTGTTCCCTAAATGTATTGATATAACCAGTATCACCCAGGTAGTCACATAAAATGTATTTATGGTTTGGAATACCATAATATAACTTTGAAAATTTCATGTAAGTCAAAAATGAAAGGTTTTACATGGGTTCCACATTTTTTTCTCTTACCCTCCACTAACCATTTGACAATTCAAAATCCATATTTTTCAATTTTTTCAAATCAGTGTACCTAGAAATTAAATGTAAGAATAAAAACCAATAAATAATACATTTTTACCTAAAAATGGTTTCATATCTGTGAAATGGTTCTCCAACATTCCACTTTCTACCCCTAGAATGCTATCATGAATATTGTTGATCAAAAAGTAAGTGAGACAACCATTTCCTTACTAATGATTCCCTCTCACACATATTTTGGCTAAAATTAATTTGTTTACAAACCAATAAAACTAATGTGTTAGAATTTTCAACAATCACTTCCTCTCTAGATTCAAGCATTCAATCTAGCTCATCGGTCAACAAGACAGTGGGTTCCATCTCTAAATATCTCTAATTAAAAATATGGGTGCTATCCAAAATATACATCCTCAATTGAGAAATATGGAACACGTCATCTATAGATGTCAACAGAGGAGGCATCACTAAATGATATTAATCCTTTTTGGTCCTCTTAAATATCTCAAATAGCCCAACATACCACATAGTAATCTTCTAATGTTTTTGAATCCATTTGTGAACCAACGGAGGTGATATTTTTAGTAGCACCTAATAACCAACTGAAAACTCCAAACTATTATAAAATAAAATTAGTGCATGCCATATGGATACTGTTAGTTATCACCATACACTATTGGGTCACATAAATATTTCTCTTCCTCGCATGAATGATAATTGGTCCCACTACAGATGTATTTTACAGCTCAGCCTGATAGAGGGAGATCAAGCTAACCATACAAGGCATTAATGAGAGCCATTTTGAAATAATATTAGTAATTGTTTTTATAGGTGCACTCAACCAACCTCAAATGGATAACCCACAGACCTAAATATTCTTGGTTGTAGACATGAAACATATTATCTAAAATCGTGATATTCTTCCCAATTGTTTCTGAAAAATATGGATAGAATGTCATACTCATCTTTACCTATGGTTCCATCGCCTCTTAAAGTATTTTCCAAAATAATAAGTGAAACAAGGGTCCCAATCATAAATGATAACAATTGGAACACCATGGAGACTCATAACCACACACATGTAAAATATCCCATGTTATTTTACCTTCATTGAATATTTTATTAGAATAAAATAAGAATATTTTTTCAACTGGCTGATCATGACATAGATATTTTTTCCATGTGGTGTATGATGTAATCTAAGTATAAAATCCATTTATAATTCATCCCATATCAATGTAGGTACCATAAGAGGCCACAACCAACTATATGTTTTCTTGTGATATTATTTTACCTTGTGATAGGTATACCATCATGATAAAAGTTACTCTACATAACATATCATACGTGTGCACTCATATTAGTGATCCATTTTATAATACATATTAGTGATGATAGGGGGAATGGTCTACTAATAATGATAGAATTCCCATATCACAGCCTTACTCATAGGTAAGGTAACCATATAACAACTCCCAATGAATATGATACCCATGAAAGATAGAGACAACTTGCTAGTTTTCTCCCCACTACTCATGATCTTCCCCATTTACTAAAATTCCCAATATCCTAGCCAGTCATGGGGGATTATATTGGGAAGAAAATATGTAAAAGGAATTCTAGTATGGGAATGATCCTCCTTTCCATCCCATTATTCCATATGAATTTATGCAAAGAGACCCATGACTTTCCAATAATTACTAAAATACTTCGAAGCATGATATGAAAAAGTCCTACTGAGAGTATCAATGAATATAATCTCTATTCTTAGTGTATTGGTAATGTTGATGTCAAATTATTAGGGTTACTCCACCCACCACAATTGAATTGGGTTTTGACATTTTGTGAGAATATATATCTTAAGATTTAATGATTGAAATAAATTTTGAATATCTCCACAAAAGATAGTATCACTGAAACATGAGGGAGTTCATAACCATAGTTAGATATAGCTTGTTGTGCCAGTGATTTTTCTCTTGTTTATAGAATTAGTGAGAGATATAAGCCTCAAAATGAGCATCCTGCATGATAATAAAACCTAAAACCATACTAGAAGCATCATTGTAAATTAAATAACCATGAACAGTATTAAGCAGTATCAAAATAGTTGTCATGGTCAACCACTACTATAATTCCTCAAAATATTCGTGTCACTCAAAACTCTATACAAATATCACCCCTCCCAGGTAAGCTAATTTAATGGAAATATAATCTGGGATAAATCATCCTCAAACCCCTCAAAATAACATAAAAGACCTAAGAAACATATAATCTTGAAGACATTCCATGGATCCTCCAAATGTATAATGAGCGCAACCTCTTCAGGATCAACCAAAATTACATGTTTAATGACTGCATGTACTTATAATTAAACTCAATATATCAAATTATCACTTTGATTCCTTTTAATAATGTTTAAAATAATTGAGTGTCCCCAAAGAAACACTTAGATAATTCTCACGCTCCCCATTAATCTTATAATATATGAGGATAACATCTAAAAATACCACAATTATGGAATGAAGATATTGATGTAATATTTTATTCATCAACATAACAAAGACTACTGAATAATTGAAAAAATAAAAAATATCACTGGATTCTCAAATGGGAATTACTAATTTTAAAATAAAAATTATAAATATCATTATTTTTAACTATGAGTTGATTATAGCCTGACCATATGACAATATTTGACACCACATTACCCCCTTTAACTCATTAAAAAATCATCAATATAAGGAAAGTGATACATTTACCTTATAAAAACTTGATTTACATCCTAATAATCAATTCACAAGTGGAGGGTCACATCTTCTTTCTTAGTAAATAGCACTGGGACTGACCATGGATACATAATTGGATTAATGAATCCTTTAGCATCCAAATGACTCAGTTGATTATTTAATTCTCTTAACTATTATGGTTCTAGATGGTATGAAGGAAAGTAGAAAAGATGTGTTTTGAGTACTAGATCAATTGAAAACATTACCCACCACTTTGGGGGTAAACCTAAAGATTCATCTAGAAGCACATTAGGAAGCTCCCTTAATGCCAGAGGAACCTTGTTGTCATATATTCCTTTATAATCAATATAAAAAAATAATGATAAGCCTCATATTAATATACCCTATTCTATAAGTGGTAGTTCTTTTTATATAGATAATATGCCCCATTATCCTTCAAACACCTGAGAGATGACCTTAAGGGTGTTTATGGACACCCTCCAATGATAGAAATAAATAGGAGACTAAAATGCATAAATCCATTCCATTCAGATAATAACACTAAAAATATCTATTACAATAGTCATTAACTACCTTTTTATCTCCTCTTTTGATTTCAAAAGAGGATATAAAGGGAATTTAAATCCTTTCCCATTATTATTCCCATATGGTGTTCATATTTACATGAAAAATAATATGAGAGTTGATGGATATTTTAGAAAATACATGACCTGTGAAGATATAAAAGTATTAGATTATCTTTTGTCAAATAAAACATTTTCTGTTCATAAAGAAGTATGAATAATACCTCTCATAGTATGTGAACCTCACATGGTCTATGCTAACATCTCTTATATCAAATTTATTTACCTCACATTAGTGTGGTAATGAGGCCTACCACTTGACAAGGGTTTTATCCTTACATTACTCTTCCCACATGAAGAATCAGTTGTGACTCGCCATCCTTGCAGAAAAGATCAATCATCCTTAGTGGAATAATGCATTACAAAGGATCCCCTCAGAGCTAGAGATCCAAAACCACTTAAGGGAGTGGATATTGCTTGAAATAAATCCTATATAAATGATATAGTCCCCCATTTTAGTGATAAGAATTTGAGGTCACTATTCATTAATGATTTGTGTGCCCAAACCTGAAAAATTGATAATAGTTGAGGGACCCACTTCTCATGTCTATATATTAAAAACATTTAGATAAAAGTCTGAAACCACTAATAAATCACTTTATAGTCTTATCGTGAATCAACTTATTCTATAAAGAGTCATTTATGCCTCCACTAAACATGGAACAAACAATAATCAATATTGATAGGTCATAATTGAAAATATGTACCATCCCATCATAATTTAGGACTTCTTTACATGTGTCAAGACTAATAAAAACACTTTAGAATGATTATTAGATCATAAATCCATCTCAAATTGGTTTTATTTCACCTTTTAATTTGAAACTATATCAAAAGTAATTTGAATTAGATAAGTGAATCAATTAGCAGACTCTGTGACTATTCAACAACTTTTCTGAAGGTACAAAAAATCTAGATAATTTTCCTGTTCTAGGGAATGAGGATATAATTAATGAGTGAGTATAAACATAGAGTTTTCCTAATCCTAGTTCACATTATTCTTATCTTAAACCACCATCTCCAACCACTTTTGAATGGGACCTTATATAATAAAATAGACACACTTCAAGTTGATTGAATCTAAAAAATTTAGAAATTAAACGATAATTTCGATCATTTGTTTTCAATATTATGCATTTTTTGGATCAGTGATCCCATGGAAGGATGGAGGCCTATGATGAAAAAATTCTTGAGCTCAGTCCCCTGCTCCACCTTATCTTAAACCCTCATCCTAAACCACATATAAGATAGATATTTTTCCTTTTTACATGACTCAAACCATTATCACTACAAATTTAATCATGTTATAATTCACTAGGGTATTGGTGTTGGTCCATAGTTAAGATGAAAAAATCCAAGAGGTGGTGAATTGGACTTTTAACATTAATTAATGAATTACAGGATAATATCATAGTTATAATGTTAGTTCATTAGAAAATAATAGAAATGGAACAACAGAAAATTTTATAGTGGTTCAGATCTAAATGATCCTACCTCGCTCTTCACCCCTATTGTGAACTGAGATTGATGGAGTAAACTATAACCAATATATTGGCATCCTACATTGACTTTCTACCACATTGTGTCACATACCAATTAAAAATCCATTATCCCATGGAGGCTCAAACCCTGTACTTCTAGAATTTTTAACCCCTAGAAGCCTAACCCAAATAGTATTCCTTCTTCCCCCGAAGGCCCTACCCAATTCTGATCTTTTTTTGGAGTCACAACCAACAATACCACCATTAAATGGGTAGTATAACCCATTTAAATTACACACACATAAAGAGGATATGAATATATAGAACCACATAACCAGATGAATTGACTTAGTGTTTCAGTTTCGAGGTAGTAGTGAAATCTCCATCACCAAATTATCAAACAATTGATGTCATGTTTAGATTCTTAGGAAATTATCCATGTATTAACCCTTATACTATTCAAGAATATACCAAACCCATTTTTCATTATCTTTATAAATAAAAAAATATACACAAAGTTCATCTATGCACAAAATATTCAGCACAAGAGTTCTATTGCTGTTTAGCTTTCCCAATACTGCATAAATTTTCATTACTGAATGCACATTCACATCATACTCACGTAGGTTACGTAGATAATATATAAAATTAATGTCCTAGTATATATTGATAACACATTATTATAATTAATAAAATACTAAAAAATCAATATTAATGTCCCTTAGAAAACTCTAACAAAATATGCGATACAAACTATCCACATTGCTTTCATATTTAATGGGAAACTCATGTTTTCCCAAGAATACAACATTAAACGTCAACCCATGTGATAATAATTTTATAAAAAATTTAAAATAAATTTTTACAGATTCTAAATAATTAATATTTAATTATTGAACAAATAAAAAGTTTTTTATATCCATAATAAATGATTAGTAGATAGAACAGTGAAATGTTACATAAAACTTAGCATATTTCTGGATTTTACAACATCCGGTAGAAAATCACAAATCAAAATAGAAAAATAAACACTAGGGATTCACATATTAGACTTATATAGGGTATTAACATAAGTGAATATATGTATCCAAATCTACATAAGGAAATTTACATACCTCATCAAACATAGGCGATTCTGAAAATTTGTAGAAAAATTAACTTATAATGTTTTAAAATTAAAAAATACCATAAAAAAGGTCAAGTCATATTATGATCTAGTAGAATTTTATTTATATAATCTCATTATCATTAAAAATAATCAACAATAACAATAATAAACACTCTGTGTCTCATTTAATCATCATAATATAGTATAAATATTATTATGGAAAACTAAAAAAATCTTTTTTGAAAACATATAGTTAATTCAATAAAATTTCAGTAGTCATTTGGATTGATTCGTAGTTTTACTTCATCAAATTATATATATATTTATATTTATTTAATATTTAAAAATAAATAATAATAACATAATTAAGAGTAATGTAGCTCAAATTATTCTCAAAATAATGAAGATAATTACACTAATGATAAGTTTCATTGTCGGTTCCATGGTAGGTTCTACAATAGATTCCATGATAGGTTCCATGGTTGATTCCACAGTATGATGACATGGTTGGGTAAGATGGTTGGCTGACATGGTCATGTACACGTTCAGGTGAATTGATAGGTTCCATGGTAGTTTGACATGGTTAGGTGATAGGGTAGGTTCCACGGTAGGTTGACAGTGTCACGTGACACGCTCAGGATACCTGGTTAGTTTTCATGGTCGATTTTTTGATTTTCCAAATTATCAACATATATAATTTTCCAAATTTTAGTTTAGGAATAAGATAAATAATATTTTAAGGTCCCAAATGACTTACTTATCCTAGTAACACGTCATGATACTCTTATTTCATGTTATAAACTATAAAAAATTAAAAAATTAAAAAAATTAAGAAAATAAATATTATGATATGATCATGATTAAGAATACGTTAATTAATAAATAATTAAACGTATTAATCCTTTTAAATAAAATTTAAAAATTAAAGATTTTTTATTATCAAAACATAATGTGGTTCAAGTAAAAACTCAACATCCTCATACTTTTTGATAATTTAGAAAAAATTAAACATGTCTCTCCATTTTTTAAATTTTCAAAAAGATTCAATATAAGATAAAAATAATTCATTTAAATAAAAAATACTTCAAAAACACATTTTGTTCCATTACCTACTTAAATATTCACCTTTAAAAATAAATATCAAGCAACCAAAAAAGTCATTCAATTTTCAAAAACATGTTTCATGAATCCAAAATTCAATGAGAAGAATTTTGAATATTGTAAAAATTGTTGATAAACCCTTATAAAATAAGGATTTATACTAATAAAAAGTTTAGAAATAAAGTTAACATTATCTAGTGAATATTTGAATTCCCATCATAATTATATAACACAAAAAAATTTATAGAAACTTAAAAATAATAATATAAAAAAACCAGATGTAATATATTGCATATTAATTTGAAAATATCATAACATAAATACACCCAGCCTCCCTCTAAATTCATTCCATGTAAATTTCAATCTCAATCATACCAAGTTCAAACTTGATCTTCTCAAAAATAGTAAAATATAGGGGCTTAGTAAAGATGTCATCATGTTGGTTTTCTACAGAAATTAATTCCAAAATAACATTTCCTTTTTGAACATAATATCTTTAAAAATGATTTTTAACAACACTGTGCTTAGTCCTAGAGTGATGTAAGTTATTTTTAGAGATATAAATAGAATGAAATTTGTCACAGAAAATAGTAATCTTATAAAAAAAACCAAAATCAGAACGTTTTTTCTTAATATAATATGACTTAGCACAACCTGATGCATCAGATGTATATTCATATTCAATAGATGAAATATAAATAGTGTTTTTTTCTTTAAATCCCATGAAACTAAATATTTTCTAAGTAAATAGAACTTGACTGAAGTTACATTTTTTCAATTTTGTATCCACCAAAATCAAAATTGGAATAACATTCCAAATCAATGATAGTTCTAGCTAGATAAAATAAACTAAGATCTGAAGAAAAATTAACATATCTAATGATCCTTTTAAATAATTTTTTGTGGCTTTACATAAGATATCATTAATATATATTTCACTTTGAAACTAAAAAAATTAAATTTTTTCTAGAAGTAATTAAATATAATAAACTCTCAGTCATTCTTATATAAGTATTAACAGAATAGATTTTTTAAATTTATTTGAAAATAATTATCAAGTTGCACTCAGGGGATTATTTACACTTTTAGAAGATTCTAAAATAACTATTTTGAATAACTCTTTAAATTACTTATATTGATTTATAAACTTACCATCATTTTTTTGAAACAATTTCAAAACCAATAAGGAATTTTATTTCCACCATCATACTCATATCAAATTCAAAAGTCATCAATTCAAAAACCTTATAAAAAATATTTTCATTTGATGATCCAATATAATATCATAAACATATATATATCCAATAAAAAATCATTAATGAAATTACTAATAATCAATGTTAGGTCAAACATTCCTTTACCAATCAAATTTTTCAAAAACAAGTTGTTATCCTTTGGTTCCAAAATAGAGGAGCATGTTTAAAACCATATAATTTCTTATAAAACATAAAAATATGATCATTATTCTTATAATTTACAATAAATAGGGGGTTTTCTAATATATACTTTTTTATATATATTTCTATTTAGAAAAGTGGTTTTAGAATACATTAGAAATATTTTCAAATAATGTAATTCTTCATAAGATAACAATATGTTAATTAATTCTAAACTAGAAATATGTAGAAAAAAACAATCATCAAAATCAATGCCTTCCTCTTCATAATATCCCTATGAAACTAATATGGATTTAATTTTTACAATATTTCCATATTCATCAAATTTATTTTTGAAAATGCATATTTTTCACAGTAATATGAGAGTGTTCTCCAAGAACAACTAAATTCCATACACAATTCCTAGTAAAATAATTTAATTTATCATGAATTTAAAAAATACAATTAGAATAACCAAAAACTTCAGAAACATTATTTCGTACAAAATCATATATAAAATCATGATGTGAACAAACTTTCATAATTGATTATCTAGTTTGAACTTTTGATTCATCATTACCAATCACATTATATATATGATTATTTATATGAGTCTTACAATATTTTTCATAAGTCGGTTAATATTGAGAAGCAATATTCCCCCTTAATATGGGAATATTTATCTTGAGGTCTTATTCTTAAAAATAAAGTCTCTTAATTCTTCCCCAAGCTGATCGATATCACCATCTCTTTTATTCATTGAATTTTCGTTAAAATTTACTAGAATTGATTCTTCAAGAACCATATTTATTTTTATTATACACTACGTATCCCTTACTATTATTGGAATATTCTAAAAAAATAACATCATCTCATTTTTCATCAAATTTATCGAAATAATCCATAGTATTAAGAGTGAAATCATTATAAACAAAGGCTTAAAATAAGAAAAAAAATCCATTTCAAAGTTCATAAGGTGCATTTTTTACAATTATACCAACATAACTCTTTTAGATACATATTAATATGTATTAATATATTTTTCATAGAAATATTTAAGAAAATTAAATTCATTTAATATGGTTCAATCCATTTCTTGAAGTGTTATATTTTTTTCTTTCAACTAAACCATTTTGTTGTGGTGTATATGGGGTTTTAAAAATTTTAAAAATACCCTTTTTAATCACAAAAAATGGATAAATTTCATGTTATATAATTCACCACCATAATTTATTATAATTGATTTTATTATTTTCATTTTCTCATTTTGTACCAGTTTAAAATAAAGTAATAAAAATAGTTAATGTTTTAGATTAAATAGTGAGAAAGTAAACCCATGTGTATCTAGTAAAATAATCTATAATAATAAAACAATATATTTTACCTCATAACTGGAAGGATTAACAGGGAAAATAGATCCAAATTAATGATATCATGATTCCTTATAATTTTTAATAATTTAAATGACTCTAAATAACTTTTGTGGTGTATACCTTTCAAGAATGAATCACGTGCAAAATTTTTACCTCATTCAGTTATGGTAAATGTAGAAGAGTTTAGTTTTTAGATATATTATGCCTCAACATGAAATTTTCATCTTCTAAATTACTATGCTAGAAAATGTTATCATATTATATAGAATCTAAACATTTTACATTTTGTTCATTTCATTCAAAAAAATTAATTGAATAAATGTTATATTTTTGGTTTTCATAAAGAAATAAATATTTTCCATTAAAAATAGATTTTTTTTAAATTAACAAAAATTTCATCATCACATATCTAATAAATTCTTATTAATTGTTTCTTACTACCTAAAAAATTAATTTTTTTAAATAATAATAGAATCATAAATTCTAACATCACCAAAACCTTTTGATTTATCTTTTGAATTATCACCAAATATATCGTTACCTCAGTCACATTGATTAAATGATATAAATTTTGAAATATCACCAGTCATGTGTCTCATGAAGCCACTATCCATTTACCAAGAATCCTTTTTGATGCTCCCAAGACATAGTTCTTTATTTGATCAATCAATCAAATACAAGTTTGCAGTATCTTTTTCAGAACCAGATTATTTATGATTAATTTGATCCTCTGTAGAAGCCCATAAATTATCCATTTACCTATTTTCTTTATTTTATTTCCTCATCTTATTTGTACCCTTCTTAAGTATTGGGAATTCATGCTTGATTTTCCCAATTTTACTACACTCAAAACAAATTTCATCATGTGCATTGTTAGAAATGTAGTTACCATTCATTTTCACCATGTGATCATCCTTAGGATAGTATTTCTAGGTCCACCTTGAGAAACCTTCCTTTCTTATATATCCACCTTTTTGAATGTAAGTTGTATCATTCCAATCACTACTCTGTATCTTAGACTAAATAGAGTAAATATATATATTAGATTTGAAAGAAATTCGTTTCTTATATGAATTATCTTCTTCATAAATATTATTTAATTATAACACATATCTTAATAATTATCCAACAATATCATCAAGATTATTTTAATTAAAGATATTAATTTTTTCAATAGATACCAATTTATCATTCCACTTATTAGGAATTCCTCTAGAAACACATTAAACAACAACACAATGTTTAAGAGTCTATCTTATGAAAATCACTTCGTTTAAAATACTTGTAAATCTATTAAAAATTTCATTAATAGATTCATCATATCCCATTTTAAATTATATATATATTAAACTCTTGACATGCAAAACTTAGTTTTAATATGTTTATCCATGCCAATATGTGTAACTGGCTGAATTTTACAAATAACATGAGCTGTATTACATGCCAGAACATGACTATATATATTCCTATTTATAGAAAATTATAAATTATTCATAAATTAATAATTCAGAACATAGTATACAACATTATTTCCAACCATATATTCATGTTCAACATTGTCAAGCCTGTATGGCATAGCTATAAACTTAAAATGATCTATTCTTATTTACTCCAAGAAAGATTCCATTCCATATTTCAAATATCAATATTTAGTTCCATAAAAATCCAATTTTTTGGATTCATCCATTCATAATTTCAGCTAGTTCCATCAATATTGAACAAAATTTTTCCCCTTGAATATTATGTTAGGAAACGATCAGCATAATGAATATTTACAGATAGATAGGGGTTTTCCTATGATCCAAAATGTTGGTCAAGATTTAAAATGGAAAAATATAAAATACTGGGGTGAATTGGCCTTTTATAATTAAATAATGAATTTAAGGATAAAATTAGAGTTATAATTTAAATTTTTTGGAAATAAAATAGAAAGTACATAATAGATTATTATATTGGTTTGGATCTAAATGATTATACTCCATTCTTCACCCCTCTCATGAATTGAGAGTGGCAGAACCCACAATAACCAATATAATAATATATAACAATTTATTAGTCCCACCTAGAGTCCCGACATGATTACAAATCCTTTTTCCTCATAGAGGATCAATCCTAATACTTCTTGCCTTTTTAACCCCTGGAGGAACAACCTGAATAGACTTCCTTTTCTCATGGAGGCACAAACCAATGCTTGAATTATGATTAGGATCGAGAACCCACAATTCTAAATTCTAATGGTTAATATAAACCATTATAATTAGACACATATAAATTAAATATAATGAATTATATTAATAGATTTAGATGAATAGATTTTGGGTTTGAGTGTCCTAGAAGTAGTGAACTCTCCATCACCAAAGGATCAAACAATTAAAGTCCTATTGAGAGTCATAGGTTATCATCAAAGTTTACATCCCTTTTATTGTTCAAGAGTATCCTCTACCTCTTTTGATCATTCTTTATCCATCAAAAATCATATATCGAGTTCATTTATTCACAAATTATTCCACACCAGAATTATTTTAGGGTCCATTTTTTCAATAAATCTTGAAATTCATTTATTAAATGCACATCAATAGAATACTCGCTTGGATTAATTCTATAATATATAAAACAAAATTCATTATATATCATAATAAACATATTTCATAATTAAAAAATACTAAAAAATAAATAAAATAAACATCATGGTACACTATAAATCTCCAATAATGCATGTGAGGCAAACTAGTCACATTCAAATCATATTTAATGTGACACTCGCATTTTCCAAATAAATCAACGTTAAACTTCAAACAATGTGATAGAATTAAATAAAAAACAAAATCTCTTCTCATGGATTCTAAATAATTAATATATAATTATATAACCAATAAAACATTAATCGCATCCATAATAAACATGATGAAAATGGAAAAGTGGAGTGTTACATAAAATAGAGAATATATCCAGAATTTACAACAACCTATAGAAAATCACAAATCTATGAATGAAAATAAAAATATTGGATTTACCTAGTATATTTATGTAGTGTATTCACATAAGTAAATATATATATATATACATAATAGAATTCATTCACCTCATTTCAAGTAGTTGATTATGAAAAAATTAATAAATCTTATGTTATAAATTTTTAGACATAAAATATTCCTTCAAATGGTCAAATAATCATTATCTCTTATTTAATTATAATTATATAATATCATTATCATTCAAAATAATAATGAATAAACATTATCAATATTCTAATGCTCAAATTATCATCAAAATATAGTAGAAATATTATTTTGTAAAAAAGAAAAATTCTAACTAAAAACATGCATTTACTTCAATCTAATTTCTATAGTTATAAGGATTGATCCAGAGTTTTAGATGACAAAATTAAATGTTGAAAAAAATATCATCATTATAATTAAATAATAATAACTTAATTTATAGTATTTTAGATAAATTTATTTCCAAAATACCAAATATAATTTCACTTAAGGTGTGATCCACAGTAGGTTCCAAGGTAGCCTCCACTATAGGTTCCACGATAGCTCCATGGTACATTTAAATAGTTATGTGAAACTATTAGGTTCCATGCTATGTTGACATAGTCAATTGACACAGTCAAGACGAATTATATGTTCCAAAGTAGGTTCCATGATATGTTAAAATGGTCATTTTACATGATAGGTTCCATTATAGGTTCCAAGGTAGTTTGATATTGTCAAGTGACATGGTCAGGTGACACGACCTTCTGACATCGTTAGTTGACATGGTATGTTCCAAACTTTTCCAGATTTTTAGTTTCTATACATTTCCATGGTTTACATCTAGAATAAATAAAATGACTTTTTAAAGTCCTAAATGAGTTATTTAGCCTATGAACACTTCATTAAACTTCTTTTACATGTTATGATGTTTTAAAACCTACAAAACTGAAAATAATATAATAAATTAAATGTAATGATATGATCATTATTAATCATTATTATGTAAATACGTAATTAAAATTATTAATTATTTTAATGAAAATAAAATAAATTAATATTTTTTAATTATCAAAACAAAAAGTGTTTCATGGAGCCGCTCAATAATTGGATCACCAAAAATTATCCATAGTGACCTTCAAAAGATTCGCAGGATGCCTTTAGGGGTAATGTCTGGACATCAAATCAAATTAAATGAAAATGGCCTATAAAAAAACTAAATAATATAGATAAAAAAATATCCCTTAAAACCATTTTACATCATAAGTAATCATGTTAATCCTAGAAAAATATAAAAACACCAAAAAAATACCACCCTCATGTGGTTTTGATGCACAGTTCAACAAAATATGCACCAAGAATGTGGGTAACTCTAGAATCAACTTTTTGTAAAGGATACACATTAACTGTATAGTGTTTAGCTCATGTTTCTGTAGAATACACACTAAAACATTCCTTATTTATTTTCACTTATGAAATAAAAATACAAAATAAAATAAATTACATTTCAAAACTCTCATTTTTCATGTCCAACGATGACCAGAAGCTCCTCACAATGATTGTTGGGTAGAAACATACTCGTAACTTAAACCTCAATTCCTATTTTTCCAATCTTATGTCTACTAAGATTTTATAAATGTCACAAATTTAAAATCAAGATCTAATAATATTTTTCATTAACTAAATGGGCCAAAACCTTAACTAGGATCTCTATTAATCTAATAGAGAATCCTGAATGGTATTCCTGATCCCCAAAGTCTAGAAACTTTGGCCTGATCATCATGTAAATATAATGAGAATAGTTTTTCATAGTAAATTAATTAAATAGATAAGAATTGTGTACTTAGAACAACCTTTAAATTATTTGAAAATCTATTCCCATAATTAGATGAAACAAAATCATTAAATGAATAATTAGTAACACCTAACCAAAATATCAAGTAAATAGTGATAAGATAAATTTAATAAAAAAGGAAACACATATATCATCATTAAAATGAGTTCCAATATTGACAAAATACAAAATTAGATGAGATTGAGAGCCTAATTGGTGATATTTGCGAGATATAAAAATCTAGAATAAAAATATACAACAAAAGTTTCTTCCCAACTTTGTTGAACACGAGAAACTAGTCCCTCCTTTTCACTGTAATAGAGCCAACAACGGATAACAACAAAAAACACCAACACTAATAAACAATTTACCTCTACCTATATCTTTAAAAACAATGTAAGAACATTACCATTGGTATATATAGTATGTGAGAGAAATATACATAGTAGGATCAAATTAACTATTTCATAAGAATCATTTTTCTATAGAACCAGTCATGATAGTTTGGAAATAATATATATATAAATAATATTTTAACATTTTGAAGACAAACATATGATAGTTGTTGAAAAAATAAATATAGAAATCGTATTTAAACATTTTGAAAACAATCACCATGGGAAAACCCCATGTATATAAATTCCAATGAAATATAGGATCATCACATAACTCAGTGATTGAACCAATCATAATCAGCTATGTGAAACCTACTAGGGAGAGTTGTATCAATGCCTAAAGGATAGTTGTCAAATTTAAAAGTTACACTCTAAAAATTTCACCATAATATTAATTTAGTTTCTTAGAAAATTTACAATAATAGGGAGGGTGTACCATGCATATTCATTCATTTCCTAGGTCCCCACCGAAGAACCCAGGCTCCCATTTTCTACTCTTAAAAGATATCACTTTCTTCTATCAAAATCATTTCTATTTCAATGTTTGATTTCGACAATAAAAACATAAGAACCATCTAAATTAGTTCCTTCAAATTCACTTTAAGCAAAAAACCCAATGGGAATCTATAACACCCCAAGCTTTTATGGTACGCTTCTCTTTGAATAATGTGATAGCGTGTGTTGTACGCAACATCGAGTTCTAACACACCACAACCAATCAAACTAGCCATTATGAATAGTAATATCTACTTTTTGAAATTATATATATTTTATATTTCAAAATGGACATCATTATTTGATTCAGAATATCAAAATTATCCTAAGATGAATTTTTGGTATTTTTCTGAGAACTTTTAATTTTTATGAATAGTGAAAAATACTTAAAAACAAATTTTTTAATCAAAATAATTTATAGCAATAAATTATATTATTGAGTGGTTTTAAAGTATAATTAGAATATATTTTTACCATTTTATCCAATGGTGTACATTAGAATTAATCTCACTTTGAAATTGGACATAAAAAATTGTCAATATTTGGATATATATTGTTTCTTAAAAACACGCTATTTGTTGAAACAGTGGGAATTAATTATAAAATTAATTAATTCAACTCAAATTTTTGGAATTTTGTAAAATAGATATCATTTTTTAATTTGGAATATCAATTATAGCTTAGGGTGAAATTTTGGCATTGTTCTGAAAAACATCAATTTTTGATGAATAGTGAAACCACTAAGTGGTAGTTAAAAAAACTGAATTTTTCATACAACTTAATTTTACCGCTTCTATGAATGACATTTCGAAAATCCGAGAGACATGGTTAATATCAAGGAGTAAAATGTGGTTCAATGAGATGAAAATAATTTTTGGTGAATAGTAAGTTTTTAATTTTATTTACCACGGTTAAAACTAAATAGGGTAATTAAGGGTAAAAATGATATTAATATTACCCTAACACATGTCCTAATTCTATTGGACAAGTTTATCGAAATAAAAAACAACCTTAGAAATAAAATATTATCATTTAGGTCCACTTGGATTAGATTAGGACATTTATTAATATTCAATTCAAAGAGTTAAAAGAGTTAAAATAATTGTTTATTTACTAAAACATTTTTAATATAGGGTTATACATAAGATAAATTCGATTGTAAATACTAATTAGAAAGCTAAAAATATTTCCTACATAATTTTAGTTTATTTATAATTTTTAGATATTAAATAATTTAATTTATTTATGACACAATGATGATGCAATAATTACCATAATAGTGAAAAATTAAAATAATTGATATTATAAATACCAAAATAAATATAATTTGAGACTTTTTATGAATTAAACTAATTTTATAGGTTAATATTACATGTTAGGATTGACTTAACAAACGTTTTTAGAAGTAATCATTCTGTTATGATTTTCACAAAAATCAATTATTGAATAGTATCAAAATTGACATAAAAGAGTTTTTTAAAAAAATATTTTATTATTAATTGATATTAAATTCCTAAAAATCTAAGGGTCGGCCAAAGGAATTATATAATGATAGGTGTATCATTAATGGACCACTTGGGGGTATATTGGATTTATATAGTATGTTTATTAACCATATAATATAAAAATACAAAGAGACATTGTAAAAGTAAAACTAATTAACTAAGAGTTAATACTTAATGATAAGGTTAATATAGTAACCCAAACCTGTCTAAATTCTATTGTTTGAGTGTTTATCGACCCATCCCCACCTTAACTGTTAAATAATCCACTTTTGAGCCATTAGAAAACGAATATTAATTTATTATAAAATAATATTTCTAGGTTTTCCAAAGGTGCCCCTCACCCCTCTTATAAAAGGGCACTCTCCCTTCTCATTAACTCACACCTTAAAAGCCTTTTGGTTCGGCCAACCTCTGCCCAAATACTCTCTCAAATTCCCTCACTTCATCCTAGAGGCCTTCCATTAGTCAGAAAGCCAACCTAAGGAGCCCTTTTGATCAAATGAAAAGGAAGAACCCGAAGAAGAGGTAATGATTTCACCACCCATTTTCAAGTTCCTTTCTTCTTCCACTTCTTCATTCTTTGTTATTTCCATTCTAAAATAATAACTCCAGTATATTATATATACTTTTATGTTATTATAAAAAATTTACAACCATATTTCAGTATTCTATCCATCCTTTGAATAACATGTAACCATACGTGCGTACGTACGACTTACCGTCTCCACGTCGTGGTGTAATTGTTATTCAATATAATATTATTTGGATGGGTATAATAATGATGTGTAATTCATGTAAATAATAAATATTAAATGATAATGATTCTGTATATATGATATACCATCCAATTATATATTATTTTAATATCAAAATAATGATATTGTCACTCGTGCGTACGTACGGACTACCGTCTCCACGAACGCGATGAGATTCATTCTACATCATATCCACTCAAGTATAATTATCATTTGATGATTTAAAAATAATGTTTAAGGACTTGATATCATTATGGATATGAATAAGATACAACCTATCCATGAAAAACACGACATTCGTAACAAAACATATAAAAGAAAACGAGTAAGTTAACACCCGAAACAACGATAATACTAAGATATTATTAACAAATCAATGTTAAAAGATCATATATGATATCATATTAATGTATATGATTCCTTTATAATTTAAAAAAAATTATATCACCATTATACAAGAGGTTAACCTACACCCAACCAAGGAAAAGTACAAGGTAAGGGTTTATTTCTCAATCTCTTCATTATCTGAGGTTGTTTATACGTAATAATCTACGGGGATCTCTTTATCATCCACATCCATGTTTCTTAAAAACGTATTTCAAAAAATTCTTACTATTTTATAGAATATGGGATAAAGTCATTTATACCCTCATTTTACTTTTTATAAGAAGTTTATAAAGGAATATTTCCGTCATTTTCCAAACAAGGTCCTTTTTAACATTTTCGAACGAATTAAGGTAAGAATTTTTTTTAACTTATACGGCGGGTGCAGCTATTTTCCGTCGAAGATTACCTTACAATCTTATAAGAATATTTTCAAAGAAAATGTTTTATTTTATAAATATATGACTCTTAAATGATTTCAAAATAGAACGAGATATTTCTATAAAAATATTTTGATTTCATCTATGTCAACATCCTTTGATGGATTTTACGCTTATTTGAAGTTGATTTATTATGGTAAAAAACTTTTATATTGTATTGAAGGTTTTGTGATATCTTTGAATATGGATGATTTATTATATACCATTCATGGTTTATGGATGAAGTATTTACATTTCATATTCTAGTTTTAATACAAATGTTAATGTTATGTTTAAACCTTTTCATATGGGAATGTATTGGACTTAATAAGTGACAGGTGGAGCCTTCTATAGCTCCTTGATGCATCGGTAGGTCTCATGAGACAAACTAGTGTCTTGGCACAAGGCCTTGTCAAAATCTTATTTGTAGTCTTGTCACGAGGCCTTGGCTATGTGGTTATGATAGTATGGCATTATGTATTCCATCATTATGAAAGTGGTAATTGATATTGAATGTGATTATTCGATTAGTAGAATATCCATGTGAATATGTAAATGTCATTATTTCATTTTATTTTTGTCATACAATGTTGAAGTTCAAGTTTAAAAGGCTTTTGTTTTAGTTATACATTGCCCTAAATGTTTATTCTTATTTATGAAAGTTTTCTCTATATTGTTATCCTTACTGGGAATTTGAGCTCACCACTTTTTTATGTTTTATTTTTCCCAGGATGTGAAGAAGTATTTTATGATTGACCTGCAGGGATTGTATGAGGGGATAAGAGTGTTGAATGTGGACACTATGTTGTTGTAGTTTTCATTTTTATGATGTAATGTAAAACTTTATGAATATATCTAGTGTTTCCAAGGATACTAAACTAATAGGTCTTTCGAGACATGATCTTTCTTGTGATCATGCCAATGTTATGTAATAATGCACCGACTCTGGGTAACTGGGGCCGGGGCGTTATAGTTGGTATCAGAGAAAGTTTAGTACAAACCTTGGAAGCTAGATTTGGATAAACTCTGATTAGAGAACATAGACCTAAGATGGACTTTGAGGATTAGTATAGAAGAACTTCCTAGAATTTTGGTATTGTAGATATTTTGTGAGTTTTCCGAGAAATACATCCCTGTATGGATACGAGCAGGTAGAGGCGGCTTTGGCACAAATGTACCTAGGGGTAAAACCCGAAAACACCTATTTGAGCTTGACTCGAATGGGAACCAGTGCACGACAATGGGCTTTGTTGCACTCTTGGTTACGACACTCCTAGGGGATATACTTAGGATAACTCTCATTTTCTTTACAAATCATTATGAAGGGTTTATGAGTATATACTACCTCAAATAAAACATTTTTGTGATTATGGATTATATCCATCAATATTTCAATTTATGTTAAGTTTTTTATAAGTATGGGATTATGTATTTTGATTCATAAACTGATCTAGTTTATGCCATTGTTTAGAAATGGTGCCTAGTGGAAGAAATGGAAAACGTATCAATGCATACACTACATGTAGGGATTTCCCTCCCATTCAAGATAATTATAGTTAATCTAGAGATGCAACTGGTCCGGATCAGCTAATCACCATACTGGTACAACTCACTCAGGTTATGAATAATAATCTTACCCGTATGGAGCACCCTGATCCGCAACAAGGAGGAACAATGTTATATTGATTCATGAGGCAACATCCACCAACGTTCAATGGGAGTACAAATCCCTTAGTAGCTAAGCAATGGATAAATTCCCTAGAGAAAATATTTCAGGATTAGGGGAGTAGTGAAACAGAAAAAGTTATCATGGCAGTTTACCGCCTCACTGGAGATGCTGATCAATGGTGGTCATTGATTAAAAACATAAAGGAAGATGATTAATTATCAAATATGGAATGGATGGAGTTCAAAGATCTGTTTTTAGAAAAATACATTCCTCGTGACCATCGAGCAGATATGGAAAGGCAATTTATGAGTTTGAGACAAAAGGAGGATGAGAATGTCACAAAGTATGAGGCCAAATTTACAAGGTTAGAAAGGTTTGCTGGAGATTATATATGTAACCCAAGAAGTACGATTGATCGTTTCTTTGATGGGTTAAAACCATTTCTACGTCGAGCATTAGTCTCACAACCCTTCTCATCGTACGAAGACATTATCTCATGTGCTATCAAGACATAGAAAGAATTCTCTAAGTCTTATGAATTTAAAGAAAAGAAAGAGAAGAACAGATCTTCTGAACAATCTGGGAATGGAAATAAGGGGAAGAAGGGAAAGGTTGAATATCCATACTGTGGTAAATGTGGGAAGAAACACCCTGGTACTTTCTTGAAGGGAATGGGTGTCTGTTAGTGTGGTGAAAAAGGCCACCAAGCTCGTGATTGCAAAGGGAATAAGAAAGCTACCAATGTTCAGTGCTACAATTGTTGGGAGATGGGACATTATGAAAATGAATTTACTAAGCGTAAGGGGAACTTACCTCAGAAAAGGCCAAGGGATCAAGGCCAAGCTTATGTTATCACTATTGTTGAGGTAGAAGCTCCGAAAGACGTGGTGGCAGGTAATTTAATGGTTTCCTCATGTTTAGAAAATGCATTATTTGATTCTGGATCATTGCATTGTTTCATATCTTCCCAGTTTTCTAAGAAAATTAGATATTTCAAATTTGATTTAACAAGGGAGTTGTCAGTTAAGAATCTTAAGGGATGTATCATTGCAACAAAGTTTTGTGAATTAGTCCCCATTAGAGCACATAAATGTTCTTTATCTGCTGATCTCATCGTCATACCTATGATTGAGTTTGATATAATCCTCGGTATGGATTGTCTTTCGGACTGTGATGCGAAGATTTATTGTTAGAAGAAGGAGGTTAGGATTTTTAATGATGATGATAAGGAACACCATATCTTTAGATCAGAATCATTACCACCTAATTCTTATCTAGATACACCCCCAGTAGCTCAACTAAATTCAATTATTGGGGAGGAAGAGAATGAAATGACTGTGGGTGAGGAAAGGAATGTTCAAATAGAGGATGTACATGTTGTGAAAGAATATGTAGATGTATTTACGGATGATTTACCTGGACATCCTCCAGAACGAGAAGTTGAGTTTTCCACTGATTTAATTCCTGGATCAAGGCCTATATTGAAGACCCCTTATAGAATGGCCACTGTGGAATTATTCGAACTAAAGAAACAAATAGAGGAATTGAGTAATAATGGATTTATTCACCCTAGTGTTTCTCCATGGGGACCCCTGTTCTTTTTGTTAAAAAGAAAGATGGATCTATGAGGTTATGTATTGACTACAGGAAGATTAATGCTATAACAATAAATAACAAGTATCCCCTACCTCGCATTGATGATTTATTTGTCCAACTGCATGGAGCTCAATACTTTTCAAAGATTGAACTTCGATCTAGATACCATCAGTTGTCTGTAAAGAAGGAATACATTCTGAAGATAGCATTTCGAACCAGGTACGTGCATTACGAGTTTACTGTAATGAATTTTGGATTGACTAACGCACCCTCTATATTCATGGATCTGATTAATAGAGTTTTCAAGGAATATCTTGATGAATTTGTGGTGGTATTTATTTATGATATATTGGTATACTCCAAATGATACGAAGTTCATGAAAATCACTTGCGCATTATCCTGAAGACTCTGAGAAGACATGAATTATATGAGAATTTTAGCAAGTGTGAATTCTGGCTTCAGGAGATTTCTTTTCTTGGCCATATTGTCTCTAAAGATGGAATCCTTGTTGATCCTTCTAAGACCAATGAAATCCAAGAATGTCCAGCACCTACGAGTATAACTGAGGTATGTAGTTTTATTAGTTTAGTAGGTTGTTATCGACGTTTTGTCCAGAATTTTTCCCGGTTGGCTTACCCATTAACAAAGCTCAGACGTAAATGGGTTAAATTTGTTTGGAAAAAAGAGCTCGAAGAATGTTTAGAAGAACTGAAGAGAAGATTAGTCAATTCTCCTATATTGACTCTACCATTGGGGAATGATGGGTTCGTTATTTATAGCGATGCATCAAAGAAAGGACTTGGTTGTGTCCTTATGCATAATGATAGGGTTATTGCCTATGCATTAAGATAGTTGAAAATTAATGATCAAAACTATCCTACTCATGATCTCGAGTTAGCAGATGTGATCTTTTCTTTGAAGATATGGAGGCACTACCTCTATGGTGAAAAATATGAGATTTATACTGATCACAAGAGTTTGAAGTATATTTTCTCACAAAAAGAACTTAACATGAGGCAAAGGAGATGGCTTTGATTACTCAAGGATTATGATTGTACGATACACTACCACCCGTGGAAAGCAAACAAGGTGGCAGATTCTGTGAGCAGAAAAGATCATGGAGTTTTGAACAATATGATAATTGAAAGGGATCCAATTTTCATGGATCTAGTGAAGATGGACATGGGAATAACCATGGAAGGTGAAACATCAATTCTTTTTCAAATGGTTTCCAAACCATCTTTACTAGAAAGGATTAAGAGTTCTCAGACCGAGGATGAAGATTTTCAAAAGATGATTAATGCTGTGAATGATGGGAGAATGAGAGACTTTTTGTATGAAGATGGAATTTTGAAATTTGGGAAGAGGCTTTGTGTTCCCAATATACCTGATCTAAAAAGGGAATTGCTGGATGATGCTCATAGTTCCAATTTTTTTATACACCCTGGGAGCACCAAAATGTACAGAGATTTGAAGGAACATTTTTGGTGGGACAACATGAAGAGGGAGATTTCTGATTTTGTGTTAAGATGTATGGTTTTTCAACAAGTGAAAGCTGGAAGGCAACAACTTGGAGGAGTCATCTAACCTCTTCCCATACCGGAGTGGAAATGGGACAATATTACAATGGAATTTGTCATGGGGCTACCAAAGACTCCTAGAAGGAACGATGCAATATGGGTTATTGTTGATCATCTTACCAAGTCACCACATTTTCTTGCTTTAAGAGAAGATCTACCACTGAAACATCTAGCAAGACTATATAATAATGAAGTTGTGAGAATTCATGGAATACCCCTATCGATTGTTTCTGATCGTGATCCTTGTTTTACATCAAGAATCTGGAAGAGTCTTCAGAAATACCTGGATACTGAACTTCATTTGAGCACTGCCTACCACCCTCAAACAGACGGACAATTCGAACGGACTATTCAAACCTTAGAAGACATGTTGAGATCTTGCGCACTTGACTTTCAGGGTATGTGGGATAAATATTTACCTCTGGTAGAATTTTCCTATAACAATAGCTTCTATTCAAGTATTCAGATGGCACCATATGAAGTGTTATACTAAAATAGATGCCACACACCAACCTATTGGGATGACGTTCATGAAAGAAAACATGTAGGTCCAGAACTGGTGGAGGAAATGATGGAAAAGGTGAAGGTAATCCAAAATCATATCAAAGTAGCTCAAAGTAGGAAAAATAGCTAAGCCGATAATGGAAGGAAGGATTTAGAATTTCAAGTCGGTGATCATGTTTTCCTGAAGTTATCTCAATGGAAGGGAGTCATACATTTTGGTAAGAAAGGTAAATTGAGTCCCAGGTACATCGGACCTTTCGAAATTCTATAACAAATTGGGGTTGTAGCTTACCGATTGGAAATTCCACCAAGTCTCCCCAAAGTTCATGATGTGTTCCATGTATCTCTTTTGAGGAAATACATCCCTGACCCAACGCATGTACTCACCTATGAGGAATTAGAACTGGAACCCAATCTGTCTTATTGCGAAGAGCCCGTCAAGATTCTTGATACGAGAGAACAAGTACTGAGAAAACGGACGAACTGTGATGAAGAACCACCCGAGTCTTTTCATGCAGTAGTATTATAGAAATTTCAAGGACACAATTTTTTGAATGAGGGGAGAATGTAACACCCCAAGCTTCTACGGTACGCTTCTCTTTGAATAATGCAATAGTGTGTGTTGTATGCAACATCGAGTTCTAACACACCACAACCAATCAAACTAGCCATTATGTAGAGTAATAACTACCTTTTGAAATTATATATATTTTATATTTCAAAATTGACTTCATTTTTGGATTCGTAATATCGAAATTATCCTAAGTTGAATTTTTGGTATTTTTCTGAGAACTTCCAATTTTTAATGAATAGTGAAAAATACTTAAAAACAACTTTTTTAATAAAAATAATTTATATTGATAAATTATATTATTGAGTGGTTTTAAAGTATAATTAGAATATATTTTTACCATTTTATCCAATGGTGTTCATTAGAATTAATTTTACTTTGAAATTGGACATAAACAATTGTCAATGTTTATATATATATTATTTCTTAAAAACACGCAATTTGTTGTAACAATAGGAATTAATTGTAAAATTAACTAATTCAAATTATATGTTTGGAATTTTGTAAAATAGACATCATTTTTGAATTCAGGATATCAATTATAGCTTACGGTGAAATTTTGGCATTGTTCGGAAGAACATCAATTTTTGATGAATAGTGAAACCACTAAGTGGTAGTTAAAAAAACTGAACTTTTCATAAAACTTAATTTTAACGCTTCTATGAATGGAATTTCTAAAATTCGGGAGACACAGTTAATATCAAGGAGTAAAATTTGGTTCAATGAGATGAAAATAATATTTGGTGAATAGTAACTTTTTTACTTTTATTTACTACGGTTAAAAGTAAATAGGGTAATTAAGGGTAAATATGATATTAATATTTCCCTAACACAAGTCCTAATTCTATTGGACAAGTTTATCTCGACCACAAACAACCTTAGGAATAAAATATTATCATTTAGGTCTACTTGGATTAGATTAGGACATTTATTAATATTTAATTCAAAGAAGAGTTAAAGTAGTTAAAATCATAGTTTATTTACGAAAACATTTTTAATATAGGGTTATACATAAGATAAATTCTATTTTAAATATCCATTAGAAAGATAAAAAGGTTTCCTACATAATTATATTATATTTATAATTTTTAGATATTAAATAATTTAATTTATTTATGACACAATGATGATGCAGTAATTACCATAATAGTGAAAAATTAAAATAATTGATATTATAAGTACCCAAATAATTATAATTTGAGACTATTTATGAATTAAACTAATTTTATAGGTTAATATGACATGTTAGGATTTAATTCAGTATTTTTTTTCTAAGTAATAATTCTTTTTTGATTTTCAAAAAAATCAATTATTGAATAGTGTCAGAATTGACATAGAAGAGTTTTTAAAACAAATATTATATTATTAATTGATATTAAATTCCTAAAATTCTATGGTTCGGCCACGAGACTTATATCCTGATAGGTGTATCGTTAATGGACCACTTGGGGGTCTCTTTGATGTATATAGTATGTTTATTAACCATATAATATAAAAATACAAAGAGACATTGTAAAAGTGAAACTAATTAACTAAGAGTTAATATTTAAAGATAAGGTTAATATAGTAACCCAAACCTGTCTAAATTCTATTGGTTGAGTGTTTTTAGACCCATCCCCACCTTAACATTTAAATAATACACTTTTGAGCCATTAGGAACCGAATATGAATTTATTATAAAATAATATTGCTAGCTTTTCCAAAGGTGCCCCTCACCGCTCTTATAAAAGGGGACTCTCCTTTCTCATTAACTCACACCTTCAAAGCCTTTTGGTTCGGCCAAACTCTGCCCGAATACTCTCTCAACTTCACTCAATTCATCCTACAGGCCTTCCGTTTGTCAGAAATCCATCCTAAGGATCCCTTTTGATCAAATCAAAAGGAAGAACCCGAAGAATAGGTAATGATTTCACCACCCCTTTTCAAGTTCCTTTCTTCTTCCACTTCTTCTTTATTTGTTATTATCATTATAAAATAATAACTCCAGTATATTATATATACTTTGATGTTATTATAATCATTTTACAACCATATTTCAGTATTCTATCCATCCTTTGAATAACATGTCACCATACGTGCGTACGTACGGCTTACCGTCTCCACATCGTGGTGTAATTGTTATTCAATAAATTTTTATTTGTATGGGTATAATAATGTTGTGTAATTCATATAAATAATAAATATAACATGATAATGATTCTTTATATATGATATAACATCCAGTTATATATTATTTTAATATCAAAATAATGATATTGTCGCTCATGCGTATGTACGGACTACCATCTCCACGAACGCGATGAGATTCATTCTCCATCGTATCCATTCAAGTATAATTATCATTTGATGATTTAAAAAAAATTATAATGACTTGATATCATTCTAGATATGAATAAGATACAACCTATCCATGAAAAACATGACTAACGTAACAAAACATATAAAATAAAACGAGTAAGTTAACACCCGAAACAACGATAATACTAAGATATTATTAACAAATCAATGTTAAAAGATCATATATGATATCATATTAATGTATATGATTCTTGTATAATTTAATAACAATTATTTCACCATTATACAGGAGTTTGACCTACCCCTAAACAAGGAAAAGTACAAGCTAAGGGTTTATTTCACAATCTCTTCATTATCTGAAGTTGTTTATACGTAATAATCTACTGGGATCTCTTTATCATCCACATCCATGTTTATTAAAAATGTATTTCAAAACATTCATACTATTTTATGGAATATGGGTTAAAGTCATTTTTACCCTCATTGACTTTTTATAAGCAGTTTATAAAGGAATCTTTCCATCGTTTTCCAAACAAGGTCCTTTTTAACCTTTTCGACAAAATTAAGGTAAGAATGTTTTTTAACTTATACGGCGGGTGCGGAATTTCCGTCGAAGCTTCCCTTACAAGATTATAAGAATATATTCAAAGAAAATATTTTATTTTATAAATATATGACTCTAAATTGATTTCAAAATAGAAAAAGATATTTCTCTAAAAAGAGTTTTGATTTCATCTATGTCAACATCCTTTGATGGATTTTACGCTTATTTGAAGTTGATTTATTATGATACAAAACTTTTATATTGTATTGAAGGTTTTGTGATATCTTTGACTGTGGATGTGTTATTTTACACCATTCATGGTTTATGGATGAATTATTTACATTTAGTATGCTAGTTTTAATACGAATGTTTATGTTATGTTTAAATATTTTCATAAGGGAATGCATTGGACTTAATAAGTGACGGGTGGAGCCCGCTATAGCTCCTCGATTCATCGGTAGGTCTCATGAGACAAACTAGTGTCTTGGCACAAGGCCTTGGCAAAATATTATTTGTAGTCTTGGCACGAGGCCTTGTCTGTGTGGTTATGATAGTCTGGCATTATAAATTCCATCACTATGAAAGTGGTTATTGATATTGAAAGTGATTTTTAGATTAGTAGAATATCCATGTGAATAAGTAAATCGGATTATTTAGTTTTATTTTCTCCATACTATGTTGAAGTTCAAGTTTAAAAGGCTTTTGTTTTATTTATACATTGCCTTAAATGTTTATTCTTATTTATGAAAGTTTCCGCTATATTTTTATCCTTACTGGGCATTTGAGATCACCCCTTTTTTTATGGTTTATTTTTCCCAGGATGTGAAGAAGTAATTTATGAATGACCTGCAGGTATAGTATGAGCGGATAAGAGTGTGGAATATGGACACTATATTGTTATATTTTTCATTTTTATGATGTAATATAAAACTTTATGGATAAATCTTGTGTTTCCAAGGCTACTAAACTAATCGGTCTTTTGAGACTTGATCTTTCTTGTGATCATGCCAATGTTATGTAATAATGCATCGACTCTGGGTAACTGGGGTCGGGGCGTTACAGAATCAATTTGAAAATGTGTATATATAATACATTATAGCTCATAAAAAATGATATTAAATATTTTAAAAAATTATTATGATATAATAATAAAATTTAGAATCATGAAAAAATATCCAAATTATGGAACTGCCAACCTTTTAAAAGATAATCCACTAACTAATGGTGAGAATCCACTTAGGAAGTGTAGAGGGAACCTAAATAGGAAATAGAAAGGGACAATATACCCTAACTCATCCAACTGAAATCATAATACATGAATCCTTGGCCTCTATGGTCATAGGGGAGATAGAGAAACATGAGAGAACAGTGAAATGAACCAAATAAGAGGAGATGAACAACATGCCAAGTGATTTCTTGAAGAATCCAGAATATACTCACTTTTAATCAATACATGAAGAGAGGTGGGAGGGTATGAACATGTGGGAAAGATTATTGGATTTGAGAGGGAAATAAATGATTGGGGTTAATGATTTAATTTGGGCATGGGTGATTACGTAATTTTAATTTTTAAAATTTTTTAGTAGGTCACATGGTTTTACCCCACTGTTTTCCAAATCATGCATCAACCATGTGGATGGAAATAGTTTCACTTGGAAAATAATATAACTTGGATTTATATTTAGGTAAAATATTAAATAACCCTAGAAATCACCAGTGTGAAAAACTGTAGGCCTTACACAATTGATTCATGGTGTTCCTTAACCACAAGAAAAGAAAGTGATAGCGCTCAGTACCAATTTATTTTTAAAAAAATTAATGATTCTAGAAATTAAATATTAGTGTAAATCCTAATAAATTATAATTTTTATAACTTAAAATGGTAACATAATTAGGACAGTATACAAAATTATTTTTGATTGTTTCACAAATATTATCATAAATCTTATATTGTATTTTTGTATCAGTGGGAGATTGTTTAAAATGTGCTAAAATAGAATTATTGATTAGTATGTAATCTCTTATGAATTATCCTACGATAATATTGTGATTTATTTGGTATACTATGATATATCCATGTCCATGGTGGCTTTGTAAGGTCACTATAAACCACTATCATAGTCTACGGTGACATTAAAATGTGGTATGTAAGTGCAAGTCTATTTCCATATATTACATAGATTTTACACTTGATTATAAATCATAGGGTTGATTCCTTTGTTTCAACACATGACAATTTTAGTCATTATAGAAACTATAAATCATCAATTGGTTGTGCATTATCATAACAGATGTTGGATTCCTATGATGGCATTCGGTTCATGTCTCCCATCATTTAATGAACAGATCATTTGTAAAATGAAAGAACCCATCTGTTGTAAGTACATGGGAATTTCTAGACAAAGCTAAAGAAAAATTGTTCCTAGTTATCCTTTTTTTCAATGCAGAGAAGGTGGAACCTCACTAATAAGATATCATAGGGTTCTGTCATTATGAATGGGGATTCTAATGGCTGATATAATCCCTTTGGAGTGCACCTATAATTTTATGTTATTTATTTACTTGTTGGTTACATTTATGATATATAAAAAAATATTAAAGGATTGTGAAACTATGTTGGTCATATGATGGAATCCCAAAACCCATCATATCATCATGTACAATATATATTTAGGGCATATAATATGACATGCATCGCATTAAGGAATATCGAATGCATTGGTTTCGTATACCGTAAAGACATATTATATGATAAAAGGATACTAAATTAGTGTGTAAGTGTAAAATAAGTGTATTAATGTTAAATTATTCTAGTACATATTATTAAACTAAATTATTCGCATAATAATATAGTTTTGATTTTGATTCAATCATTCCATGGATTCATGAATAACCAAGTTATAGTTACTCATGAAATACAATGCATGAGTAAATTCAAGTGCACACAATTATTGGCCACAATGGCTATATTAAAAGGATACCACCATGACATGGTAATCATTTGATCCTTCTAGAGCCTTTTCTAACCCACTCATACCAGTATCTCTCAATTACTATGTCCTTTTCAATGACAGAGGATAGCATGTCATGGATGTTTGGAGGAACCCAAAAATGAAATGGGTAATTCAACTTGACACACAGATACAAAACAAATCATGGATTTTATTATCTTCCCTTTAGGTTATCTAAATAAATAGATTTAGATTAATAACATGTGATAGTAAACATCTATTGTGAGAGATGCACATGTTCTTCATATTATAGCAAATCTGTGATTTAAGTCTCTCATATAAAGATCTTGGTTTACTAGTTTATTTTTTTTACACTAGATTGATTGTAATCTGATCCTATGAAACCTGAAAATAAAATACTCAAAATATAATATAATTATTCAAAAATGTATATAAATATTTTTCTTTCATTTTAAATTTTAATAGTTTCATTATTGTTGATGAAAATTTGGTATTACGTTGGGAATGTCAAAATTTGGGTCTTCATGATATTATTTAAGTAGAGAGATGTATTTTATAAAATTTTACAGAGACAATTGATTTCTATTGAATTATTTTGATTTCTATATATTAATTTTTCAAATATATAACATTATTATTTGATAAATGGTTATTTAGTGCATTTGCAACATAAGAAGGTCAAAATTAATATACTAAATATATTATAATGATATGAATGGAAGTAAATAATATAATTTATTGTTTAATATGATTATAGTTATAAATAATAACTTATATTTATGCTAGTAATTTATTTTTTAAAAAAAAACATGATAATTTTTCCTAAATTCTTACACAGTGTCGATATATTGCATATGCCAACAAGAGAAAAGTAAGAAATAATCTTTTTAAAATATTTAAATTAATAGTGTTTTGATGAATTTGATTATTTCATGATATTAGAAGATAAATATTATAGTTTTTTAATGATTAAAATATTTAATGTTAAATCCCACAAGTATATAGATATTTTTAAATTTAAATTATATGAATAAGCCCAAAAATTTATATAAATGGTATTTAATGATAAAAATGTTTTATAAAGTAATAAGAAAATACATAAGTAATTGTCTTGAGTGAATTTGGGATATTTAATTGTCTACTAACTTCCCTTGTAAATTTATCTTCCACTTTATGTTTCAAAGATGCAATCCTTACACTTAAATATAGAATATTTGAAAAAATACTATAGTATATGGTTTATGAGTGTGGACCCACTCAAACATTTAATTTTTTTTATAAAGTTAGGATATCCCTAAATTCATCCAAAATAATTCATTAAGATTATTTTTCTATCTTCTCAAGGCTCAAGTATATGGAAAATTCCCATATCTATATTCTTTATACTCAATACAATGGATGCAATTGAAAGAGTAATGTAAGAGTTACAAACTCAATATTTCACTTCAAATTTGAAATTATTCCACCTTATAACTATTTTAAAATTCTATTATTTTAAACCATTATTTATTTATATGTTAATAGATTTATTTTCAGTCATTGTTGATGATATTTCACTATTTTAATATAAAAACCTTTTCAAAAATTATTTTAAATTGAAATAAAAGGTTCAAAATAAATGTATTTTTTTATATTCTACTCTTGAACGTTCCATAATTTATGTCAAATTTAAATATAATTTTAAAATAAAAATATAACTATTCTAAATTTTATATATAACAAAATAAATAATCATTCTTTTATTTAAATCCCTCTTAAAATTCATCATTCTCCCATGCTAATTTTACTATATCAATGTGAATATTGATGTTTCATTTTCATTTTTAAATCAATCCCTTAATAGATATTTTAAAATTTGATTTTATTTTTTAATATTAAATTAATAATAATAATATTTTTCATGATTCTGTGAGGATAAAATAATCATGATAATTATGATATCAAATGTAAACCTTAAAAGTTATTTTCATACATATAAAAGAAGATTACTGAGGAATATTTTTTAATTATTACTATATTTTAAGATAGTGAACTCATTTACTTAAATAAAGGTAAAAATATATATCTAGATAGTTTCAGATATTATAGAACCATTGGAAAATTTGACATCCAGACCATGGTGTGATGCAACAATGCCCCGATCTAGTCGATCACATGACCTCAGGCGTGCCTCCATGTATTCTATAGGCTACCAACTTGCAGTAAGGGTTTGGTAAGTTAATTTTGGGGAGACTACAACCTCTTTATTAGAGTAAAAAACTAGCATAAGTTAACAATCAATAATGGAGTCAAATATAATCATAACAATACAAATGACCAAAGAATAACCAAGATTGGGAAAACAATACTCAACCAAAAAAGAAACATTCAATTCCATATTGGTGTCATGTGTCTAAAAATGAAACAGAAAAAAAGACACTTGCGACACCCAAGAGGGACCGAAAACATGGTTGGTTTCCTCAATCATAAATATAATCCAGGGCTCCTTCCCTTAACTTATCCTCCAATAATAAAGTATATTCGAGTACCAATCAGGCAGACTTAAGAGGGTGTGCTTACAAATCAATAGGACACTAACAATGGTGTCAAAAACAAATCTGTTTAATAACAGTATTTGAAGTTTTATAAAAATAAATAATTAAGTAACTTAAACATTGTACATTTATTCAGTTAATATTTATTTAATAACAATTTCTCTGGGGTTCCCATTAGAACCCTATCCACAATACATGCTTCGGCCCTAATGGAGTCTAATCCATCCACAAGTGATATCACAAATCTCAATATCCATGTTACCATCCATTATCATAATTCATATGGAGTTTCTCAAATACATAAAAAATGAAAATCGGATAGGCATGAGTAGTATGCACTATCTGTCCTAACCATAAGGGTCTAAAGTGAGTAACATAAAATGATGCATAAATGCTTCCTAGGTAGAATGGAAAATCTATCTTAGTCTTCTCACTAGAAGGATCACATGGTCCTTTAAAAACAATAATATAAGATCACAAAATATTCTTTTTCAAAGGCTCACACGATCCATTAGAAAACAAACATAAGCTCACATAGTCTTCTTCTTCTTAGGTCCACACGGTCCTTAATAAATCAATGATATAATCTCTCTTAGTCTTCCCAGTTAATCCCTTTCTCACACCCCTGTTATACCACATGCTACTCCATGACATCCTAATCACAACAAATAACTATTTCACCAATCATTCTATTAATTAATTCAGAATTAATTTATCATATACAACCCTTCAATTAATTGAACAATTAATTGGCCATTTCAACCCTATCTGTTAATTGAACAATTACTTAACTACCTCAATTTTCATTAATAATTCACCAATTAATTAATTATTATCTATTTCCTTTAATAAATCCAATGATTCAATAATCACATAAATTTCATTATATAGTTTCCATAATTAATTAATCATTCACAATCAATTGAATATTTCGTCAATTATTTAACCAAGTCTATCCCATTAATTAATTCGAAAATTAATTAATAACAACCCATCTGTTAATTAATTCTATAATTAATTACCCATATAAAGTCAATTAATTAATTTAACAATTAATTAATTATTTCAAAACTCAACATCAGATAATTAATTCACCAAATAATTATTCAATAGAATATTACGATGTCTCTTAATTAATTCACCAATTAATTATTCATTTTTATGGAATTAATATCCCCAAATTAATTCCCAAATTAATTATCTCAAAACATGATATCAATATACCACAATTAATTTCAAAATTAATTATCACAATTTATACCTATAAAAAATCATAATTAACTCCATACTTTATTACCCAATTCAACCATCTCAATTCCATCATAATTAACTACCACACTTAATTATTAAAATGATAAATCACATTATCTCATAATTAATTATCTTATTAATTATCTCAGTCAACAATCCCCAACTCTCAAAAATTCATAATCATCCCTTTTAATTAATTGATAACATTAAGTAATATAATTTGGGATTTAAATTGCAATAAAACTCTTGAAATTATAAATCTTCAATATTCATGACTAGAATCATAAAAATGGGATTTAGATTTTAGACCACCAACCTCGAGATCGGTGATGAATAAGGGTTTCCAACGAATATTCCCAAATTGAGTGTAAACAAAAAACAACACAAGGAAGAACGTGATTTAGAGATGATTCCTTGAATATAGAGGAACTGATGACAAAATACCTACATATGTGATGTCAATCGGATTCTGGATACCTCTGAATTTGAACTAGGTAATCTGTTAGGAATTGATATAGTAGAAGATTAATCATCGGAAGGAATGCCTTAAAAATATAGGAATAGACATCCATGATCTCATGCGAGATCACTATTGGATCGAATATAACTCCCAAAAATAAATAGTAAAAGACTTGCAGTAAGGAGGGCGGTCTGTGGAGGGTCTCTGGTCGAAATTTTTTTTTTGTGGAGGTCTTACAGTCCAACAAAGAGGTGTGTGGGATGCTTTGGAAAGAATTAAGGTGATGTGTAGAGACTCTATCTCCATGAAAATGGTTTCATATGGTTTATGCGATGCTGAAACACATTTTTAAGGTACTGAATGAAAACATTACACAGTTTTAATTCCCATTTCATGTCATGTAAGAGTTCCAAAGTAAAATTCCATCAATCCATTTTAAAAAATAAATTTTGGATTACATGTGGTGAAATAATATTTCATATAGTGAAATATTACACGTGGGGAAATATTACTTGTGGTGAAATATAATTTCACAAGGTGAAATACTAGTTGTGTTGAAATCACATTTCATGTGGTGAAATATTATGGGATCTTATAATCTCCCCACCTTATAACAACTCATTCTTGAGCTACACAACCATGCCTCTCTAAGATTCTGAGTAAAAAAGATTGGGCCACTGAGCCCGCATATCTACCTCTCACTCCCATGTCTCCTCCTAAACTCTTCCATGATTCCCTAAAACATGAACTATCAACATAGACATTCCCTTAAACACTTTCCCACTTTGATCCAAGACTTGTATCAAATGCTCCTCAAGAGATACATCTATCTCAATCTCGACATCATCAACATCAATCACATGAGAATGGCCAGGGTGATACTATCTAGCTTTTCATACATGGAAATTATTTTTCATAGTACTGTATTTCTATGGGAGATCCATTCAATATGTGATTAGCCTGATTCTCTTAATAATCTCGAACAATACAAAAAACCAGGGCACCAACTTCCTCTATCTCTGTACCCTGTAGTTACCAAACCTAGGGGAAACCCAAAGGGAAACAGAATCTCCCTCTGTAAAATCTTGGGATCATCTCCCTATATCATCATACAAAATTTTCCTACTCTAATCTGAAGCCATATGTTTTCGAATCAACAACACCGACTCGGTTGTCTCATGTATGAAACTCAGCCCCCAACAACTCAGACTCACCATCCTCCATCCAACATTGTGGTGATCTACATGGACTACCATAAATATCCTCATATGGTTCCATCTATATAGTTTCATAATAAATGTTGTTAAGGAAAATTCCACCAAAGCTAGGTGTTTCTCCCCTAACCCCTTGAATGCATGCACACATGCCCGCAACATATCCTGAAGCACCTATATAGTATGTTTCGACTACGCATATGTCTAGGTGTTGAAATTTATACACAACAAAACCTCTATACCAAGTGATTTCTACAGTCCCTTCCAGAGGGGTGAAGTAAAATGAGAATTTTGATCTGAAACTATATTCTGGGGCACCCCATAAAGATGAACTATCTCCCAAACATAAATTTTTCCCAACTTCTGAATTGTGAATGTTTCTTATATAGGTAAAAAAATTTCTACCTTCGTCAATCGATCAACACCAACCCAGATTGAAACATTCATTATAAGAATCATTGAAAGGCCTAACAAAAAGTCTATGGCCATGTCATCCCACTTCAATTATAGAATGGGAAATGGATGTAGCAAACCCCAATATCATTAATTCTCTGGATTCACCTCCTGAAAATTGTAGCATAATTTAACATAATCAAATATCTCTTTTTTCATGCCCAGCCACCAAAACAATCAGCATAGGTCACGATATATTCTAATTACCCCTGGATGTACCGCCCACATTGAGGCATGAAATTATAAAATAAAGTCATATATCATGCTTATGGGAACAACAACTTGATTATTCACAAAGATGATATCTTCCTCATGTATCCACTAGTATAAAGGTGTCTACCCACCATTAAAGCCTTCCCTCAAGGCCAATCACTTATGATCTTCATATTGTTTGTCCCTGATCTATCTCAAAATTGTTGACTCCACAAAAACATATATGAGAGTCTTCTCCTGTGGACTCTAGTAAACCACAGTGTGCATCTCTGCTAGCAATGTCATCATCTTCCACTCAGTACTAGATTCTTGAAATACCTGAGTCCGAGTTTTCCTTCACAAAGAATCAGCAACATTATTTCCCTTCCAGGGTGTATATTCCATCTCCAAATCAAATGATTTCATATAATCAACCAATATACTCTATTGAAGATTCAAATCTCACTGAGAAAATATATACCCCAAGATCATGTGGTTATTATAAACTATAAAACTTTTCCATAATATCTAGTTCCACTGACACTTCAGAGCATACACCACCGCTTCTAGCATGAGGTTCTACTTAGGGTAGTGCCATTCTTTTGGTATCAACTATTGAGACACATACGCCACATCTTTATCACCCTAAATTAGTTGAACTACATGTCTGGTCCAAGAATCATCAAAATACACCATGTACTTCTGAATTGACTCATGTAGGATCCAAATTAGTGCCGACATAAAATGATTTTTCAACTATTGGAATGCTTCCTTGCAAGCCACTAGCCATTCAAACAATATAACCTTTTTGGTCATGCCCAAAATTGAAAAATCCCAATGGAAAAAGTCATTGAGGAAATATCCTACAATACCCATATAATATTATAAAGCACCAGGTATCAATAAGGTTTCTTAAGCTACTCCCATGAAACAACTTCTGAAACCTCCTTTGGGTCCACTTACACAACTCCCTCTAATATGATGTTACCTAAGACGTTTACATGGTCAATCCAAAACTAACACTTTAATATCTGGTAATATATACCATGCTCACTAAATGTTCTTAGGAAAATGTACAGATATTGGGCATGATCGTCATGAGTATTGGAGTACACCATGATTTCATCCATGAACAACACCAAAAACTGATCCATGGACAAACAGAAGATTCTGTTCATGAAGGATGCAAACACAACTGGTGAATTTTTTAACACAAATACCATTAAAAAAATTAATAAAGGTTATACCTACTCTAAAAAGTAGTCCTCGGTATATCAAAATTATGAACTCTCAATTAATGATACCTCGATATCAAGTCGATCTTTGAGAACATTGTAGCTCTTTTAAACTAGTCGAAAAGATAATCAATGCAAGGAATAGGATATCGGTTCATCATAGTCATATTATTCAACATCTATTAATTGACACACAAACAAAAACTCCTATAAGAGTTTTTTAAAATCAATATAGGTGATCCCTAGGGAATCATACTTGGATAGATAAATCCCTTATCCTCCAACTCCTCCAACTGAGTCCTGATCTCTTGAATCTTAGTCAGTGTCATTTTTTAGGGTGGAATAGATACTAGATCATCCGCAGCAAGAGATAAATAGTGAATTCCACATATCACTCAGGTGGAAGCCCCAAGAAGTATTCAGGAAAGACATATTGAAATATTTCCACTAATGGTGGAAGGACATCCTACCAAACACCCCCATCATCTAGTAATAGACAAGAAACATGGGTTGAGCGCTCTCCCGACTGATGAGTAACTGTCCCTACATAGCCCACACAGATATCACAATATCCCCGGTGAATGTTAAGGTCTCCCTTAGGAGATTTAAACATAAAATTAATATAGTAACTATCTATCTGGGATTTGTATGAGACTAGAAAGTCCATATCCATAATTAGGTAAAATCCTTTCACATTAAGAATAAAGAGTTCCCATAGTAAACAGTACTCCATGATCATAAGATAGCATCCCATTCACACATAGATATCTCAAGATCATAATCCCAATGGTGTATTGATAGTCATTACCATCCTCAAAAACTCCACCACCAATACCAAACCATTAACATGTTTTTTTCGATATAATGGAATGAGAGGAACCTGTATCCAACTAAGTACTAGCTAGTGTAGAAGCTACAACAATAGTACCTCTCAATATTGATGGAACAACCTGACTATCCACAAGTGTATGTTGCCCTGCATCAAACATTCCTACCCATCTTCCATGTGATGTCATCTAACACTGCTGATTTTCACCACTCTGATAATGTGGGCCATCATATCCAAAAGCACCACGTCCACTTCCTCTAGCACCTCTTGTGGTAGAACTCCAATTACCCACCTGCTATGTTGCAGAAATTCCCATTTCATTACCCTGATTATACCTAGCTATATTATCACTGAATGCCTTCTTGGGTTTCTGCAGAACCGATGTAGATGTCCCAACTTTCTGTAGCTTTGACGGACCACTGATGTCCAGGGGCAATGAATTCAAAAATTCGATATCCTACCACACTGGTAGAAAACCTCCATGGTAAGGTCTTATTTGACAAACCCTTACCCTTGGCTACACTTCCAATCACTAATCTGGGATAATGTTCTATAACAAAATTTCCTACTCTCAAAAGAAATACCTTCATACCATCCAGAATAAACCACATGCCCTCCACTAGAATCCTCCCTTCGGTTCCCCTTAGAAATGAGAGAAAAATTACCCACATCTTTAAACTACATCAACCTAAAGATATTTACTTGAGACATAATTTCACATTTTAGTCTATCTTGAAAACTCTTTTCCATAGTAGCCTCACCTCCTTCCATTCCCCGAAAAAAAGTATTGTAGATTTTTTAAGAATCCATCATAGTCCATTACAAATAGATTCCTCTGAGTCAGCCTCATGAACTCAGATTCTCTCTCCAACCTCAGTGTCTCTAGGTAGAAATGATTGAATAAATTATCCTGAAATTCTTCCATTAAATAGGATATAATTTCATATAACAACTTTGTATGTCCCACCAACATTTTACTAGACCATGAAACATATAATAATCTATATTGACTCCCTTCACAACAAGAGTCTATAAGTGTTCATGTGTAACATACCAAGTAAATAATGAATAATACATTTTCATATTTATTAATATTTTTGAATTAAATATTAATTTTACTTTAAATGGGATGCTATGTTAGATGGAGTACCTGATATGCAACAACGAGTTTCATTGAAATCTATTGTCGCACACAATATTGAGTCATACTGAAAAATAATAATATAATATTATTTTAATTGGTAGTTAACGCCTATCAGTTGTATTGGCGGGAATGAATAAAACTAACTAAAATATGATTATACATGTTTTTTTAAATGTTTTTACATTTATCTAATAAAATTTTGAGGCTTATAAAGTGAATGAATCTAATTTTAAGCACAAATAGTCTAATATTCTTTAAAAGGCCGATTTACAACCTTTTGATGGAGAACCCTCTTTAAATTTAGTTTTGGTCACTTTTATATGTTCTATTTTAAAGAATAAATCTATTATTTAGATTTTTAACATCAAAAATTACTTTGGGGATTTTTTTTGTATTTTTTTGACAAAATTCATTTTTTAATGGATAGTAAAAAATACAGCATTTTAATTCAAAACTACCTTTTAATCTAATTTATTTATTTGTTTAGATTATATTTTTAATTGGTTCTAAACTGTAATTTGATTATATTTTAACCATTTAATCCAATTTTTTGTTCTTATAAGTAAATTCACTTTGAAATTGGACATAAACAAGTGTCAATCGTTTGGTATTTATTATTTCATAAAAACACTCTTTTTTGGTTTGACAATGGAAATTAATTTTAAAATAATTAATGTAACTAAAATGTTTTGAGTTTTGTAAAATAGAACTCATTTTTTTATACGGAATATCTAATATATCTTAGGCTTAATTTTTGTTCTTTTTCTGAAAAAAAATCAATTTTTGATGAATAGTGAAAACCCTGAGTAGTAATTAAAAAGATGACTTTTTCATTTAAATGAAATTTTACTGCTTCTATGAATTGAATTAAAAAAAATCTTACATAAATGGTTGTTATTATTATGTAAAATGTGGTTCCACAAAATGAAAATAATTTTTTTTGAATAGTAACTTTTGAATATTTTTTACCGCGGTTAAAGGTAAATAGGGCAATTCAAGGTAAAAAGAATATTATAATAACATAAAATTACCTTAACATTTCTCATAAACTTATTGGATGAGTAATAGAAAACTAATACAATGCTTGGGTGAGACTTTTGGACTTTGAAATCCCGTTGGGTAAGATAATGATATTAATAACTTTTTATTTAAAGTAAAAATAAAAATATCATAAACAGATACTGTTTTGCTAAAAAAAAATTAATGTGGGGTACTATAATTTATATATTTGACTATAAATATTAATTATAAATATAAAAAGATATCATAAATCATGGTATTTAAATTATAACTTTTAGACATCATATAAATAATATTATTTATGACACAATAATGATGCAGTGTTTACCTCATTAATGAATGATTTAAATAAATAAGATTATTAAAATTAATAATATATCCAAAATCTGTCCAATTCATATTGGATGATTTTATTTCGAACAAGAGTCATCTTATCATTGACTTTAATAAGTTTTGGACCTTTAGAAACTGAGAATCAATATTTAATCAAATGATATTTTCAAACTTTCCTAAAGAGCCCCTCCTCGCCCTTTTAAAATGCCCTCACCTCTAACCAATTAATCAAACCTCTCAAGCCCCTTGGATCGTCCAAAACCTACCCAAATATCCTCCCAACATCTCTCTCTTCTACCTAGATTTCTTAACTAATTCATAATGAACTTCAATAAATCCTTTTGGTTCAAACCAAAGAGAGTTACGCGATTTAAAGGTAACATATTCTCTAAACTTATTTTCTTTTATTTTACTTCTCCAACCCCCTAAACTCTTTTTATTAATTTATTTTTTAAAAAACCCATTATTCTCAACATACTAGGTTGTTTTTATGATAATTATTCGAACTATACTTACACACTTCATCTAATGGGTAAAGAACATAATGTTTCTATGGACGGAGAACTAACACCTCACGAAATGATGATTGTTCAATTATCTCTCACAACCTCTTATAGTGGCCATTATGATGGAAATATATTTAAATGTGAAATATATTATATTTATATTCTTTCTATGCTTTTTTATTTTTTATTTATAGAATACCATTATGGTTTCCATAGTGGGCAAAGACGATAATCTCATTTGAGGAAGTGCAGACTACCGCCCCTTTAAAGTGATATGACTTGTTCATGCCATACATGGAACATACAAAGGACAGAGTTACTGAAATTATATATGATATTATACTGAATTTATAATTTACCTATGTATCATTAGTTTTTAATTCCATTGAATATGGAATAGAAATTAATGAATCATTCATGTGTACGTACGACTAATTGTCTCTATGAATGGTGCATTTCATTTCTTATATCAAAATGATAGGTACTATTATAAATACACATATAATGGATATGTATGTTATATATAATATCTACATCATTAGTATCATTTTGGAGATAATTTAATTTTGACCACATGAATAACTTGTAATTATAAGCAGTTCATTTTTGACTCAAGTACCAAATATCAACAAAATGACCATTATTAAAATAAATGTTTATATAATGGTTATAACATGGTAATAAGTGATATAAAAGGAATAATAAACTTAAAAAGGTTATTAATCAAGTATAAATTAACGTTAGTTTATTATTAAGGATATTAAAGAATGAACGGGTCAAGTTGGACACGAGGTAAGGGACTTCGTCTCAATCTCCTTACATTGAGGAATATTTTGTTTTATACATGACTTTATTTTATATAGTTTATAATCACCTTGGACTTTTCATTTCATTAAAATGGAATATTTTTCTACGAGGAATTTTACTAAATTGAAAAATAGAATGTTTTTTTAACGTAAGTAGTGACAATGACCTTTTCTTCCGCCAAGAGTATAATTTGATCTATAGATTCCTTAATATGTCTTAATGTTTTTAAAATGAAAATAAATACCATATAATTTTTTACATATTTTGGTATTGAAAATGGTTTTGATAATGGATTTTTTATTACAATATATTTAAATGATATATTGTGATTGAAATTTGGAAATGTTATCTTTCCTTTATGTTTTTTTTAGGTGTTATGAATATCTTATTTTTCTTGGGTATTGTTTACGTATACGGGTGGTTTCGTGATAAAACTAGGGTGGGTGATCCTGAGATAGGTCTCCAATTCATTGGGTAATGTGATAGTGGTAAACGTGAATGATTCTCCTAACATATTTAGAGAATACATTATGTTGGTTATTCCAAATCTAATCCCTACGTAGTTGTGAAACAAACAATGTAAGTATGGCATGGATGCCACAATTTACCATTAAGATTTATCTATTTTATGTGTTATTCATAAATCTTATGATTTCACGAGGTATGTTAAAGAGGTTATGTTATGTATGTATTGATGAACTATGGTTTTATTTCTTTTTTTATAACCCTTACTGAGATTTTTATGCTCATCCCAAGTTTTGAAATGTTTTTCACAAGACTTAAATATTAATAGGATCAAGGATGAGATCAAGGAAAATTCATTCTATCTAAAACAAGGAACTATACATGACACTTTTTTTCAAGAGTTTTAATTTTAGGAAAAAATTGAATCTGAGTAGAAGTGTCTACTTTGTAATTTTTGAGATTAATGTAATAGTTATGGCCTAATTTTCTAAAACGCTAAACCTGAAAAGATCCTCAATGTGAATTATTCATTTAATTCAAGATAATGTAATTTTTTAAGACCGAGTCATTTTATAATGTATAGTCTAGATATACTCAATCCATAACTAAACTTTCTCAGGTCCAACCTCTCCAAAAAAAGACGTAGGGTGCTGCAACTAAAACTCTGTCCTTAGATCAAACAATTTTTTCACATCCCACCCTTAGACTCTTTCCATAAATTTCATGAAACTAGTGATGTTATCTTGGAACTTCTATCTTCCTCCCGACCCCCAACATTATTGCTTCCACATGTTCCTCCACTAGAGGATCTTCCACAACAATTTTCACCAGTCATTCTCTCAACAAGTTTCGTCATGGAGTCATATCTCTAAAATTATGAACACATTTCTTAGGACACATAACCCAACTTTATCACATTTAATTTAGATCAAAATATCAACAATCCAAAAAATGTCCTTTCTGTAACCCTCGACACACTGTCAAAATTGAAGCACTATTACTACCCTTAACCACCCTACACATAGGCCCGGTTAACAAGGGTAACCACATTAGAATTTTTCAATTATCTGATTTAGATACCCATTTATTCAAATTATATCATCATTTTACCCCTTCCAAATTTATATTATGCACATTTTACACTCAAAATTCATAATCCAAGAAAATAGATTATGTTTAACATCTTACTAAAAACTCATTTTCTAATGTGTTCTAAAGATGATGAATGTAATAAAATTGTTTTGAGAACCTTGAATGAGGCATGCATAATCAACTCTCATTCTATTATGGGCCACAAGTCAATTCTAATAAATCTAAACAAAATTTATCATAGAAAAAAACTGTTTCACCCAAGAGGGAAATAATATTCAACTATAACATCAAACAAAAATAACAACAATATCACCCTAAGTACATGAGTATTCCCCCGTATAAAGATTTTCTACTCCCATTAAAGAGATTATTACCAAGACAGGACTCTACCTAGCCTTCTATATTCCATTCCAAAATAGTAATACAAAATAAGAAGAAATAAAAATAGACCCCTAATACAACTTTATGACATATCGGCCTGGGTGCTAAGCTATGGTTCCTCAAGCTGAATGGTCAGATGACCTCATGCACAGCTCCCCATTAGCCAAAGGCTATCGACTAGGAGCGAGGATCTGGTAAGTCATTCATGGGGAGACTATACCCTATTTTATCATAGTCAAACATCAGTGGAAGTAAACAATAAATAGTGGAATAATATATAATCATAATAGAAAAAATGCCACAAGAATAACCAATATAGTAAAAAACAATACTCAACTGAAACGTAAACATAAAATTCGATATAGGTGTCACGTGACAAAAAATGAAACTAAAAAACAAGACACTAGCGAATCCTAAGAGGGTCCCAAACCACATTAGGTTCCCTCAACCAAGAGTTATCCCCAATAATCAACCCTTCCAGGGCCCTTTCCCTTAACCTATTTTGCAACAATAAAGTCTTTTCAGGTACCAATCAGGCAGCCTAAATAGAGTGTAAATACAAATCTATTGGTTGCCCCAAATGGTGTCTAAACCAAATCCAGTCAATAAATTTTTTTAATTTGTATAAATAATAAATATAGAAGTAAATTAGTCACATTACATTTATTTAGTTACTCTTTATTTGACAATAATTTCTCCCAAGTTCCCATGGGAACCCAATCCACAATACCTTCATTGGCCCTCACCAAAGTCTAAACCATCTCCAAGGGATATCAAAAATCTAAATGTACATGTTATTATTCATTAAATAAATTCATATATAATTTATCAGATATATAAAACATTTAAATCAGATAGTCAATAGTAATGAGCACTATGGATCCTAACCTCAAGGTTCTAGAGTGAGTAATACGAAACGAATCATAAATGCTTCCTAAGAAGAACCAAAAAACTCTCTTGGTCTTTTATCTCTATGTATCACATAGTCCTTCAAAAAAATATAACCTCACACAGTCTTCTTCTTCTAAGGCTCACATAGTCCTTCAGAAAACCAACAAAAGCTCACACAATCTTCTTCTTCAGAGGCTCACACTGCCCTTCAGAGAATAATAATAAAATCTCTCTCAGTCATCCCAATGAATCCCATTCTCACACCCTGGTTATCCCACATGCTAATCCATTCCAAAATTATCACAACCAATAGATATTTCCCCTATCATTCCATTAATTAATTCATAATTTATTAATCATATGAAACTCTTCAATTAATTCCAGAATTAATTGGTCATTTCAACCCCCATCAATTAATTCAACAACTAACTAACTTCCTCAATTTCCATTAATTAATCAAATGATCCATTTTCATTAATTAAGAAAATGAATAAATAATCACATAAATTTCATTTATTAACATCCATAATTAATTAATCTCTCAAAATCTATTCATTATTTCCATAATTAATTAACCACATCTATTACATTAATTAATTAAAAAATTAATTAATCCCAGCACTTTTGTTAATTAATTCGACAATTAATTATCCATATAATGTCAATTAATTAATTCAATTATTAATTAATCACTACAGAAATCAATATACAATTATTAATTCACTAATTAATTATTTAAATAAACTATTTCAATGTCTCATGATTAATTCACCAATTAATTATTCAGTTTTTTGTTGCCTTAATATCCCATAATTAATTCCAAAATTCATTCTCTAAAAATCTAATATCAATTTACCATATTTAATTTCCCAATTTATTATCTCAATTCATAACAACCATAGCTCGTAATTAATTCCACAATTAATTACCTAATACAACTGTCTCAATTCTTTCATAATTAATTCCTATAATTAACTATAAAAATCATAAATCTCATAATATCATGAATAATTATTCAATTAATTATCTTGTTCAATGATCCCAAAATCACACAATTTCACATTCTTCTCCAATAATTAATTGAGAAAATTAATTAATATAATTAGGGATTATAACTTTTATACAACTCTATAAATTATACAACATGCATATACATAAGTAAAATCATAACTATGGGTTTTTGATTTTAGAACAACTATGTCATGATCAATAAAAAATAACCAATTCCAATGAATATTCAAAAATTGGGCATAAACACACAAGAATGTGTCAAATAACATGATATGGATCTTATTTATAGAAAAAAGAGGAAGTGGTGACAAAAGCACTATATCTACGATATCAATAACCTTATGGATGAAACTCAATAAGAGTAAAGTAATCTGTTATAAAGGTATCTAGAAGAATATTAATATCCATAAGGCATACCCTAAAAATATAGGTCTAAACAACCAAGATCAGATGTGATATCACTTCCGGATCGAAGTGGGCTACCATAAATCAATTATATAAGATCTGAAGTAAGGAGGGTGGTGAGAGGAGGATATTTGGTTGAAGGTTTCAGTTATTGGAGGTTTCTAGGTCCTAGTAAGTGGCAAGATGGATATTTTTTGTCTAAGAAAGGTTGAGTTTTGAGATTTTGTATCCAATAAAATGGGTTCAGAGGGTTTGTGTGATGCTAAATGGGTTTTTTAAATACCGATAATCAAAATTTCATGGTGTGCATTCCCGTTTCACTTCGTATAACAATTATCAGGTAAAATTTCATAAAACCATTTAAAAAACAATAATTATTAAATAAATGGGGGGAAATCAAATTCCTTATGGTGAAACATTACACATAGTGAAATCGAGTTTCACATGGTGAAATTTTATGGGTGTAAATTTTCAATGTTTTATATAAATTTATGTCATTAATTCAATTCAAAACAACCCATATTGACCCATAAAAATTAAAAAGAGTCATACCAGGAAATAGATGATATCTAATAGAAATGGTCCTTTTACTATTACAATTATATCGTAACTATTTTTGAACTGTTAACCGGTCAAATTAAAAATGATAGATGTTAGGAAAATTAATTCAATAAATAAATAATACAATAAAATAAATAATTGAAATTGTATAATAATAATACTATAATTCTGAATAAAAAATTATAAATGAAGTAAATAATTTATATAATCTTGTTATTTTGAAATTTATGGGGAATGTTAATTGTGTTTGTAATTTATGTAAGGGGATTCACATCATAATTTTTTCCCATTGAGACATCTTCCATACTCTTTGTTTATTTTTATTTTAAATGATTCTTATACTATCCCAAAAAATTCATTTATTATATTTTAATTTCATTTCAAGGGAATCAAAATTATATTTATAATTCTCACTTTCATTCATTTTGGTTAATGCAATATTATGTTCGTAAGAGGTTTTCTTATATCCATTTACACTAAATGTCTTAAAATTTTTATCTCAACCTAATTTATAATGTTTTCTTAGAATTATCCTTATTATTGTCTTAGTCATTATTTCTATACTATATTATTCTCTTTCACTTCAATTTTAGTGATTAATTGTTTTAAATATTTATTTAAATTCATTTTCTTTTTATCAAAAAACATTATTTGTATAGTTATGTGTGGAAATTTTTGTTTTTATGGGTTTTATTCATGTTATGATTTGTTGAAATGTAATATGAATATGGGTGGGATTGATATTTATCCCTATAATTCATTTTGAAAATATTTATTATGCATAAAATTATATTGGTATTAAGATGGGATGTTATTAAATTACAGGTTATTAGAATTATCATGTTATGTTATTCCATTATAAGGGTTATTGTAAGGGTTATTATGAATATAAACTCAAAAGGAAACTTCATGCCTATTCTATTGAATTTATTCTTTCCTATTTTTTTAATACAACTCATTAATATTAAATTATTAAATATAAGTTTATGATATTTTGCAAGCTCATAGTTTATTATATTAACGAAAAACGAATATTATCTGTTTTATTATATTTTAATGGTCTAACTGGTTATCATTCCTTTTTAGACCTCTAGATTATATTTATAATATAATACCACATTTTGAAATGATTTTTATAGGTTTTATTGAATATTATGAATAAATAAAAATTAAAAATTAAAAAATCCAAGTATGTCAATTTGTATTAAATGAAGAAAGAGTATCATTTGAAAGTTTTTTTGGGTGAAAGAAATGTCTATTTGGGGGGAACGCTATGTGTTTTATTATGAAATGTTTTTCCATAATTCTATATTACTGTATACCTACATTGTCTTGAAAATGAAATTTTTTAATATTTTTTAAGAAAATTATAATAATATGATGTTTATATTGCGGAGGTAATTAGTCTAAAAAATGAAATTTTCAAGATTTAAAAATTGAAAATAAAAAATAAATTATTATTCACTTTTAAAAAATAAAATATAAAAAAGGGTGTGACCCATTCAAAAATATTTCCACATATTTATTAATTATTTCTGACTACTGTCAATGAAGTTTATACATCAAGTCAAAAATCATTACTTAATTGATGATGTGTCCATGCTCTATAAATTAGAAAAAATTAAAATAGGATCTAGGAATCCCCTCCATTGTTTAATTAAAAATTCAACCTAATTTTTAAAAGAAGTTGAGAGATATTAAAGAATAAAAAACAGAAATTAAACAAAGGAATCTCTCAAAAACAGAAGAATTAAAATAATTCTTCCATATATGAGGTTTCCACCCATCCTTGATCCATTAATACAGTTTATTTCATTATAATACTTATACAATATAATGGTTTAAACCTAATACACATTTTAAAAACCCCCCATGTAAAATAATTAAGAGTAATGAATTATATATAAAATTAATTCTAAAAAATAGATGATGATCAAAATGAATATTATGTATAATTATAATGGTGATAGAGGAATGATCTATATTGAACAATAAAAAGTAACACAATACTAGGTATGAACAATAAAATAAATAAAATGAAAAGGATGATGGAAAAAAAGTATAAAAATGGTGGGGGTGTCCCGTGACTTCTAAATATGTGCCTCGGTCTCCCCATCAATCGACTCATGCTCCCAAGTACTGATCAAGTGAAATATATGTTAGTAGCTGAATTTTTAATTGGAGGATCGTCAACTGGGTCATCAATAGAATGTTTGTACTATTTTTTACCTCGTTATACTATAATTGTTATTATCAAGGAAGGAGTATTTGTTTAGTTTTTCTTTGTTGGAGTGTGAACAATCCCATAGGTTGGGCCCAGAATCTACTCAATGTTGAAAATGGTAGTTAGATTCTTTGTAGGAAGTACTGCCCAAGTAGTGTGTTATCCTTTTTAGGTTTGTGGAATGTCACTAATTGAGAGAGAGATTAAAAAATGTTTTTTAGGGTGTATGGATGATACCACAGGGTTGGTTCATTTAGCCTATTCTTAATTTCATTCCAATTAGAATCTAACTCGAATAGATAATAGACTATGGGATATTAAATAGAACCTCAAGTCTCTTGATGTATGGTGTACAGTCCATTGATATGTGAACACATAGTGAACATTTGGAGAGACACTCAGTATAGCAGTTTTGATGGGTTTGGTATGTTTGACAGAAGGTGTAGGGAAAAATTTGGGTTGTGTGCCTAGGTGTGGCTGAGAAAAGGGAGTCATAGGTTATGATGATTGTTTTGGTATTTGATATTCCAAAAATAGGAGTCTTATCCTAACATATATATGGTTTTCAATCTCAAATAGTTTCTTAAATCCATGAGAAAAATATTAATTCCAATTCTCGTATGGAATAGCTTGAGTTTGTGCCTAAATTTATGCTCCAACTGATCTATCAGAAGCGGATTGAGGTATAGAGGAATCTTGTGGATGAATGTCTTATCACTTATCCTTATATAGAGTGAATACATACACATGTTCCAATATAAAGTGATTATAATCCTTTCATATCTTTCTCATCTTCACCTATTAATGGAGGCCGATCAACTCAATCATATGAAGAAAGGAAAGTTGATAGGTTGATATGTTGAAATTTAGACATCCAAATGATTTTCTAAATAGGTGATAATATATATATACATTAGAGATCATTTTTTCTTCTTAATTTATCCCTTAGATTACGGTGACAACTAGAACATCAAATTCAATTCATTTTGGATTTGCATCTAAAACTAAATTAGAATGTTTAATTAGCACTGAATCACCCTTCTCCATCCAAGTATATGTGATAGCTCCAACAATGATCATAAGAAGGGATAACATGAGATAAATTATTTTGGTCGGTGAAGTATCATTCAATTATAAGGGATAATTATCTAATAACATACACATATCCCATAGATGAGTATAACTATGATCGATCTATAAATTAAAATGATCCAATATTTGGACAAACTAACCAATATAAATGTTGATGCCCATGATAAATTCAACGAATTTCATCCACCATCACCTCCAACCCAATCCTAATTTTATGAAATATTCACCAATCTCTAATTTTATCATGAATTGTAGATTTGGTTATTTGTATGCTTACTATCTTATGTAAATAATGTATTCAAGGTTCATATCATGAAGGTCCATAATGGAATTAGAATCTATACTAGTCTACCTCACCAACTTTAAGTCGTCTTTTTATTATGATATGTTTTCTATATAATTTATCTAACAACATCTAGTGGGTTTAATTTGGGAATTAAGGAATTATTTGGAAATAAACCTGGTTTAACTAAGAGTCGGATGAATGACTTCGAGCTAGGGGTGAAAATTGTGAATGTAAATGGGTTTGGGATAAATAAATCGATGTACAGGGTGTGGGATAAGGTGAGGAAGTTGTGGTTACCATATAATTGGGATCATGTAATTTGGTTGGTGTGGAATTATATTATTTATAGGGACTTTCACTATGTCAGGGATTTAGTTTGTGTAGGTTTTTTTTATTTAGAATGATTTCTGGATTTGGAAATAGGATTTTGGGTAGAGGGTGTGAAAGATGATTTTTTTGTGAGTGGATAGAGAGGTTAAAGAATTATATAAACTATTGTATAGAATGATAAATGGATAATAAGGATTGGGTAAGTTATTTTAGAAAATTTTCATTTGATCTTGAGAGAGTACAGACTCCCCGTGGGAAAAAGAGGATTATGTCGGTGGGTTTGGAAAATGGGAAGGGGAAAAATGTATGAAAACTTCTTGAGAAAGGGAAAAAAATCAAACAATTAAAGAAATATAGATCATACTAAGATGAATATATGAAAAATAAGAGGATTTTATATGTTTGGGTATTTAATCATGAGAGTTATATATTAGGGTATGTGAAAGGTCATTACATGTTTTTGGTGTTCTTGTTGTATATTTATACATTTTATAATCATTGGGGAAATTTATTGTGCAGTACTATGTGGAGGGTTGAAAATTTCCAAACCCATGAATTTTGGAATACCAAAAGTCATAGATTATACCTATAACATGTTTCTTCATAAATTTATCTGATTTCTAATTTTCCATTTCATACATTACCACATTTTGCGGCTTTTCCATATGCATTGTTCCGTCACACCTCCTACCTTTGAAAATTATCTTATATTCCTCCATCAAATTACTTCCAATTTCTCAAGCCTGGTTTTCTCATTCATTATTCTTCATTTTGAGGGGTGTATAGGGACCTAATGATGGGGGGTCAGAATATGATGGAGCCTATAAAAATTATTTAATTATCCTAGAAACATCTACTAAACAAAATGAAATTAAAAATTGAAAAATAAAAAAAATTTCCCGGATTACCAACCATTATCACTTTATTTAATGAAAAACTATTTCATAACTATAATTATCATTAAATATATATTAATAGGAAAATAATTATTTAATAATTTTTAATATATGTCTTGATAAGATTTGAATTCATATTGATATATTTTTTCACATCATTTGGAATCTACAAGGTTCTATTTATAAACACTTCTACAATCCCGAATAAACTGAACACCTTGATCTTAGTTTACTTTGAAATAGTCATAATCATGAATTAAATAAAATTTCCATGTCTCATGTCTGCATCTCTTTCCTCATGATTTTTTGATCATTCCATTGCCTCAACATTATATTACAAATTATAGCATTGGAGTAAGCATCCCATTGGATCACTTCAGGCGTGTCTAATTACAATAATATATTTTTTTCTAGAATAATTCTCAATGAAATCAATATCCTTAACTAGAAAATATGATTTATGGTAGAGATCTAATTTAATTGGTCTTATTTTATTTAATAGAACCCATCTAGATACATATGTAAAATGCTATAGTCTATTTTCTATGCTCCAAAAGCATCAATGAGGTCTTTCAACCAATCATTACTATTTGAGTTAACTACCTTTTCCAAAATCAACATTATTTGTTTAATTGAAAGTAACACATTCCTATGTTATTGGGTGAAATAGGGTATTAATGTTGTATAAAACATCTTACTTTTTTTTAAATTATCTTAATAAATTGTTACTAAAATTTTCTCCCAAACAAAAATTAGTATCCTTGATACTCTAAGTCTAGAAAAAATGTTCTTATTAATTAATTTGGTAACTATATTTACAGTTTTGGTAGAGGTGGATTTTGATTCATCCCACCTCAAAACATAGTTAAAATACATAAATATTTCTATATAGATCAATGAATTTTATAAATAAAAATGATGTTGATTCCCTATGCAACAACTATTTAAATATCTATGATTGAGAGATGTTTCATGTCTTCATTCTTTCTAATGATTCCAATACATTAATAGTTATCACATGATTCCATAAAGATTCTTACATCTAGGTTTAGTAATGAAAAAAAAATACTTTTCATGATTTTTTATATTGCTGTTTTTTTTCATGATTTTCTTTGTTTATTTAAGAGTGGAAAAATCCAATATACCTTGAACCCCAATATCGAGTGCACATCTCAAAATCATATTGTATGAAAATAGTTTTGCTAATAATGGATCATCCCCAAAATAGTGATAAACCTCTTCTAGAAATATTTTCTTCTATAGTTATGAAAATAATGTGTCGATTCTTTTAGTTTCCAAATACATTTCTACATTGATGAACCATGTTTAATCTTTGAGATCAATTGAAAATGGATGTTCATCTTGGAACTCATCTCAAATGTCCACTTCTGGTTATCCACTCAATTTTTGAAACCTAAAATATAGAAAAAACAAATTTATATGAACCATTATTATCCTTATTCTCAATATCAAACTCTATATGCAAAAAGAATCTAAAAAATGAAAAGTTAACTATATTTTATTATTAAAAAATATTTGTGTGCTACCTGTTTTCTCTCAACTACCACTTTCATGATCACAAAAAAAAGATCTAAACTTATCAAAATAAAATACCAATTCAAGTTAGTCCTTATACATTGTGTGATAATTTATTTGATCATCCATTAGGGGCCTAATATAATAGTTAATGGGTATAAAAATCCATTCCACCCAATGATCAAGAACATCTCCTAATGTGTTATCACTCACCATACCCACTAACACAAGTGTTTCATCATAATTAGGAGGTATCATGTTATGGGAAGTGATCACCATAAAATTCATCCCTATTATATCCTACTTTAATTATGTCTTAAAATATAATTTTGCATCCCTTGATATGAGGTGAGAGAGTGATTTAGAATCCTCTAAAAAATATTTTTGAATTTTTTGATAAAAGGCATCATGAACAAGAAAACTTTTAATTCCCCTTAATGTATTGGTATTATTATGATCCTTAATCACTTATTTTTCATTGGATAAAAATATATTTACTTTGTTGATATTTAGTTACCTAAAAGGCTACCCAAATTTACTAGGAAATAACATTATACTAGTTGTGAAAAAGGAAAATCTCTTTGAATGATTCTAAAACTGCATCAGGTTAAATCAGGTAAACTTATAATGATCACCCCTAGATTCAAAATTAATAGATATATACCATTACAATTTATTCTTAAATACTTTGATAACTTTTTTTCATGAACCACTAGAAACATGTAGGTGCATTACACATTCAAATAGACATGCACCAGTAAGAAATGGCTATATAGGGGTGTGTGAATATTGTTTTTCTAGATCCTTAAGTACCATGTGTAATTGATTTTAACTAGAATTACCATCATGGAATCAATATTACTCAATACAAGACATTTTATACATATTTTTCTCAATAATTGGATGATTAAAATGATCTTTCCTTGTTGAATTGTTATTTTTATAGTAATCAAAACATACTCTTCCTCATGTTACCATTATAGTGGAAATCAAATCAAAAACCTTCATCATAATGGTTATCCCTCATTCATTTGGAATAAATTGAATAAGGATCACACATTTTTTTATATAGAATGGGGTAAATGATACCAAAATAAAATAATTTGGGAATGTTTTTCTTTAGTATATTCTTTATAGGGGTGTCAATGTCCTTTGGGCTTATTATTTCTGATTATATCTTTATTCTAGCCTCACCTTATGTGTGAAAATAAAAGGGATTATTCCATTTATATTTGTAATTCTATATGTGATCTCTTTATTATTTTTGTTTATTTCCTTCACAAATAATTTACTTATTCCTTTTAGTTCAATGAATAAATAATTATGGGTGGTTCTCCATACTCTCCAAAGGATAGATATCGATGGTTTCTCAAGAGTTTCTTATGTTAATGATTTTGTGCACTCATGACCTAGGGAATCAATTTTCAAAATTAATCCAATAAATTATTTCAATAAAAACTGAACTCCTCTTTTTATATTTTTTCACTACTATCCCCTTTTATCACCCACTTCATCATCCCTAGATATTATCTTTTGAACTTATATCTATAGAGTTTTATTGGTTTATTCAACCGTCATGATGTGATGAAAATCCATCAGTTTCTCTCCATGTTCTTAAAAATTAGTGATATCAAAATGGGCATGCTATAATCATAGTTATAAGATTAAGTATAATTGGTTGTTGTCGATGAATGATTTCTAAGTGGATAATAATGAGTAACCAAGAAAGATCTGGACCTCTCATTCTTCTTCCATCACCAAAATCATATAATTGGATAGAAAAACGAACATCCAATCACTAAAAAGACACCATTAAGAATTTAAATTATGTACTAAACTAATCTATCAGCTTAATACAATTAAAATATCAAGAAATTTTATATATTTTTTCAAGGATATTGAAAAAATTCAGTGGAATTCAATTCAAAAAAACCCCATGATAAAAAATATGCTTCTACAAAAGTATATAATCTGATCATACATGGAATAAAAAAACTCCAAGAATCTCAAATATTTGGTGGAAATTTTTGTTTAACAAACACCAAACACTCTTTTCATAGTGTAATCATACCCATTTCCATCAATTACTTATTTTTAAGAGAGTATGCTTAAATAAAATTTAAAACAAAGTCATTTGTGAAATTCAATCTGTGAATGGGATATTAATTTAATGATATTTGGAAATGTACATAATATTTTTATATTGTTATTAAAGAATTCCTTGGTGAATTGTTTCTAGAAAAATAGGTGTGTGGTATGGTCAAAAATCTGGTTTCTTCATTACTTCTTTCATCTTTCCTCAATTTCTTGAGTGAATTTATCCTCATTCACTTCTTATCTCTTCTTGACATCTCTTTGCACAATATTTCTCTTCTCATCATTTCATTAATTATAAATTTTACATCTTTTATCTTGAATGTTCCTTCAACTATTTAATTTAATTAAAGTATCCACCTCTCATGGTACCTCTATAGTTTATGGTAGAACACCAAGATATTTGTGGGTCAACTTTTTGGAAAGATACCTCAAATTATTTTCAATGTTCTGGACCATTCCTTGTTAATTTTCTAATTAATTATCAATATTTTAAAAGAATATATTAGAATACATTTGATTTTGGTAAATTTGATATATTATTTCAAAAACTCCCCAAAAGAAGGTATATATTAAAATACTTTATTTTCAAATAGTTTTTGTGGTTGTCAAAAAAATTATAGTTTTGTAACATGGAAGTTTTACTCAGCTGTATATGGTTTTGAGAGAAATATTGTTATTGGTTTCCCCAGCTTCTTATCACCAACCATCTGTTTGAACAACCATCCTAACATTTTTCCCAAATTGATTTTTGTAGTATGTAAGAGGCTGTTTATAGCTTTTATAAATTACCATACCTATAAGGTTTTCTTCATCTCCATCATGTATAGCATATAAAATATGAGAGACTCCACACATATCATATGATAAAACATAAAAAATCTTCAAAAGTTGGCTTTTTTATTGAAATATATGAAATTATAAATATTATAAGTCATGGAATCTATTTTTGCAGTCAACTTGGTCATATAATTAACTAGGTTTACTCCTTGATATAGTTTTCCATCCTTATCATTCCATAGAGAAACATAGCCCAAAATATATTTTAGAATTACATTAAATTTTGTATGGGTATTCCTCATGAGTTATCCTCCCAGGACTAAATCAATAACTCCTTAGATTTTATTAAACCTAAAATAAAATGTTTTCAAATGTATCTAAATTATAACTCCATGATTTCGGCATCTCCTTAGTATCCCCTTCAGTAATTCCCAGGACTAAAGGGTTGTTTCTCCATCCCACTATGTAAAATATCATATGTGACATCTCAAATCAATAATTATCACATAGGGAGACTATTTTAAAAAACTATATGGAGAATTCATCCCAAGGAATCATAGATCACGGTCTCTAAGATTTAGAAAAATAATTTTCTAATCCCATAAAAAATAATATATGTTCTTATAGATTAATGGCTTCATAAGAGAAACCGTTTATCATCAATGTGTCTTATTGTTCTAGGAAAATTGATAGATGACCATGCGGGTCATTATTTAATAGTCCTAAAAATATGACTTTTGTTGAATTATCTAAAGAGAACTTGGATTCAATTCATAGTTTTTAATCTAAATTCGTAGTGTAATAATACTCAAAGTAGCTCCATAGATATAGAAAATTTTGCAGTATATTATCTTCATTTAATATTATTCTAATTAGGATTTTATAAATATTCTTTCTAGATTCTGAAATAATACTAGGGGTTCTTAGTTCTCCATAACTTCTCTCAAGCTTTCAGAATGATAATCCTCTATTTTTAGAAAAAAAAACATCAGTGTTTCTTTAAGATATAATCTCAATAATAAAGTGTGTGGAGTTGTGTTCATTCCCATGGAATATAAAATGAAAAAAACATGATAATATAGGTATTATTATTGTAATTTTTTTTAAAATAAAATAAAATATTTAACAATTCAAAAAATAGGTTGTCTTTCGGTTAGTTTTTTTTCATACCCTAAAAATTTTGGTAAAAAATGGGTTCTTCCTAATTTTTGTTACCTTATGAGGTAATGGGGTCAAAATTTCCAATTTTCAATGCACAAACCATGATGTAAAACAAAAAATATATAGTATATAAATTTTAAGCCACAAATTAGATCAACTAGGAATATAGTTTGATTAGCTTAATGAATTATTCCTGACTATTGGGTTGGATAATTTTACGGAAAACAATTATTGAGCAATGAATTTTTAATGCATATGAGGTTGGGGTGATAGCGAAGTAGAGTATTTAATTGATTTAAAAAAACATATGTGATGAAAATAGATAGTAGGTAAATTTCATATTGTATTTTTTTAAAATTTATGATTCATTCATCGTATGAATTTGCATGGATGATTAATTAGAATACCTCTTTAGGTAATCAGACACATATGGATAGTAATGACTAGAACTACCTATGTTTATTAAAATCTCATGGTTACAGTTTTATTATTTGATATATATTCTTTAGATCTATATAAACAATAAATCATATAATTATGTTTAACTCTCAAAATCACATCCCACTATCACATTAGGGTTTGTCCCTAAATCATCATGACTCTCATTAGACAACTAACAGATAAGGTTTGAATTAATATCAATGTGTTACTAATCTAACACATGAAATTATTAAGGAATATTAATCATTGATATTAAATAGGCATAATCCTAGTCTCAATAAAGTATCCCTGAATAAACTAATCATTCATTATAGCATGTTCAACAATCATGAATGAAATAGTGTTATTAAAGGATTTAGTAAACACACTCAAAGAAATAAAAAACTAAGAAATCATAATGAAAAATAAATGATACATAACTTTTTTACAAACATCAATCTCAAATACAAAATGGTAAAGTCAACACTCTAACATTCTCCAAAATTGGTTGAGTCACTACAAGAAAGTATGTCTCTTGGTGCTTCTCTTCTTGAGTCTCAATCTCCCGTAATTAGATCTCTAAATCAATATACCATATTAATTTTATGTATAATTTCTAATCTATAGTATCAAACATTACTGCAATTAAACCATGGTGATTTTAGTGTGGACAATAAAAATTAGGAATTTGTATCCATGTGTAGACCATCTTCATGGTGAGAGTGGAAGGGATGCAACATTGATAGAAAATATTTTCTTCTAAAATTCATAGTATTATAATATTCACAAGTAAGTCCTATAGAATTATCATTGGTGGTCTGAATCACTTTAGAAATCCTCCATGTATTTTTCAGTTAATATTGGGTTCTGCTACGTGGAGGTTAGAATGCCTTAATCATTTAGTTTATCTGATTTTCATCCATCCATATCAAAAAGTTTGTGTTATGGAATACTCTCTACTTATCTATTATAATTTAGTCAGATTTACATTCATTATGTTGTAGTTCTAAAAAATACTGTTGTGGGCCTAAATTTAAATCCTAATTAGTCTAATATAGTTCCAATAATGGCATAGAGTTCTAAGGAAATAGTGTATACTTTCTAATTTAATCTTACATGAACGTGTGGTATTTTTGGTTAATAGTAAATTTACTATTTTAATTAATAAAAGACATCCAATTTATTCACATGTGTCAATAATTTTCAAATGGTACTCTCTTTATAGTGTAAAGGTTGATCATCATTGTTGAGAAATGAAATATTACACATATGATAAATTTTTCCTCAGAGATTATCTCCCATCACTAGCACCAATTATCATTAAATATTATATAACAGTACTTATGTTACAGATTCCCCCTTCGTGGAATGACATTTCCTACAACTTCCCAAATTATTCTAACAGAACTATTAATTTACTATTATGAATATTGGATTATGGTGTGTCAATCAAGACTCAACTATTCTTTTTGTGGTGTTTGAACCTTCTAAAATCATTTGGGAAAACAAATTTGTGATTCACAGGACTAAATCATGGTTCATGTACTTTTCAATCAAAATATTCCTAATACCATTAAATATATAATAAAGTTCAATATTTTAAAATATTTTTTGTAAAATTAAAACATAATATAATATATGATAACTTAAAATCCATAATTTTGTGGAAAAATGTATGCATATTTTTGGATCATCCCTATTCTGCTTGAAATCCATAATGATGATGAATGATATCAATAATTCTCAAAAAAGGTCATATAGTGACCCATGAGTGTGTTAGGAACTAATAGAGGTGTAGGGTTTTATGAAACGTTGAATCTTCCCTGCATCTATATTTGGTGAAGAAAGTATGACTGAATTATGTAAAGTATAGAAATACCACATCGTGTTTGGTTTCTTCTAGAGCATGGAAGATAGAGTTTTTTTATTGAAAACATCTGAATTTTCATCCATCAAATATAGGGAAAAAATCTAGGGGGTCCCAATTTCAGTTATTCGATAAAGTAAGTCAGTAACTAATGTTCGTGTCCAATATTTCCCTTCACCAAAACTCTAATAACCTATATATCAACTTAGAAATCTATTAAATAAAATGTGGAGTTTAATTAGAGAGTAAATACACCATATAGAGTGAAATTTTTTTATCCATATCAATATCATGTCATATTGAATCCACATTATTTAATTATTATTAGATTAACTTATAAAAAACAGGGTGTTGTCGCAAAGATATCTAGATTTGGGGTAATGGTGGCATCATGAAAAGTATTTCCAATGATTAATCCTGTTCTTATCAATCTATTAGGTGATGAGGGGTTAATGCAAGGATATGATCTACAGATATCTATACTCTATGAGAAGAGGACAGATCCCCCACTAGATACAAAAATAGTAGACCCAGCCACTGAGTAAATGGTAGTCTCCATAGAGAAAAACAATACTACTTATATATTGAGTGTGCTTCATGAGTTTCACCAATAGTTATCTTCTAGTTTCTTAGATAAGCTGCATCCTCAAAATAAAATTAATGACACTCATTTAATATTCGGTTTAAATACCCCTGATAAATTAGTGGTTCCTTCTTCGAGTATTATTATCAAGATATCTATACATTGTTTTATGTTATTCATTTAGACTCACGATAAGGTCATTATAGCCAAGTAATAGTTTATGTGTTTATTTAAGGTAGAATGGTATCTTTAGAAAATAAGTATATTATGATTTTAGAAGATGTTAAATCCATAGTTACGTAGAATGATCATGTGTTGGTATGATTCTAGTTTAATGAACCTCATATAGTGCTCTCAGGGATTGATTCACAATGAATATCAATATGAATAGATGTTTGAGAGAGACATTCAAAGGGATATTTTGGCTAGGATTGTTCCCTTTTGAATACCCAGTAAGAATAGAGTTTTTTAGAAAAATTTGTTGATCAAGATTTTTTGATAGATTCATATCCCAGTGATAAAATAGGTTTTGGTTTTATCATGGTAGATTCATTAGTAAAAATAATTTAAAAATAGATTACTTGGCCTCTTCATTATAGATAAGAACATTATAAAACCCATTCAAGGTAGCCAATGTTAGAGGGGTCTCATATAGGGAATAACTAGTAAGGATATAGATATGGTTATTATTATAGTGTAATATTACACCCAGTTCATTTTTTCGCATATTTAGCTATAGAGGATAGCTATTGTGGCACTTTGGATACGCCACGTTGATAGTGACAATATTGATATTAAGGACCACCTCTAGGCAGAATAGGTGTCAATCGTAGAGGAGTCTATGGATGGGGAGATGGTGGTGGTGTTGTATCTAGTTTCATGTGGTGTTTTTATCCATTTCCATAAACTTTGTCTATAGGTGTTCCATGTTGGTCACAAAATACCAAAGCATAGCACCATGTGAAGATTTAGGTGATGGAGTGATTTTATTAGGCGATTACTAACACAAATTTAATTAATATTGGTGTATTTTAAACCCATAAAAAATACAAATTAAAACCATTTCAAGCTATTATTTTATTGTTGAATCATATTTAATATTTATAGAATCTTGTTAGTCCCATATCACAACATATTTAGCTAGAGAATCTTGCAGGTAGAGACCAACCTCTCCATAATGTCTTCTATCAGTGTAAGAAAAATCACAAATATGAGGGGTGTTATCCAGATCTCATCATAGTGGAGATGACAAAATATCATGTTTTCATCTTTATGGAATGTTTTCAACTGACCATTCCTAGGTGGATTGAAAACAGTTTGGGGTCAAAGTGTATCTAATGTATGGGTCAAAAGTCACCTTCAATAGTTAGTGGGACCCTAATGTAGGAAAGGGAAACCTCATGAGATTGAATCTAGTTACAAAAAATCGTGAAATCCTAATATTTTTCATCGTGGATACTATATAGAAACTGTTACCTTCTGAGGTAGAGTAGTTTGCAGTCATTTTCCAAAAAGGAATTCCATGGTTTACCCCTTATCCAGAAGTTGATTTCATTATTGATTATCACCATAGTGCCATATAAATTTAATTTTTGGATAATTGTATGGTCGTGATTGAGCTCAAGTGGTTTAAGGTGTCTTTAGTGGACCTTCTATAGAATATTATCATGATGTAACATCTCATTAACTTCATTAATGTATGCACATTTTTCCCTTCATTTTATGGGATTATATTGGGATATTTATAGTGATGACTGAAATGTTTTGGATGTTTTGTGGGTTTTTCATGGTTGTCACATGGTTAGGGAAACCATGCCATTTTTTCAGTAAACAATGTACCCAATGTTTACCATTGGAAGGTAAGTCACTGGTTTTTCAAACTATAGGTCCACCCCTCCAAACAATGCACCTTTGGACAATGGGGATTTTCAAGGTTCATGCATGGCTAAATTGACCATGTATCCAAACCACTCACCCAATCCAGAAACCCAATATCTGTGCATGGTTAGGATGTACATTTACTTATAATTGTGCATACCATAATATAAACAGTGGGTGTGTGTTTTAATTCCCTGTGAAATTTTATTAAAAATACTAGGACCTCTGGTCTAACCACAAATCACCCCCATTCAACACTAATATTATTCCATGTTAACTGTACCCTCATAATAAGTGAAATTTACTCCTCAAAACTCTTGTTTTAGTAGATTATAACACCAATGACTATGTTTGATCACCTTATAGTCTGATTCCTTGATATCCTTAACCTTATTTCTTCATTGGTGTTTCTCATTACATTTATTGATTTGATTTTTTGAATGATTGTAGGTTGTTCCAAAAAGAATTCCCTATAATTGAAACCGATAATGAATGAATAATTTGAAATTAGTTTTGAATTGATTTATAAAAACTTGATTTGATATGATTTTTTGTATGATGTGAAAATGGTATGTAAACTATGAAACCCCCCAATTTTTATGGAATTGAAATTTTTGGGTGGATTTTGAGAAAAATGATGGCTGTAATTGAATGTTGATTTGATTGAATGATTTGATGTTTACTTTTGATAAAAATGGTCTAAAATGAAATTTAATTTGAAAAGGCATTAATTTGATTAAACCGTAGGCTTTGGTTTTGAAATTAAAAGATCATGCTGAAAATGAAATTGGTCAACAGAATTATGAATTATGAAGTGATTTGAAATGAATGATTTTCCCAAGAGTGGATAAATTATTAGTTTATTGATTCAAGTATATTTTAGATTTAGTAATTACTATGTGAATATGACAAAAACTCCATGACTCTAACTCCCTATAAATGTATCGATGATTCAAACACAAACTAAAACATGATTAATGTGATTCCTAATAATGGGTCCCCTATTTGGAATTTAATTGACTATCCAAATGACTTGAGCCTTAAAAAGTGTGGAAAACTACATGATTTGTAATAACCATTGATATGTGGGAGGATCTTATAGCTATAAACTAATATACCTCCTGTCTTATGACCAATATGGTTTTTTTATTTCACTATATTACACATTCCATTTTTATAGAAATGTTGTATTCATGAAATATATTTTATATAAAAAATTGATTCTAAATGTTCATTTAAGCCTATTTTGAAATATCTTATGGGTAATAATTTGAAATCATGTTTTGGATTAACATATTTAAATTACATTAAATTCCATGTCATGTTTTATTTAAATTAAGTCCTTGAAAGGTTTAATTTTTATGAAATTTATTAGGGAACACTTGTTGAGACCCTATTGGGATTTTTAGCAGACACCCTTCCTTCAAGATTTTGTAAATCTTTTTATTCTAGGTTCAGGGAAAGGGAATTTTCCACTTTGAGGAGGTAGTTGGTCATGATATATTGGAATCTAGAGTAACGATTATGATCGATGCAGGTGTTGTCTAACAGTTTCATATGGCTTGTGTGGCTTCATCTTGATGGGTGTTTTCATCTTATGATGAAAAAATGTTTTGGGTTTTTATTTATCCAACATCAAATTTTACTTTTCCTTTAATCAGTATCGATTATACTGACTTTTAATATATTTATCTTCCTCTTTTTAGTTATTCTTTCTGGAAAAAATTGTTCCCATTATTCTTGATATGATGTCAGGAGTTTGTCGCCAACTTGTGGTGATATGGAACACCAATTGGGCCATTTTAGGACAATATTGGGTACCAGTGTACCTAGTTATCTGGGATGGTTTTTGGAAAAAATGGTATCAGAGTGTAGGTTGAGTTTTACCTTCTTTCCATAATGTTGGAATAGAGTTTATGATGTAGTTGTATATATGAGGTAGGATTTTTGGGACTTAATATGTAGTTCTGAGCATGTTTCTGGATATCTCTCATCATAGAAAACCTTTTTTTGACATAGGTGTTTGGGAAAATCTTCCTTTAGAAATATTTTTATTTCATTATATTACTTTAACTACATTTGATCTAAATATCTCGAAACTCGATAATTTTTAACTCTAACTAATTTAATTGATATTCATGTATCTCCTGATTTAGTTGATGATATATATATCATTATTAATATTTTTATGCTATAATTTGATGTTGTGTAGAATAATTCCTCTTAGGAGACATTTAAATAAACTGTGGTAAGAACATTTTGTTACATCATAATAAGATAGTCCTCTAGTTTATTGGATTCTTTTTTATATAATAGTGTATGTTTTCCAATATATGTGATTGGTAACTTCACCCATTGTCATTCAGGCTCCGACAGTGGAACCTTAAAGGGATGAATCCAGATATCATTCTCAAGATTTTATTTCATATAATCCAAATGGTTTCCATAGATCTAATGGTTCTAAAGAGGATTTGTATTGGTTTAAAAAGATCATGTTTTTGTTTTTGTTCTTGTAAATTTTAGAATCTATAAAAGTGGAGTGTTATATCACTAATCTTAAAGGTTCTATAAGAAGATAGTGGGATTCTATTTTTATGGTGAACAAACATGAGGGTGGAGTAGAAATACAATAGAGATACTTTAAGAGATTAGTCTTTTACAGGGTATTTTTTTTGAAAATTCCAGGGAGTTCCACAGCCTTAAGTAAGGAGAACAAACCCCTACATAGTATATGAAGCATTTTGTTGAACTTGTTTATTTTTATTGTGAGGTGGTGAAAATTTAGAAAATTAAATCCCAATGATTTGATTTGATTTTTCAATATGAAGAATGATCTTAGTTTTTCATGTGGATTATATCATATCATAATTACATACATGATAGAGCATTGATGGTTGAGCATGATGCAGATTGTAAGTTAGTGTTGATGGGAGTTCCTCTTACTCCCAGTGGATGTTTGGTTTGTTCCTTTAATATAAAGAGGATTCATAATTAATTTCATTGTGGTTTTTGATAGTATGATTCATCCAAACATTTGTAATTGTGAATAATATTCCCTTCATCTAATTTATTATGTGGTAAGGTTGGGAATTATAAGCTAGTTTGAAATGAGGCACCTAAAATATGTGGTATGAGTGGTCGTTTTGGTCACTTTCAAAATTTTAGTATTATATTTTCGTCCCAACATAGTGGAATGAAATCATAATCTCTAAAACTAATATTGGTTAAATAAGATGATTCAATAACTAATGGGTTCTAGCCTTATGATTCTCGAACAAAGCTTCATCACACAATGGAAGAGTCTCTTGACGAAACTGATGTGGGTCCAATGAAAATGAAAGGTACCATAACTTTATATTAAACTTTAGTGACTATTTTTTTATACAGGTAAAAATTAATTTTTTATATAAAAAATCCTATTTTTTACATATTGAATACTCCTATAAAGACATTTTATTTTGTGATATATATTACTACACACCTTATAATGAATAGAGAATAAGGTCTCTGATGTCCTTCTAGTATTTTCTATCTAAAAAAGATTGAGCTCACTTTGAATTTTTTGTTCTATACATGAAACCTATTTGCATAATTCTCATGATATATTTCATGATTTCTAATAAGGCCTAGATTGACTGATATCTTTGGAGGGTCTCCTTCATTGTGCTTGCGGGGGAGTGTCATATTTTTTTAGGAGAATGGGACTTGAGGTAAACTAGAGTCATTCCATATTGTCTAGAGTTTGGATGGGTAATATCGGTGTATGATTTTGACTTGGAGTGGAAATATTTTATTGATGAGATCCCTCCAGTTGACTTCATGTTTCTCAATATTTTCCCAAATGATTTTTCAAACTATCCACTTTTACAAGAGGTGGTGTTTTCCATTGATTTGGTATTTGATAATAACCCAATGTCTATTAATTCTAACCATATGGAGCTAGCTTAAATTAAAGAGTTAAATATCTAACCGTAAGATATGTTAGATAAAGGATTCATACACCCTATCATGTAACCTTGGAGAGAACCTATTCTTTTTGTAAAGAATGCTGAGGGAACACTTCAGCAATGTGTTGACTATTAAATTCTCTATCAGGTTAGAGTAAATAAAAAATATTTTTTGACATGGAAAGATGATATGTTTGAATATATAAAAGGAGAGAATTGTATTTTGAATATTTATCATTGATCTAGTTACCATCAATTCATAATTATGTAATTTGACATCACCAAGACCACCTTTAAGAGTAGGTATGGACATTATGAATACATTTTTATTCCTTTTGATCCATCAAATTCTCCTGAAATTTTCATGTAATTGATAAACATAGTATTCCATGAGCACCTTGAATCATTCATGGTATTATTTTTTTATAATATTTTTTTACTCCAAAAACCTTGGACAATCAGGTGCGTCATCTAATAGAAATTAAATAAATTTGGACAGATCATCGAAATTACATGAATCTTTCAAAAGATGATTTTTGGATTTCGGTATTTATGTTAGATGGACACGTGGTCTCAGAAAATGGTATTTCAATTACTCTTTATAATTTGAAGGTAGTTATGAATGGGGAGAAATCATATAATGTTTCTCAAACTTGGATCTTTTTATGATTATCATGGTATTACCATTGTTTCATTAAATATTTCACGAGGATGGGTTCTCTAATGACTTATCTCACATAGAAAGGATTGATGTTCTTGACTGATTTTAAATGATACAGTAATTTTAAGAATTTTAACTGTATTTTTTACTTCTATGTTATGTTGAATCTTCCAGAGGTTGGGCAAACCTATGTGGTCTTATGTGATGCAACTGGTTCATATTTTGGTTGTGTTCTTATACTGGGTGAGCATGAGATATATTCTCTCAAAAATATATGAACCATCATCTTAGGAATTTGGTGAAGTACCTATAGTCATTTGGTTTTGATATTTTAAACACCCCAAGTAATGGGAATGTCATTTCAGATTTATTTGTTGGAAACATCATATCTATGATGTTAAATAATCATCATAAGAGTAGAATATGATGTCAATATTTACTTAGTTGTATTTGGGATTCTAGGAGGATTTGATCGAGATTGTCATGACATGTGTTCAAATGAACCCCAAGTAATGAGATATATTCTCTCAAAAATATATGAACCATCATCTTAAGAATTTGGTGAAGTACCTATAGTCATTTGGTTTTGATATTTTAAACACCCCAAGTAATGGGAATGTCATTACAGATTTATTTTTTGGAAACATCATATCTATGATGTTAAATAATCATCATAAGAGTAGAATATGATGTCAATATTTACTTAGTTGTATTTGGGATTCTAGGAGGATTTGATCGAGATTGTGATGACATGTGTTCAAATGAATTCCTCCCTTATAGAGATTATTCTTCATAAGAAACATTTGGATGATGAATTTTGTGACAATAGAGAATCTCTGTATGGTTGGTAGACCATTGGTGAGTTGTTCTTCTCCTATGAGGGTATTATATTTTTTTAAGAACTCGTATGTTGTACCTTTACTAGTGAGGATATTTTTTATGGGAAATTTCCATAATAATTAGTGGGAAGTACACCCTGGTACAATAATTATGTTCAATGATATTAAGAGATGATTTTGGTTTCTATTTAAGAGTTGAGACGTCACAAACATTGTACATATTTAATATAAATTCCAACATGTCAATGTTGAGAACCATAAACCTTTATATTTTCTTCATCCTATTCTTATTCCAACATGTAAATAAGAGAATATTTCTATATATTTCATTGGTGGGTTACCACATACCATTCATAAGAATAATATGATGTGGGTATAGATCAACCAGTTCATAAAATTGGCTCACTTCATGACCATTAATGATACCACTATAGTTGAGGGTTTGGGAAGTCCTTAGGTAAAAGAGAACATTAGATTACAAGATTATCCATATATTTTAGTTTATAATGGTGATCCTCAGTTCACTTATCATATTTTGAGAATCCTCTAGGAGGGGTTATACCCTTGATTAGATTGATCATGGAATATCATCATCAGATGAATGGAAAGACAGAATGAACTAAACAGACCATGGAATACATTCTTCGTAATTTCACTATCGACTTCGATGGAGCTTGGGATAACTATTTTGGACTAGTTGTGTTTTCATACAATAATATTCACTAGTTATCCATCATAATGGATCCCTTTAGGGTTTTTTATAGTCAGTTTTATAGATCTTCCTATGTTGGATGAATATTGGAAATGCTTCCTTTTTTGACCATGTTTTGTATAAGATATGATAGAAATGATTCAGTTAATTTATTATAAAATGGTGATGGAATATAACTAGTATAAATACTATACTAATCCTTAATAGACCGTTGAATTTTTTGGTTGTCGAATAGGCGTTTTTGAACATTTCACCTTTTTGGTTCATCGATATCTTCAAAAACAGTTAAATGTGCACCAAGATTCATGGGTTCTTTTGAGATTATTGATTGGGTTGGTAAAGGGGATTACCATTTATCCTTACCACCATTATTTCCAGCAATCTAAAACATTTTTCCATTATCTCATCTCAATACATATCTTTCAAAGACTTATCATGTCCTCATATGGGAAGATATTGATTCTGAATCTCATACATTTGTGTGTTAGAATCATATTCATATTTTTTACTCCAAGAAAAAGGATCTTCATGGGAATATTATATATTTGGTCTGTGTAAAATTATAGTATAGTTCTAATTTTCCTGAGACATTGAAGATTGAGGAAATAATGAGAGAGCAGTGGCCTTATCTTGTTGTTGTGGAATCTTCTTTATGGGATTTATTGTGATTGAAAGTGTTTATGGTGTGGAGGTTGTAACATCATGTTACCTTCTTTCAAGAACGTCTTGACCCTTCTTCTAATATCCTATGGGTTTTGATTTTATTGGGGTTTTCTAATCAAGTTTGAAAATACCTCAAGGTCGTGGGGGATGGTAACTATTGGTATATGGTTATAGAATACTGTGTGGTGTGTCCCATAAAACCTTATGATCTATGTTTAGCCACATTAAGGGGAACATAGTTTTTCCAAACTCTATGTCCACCCCTCAAAACGGTATGCCCCTGTACCCTGGGGGGCCTCATGGTTAACAAAATGTTAAAATAACAATTTTTTCAAACATTTAAACCGTTCCAAAATCATAGTAAGGGATCATGGTTAGGGAATACGATTTTGACTAACCATTTGGTCAACCAAGGAAACAATGAACATGGTTGTTAATTCTCCTCAAAAAATTTACTAAAAATATCAATACCCATGATTTAAACCTAAATCACACCCATTAGACCATAATATGATTCGATGGTCTTTTGAGAAACTTAATAAGAGAAATTAACACATTCGGCCTCTTATCTTTTTTATCAAACAATTGTTGATTGTATTTTATCTCCTTCCATTTTGATTCCATAATCCCTTTCACATTCATTATTCATTTTTGTTTCCCATTATAGGTTTTTATTTTATTTCATTATTAAAGGTAAGGTTTCCCATAATACTTTACCCTATAAATGAAACCCTGATTTTTTCATTAATATGAAATGAGTTTTCAATAGATTTATAAATCCTTGATTAAATATGAATTGAAAAGGGAATGGAAAATGTGAAAACCCCCCAATTTAAATGGAATTGATATTTTTTGGGTGGTTTTTGAAAACAAAATGGTTGGAATAAAAAGATTATTTGATTAAATTATTTGATGTTTTTTTAGAAAAGAAGATTTAAATTTTTTTTGATTTGAAAATCCAATAATTTAATGAAAACTTATTATTTGGTTTTTAAATTGAAAGGGAATGTTAAATGTGAAATTGTTTAATTGAATTATGAATTATGAATTGTTTTGAAATGACTAATTTTCCCAATAATGTATGAATGGTTGATTTCTTGGTTAAAAAAAGTGAGCCTGAGTAGTTTGCAGATGAATAGGATTAACATGCTAGGACTTTGAATCCCTATAAATGGATTGACAATAAAATAACTAACTAAACCAATTTTGGAATGATTTACAATTACTTGTCCTCAATTGGGGAGTTGATTAATTATCTGAAGAGATTTAGCCTTAAAGAGTGTGAACACGTACATGAACAGTAATGATGACTGTGAAGTGTGAGGATCATATACCTGGAAACTATCATACCATAACGCTCATGACCATGTTTCATTGTATTGTTTTATTTTATCACACATTCCATTGTTTATAGATCATTTTTATTCATTATTGTGGTTTTGTATAAATTTTTTATATAAAATTTTAATTTAATACACTTTATTTTATCTTAAATATACTAATTTGGAATCCTATTTTGGATTAAAATATGTAAATGAATTTCCATTCTTTTTTTTTATATTAAAATCATAAATGGTTTAATTGTTATATAATTTATAAGGGAAAACTTAGTGAAACCCTTCGATTATATTTAGCTCACACACTTCCCTTTCCTCTGGGAATTATAGATATTGTTATTCTAGGTATAGGGAAAGGGAAAACACCACTTCAGGGTTATAATTGTGCTTGATCAATAGAAATATAGAGTGATGATGGTGAATGGTGGATTTATGGTGCACTTGTTTCATAGGTTTTGTGAGGCTTCATCTTGATGGAAGTTTTTTATTTTGATGATTTTCTTTTTTTGTATTTATTTTTCTATATTATTGTTGAAAATTATTCTTGAGGAGTTTGGAGAATACTGACTATTGATTTATTTATATTCTAGTATTTTATCATTAATTTTGGAGAAACCATTCCACTTTTCCATTATTTGAGGATAGGTGGTAGTCACCAACCTATGGGGATCGTGAAAGTCCTTCGATCCATGTATAGAATGGCTTGAGTATCAGTGTATTAGGGTATCTAGGTATTTTAATGACATATATGAACTACAGACACTCCATGGTTTTACTCTATTCACTTTGATAAGAATGGATAAATAATCATGAGTCTTTGTATAAACTATCACTTCTAAACATAGTTGACAACAAATAAATAATACTCTCTTTTGGGGATCAATGATCTGTTTGACCTACTAAATTGAGTAAAATTGGTTCTCAAAGATCAATACCAAGTATAGATATCACTTACTTTGGGTTAGGGGGTAATATACCCAAAATATGTAATTTAGGCATCTTTATAGTCATTAGTAGTTCCTAGTGATGTCATTGGTCATAAAAACAGAAACTGATATGTTCATGGTACTCATTAATCACTTATTTCAACCATTCAAGGAACAATTCATGGTGATTTTCATTTATGAAATCCTCAATTATTACCATAACAAGGATGAGTATGCCATGTATTTTTGAGTGGTTCTGGACTTACTTTGTGGGAACCAGCTATAAGAAGTACACCTGAAGTGAAGGTTTTTGATTTTAGAATTTCATTTCATAGGACATGTCATCTAAAAGGGCAGATTAATAGTGGATTTAATGAATATTAAGGTTTTTATGGCTTGGGATCCACACAATATGTTGTTTCAGGTGCATAGTTTCATAGGGATTATAATATATTACAATATATTGATAGAAAAATAATATAGTGCTATGGCCCTTATGAATTCTCCTACCGTTTATTGATATATTTCAATGAGATAAAATGGATATTATCCAGTGGTTATTTTTTCTAAATAAATATGTAAATTTTGAGTTGTTTTGTGATCCTTTTAGTTCTGGGTTCGATTCCATGATGATGCAAAATCAGGCTCTAATTGTTAATAGGCCTAAGAAATTCAGACCTGATGAAAATAATATTATGCACTATGGGTTGGAGATTGTGATGGTGGTGTTTTATAGAAAATTTCAAGAAAATGTTAAGTGATCAATTTTAGGTCTTCATGGATCACAAAATTCGTTCATATATCTTCTCCTAGGGTGATCTCAACCTGAGGTGGATGTTATGGATGGAGTTCCAATAAGACTGTAACTTTTCAATAGTCAATTATCGTGGGAAGGGAAACATGGTAGTAGATTTTCTTGGATAAAAATCATGTCAAAATCTATTGGAGGAGGCATATTTTAAGCTACCCTAGATGTGTTCCATCTTTTTAGAAGAGGTAGATGTAGCTTACCATTGATTTATTGTGCTGGGCCTTGTAATTCATTATTGGGTGAAGAAGGATTAATGTGTAGAAGTTTATTGTGGTATCTTTTGAGACCAGATATTCTAAAAAATATTCCCTAATAAATTATGTTGTGGTAGATATATTTTCATCCCCCTCCAGGGTTGGATAGTAGTTATAGATGAGTTGTAGGAGGTAGTGATGAGGGTGTTTTAGAATTTCCCTTTGGTAGTGAATCATGGTATAAAAAAACTATACATTGACCTCTAGTGGTAGTTTTTTAGTATATTCGTTAAGAAGAATGTTCTTCGTACATATAACACATCCCTACTAATCACTAGGTGAAGGGTGAGCATTATATTATAACCAAATCGAGAAAGTATCTTGGATTTCTAATGTGGAATTTGGATAGTAGATCGATTAATCTTGTGGCTATACATCGACAATCAATAAAGGTTAATGAAATAATCTAGGTGATCATTTTATAATTGAGAAATCCATCTCACTTTATCCCTACTTGGAATCATATTTCAAATGAAATTTCATAGGTTCAGTACATGGATGAAATCAAGTGGTTTAATAGAGTTAATTTGATTATCATTTCTGATGAAGATTTTTTGTCCAAATATAGGTTGTAGAGGATATTGAAGGGGGATTTTGGGACTCATTTGTGATTGAGTATGAAATTAAACCCACATAAAAGGGTATATAAAAAGAGTATAATTTGCGGTCCTAGGATTATATTGTATGGTTTCATGCCATATTTTGAAAGGATATTCATTAAACACCAACCATTCAGGCACTTTATCTACAAAAATAATCATTAGTGTACTATCATTATAGAACCATTTAAGTCATTTTTTAAGAGACCTTTCTTGTCACCCCTTTTTTAAATAAACTAGTAAATCATTAGTTATGAGACACATGTTAGGGAATCTGAGGATAAAGAAGGTTCCAATATGTATAGAAAACATAGATATTGGATTTTAGGGAAGAAAAACATGTGTTTTTTAAGGTATCACTACGGTGAGGATTAAGGTGGTTCATATGGGGAATAAAACCATTCTTGGTGTTAGTCACACCAATCCAATTCTACACAAGGTAGCTATGGTTTATTATTTTAATACATTACCCCCATAGTTATAATAGACACACAATATATTTGATGTGTTGTGACAAAGATTGAATATTCATGATCTATCATATGTTATATAATGGGAAGGATGTATATTGATGATAAATCGACTTTATGAAGTGTGCAGTGATGATTATGGATCGAAATGATAGAAGTTTTCATGGGTGAGTGATAACATTGGTACACATCCTATGTTAGCATGACAACATTCAGGAAAGCACATATAAGGGTGATAATCTGATCAAATATTAGTTCTCTCACTTCATTGAGTGAGTTGTGATTTTTTTGAGGAAAATACTTAATGGTTTGGTAGATGTAATAACTTATATTTATTATTGAGTCCTTTTTATCATTTTTGAATAATATTTAATTAATTGGTCATCTATTCTAATTGATTAAGTGTTGTCATGGGAAATTGTAAACTATTAATTATATTTAAATATATTTTTTTCCCAAAAGAATGAAAATTTAACATCTCTTAAACAGATTCAGGAAGAAATTTTTTAAATATTTTGTTATCATTAAAATGTGTATTATTTTCCTTTAAGATGTGAAATATGTATTGTGGTTTTAGGCTATGTTTTGGCCAATTTTATGGCATTGTTTAAAAATGAACGGACTCAACCCCCAAACCCAAACCAATCATCTATAAATATTTTATTAATATATTTTAATGGGAATTATCAATCATTGGAAAATGATAAAAATATTATTATAATCAAAATATCATCATAGAATTGTTCAACTTTATATAGGAACATCAAAAAATTACAAATCAAGGTTGAGTTATCAAATAATTAGTGGAATTTCTTTAAGGTGGAAGTATTTTTTATTTTATCTATCCTCATTCTTTTGGTTAATTTATTCCTCATGTTTGAATGAATCAATTCCATTTAATGATTTCAATATAAAATTCAATAAATATCTGTGTTTTTTATTATATGATTAATATTAATTTATTTTTTCATTATAGGATGATATTACAAATGAATTTTACTATAATTCCTTACTCGTGTTATTGGTTATGAATTTTTTGATATTCCTGTTCATTGGTAAACAAATTTCAGTGTGGTTGAAATCACCTCTTCTATAAAAAATTATTCCTTCCCATTATTTTTTACCTCTCACAATGGATAATCACTCGAGACTTAACAATGGACAACAGTTTGACTATGGAGTTCTTTTATTGTGAAATGGAATTATGATGTGTGAATATGGTACCAAAGATATTGAGAAGTGGAATGGGATGTGGCACTAGTATAAGGACCCATAATTTATATACATTGATAATACTTCAAAGCTGAAGAATATTCATTTCAAAATATAACAAGGCCAGGACAGGACCGTATAAGTATATTGTTTTTAGAAACTGGGAAACATAAACAATTGGTTTATAAAACATCTACATTTTCTCCCACATATTTTATCATAAATAGGCCCCTTTTTTATGTATCTTATCTAATATTCTCCTTACTGACCTGGGGAAAATAAAAAATGTGAAATGGTAAGAAAAAATTCATTGTAAGGATAAAAAATTAATATATCAATCATATTATAATCATAATACATGAGAACATAACCTTTGAAAATATTATCCTGCATATGAAGTATCATGATATCATTCCATGGGATAAGTCATAAAAGTTCATAAGAATCAATGAAAATAATCTCAAAATTAAAATCATAAGACATGACATTTGGTTGAATACACATAAGAATAAAAATCATTAATCATTAGTCAAAGCTAATTTCTAAGACCATCATAGTGGACAAAGTCCATTACTGAAATGATTTCACTCTTCGTTTCATCCCTCTATTTACTGAACCAGAATTCCTTACTGTTCTAGTCATGTCTATCTCATGAGATATAAATCTACACCTAATGCATTGGAGGGAGATATAGGTCCCACCCATCTCACAAGGAAATCATTATAACATGTTCCACAAAAACATAAATCCTTCATCATAGCATAACCCAACGAATACAATGGGTTTCCTAAATACCATCCCATCATAATCAATATAAAAAATGAATTTTATAAATAGTATTACACAATAAACCAAACTCAAATAATTTTGATAATAGGGATATAAACATAATAATATCTAAATAATTTCCTCTTATATGGAAAATAATTTTGATAAAACACTTGAAACTAATTTATGATGAAAATATCCCTTCTTCATCAAAAAAATTCTTTTCTGCAAATACCACAAAAATTTAAAAGAAGTTATTTTATTTGAAAATAAAATTTATACCTTTTAGATGAAGTTTCATTGAAATAAGTCATTATGAAAATGTAAAAATCCATTCATGCAGTTTAAGTTAAAAAACCTTATTCTCATACTTTTGCTGGAAAAGTCAAAAAGTATCTCATACAAAAAAAAACAAAAAAAAATTCCTTTCATAGTGTTTAATAAAATTTCACCAATTGATAAAATTGAATTAAAATAACTATACATAATATAAATAAAATAAAATAATTTGGAAACATGGATGTGGATGATAAATATACCCTAGTAAATACTTACATATAAACAATCTCTGATAAAATTACGATTGGGAAATTATCCCTTAACTTTTTTTTGATTTATTTAGTATTTATGTAAAACTCCTATATAATGATTTAAATAATTTCATTTAATTATTTCAGAATCATAGTAATTTTTATGATATCATATATAATAATATTATCATCATTTTGTTAACAACATTCCATTATTACTCGTTATTCTTATGTTAACTGCATTATGTTCTTAGGTATGTTTTGACGAATGAGTTCTATTTATCTTTATTTGGTCATAGTTATATCATTAAAATATGATATCAACATAACATATATGATATTTATTCATTATTTTCATTTATATAATCATGATATAATGAATATCATGTATAATGAATGACATCGCATTGGGGAAATAGTAGGTCGTACGTATACACGAGTGATGATATCATTTCCCATATTTTTTTAATGATATTGAATTGGATAGTGTATAATATTTTAGAATTAATATTATGTTATAATAATCATACATAGTTATTATCTCCATCATCATATCCATCCAAATATAGTGGTGGTGAAAAACATATTACATCATGGCGTGGAGACAGTAAGTCGTACGTACATATGCATAGTGATTTCTTTTTTCATAGGATTAATAAAAGATGAAATATGGTTGTTTAATTAAAAACTATCAATATATAAGTGATATTGTAGTCATTAATTTATTATTAAATAACTCATGAAGCGGAATTAGAATAAGAAATAAGTTTGAAAGAATCGATAGAGGAGATTACCTCTTTTTGGACATGCTTCCTCTAACTCTCCTCTTAGAGCACTAGAGTTGGTCTTTGAAGGAGAGAAGAACCTCTAGAATGTTACTAGGGATGTTGATAATGTAAAATATCAGTTAATGTCCTAACATGAATTCTCAATATTAACTGAAGACGTTGGGGAGGAGGTTCCCTTTTATAATTGTGGTGAGGGCACTTTTGGGATCTCCCAAAATGTAAATTTACAACAAAATAAAATCCAATCAAAAAACCTTAAAAATTTCCCAATTTAGAATAATAGATTAGATAGGGTTCTAATACCATCAACCAATAAATTTTTGACCAGTTTTCTATCAATTTAAACCTTAATATTTTAATTAACATTTAGTTATTCTACATCAATTATTAAATAAGGTAACCAATATTTAAATATTAAAAGGGTGTAATATTTACTTATTTTTTGTGAATTCTAACACAAATAATTACCTTATAAAATTTTAAACCATATAATAATTATAATTTATTTTTCCAAAAAAAATTATTTTTAAATAATTAATAAAATTTTATTATGACTAATAGTCATTAGTGTCAATTTTTACAATATTCTATTAATTAATTTATATATATATAAAGATAACAAGTTAATATATAACCAACTATTTTATTATATTCTTATGTGATCATGTTTATCTAGAAAATTCATTGGACATATTAATTATACCATATCATATTTATTTTAATATAGATTATAACACATATTTTCTATCTCCATTAATAAAATAATTACAATATAAATATTGTGTAACAATTTAATATTCTTATTTTTTGAATAAAAATTCAAAATAAAGTACTATTATGAATATTAATCTACTATATTTAAGAATAATATATCTAGTTGAATTTAACGTCTGGAAAATCCTACATTTATAAAGTTATACTTTTTAAATTATGATATTGATAACATTAACATGACTTTAAATAAATTATCACATGTTCCATAATATCTTATATAAGGTTCCAAATGGACAATAACTAGGACATTGGATGATTATGGTCATCATATAATCGAACAAAAACAATTTTTAATAGTTTGGGTCTTTTAATGGGTATTATTATTTTATTGAAAACTATATTACTGATTTTTCATCAATTGAACAATTTCTTCATGATTAATATATAAGATATTAAGGCAATTATTTATTCCCCAAAACTTACAAATAAATAAAAATGATAAAGGAAAAAATTATTTTTAAAATTAGTATTTATAATCAAAATTTTCTTCCATATAACCTCACATAACAAATTATTTAGTTACTAAAATTTTAGTGAGACATATTTAACTTTTCATTAAATAAAATAAATTAAGTGTCATAATCTCTACCAAGTGGATTCGAATGGAAATAATTTCTTCCCAAGGATGATTTAGGTAAAAATAAAATTCATCTTATGATATTTGGACTACTTTTACGTAATTTTATAATAGTATTCTTAACCTTTAGTACCTGGTTTACCCTTTTACCATTTTAATAAAAATTACTGAAGTTAGCATTCATAATGCCCTAAAATAAAATAAAATTGTTTACATAATTTGGAACTAATGACTGAAAATATGGAGTCTATTTTTCATATTTCGAAAAACATAAGTTGTTTTATTTAATTTAAAATCAATCATGTTTTCAGACTAAGATAATAGGTTTTTAAAAGTTAAAACATTACAAAAGATTTGAACATTTTTAAATCTAAATTAAATATAGAATTAATGTTATTAACATGAATTATATTGAATGGTAAAAATATATTCTATTTATAACTTAAAATAATGAAATATTATAATTTTACAATAGAAATTATTTTGATTAAAAAAGTTGTTTTCACTTAAAATTTATTGTATTTTCACTATTCTTCTAAACTTGCAAATTATCAGAAAAAATATCAGAAATACATCCAAAGTAAATATATATATCCTGATTCAATAGAATATGTTTATGTTGTCATATAAAAAATTATTAATGTGTGAAAATCTTAATTTAAAATGGCTCCTCCATTAAATGGAAGAAAATTAACTTTGTGAACAATATACATTTTTGTACATCAAATAAAGTGTATTAATACCCCATGAAAAAAAGAATCATTGGATGAATATATAAAATATTTTATTAAGTATATAACATATATATTTAATTATGTTAATTTACTAATAGTAAATCACAAAAATAAAAAAATATAATTGACTTATATTTTTTCATAAATAATTGGTAATGAATGACTTCACCATACATTTTAATAAGATAGTAATATTTACTCCTGATAACCTAACAACTATGTTAATATGGTTATTTTATACTATGGTAATATCATAGTTCATTTAAACTCAAGATTGTGTGCAACGTAGGAAATTGAATAATTAAAATTATTTAGAGAAAATATTTCATAAAAACATCTTGGTGTAACATTATATCCTTCATATACTATATTTCACCCACAAAATTCATCACTTGGATACAGAAAGATGAGGATATATCTCCCTCATCATATCTTCAAGTTCCCACATAGCTTCCTTAAATTGGTCGATCCACCACAAAACATTAACCAGACGAGTGGTTTTGTTTTGAAGAACATTTTCTTTATGATCCAGAATCTCTATCAGTTGTTCTTCATAAGAAAGCTCTTGCTCAAGTAGTTTGAATTATGAGTTTAGTATATGTGAAGGATTAGGTATGTACATTCTCAATATATATACATGGAAAAAATCATGAAGTTGTGATATATTCAGTGGGACCTCTAATTTCTAATGTACATTCCCAAAAAGACAAAAAAAAATTCAAAAGGACCAATATACCTAGGGATCATTTTTTCCTACTTTCCAAATTTCATTACTCTCTTCAATGGAGATATTTGTAGAAACCCCATATCATGAATATCAAACTATAAATATTTTCTTCAGTTATTAGCATATATTTTTTTTCGACTTGGAGTTTATCTTACGTTTTTTTGAATAGATCCGAGCTTTTATACTATTTCATCAACAAATTGGTTCCAAATTGCTTTCATTCTCCAACTTCATCCCAAAAAGTTGAATTTCTACACTTATTTCAATATAGGGCATCATAAATATCCATTTGAATACTTGAGTAAAAGGTATTGTATTATGAAAATTCTAGTAAAGGTAGGTGTTTATCCCAAATACCTTTGAAATAAATTAAGAAACCTCTCAAAATGTATTCTAGAGTTTGTATTGTCAGCTCAGACTGACCATCTATCTATGAATGATAAGTCGTTCTGAAACATAACTCTTTATCCTGATCTTACTGAAAACTTCTCTGGAACAGTGAGGTCAACCTCAGATCTTGATCAAATATAATGGAAAGTGGTACTCCAAGAAATATTACAACTTACTTTACATATATTATAGCAAGATGATAAAGGGAGAAATCATATCAAATATAATTGAACTGTGCTGACTTTATAAGGTGATCAACTATAACCCATATAGAATTATGTCCCTCAGATGTTCTAGGATGTCCGATGACAAAGTCCATAGTGATGTTTTTTCATTTCTATTCTGGTATGGTAAATGGTTGTAACATCCCCTTAGTCTTTTTTCTCTTAGCCTTGAATTGTTGAAAAACCGAGCACTGAGAGTAACATCTCTTTTCATGAAATCCCACCAAAAATACTTTATCATGTCCCCATAAAACTTTGTGATTCTAGCATGAATTGATAATAAAGAACTATTAGCATCAACCAATAACTCCATCTTTAATTCTGGTATGATAGGAACACAAAATCGGTTCCTAAACATTATTATTCCATCACAACAAAAGGTTGAATTGAAGAACATTTCTCCCCATCTTCTGTAGCTCTATATCTTCCTTCTATACCAACTTAATCTTCAAATGTATCGACTGTTGAACATTCATTTGATAAAGTAAATATTTCTCCCCTTACATTAAAATTTCATTATCCATCCTTTTAATATCCATAAATATTGGGTCTTTTGTGATCCTAGTCATGGATAGGATAGCATGGTCTTTTCAACTCGACGAATCATTCAACTTGTTCACCTTCCCATGGTGGTAATTTATTGAGAAGTCATAATCATTAATCAACTCCAACCATCTTCTATGGTGCATATTCAACTCCTTTTGTGGGAAAATATATTTTAAACTTTTATGATCAGTATAAATATCACACCTTTCACCATAAAGATAGTGACTCTATATCATTAATGCAAAGATTACAGTAGCTAACTCCAAATCCCGAGTTGGTAAATTTTACTCATGGATTTTCTATTATCATAGGGAATAATCTCTCACTATATCATTTTTCATAAGAACAAATCCCATCCCCTTTTTGGATACATCACTATTGATCACAATCCTTTCTCCACTACAAGGAAGTGTGGTTACAGGTGCGCTGGCTTACCTTCTTTTGATCACATTGAAGATGTCTTCACGTTCCTCTATCCACATGAACTTAACTCTTTTTTGATTCAACATTGTCAGTGGAGTTGATAATCATGTAAAATATTTCACAAAATGTTGATAATGTCTAGAAAAACAAATAAAACTTTGGATCTTAGTTATCATTTTTTTTCATGGACAAAATTCCATAACATTAGTTTTTTATGGATCCATATATATCCCCTCTCTTGAGATTATGTGACCCAAAAATGAATCCTTCTGATGACAAAATTCACACTTGGAAAATTTTCATAATGATTATCCTTTCATTGGGTCGTTAGTACAATTCTCAAGTGATCTTCAAGTTATTGCTTGCACTTCGAAAAGACAAACATATCATCTATAAAGACATCCAAAAACTGATCATGACATCCTCTAAACACTCTATTCATTATATCAATGATGATATAAGTAGAATTAGTAAGACCAAACTTCATGACTATAAATTCATTATGTCCAGACCCTGTATGGAATTCCATATTTGGTATATCCCCCTTCTTGACACATAATGGATGATATCCTGAATGAATATTAATCTTGGAAAAGTTTTCAGGGTTACGAAGTTGGTCGAATAAGTCATCAATGTTGGGAAGGGGATATTTTTTCTTGATAGCGATATTTTTATGTTATCGATAATCAAGAAAGAGTCTCGTTGATCCATATTTCTTCAAAAAAAAAAACAGAACATTTTCACCCTAAGGTGACGCACTAGGGCATTCGAATCCCTTATAATTATTCTCTTAGAGTTTAATCTTCATTTACAATAACTCAATTGGTGTCATTCTATAATGTGAGTTTGAAATAAGAATAGAACCCAGTATGAGTATAGTGAATACTCATCCACATTATTTTGTGGAAAACCTGGGAATTCTTCAAAAAAGGAATCATCAAACTCTGGTACAATGGGTCTATTATTAATTTTGAGTTTCTCCACAACCATTTTAGATAAAAAAATCTTCATTTATAGGGATAAAGACCAATAATATGGATGAAATTTTCCATAGAATTCCATTCTCATCCTTGCATCAATAGATCATCATAAGTTGATCTGGAATATAGAATGTGTCTTCCCTTCCATGGAAATTTATATGAGATTCATATAGAGATATCCAATCCAATCCATGAATAACCTCAAATTAAACTATAGCAAGGATCACAATATTTCCATGAAGTAATTTCCCACAAACTTTAACCGGAGAATAATTATAAACAGTGATGTAATTTTTGTGCCATTATGAGTTGTCATATCTATCTCAATATATAATTGTTGAGTTAATATGGAGATACCCTAAAAAAATTCTTCAAAAATAAAATAGTGGGTGGATCTAAAATCAAATGAACCATTTTCTACATTAGAGTGGATGGTATGTGTACCTTTCACCACTTCCTTATCATACTCCACATCACAAATAGTGATCATGTGTGACTTGCCTTTATATTTGGACTTGATAGTTTTCTGATGTCGATCGTCATCAATAACCATTGGATTAGGGCATTAATTGGAAAAATTCCCCCATTCCCATGCACATGTAACATTGAAGTGTATGAGGTGCATTCAATATAGCCATTTCTCTATTCCCATCATTAGACATCTTTGACCCATCAGTATAGCCTTAAACTACCCAATGACCTTTTTTACACACTTAATACATTTACTATTCCCATTATGAAAATGTATCCCATCTTTCATTCCAAACATTAAGTATAATGGAAAACTCATCTTCTTTTCTATGTGGCCTTTATATTTTCCCTTAAATTCCATTTTTCTCTTCGTATCAAAACCTTAGGACAGATGGGAAAATCTTATCTCCATCTAAACCTTGAGAGCACATTAAATGATTTCCTCATTGATATTGATGTCCCTTATGGTTAATTTCCTTTAGATACTTGGTTTTAGGAAACTAAATAATCAATTAATTTTACTCTATGGTTGGATAATATTTCTAGAAGCGTACATTTAAAGTCTTGTAAAAGTTTCTTCTTACGTACCAACAGATTCATCATCCTTTTTCTTATGTTCAAGGAACTCCTTCTCCATATTTTTATAAAACATATGAGGAAATTACATAATGAAAAATACATTCTTTAACTCGTCCAATTACATGGATTCAATTTCCTCTCTTTGACTTGTATTCATTATAAATTTCCTCAATTGATTAGATTCACCTTCTAAATGATAGACTGATAAGATGAATTTATCATGTTCTAAAAATTGGAGAACTGAAAATTAATTTTTAGTGGTACTGATCCAATGTTCATCTACTAATGGATCAGAAGACCAATTAAAAGAGGGAGTTCTCTACCTCACGAAGGACTTAGTAGAATGTTCTTCCCTCATTTTTTCATTTGGAAGACCTTTATGATTCATAGCTTGAGAATTTTGTGTGATAATAGTTTTAAAATTTTTCATTATAGTTCCCATCACATTTTATTTCTTATGAGGATAATCATTGAATTTCCCATCACATTCAGCATTAACGTGGATCCATCCATTGACTAAAACCAAGTATCATAGTGTGAGCAACACTAAACATAATGGGAAAACCACATAATCAAGGAAAAAATTTCTATTTATGAAACAGTATAGTTTATCATATATTATTCCTAATCATATCTTAAACACTAGAATTGTAACCAATACATTGACATATGCATTGGGTTATTATTAAGGTTTTCTCATCCTAGTTTCCAAATGATAACTATAACCACCCTCTGATAGAAACAATAAGGACCCATACATTACATACGTTAATTTTACATCAAAGTTGTAGAATATTAATTTCAAAAAATAAAAAATCCATAAAAGACCAAATAAGTATAATGTCTTTAGAAACTGGGAAATATAAACAACTAGTTCATAGAACATATTCATTTTCACCAACTTATTTTATCATTACTAGACCCCCTTTTAAAATATCTAATTTAATATCCTTCTTCATGACTTGGGGAAAATAAAACAAATGAAAGGGTGAGATCAAATTCTAATAAATGATAATCAAAGAAGATATCGATCATACAATAATAATAATACAGAAAAACATAACATTTTATAATCTTTCCTCCATATGAAAGACTGTGATAACACATCATGGGATAAATCATAAAAGTTCATAAGAGTGAATAAACATAATCATAAAATTCATAACATAAGTCATGATTTTTTTTCATAAACATAAGCATATAAAATCATTTCAAATTAGTCAAGGCTCATTTCCTAGACCATCATACCAGACATTGTCCATTACTAAACTGAGTTCACTCCACATTTCAGCCCTATATTACTGAACTGGATTTACTTGTCATTCATGTCATATATATCTCATGAGTTATAAATCATTATCCAAGAAATTTTAGGGATATACAGGTCACACCCATATTATAATTATATCATTCTTATATGTTCCACAAAAACATAAATCATTCATCATTGCATAACACAACTAATAAAACGGGTTACTTAAAAATCATTCCATCATAATTCATATAAAACAAATGGATTCACTAAATATTATTACATCATAGACACATCACAAATAATAGTGATAATAGGGATAGAAACATAACCATGTTTAAATAATTACTTCTTAGGTGGAAAATAATTTTGATAAAACACTTGAAACAAATTCTTGAGGAAAATATCTTTTTTCATCAAAAAAATTTTCTTTTCTCAAAATGCCACAAAATTTTAAAAGAAAATAATTTATTTGAAAATATAACTGAAATCATGTATAGTAAGCATCAGGGAAATAAGACATTATGAAAATGTAAAAATCTGCTAATACCTTATAAGTTAAAAAAACATTCCCCTCTTACTTTTTCTGAAAAAGAAAAAAGTGCCTTCTAATGAAAATAAAAAATGATTCAATTCACACCATTTAATAAAATTTCACCGACGGCTAAAAAGTGGATTTAAATAATTTTATAAGAATAAAAATAATATGATATATTTAGGAAACATGGATGTGGATGATAAATATAACCCAAAAATTACTTACATATAAACAATCTCGGATAAAAATGAGATTGAAAATTTTTACCTTACCTTAGGTCTATATCCTTTATATGTATCTAAACCTCATATATAATAATTTAAAAAAATTCATTGAATTGTTTAAGAATCATAGTAATTGTATGATATCATATATAATCATATTATCATTCATTTGTTAATAACATTTCATTATTACTTGTTATTCGAATATTAACTACATTTTGTTCTTATTCATGTTTTTTCGAGAAGTTATAGGTCCCTTTATTAGGTCATAACTATATCATTAAAAAATTATATTAACATAATATATACCATATTTATTCATTATTTACATTTATATAAACGTTCATTAATGAATATCATGTAGATTGAATTGCATAGCATCGTGGAGTTAGTAGGTCATGCGTACGCACGAGCAGTGATATCATTTCTGTATTTGTTAAATGATATTTAATTGGAGGCTTTATAATATTTCAGATTTAATTTTACGTTATAATTATCATATATTTTTCATATATCTATCATTATACCCATCCATGTATGGTGGTGGTGAAAAATAGATTATACTAAAGTGTAGACATGGTAAGTCGTACATACGCACTCGTGGTGATTTCATTTTTTGTAGGATGGATAGAAGATGGAATATTGTTGTTTGATAATAACAAATCAGAATATATTTGATACTAGAGTCATTAATTTAAAATGAAAAAACTCATTAAGAGGAAATATATGAAGTAATAAATTTGAAAGAATCAGTAGAAGAGATTACATCTTTTTTGACGTGCTTCCTCTAACTCTTCTCTTAGAGAACTAGAGTTGTCATTGAAGAAGACCAGATCCTCTAGAATGTAACAATGGCTGTTGATAAGTATGTAGAGTAGGGGGTGGCTGATACTGAAGTCTAAAATTTTATTTAAGAGGTTAGGGAGGAGGAGACCTTTTATAATTCAGTTGAGGGGCAATTCTGGGATCTCTAAAAATTTTAATTTATAATTAAATAAAACCCCATTGAAAAACCTAAAAATTATCCCAATTTAGATTATGATAGGATAAATGGTTTTAATATCATCAACCAATAAATGTTTTAAATGTTCTCTATTAGACTAAATCTTAATATTTTAATTAACATTTAGTTATTCAAATTAATTTGTAACTAGGGTAACAAATATTAAATACTAAAAGGGTGAAATATTAACTTATTTTATATAAATTTGACCATAAATAAATACCATAAGATTTTATAGACATTATAATAATTATAAAATGTTTTTTAAAATGTTTTATGTTTTTAAACTAATTTAATACTATATTTTGTTGATAAATAATCAATACAGTCAGTTTGGAAACTATTCAACTCGTTAATTTTTAAAAATATTAAGATAACAAGGTGACTTCAAACCAAATATTTTATTATATTTTTAATAAGTCAGGTTCATTTATAAAATTCATTTTACATATTAATTATCCAAAATTATATTTATTTTAATACTAGTAATAACATTTATTTGTCATCTACATTAATAATAATATTACTAAATAAATATTGTATGATTATTTAATATACCTATTTTTTGAATAACAATTAAAAATAAAATAATATGATAAAGGTAAATCTACTATATTTCAGAATAATAAATGTAGTCTAATTTATCTTCTAGAAAATAAATCATTTAAAAATTTATACTTATTAAAAAATGAATGTGACAACTTTAACATCTATTTAAGTAAAATAACATAAGTGTCATAATCCATTCTATAAGTCTCAAAAAGGTCAATAACTCGACCCTTGGATTCTTATGGTTGATATATACTCTACAACTAATATTTTTTCTAATTTTTGGGTCTTTTAGTGGATATTATTATTTTAATAAAAACAATATTATTGTTTTTTCATCAATTGAATAATTTCCGAGTCATTAATGTATAAGCTATTAAGGTAATTATTTATTTCCAAAAAATTAAAAGTAAATTATCATGATAAATAAAATCATTTTATCTATAAAATTACTATTTATAATACAATTTATATTTTTCATATCCTTGTCTAAAAATGATTTGGTTATTTAAATTTGAGTAAGGCATATTTAACTTTTCTTTAAATAAAATAAATTAAATGTCGTATTCTCATACAAGGGGATTAAAATGGACTCAATGTCGACCCAAGGATGATTTGGGTCGAAAAAACACTTATCCAATGATACTAATACAGGTGGTTGGGTGATTTTATAACAATATTCTTACCTTTAATAACCTGGTTTACCCTATTATCATATTAATAAAAATTAACTATGTTATTCTTCATAATGCCCAAAAATAAAATAAATATATTTACATAATTTGAACCTAATAATTCCAAATATGGATTCTACTTTTCAAAATTAAAAACATAGAAGTTTCAGTAGTTAATGTAAAATCAATCCCATTTTTTGCATGAGAGCATGAGTTTTTGTAAGTTAAAGCATTATAAAAGATTGAAAAAAATTTACATCTCAAATCAATATAAAATTCATGATAATGAAATAAATTATATTGATTTATAAAAATATATTCTACTAAAACATTAAAACCATTAAATATTTTAATATAACCATATAAATAAATTTGATGAAAATGATTTTTTCACTTAAAATTTTGAGTATTTTTATTATTCATCATAACAGGAAAGTTATTAGAAAAATATCATAAATTCATCCAAAATATATTTTATATCCCGCTTCAAAATAAAATATTTATGTTTTCATATAAAAATTATTAATGTTTCAAAATATTAATTTAAAAAGGGTTCTCCATTAAAAGGTAGAAAATTACCGTTTTGAAAACTATATGTTTTTATACATCAAATAGAGTCCATTCATACCCTATGACAAAAATATTCATTGCATTAGTATAAAAAATATTTTGTTAAGTATATTACATATATATTTCCTTAATTTCATTTACTAATTCAAAGTCACAAAACATACAAAAATATAACTGATTTATATTTTTCATAAATAATCGGAAATGAATAGCTTCACAATAAATTTTCATAAGTTAGTAATATTTATTCCTGCTAACCTAATGCCTAGGATAAAATGGTAATTTTATAGTAAGGTCATCTCTCTGTTTGTTTAAACTCACGATTGCGTGAAATGTAAGATATTTCAGTCGTAAATTTATTTAGAAAAAATATTTCATAAAAACATCCAGGTGTTAAAACTGGTGTCATTTAAAAACACTAAATTGATTTTGGAGACTTTTGAATGATTTTTTGGGAATAATAGCCCAACATGAATGAAATGGTGATGGTGAAAAATGGAAATTATTATCTAGAAATGTTGGTTTGTGAACCCAAAGAGTGTTCGAGATGTTATCAAAACTTTTGGTGTGAATAGAGGAGAAACATTTAGAGAAATCTATAAAGATTATAGATCAAGTGAGAAAAACAATATTATATTACATGTAGGGAATAAATCACATGCCTTATTAATTTTTTATTTTTTGTGTAATGGTTTCCATGTAAATTTAAATGTTGCACGACATGTCATGTCTTAATACATTTCATTTCTCATTTACTGATTGTGGTTAGTGTTTTTCTAGATAGATAAATATCACTAGGTGTGCAACTTTGAATCACAAGTCACGTTCTCTAAACCCGTATTACCTGAGGTGTACAGGATTATATTCCCAACTAGAATATATCCCAAAACATCATGTCGTGTAATGGGAACACTGTATATTTTCGTTATACTACTTTGGAACCATGGGTAGTATTTTATCTGCTATCTCATGGGTCCTACACACTATGTCATCTTACTAACATGCCCTATAGGATTACCAAATATGTCTGCACATTGAAGGTACATTCATTTCTATTTTAAAATTCTAAAAACCCATTTCTAAGGAATTACATTTCATGTTTTGTGTATTCATTTGTATTTTGGAATAATATCACACGAGTGATAATAAAATTGAGTACAAATTTCCAATATTTGTCTCATATAGAATTAGATAGTGCATATGAATTCATCTTAAATAGGTTTTTTAAATATTATGGTAAATTTGAGTTCTATAGATTTCTAGATATGATGATGATGTGTTGTAAATATTATAGGACAATACATGGGAATTAAAACCCAAAATGGGAAAAATTGAAATTAAGGCATGGTTACTCAATACACATAGTGGAGTAGGTAACCTCCCTTTGTAAATGGGTGCTAGTATTCCACAAGAAGAGGTGTGGGTCCTCCACAGGGTTCAGTATAACCTTGGTAGATGTTAACTCCTAAGTGATGCATGGGTCCCTAATACTATTCGAGAGAGGTAATGTGAAAGTTGTGGAATTAACATGGTGATGCTACATTACATGATTAAGATATTATAACATTCTATATATTCTAGGTTACCTTCAGTATATGATCTATGTGGATAAAATTTATAAATAGTAGAATTCACCTTTATCCATTATTAATTAATTGCCTAAAACATATCTTGGCTTATACTTTTTAACAAACATTCTATGGCATAACTAGTTTATGTTTTAGGGGTGGATTGAGGGGTATGTTTATACTCATCCATTCATGGTATTTATTCCCACACATGTTGTGCCCATATTTGGAATCATTAGGTTCAAATTGTGTAAATATATTTATTTTATTTTTGGGAATTATGAAGAATAACATAGTTAATTTTTATTAATATGATAATAGGGTAAACCAGGTTATTAAAGGTAAGAATATTGTTATAAAATCACCCAACCACGTGTATTAGTATCATTGGATAAGTGTTTTTTCGACCCAAATCGTCCTTGGGTCGACATTGAGTCCATTTTAATCCCCTTGGATGAGAATACGACATTTAATTTATTTTATTTAAAGAAACGTTAAATATGCCTTACTCAAATTTAAATAACCAAATCATTTTTAGACAAGGATATGAAAAATATAAATTGTATTATAAATACTAATTTTATAGATAAAATTATTTTATTTATCATGTTAATTTACTTTTAATTTTTTGGAAATAAATAATTACCTTAATAGCTTATACATTAATGACTCAGAAATTATTCAATTGATGAAAAATCAATAATATTGTTTTTATTAAAATAATAATATCCAATAAAAGACCCAAAAATTAGAAAAAATATTAGTTGTAGAGTATATATCGACCATAAGAATCCAAGGGTCGAGTTATTGACCTTTTTGAGACTTATAGAAGGGATTATGACACTTATTTTATTTTACCTAAAGAGATGTTAAATTTGTCACATTCATTTTTTAATAAGTATAAATTTTTAAATGATTTATTTTCTCGAAGATAAATTAGACTACATTTATTATTCTGAAATATAGTAGATTTAACTTTATCATATTATTTTATTTTTAATTGTTATTCAAAAAATAGTTATATTAAATAATCATACAATATTTATTTAGTAATATTATTATTTATTTAGACGACAAATAAATGTTATTATTAGTATTAAAATAAATATAATTTGGGATAATTAATATGTAAAATGAATTTTATAAATGAACCTGACTTATTAAAAATATAATAAAATATTTGGTTTGAAGTCACCTTGTTATCTTAATATTTTTAAAAATTAACAAGTTGAATAGTTTCAAAACTGACTGTATAGATTATTTATCAACAAAATATAGTATTAAATTATTTAAAAAACATAAAACATTTTAAAAAAATTTTATAATTATTATAATGTCTATAAAATCTTATGGTATTTATTTATGGCCAAATTTATATAAAATAAGTTAATATTTCACCCTTTTAGTATTTAATATTTGTTACCCTAGTTACAAATTAATGTGAATAACTAAATGTTAATTAAAATATTAAGATTTAATCTGATAGAAAACATTTAAAACATTTATTGGTTGATGATATTAAAACAATTTATCCTATCATAATCTAAATTGGGATAATTTTAAGGTTTTTCAATGGGGTTTTATTTAATTGTAAATTAAAATTTTTAGAGATCCCAGAATTACCCCACAACTGAATTATAAAAGGTCTCCTCCTCCCTAACCTCTTAAATAAAATTTTAGACTTCAGTATCAGCCACCACCTACTCTATTTACTTATCAACAGCCACAGTTACATTCTAGAGGATCTGGTCTTCTTCAATGACAACTCTAGTTCTCTAAGAGAAGAGTTAGAGGAAGCATGTCAAAAAAGATGTAATCTCTTCTACTGATTCTTTCAAATTTATTTCTTCATATATTTCCTATTCATGAGTTTTTTCATTTTAAATTAATGACTCTAGTATCAAATATATTCTGATTTGTTATTATCAAACAACAATATTACATCTTCTATCCATCCTACAAAAAATGAAATCACCACGAGTGCGTATGTACGAATTACCATCTCTACACTTTAGTGTAATCTATTTCTCACCACCACCGTACATGGATGGGTAAAATGATAGATATATGAACAATATATGATAATTATAACGTAAAATTAAATCTGAAATATTATACAGCTTCCAATTAAATATCATTTAACAAATATAGAAATGATATCAGTACTCGTGCGTACGCATGACCTACTCACTCCATGATGCTATGCAATTCAATCTACATGATATTCATTAATGAACGTTGATATAAATGTAAATAATGAATTAATATGGTATATATTATGTTAATATCAGTTTTTAATGATATAGTTATGACCTAATAAGGGGACCTATAACTTCTCGAAAAAACATGAATAAGAACATAATGTAGTTAATATTCGAATAACAAGTAACAATGAAATGTTATTAATAAATGGATGATAATATGATTATATGTGATATCATAAAATTACTATGATTCTTAAATAATTCAATGAAATTATTTAAATTATTATATACGAGGTTTAGATACATATAAAGGATATAGACCTAAGGTAAGGTAAAAATTTTCAATCTCATTTTTATCCGAGATTGTTTATATGTAAGTATTTTTTGGGTTATATTTATCATCCACATCCATGTTTCCTAAATATTTCATATTATTTTTATTCTTATAAAATTATTTAAAGCCACTTTTTAGTCGTCGGTGAAATTTTATTAAATGGTGTGAATTGAATCTTTTTCCGTTTTCATTATAAGGCACTTTTATTCTTTTTCAGAAAAAGTAAGAGGAGAATGTTTTTTAACTTATAAGGTATTAGCATATTTTTACATTTTTATAATGTCTTATTTCTCTGATGCTTACTATACATGATTTCAATTATATTTTCAAATAAATTATTTTCTTTTAAAACTTTGTGGCATTTTGAGAAAAGAAAATGTTTTCAATGAAAAAAGATATATTCCTCAAGAATTTGTTTCAAGTGTTTTATCAAAATTATTTTCCGCCTAAGATGTAATTATTTAAATAGGGTTATAATTATATCCCTATTATCACTATTATTTTTGATGTGTTTATGATGTTATGATATTAAGTGAATCCATTTTTTTATAATAATTATGATGGAATGATTTTTAAGTAACCCGTTTTATTCGTTGTGTTATACAATGATGAATGATTTATGTTTTTGTGGAACATATAAGAATGATATAATTATAATATGGTTGTGACCTGTATATCCCTAAAATTTCTTGGATAATGATTTATAACTCATGAGATATATATGACATGAATGAAAAGTAAATCCAGTTCAGTAATATAGGGCTGAAATGTGGAGTGAACTCAGTTTAGTAATGGACAATGTCTGGTATGATGGTCTTGGAAATGAGCCTTGACTAATTTGAAATGATTTTATATGCTTATGTTTATGAAAAAAAATCATGACTTATGTTATGACTTTTATGATTATGTTTATTCACTCTTATGAACTTTTATGATTTATCCCATGACATGTTATCACAGTCTTTCATATGGAGGATAAGATTATAAAATTTTATGTTTTTCTGTATTATTATTATTGTATGATCGATAACTTCTTTGATTATCATTTCTGATAATTTGATCTCACCCTTTCATTTGTTTTATTTTCCCCAAGTCATGAAGAAGGATATTAAATTAGATATTTTAAAAGGGGTTCTAGTAATGATAAAATAAGTTGGTGAAAATGAATATGTTCTATGAACTAGTTGTTTATGTTTCCCAGTTTCTAAATACATTATACTTATTTGGTCTTTTATGGATTTTTTATTTTTTGAAATTAATATTCTATAACTTTGAAGTAATATTAACGTATGTAATGTATGGGTCGTTATTGTTTCTATCTGAGGGGGGTTATAGTTATCATTTTGAAACTAGGATGAGAAAACCTTAATAATAACCCAATGTATATGTCAATGTATTGGTTACAATTCTAGTGTTTAAGATATGATTAGGAATAATCTATGATAAACTATAACGTTTCATAAATAGAAATTTTTTTCTTGATTATGTGGTTTTCCCATTATGATTTGTGTTGCTCGCACTATGATACTTGGTTTTAGTCAATGGATGGATCCACGTTAATGCTGAATGTGACGGGAAATTCAATGATTATCCTCATAAGAAATAAACTGTGATGGGAACTATAATGAAAAATTTTAAAACTATTATCACACAAAATTCTCAATCCATGAATCATAAAGGTCTTCCAAATGAAAAAATGAGGGAAGGACATTCTAATGAGTCCTTCGTGAGGTAGCGAACACCATCTTTCAATTGTTCTTCTGATCCATTAGTGGATGAACATTGGATTAGTACCACTGAAAATATATTTTCAGTTCTCCAATTTTTAGTACATGATAAATTCATCTTATCAGTCTATCATTTAGAAGGTGAATCTAATCAATTGAGGAAATTTATAATGAATACAAGGAAAAGAGAGGAAATTAAATCCATGTAATTGGATGAGTTAAAGAATTTATTTTTCAATATGTAATTTCCTCATATGTTTTATAAAAATATAGAGAAGGAGTTCCTTGAACATAAGCAAAAGGATGATGAATCTGTGGGTACATAAGAAGAAAATTTTACAAGACTTTAAAGGTATGCTTCTAGAAATATTATCCAACCATAAAGTAAAATTAATTTATGATTTAGTTTCCTAAAACCAAATATCTGAAGGAAATTAACCATAAGGGACATCAATATCAATGAGGAAATCATTTGATGTGCTCTCAAGGTTGAGATGGAGATAAGATTAACCCATCTGTCCTAAGGTTTTGATACGAAGAGAAAAATGGAATTTAAGGGAAAATATAAAGGCCACATAGAAAAGAAGATGAGTTTTACATTATACTTAATGTGTGGAAAGAAACATGGGATACATATTATTAATGTGAATAGTAAATGTATTATGTGTGGAAAAAAGGTCATTGGGTAGTTTAAGGCTATAGTGATGGGCAAAAGATGTCTAATGATGGGAATAGAGAAATGGCTATATTGAATGCACCTCATACACTTCAATGTTACATGTTCAGGGGAATGGGGGAATTTTTCCAATTAATTCCCTAATCCAATGGTTATTGATGACGACCGACATCGGAAAACTATTAAGTCCAAATATAAAGGCAAGTCACACATGATCACTATTGGTGATGTGGAGTATGATAATGAAGTGGTGAAAGGTACACATACCATCCACTCTAATGTAGAAAATGATTCATTTGATTTTGGATCCCCCCACTATTTTATTTTTGAAGAATTTTTTTAGGGTATCTCCATATTGACTCAACAATTATATATTGAGATAGATATGGCAACTCATAATGGCACAACAATTGCATCACTGTTTATAATTATTCTCCGGTTAAAGTTTGTGGGAAATTACTTCACGGAAATATTGTGATCCTTGCTATAGTGTAATTTGAGGTTATTCATGGATTGGATTGGATATCTCTATATGAATCTCATATAAATTTCCATGGAAGGGAAGTCACATTCTATAATCCAGATCAACTTATGATAATCTATTGATGCAAGGATGAGAATGGAATTCTATGGAAAATTTCATCCATATTATTGGTCTTGATCCCTATAAATGAAGATTTTTTATCTAAAATGGTTGGGGAGAAACTCAAAATTAATAATAGACCCATTGTACCAGAGTTTGATGATTCCTTTTTTGAAGAATTCTCAGGTTTTCCACAAAATAATGTGGCTGAGTATTCAATGTACTCATACTGGGTGCTATTCTTATTTCAAACTCACATTATAGAATGACACCAATTGAGTTATTGTAAATGAATATTAAACTCTAAGAGAATAATTATAAGGGATTCGAATTCCCTAGTGCGTCACCTTAGGGTGAAAATGTTCTATTTTTTTTAAGAAAGATGGATCAACGAGACTCTTTCTTGATTATCGATAACATAAAAATATCGCTATCAAGAAAAAATATCCCCTTCCCCACATTGATGACTTATTCGACCAACTTCGTAACCCTCAAAACTTTTCCAAGATTAATATTCATTTAGGATATCATCCATTAAGGGTCAAGAAGGGGGATATACCAAATATGGAATTCCACACAGGGTCTGGACATAATGAATTTATAGTGATGAAGTTTGGTCTTACTAATTCTACTTATATCATCATTGATATAAGTAATAGAGTGTTTAGAGGATGTCATGATAAGTTTTTGGATGTCTTTATAGATGATATGTTTGTCTTTTCGAAGTGCAAGCAATAACATGAAGATCACTTGAGAATTGTACAAACGACCCAATGAAAGGATAATCATTATGAAAATTTTCCAAGTGTGAATTTTGTCGTAAGAAGGATTCATTTTTGGGTCCCATAATCTCAAGAGAGGGGATATATATAGATCCATAAAAAACTAATGTTATTGAATTTTTTCCAAGAACAAAAATGATAACTAAGATCCAAAGTTTTATTTGTTTTTCTAGACATTATCAACATTTTGTGAAATATTTTACATGATTATCAACTCCACTGACCATGTTGACTCAAAAAAGAGTTAAGTTCATGTGGATAGAGGAACGTGAAGATAACTTCAATGTGATCAAAATAAGGTAATCCAGTGCACCTGTAATCACACTAACTTGTAGTGGAGGAAGGATTGTGATCAATGTTGATTTATCCAAAAAGGGGATGAGATTTGTTCTTATGAAAAATTATATAGTGAGAGATTATTCCCTATGATAACAGAAAATCCATGAGTAAAATTTACCAACTCAGGATTTGGATTTAGCTACTGTAATCTTTACATTAATGATATAGAGTCACTATCTTTATGGTGAAAGGTGTGATATTTATACTGATCATAAAAGTTTAAAATATATTTTCCCACAAAAGGAGTTGAATATGCACCATAGAAGATGGTTGGATTTGATTAATGATTATGACTTCTCAATAAATTACCACCATGGGAAAGTGAACAAGTTGAATGATTCGTCGAGTTGAAAGGACCATGCTATCATATCCATGACTAGGATCACAAAAGACCCAATATTTATGGATATTAAAAGGATGGATCATGAAATTTTAATGTAAGGGGAGAAATATTTACTTTATCAAATGAATGTTCAATAGTCGATACATTTGAAGATTAAGTTGGTTTAGAAGGAAGATATAGAGCTACAGAAGATGGGGAGAAATGTTCTTCAATTCAACCTTTTTTGTGATGGAATAATAATGTTTAGGAACTGATTTTGTGTTCCTATCATACAAGAATTAAAGATGGAGCTATTGGTTGATGCTAATAGTTCTTTATTATCAATTCATACTAGAATCACAAAGTTTTATAGGGACATGATAAAGTATTTTTGGTGGGATTTCATGAAAAGAGATGTTACTGAATACCTATCTCAGTGCTCAGTTTTTAAACAATTCAAGGCTAAGAGAAAAAAGACTAAGGGAATGTTACAAACATTTCCCATACCAGAATAGAAATGAAAAAACATCACTATGGACTTTGTCATCGGACATCCTAGAACATCTGAGGGACATAATGCTATATGGGTTATAGTTGATCACCTTATTAAGTTAGCATAGTTCAATTATATTTGATATGATTTCTCCCTTTATCATCTTGCTATAATATATGTAAAGTAAGTTGTAATATTTCTTGGAGTACCACTTTCCATTATATTTGATCAAGATCTAAGGTTGAACTCACTGTTCCAGAGAATTTTTCAGTAAGATCAGGATAAAGAGTTATGTTTCAGAACGACTTATCATTCATAGATAGATGGTCAGTCTGAGCTGACAATACAAACTCTAGAATACATTTTGAGAGGTTTCTCAATGTATTTCAAAGGTATTTGGGATAAACACCTACCTTTACTAGAATTTTCATAATACAATACCTTTTACTCAAGTATTCAAATGGATCTTTATGATGCCCTCTATTGAAATAATTGTATAAATTCAACTTTTTGGGATGAAGTTGGAGAATTAAAGCAATTTGGAACCAATTTGTTCATGAAATAGTGTAAAAGGTCAGATCTATTCAAAAACACATAAGATAAACTCCAAGTCGACAAAAAACTTATGCTAATAATGGAAGAAAATATTTATAGTTTGATATTCATGATATGGGGTTTCTTCAAATATCTCCATTGAAGAGGGTAATGAAATTTGGAAAGAAGGAAAAAATGATCCCTAGGTATATTGGTCCTTTTTATTTTTTTTGTCTTTTTGGGAATGTACATTAGAAATTAGAGGTCCCATAGAATATATCACAACTTCATGATTTTTTCCATGTATATATATTGAGAATGTACATACCTAATCCTTCACATATACTAAACTCAGAATTCATACTACTTGAGCAAGAGCTTTCTTATGAAGAACAACTGATAGAGATTCTGGATCATAAAGAAAATGTTCTTCAAAACAAAACCACTCGTCTGGTTAAAGTTTTGTGGTGGATCCACCAATTTAAGGAAGCTATGTGGGAACTTGAAGATATGATGAGGGAGATATATCCTCACTTTTCTGTATCCAAGTGATGAATTTTGTGGGTGAAATTTAGTATATGAAGGCTATAATGTTACACCAATATGTTTTTATGAAATATTTTCTCTAAATAATTTTAATTCTTCAATTTCTTACATTGCACAAAATCTTGAGTTTAAATGAACCATGATATTACCATAGTATAAAATAACCATATTAACATAGTTGTTAGGTTATCGGGAGTAAATATTACTATCTTATTAAAATGTATGGTGAAGTCATTCATTACCAATTATTTTTGAAAAATATAAGTCAATTATATTTTTTTATTTTTGTGATTTACAATTAGTAAATTAACTTAATTAAATATATATGTTATATACTTAATAAAATATTTTATATAGTCATCCAATGATTCTTTTTTTCATGGGGTATGAATACACTGTATTTGATGTACAAAAATGTATATTGTTCACAAGGTAAATTTTCTTCCATTTAATGGAGGACCCATTTTAAATTAAGATTTTCACACATTAATAATTTTTTATCTGACAACATAAACATGTTCTATTGAATCAGGATATATATATTTACTTTGGATGTATTTCTGATATTTTGCTGATAATTTTCAAGTTTAGAAGAATAGTGAAAATACAATGAATTTTAAGTTAAAACAACTTTTTCAATCAAAATAATTTCTATGGTAAAATTATAATATTGCATTATTTTAAGTTATAAATAGAATATATTTTTACCATTCAATATAATTTATGTTAATAACATTAATTCTATATTTAATTTAGATTTAAAAATGTTCAAATCTTTTGTAATGTTTTAACTTTTAAAAACCTATTATCTGAGTCTGACAACATGATTGATTTTAAATTAAATAAAACAACTTATGTTTTTTGAAATATGAAAAATAGACTCCATATTTTCAGTCATTAGGTCCATATTATGTAAACTATTTTATTTTATTTTAGGTAATTATGAATATTAACTTCAGTAATTTTTATTAAAATGGTAAAAGGGTAAACCAGGTAATAAAGGTTAAGAATACTATTATAAAATTACGTAAAAGTAGTCCAAATATCATTAGATGAATGTTCTTTTTACCTAAATCATCCATGGGAAGAAATTATTTCCATTCGAATCCACTTGGTAGAGATTATGACACTTAATTTATTTTATTTAATGAAAAGTTAAATATGCCTCACTAAAATTTTAGTAACTAAATAATTTGTTGTGTAAGGTTATATGGAAGAAAAATTTGATTATAAATACTAATTTTAAAGATAATTTTTACTTTATCATTTTTATTTATTTGTAAGTTTTGGGGAGTAAATAATTTCCTTAATATCTTATATATTAATCATGAAGAAATTATTCAATTGACGAAAAATCAGTAATATAGTTTTTATTAAAATAATAATACCTATTAAATGACCCAAACTATTAAAAAATGTTTTTCTTTGATTATATGATGACCATAATCATCCAATGGCCTAGTTATTATCCATTTGGAACCTTATATAAGAAATTATGGAACATGTGATATTTTATTTATAGTCATGTTAATGTTATCAGTATCATAATTTAAAAAGTATAACTTTATAAATGTTGGATTTTCCAGACGTTAAATTCAACTAGATATATTATTCTTAAATATAGTAGATTAATATTCATAATAGTATTTTATTTTGAATTTTTATTCAAAAAATAATAATATTAAATTGTTACACAATATTTATATTGTAATTATTTTATTAATGGAGATAGAAAATATGTGTTATTGTCTATATTAAAATAAATATGATATGGTATAATTAATATGTCCAATGAATTTTCTAGAAAAACATGATCACATGGGAATATAATAAAATAGTTGGTTATATATTAACTTGTTATATTTATATATATAAAAATTAATTAATAGAATATTGTCAAAATTGACACTAATGACTATTAGTCAAAATAACATTTTATTAATTATTTAAAAATAAATTTTTTTGGAAAAATAAATTATAATTATTATATGGTTTAAAATTTTATAAGGTATTTATTTGTGTTAGAATTCACAAAAAATAAGTAAATATTCCACCCTTTTAATATTTAAATATTGGTTACCTTATTTAATAATTGATGTAGAATAACTTAATGTTAGTTAAAATATGAAGGTTTAAATTGATAGAAAACTAGTCAAAAATTTATTGGTTGATGGTATTAAATACCTATCTAATCTATTATTCTAAATTGAGAAATTTTTAAGGTTTTTTGATTGGATTTTATTTTGTTGTAAATTAACATTTTGGGAGATCCCAAAAGTGCCCTCACCACAATTATAAAAGGGAACCTCCTCCCCAACGTCTTCATTTAATATTGAGACTTCATGTTTGGAAAATAACTGATATTTTACTTTATCAACATCCCTAGTAACATTCAAGAGGTTCTTCACTCCTTCAAAGACAAACTCTAGTGCTCTAACAGGAGAGTTAGAGGAAGCATGTCCAAAAAGAGGTAATCTCCTCTATCGATTCTTTCAAACTTATTTCTTATTCTAATTCCGCTTCATGAGTTGTTTCATTATAAATTAATGATTACAATATCACTTATATATTGATAGTTTTTAATTAAACAACCATATTCCATCTTTTATTCATCCTATGAAAAAAGAAATCACTATGCATATGTACGTACGACTTACTGTCTCCACGCCATGATGTAATATGTTTTTCACCACCACTATATTTGGATGGATATGATGATGGAGATAATAACTATGTATGATTATTATAACATAATATTAATTCTAAAATATTATACACTATCCAATTCAATATCATTAAAAAAATATGGGAAATGATATCATCACTTGTGTATACGTACGACCTACTATTTCCCCAATGCGATGTGATTCATTATACATTATATTCACTAAATCATGATTATATAAATGAAAGGAATGAATAAATATCATATATGTTATGTTGATATCATATTTTAATGATATAACTATGACCAAATAAGGATAAATAGAACTCATTCGTCAAAACATACCTAAGAAAATAATGCAGTTAACATAAGAATAACGAGTAATAATGGAATGTTGTTAACAAAATGATGATAATATTATTATATATGATATCATAAAAATTACTTTGATTCTGAAATAATTCAATGAAATTATTTAAATCATTATATAGGAGTTTTACATAAATACTAAATAAATCAAACAAAAGTTAAGTGATAATTTCCCAATCACAATTTTATCAGAGATTGTTTATATGTAAGTATTTACTGGGGTATATTTAACATCCACATCCATGTTTCCAAATAATTTTATTTTATTTATATTATGTATAGTTATTTTAATTAAATTTTATCAATTGGTGAAATTTTATTAAACACTATGAAAGGAATTTTTTTTGTTTTTTTGTATGAGATACTTTTTGACTTTTCCATCAAAAGTATGAGAATAAGGTTTTTTAACATAAACTGCATGAATGGATTTTTACATTTTCATAATGACTTATTTCAATGAAACTTCATCTAAAAGGTATAAATTTTATTTTCAAATGAAATAACATCTTTTAAATTTTTGTGGCATTTGGAGAAAAGAATTTTTTTGATGAAGAAGGGATATTTTCATCATAAATTAGTTTCAAGTGTTTTATAAAAATTATTTTCCATATAAGAGGAAATTATTTAAATAGTATTATGTTTATATCCCTATTATCAAAATTATTTGAGTTTGGTTTATTGTGGAATACTATTTATAAAATTCATTTTTTATATGGATTATGATGGGATGGTATTTAGGAAGCCCATTGTATTCGTTGGGTTATGCTATGATGAACGATTTATGTTTTTGTGGAACATGTTATAATGATTTCCTTGTGAGATGGGTGGGACCTATATCTCCCTCCAATGCATTGGGTGAAGATTTATATCTCATGAGATAGACATGACTAGAACAATAAGGAATTCTGGTTCAGTAAATAGAGGGATGAAAGGAAGAGTGAAATCATTTCAGTAATGGACTTTGTCCACTACGATGGTCTTGGAAATTAGCATTGACTAATGATTAATGATTTTTATTCTTATGTGTATTCAACCAAATGTCATGTCTTATGATATGAATTTTGAGATTATTTTCATTGATTCTTATGAACTTTTATGACTTGTCCCATGGAATGATATCATGATACTTCATATGCAGGATAATATTTTCAAAGGTTATGTTCTCATGTATTATGATTATAATATGATTGATATATTCATTTTTTATCCTTACTGTGAATTTTTTCTTACCATTTCACATTTTTTATTTTCCCCAGGTCAGTAAGGAGAATATTAAATAAGATACATAAAAAAGGGGTCTATTTATGATAAAATATGGGGGAGAAAATGTAGATTTTTTATAAACCAATTGTTTATGTTTCCCTATTTCTAAAAACAATATACTTATACGGTCCTGTCCTGGCCTTGTTATATTTTGAAATGAATATTCTTCATCTTTGAAGTATTATCAATGTATATAAATTATGGGTCCTTATACTAGTGTCACATCCCATTCCACTTCTCAATATCTTTGGTACCATATTCACACATCATAATTCCATTTCACAATAAAAGAACTCCATAGTCAAACTATTGTACATTGTTAAGTCTCGAGTGATTATCCATTTTGAGAGGTAAAAAATAATGGGAAGGAATAATTTTTTATATAAGAGGTGATTTCAACCACACTGAAATTTGTTTACCAATGAACAAGAATATCAAAAAATTCATAACCAATAACACGAGTAAGGAATTATAGTACAATTCATTTGTAATATCCTCCTATAATGAAAAAATAAATTTATATTAATCATATAATAAAAAACACAGATATTTATTGAATTTTATATTGAAATCATTAAATGGAATTGATTCATTCAAACATGTGGAATAAATTAACCAAACGAATGAGGATAGATAAAATAAAAAATACTTCCACCTTAAAGAAATTCCACTAATTATTTGATAACTCAACCTTGATTTGTAATTTTTTGATGTTCCTATATAAAGTTGAACAATTATTTGATGATATTTTGATTATAATAATATTTTTATCATTTTCCAATGATTGATAATTCCCATTAAAATATATTAATAAAATATTCATAGATGATTGGTTTGGGTTTCGGGGATGAGTTCATTCAATTTTAAACAATGCCATAAAATTGGCCAAAACTTAGCCCAGAACCCCAATAAATATTTCACATCTTAAAGGGAAAAAATACACATTTTAATGATAACAAAATATTTAAAAAATTTATTCCTAAATATGTTTAAGAGATGTTAAATTTTCATTCTTTTGGGAAAAAAATATATTTAAAAATAATAAATAGTTTACAATTTCCCATGACAACACTTAATCAATTAGAATAGATGACCAATTAATTAAATATTATTCAAAAATGATAAAAAGGACTCAATAATAAATATAAGTTATTACATCTACCAAACCATTAAGTATTTTCCTCAAAAAATTCACAACTCACTCAATGAAGTGAGAGAACTAATATTTGATCAGATTATCACCCTTATATGTGCTTTCCTGAATGTTGTCATGCTAACATAGGATGTTTACCAATGTTATCACTCACCCATGAAAACTTCTATCATTTCGATCCATAATCATCACTGCACACTTCATAAAGGCAATTTATCATCCATATACATCCTTCCCATTATATAACATATGATAGATTATGAATATTCAATCTTAGTCACAACACATGGAATATATTGTGTGTCTATTATAACTATGGGGGTAATGTATTGAAATAAGAAATCATAGCTACCTTGTGTAGAATTGGATTGGTGTGACTAACACCAAGAATGGGTTTATTCCCCATATGAACCACCTTAATCCTCACCGTAGTGATACCTTAAAAAACACATGTTTTCCTTCCCTAAAATCCAATATCTATGTTTTCTAAACATATTGGAATTATAATTTCATTGGATAGTCCTCATATGCTCCCAGATCACTTGAACCTTCTTTATCCTCAGATTCCTTAACATGTGTCTCATAACTAATGATTCACTAGTTTCTTTAAAAAAGGGATGACAAGAAAGGTCTCTTAAAAAATGACTTAAATGGTTCTATAATGATAGTACACTAATGGTTATTTTTGTAGATAAAGTGCCTGAATGGTTGGTGGTTAATGAAGATCCTTTCAAAATATGGCATGATACCATACAATATAATCCTAGGACCGCAAATTATACTCTTTTTATAAACCCTTTTATGGGGGTATAATTTCATACTCAATCACAACTGAGTCCCAAAATCCCCCTTCAATATCCTCTACAACATATATTTGGACAAAAAATATTCATCAGAAATGATAATCAAATTAACTCTACTAAACCACATGATTTCATCCATGTACTGAAGCTATGAAATATCATTTGAAATATGATTCCAAATAGGGATAAAGTGAGCTGGATTTCTCAATTATAAAATGATCACCTAGATTAATTCATTACCCTTTATTGATTTTCGATGTATAGCCACAAAATTAATCGATCTACTATCCTAATTCCACATTAGAAATCCAAGAGACTTTCTCGATTTGGTTATAATATAATGCTCACCCTTCACCTAGTGATTAGTAGGGATGTGTTATATGTACGAAGAATAGTCTTCTTCACGAATATACTAAAAAACTACCACTAGAGGTCCATGTATAGTTTTTTACACCATGATGCACTACCAAAGGGAAATTCTAAAACACCCTCATCACTACCTCCTACAACTCATCTATAACTACTATCCAACGCTGGAGGGGGATGAAAATCTATCTACCACAAGATAATTTATTATGGAATATTTTTTTAGAATTTCTGTTCTCTAAAGAAACCACAATAAACTTCTACACATTAATCCTTCTTCACCCAATAATGAATTACAAGGCCCACCACAATAAATCAATGGTAAGCTACATCTCCCTCTTCTACAAAGATGGAACACATCTAGGCTAGCTTAAAATATGCCTCCTCCAATATATTTTGACATGATTTTTATCCAAGAAAATCTGCTACCATGTTTCCCTTCCCACGATAATTCACTATTGAAAAGTTACAGTCTTATTGGAACTATATCCATAACCTCCACCTCAGGTTGAGATCACCCTAGGAGAAGATATATGAACGAATTTTGTGATCCATGAAGACCTAAAATTGATCACTTTACATTTTCTTGAAATTTTCTATAAAACACCACTATCACAATCTCCAACCCATAGTGCATAATATTATTTTCATCAGGTCTGAATTTCCTAGGCCTATTAACAATTAGAGCCTGATTTTGCATCATCATGGAATCGAACCCAGAACTAAAAGGATCACAAAACAACTCAAAATTTAAATATTTATTTAGAAAAAAATAACCACTGGATAATATCCATTTTATCTCATTGAAATATATCAATAAATGGTAGGAGAATTCATAAGGGCCATAACACTATATAATTTTTCTATCAATCTATTGTAATATATTATAATCCCTATGAAACTATGCACTTGAAACCACATATTGTGTGGATCCCAAGCCATAAAAACCTTAATATTCATTGAATCCACTATTAATCTACCCTTTGAGATGACATGTCCTATGAAATGAAATTCTAAAATCGAAAACCTTCACTTCAGGTGTACTTCTTATAGCTGGTTCCCACAAAGTAAGTCCAGAACCACTCAAAAATAAATGGCATGCTCATTTTTGTTATGGTAATAATTGAGGATTTCATAAATGAAAATCACCATGAATTGTTCCTTGAATGGTTGAAATATGTGATTAATGAGTACCATGAACATATCAGTTTCTGTTTTTATGACCAATGACATCACTAGGAACTACTAATGACTATAAAGATGCCTAAATTCCATATTTTGGGTATATTACCCCCTAACCCAAAGTAAGTGATATCTATACTTGGTATTGATCTTTGAGAACCACTTTTACTCAATTTAGTAGGTCAAAGAGATCATTGATCCCCAAAAGAGAGTATTATTTATTTGTTGTCAACTATGTTTAGAAGTGATAGTTTATACAAAGACTCATGATTATTTATCCTTTCTTATCAAAGTGAATAGGGTAAAACCATGGAGTGATTTTAGTTCATATATGTCATTAACGTCCCTAGATACCCTAATACACTGATACTCAAGCCATTCTATACATGGATCGAAGGACTTTCACGATCCCCATAGGTTGGTGACTACCACCTATCCTCAAATAATGGAAAAGTGGAACGGTTTCTCCAAAATTACTGATAAAATACTAGAATATAAATAAATCAATAGTCAGTATTCTCCAAACTCCTAGAGAATAATTTTCAACAATAATATAGAAAAATAAATACACAAAAAGAAAATCATCAAAATAAAAAACTTCCATCAAGATGAAGCCTCACAAAACCTATGATACAAGTGCACCATAAATCCACCATTCACCATCATCACTCTAGATTTCTATGGATCAAGCACAATAATAACCTTGAAGTGGTGTTTTCCCTTTCCATATACCTAGAATAACAATATCTATAATTCCCAGAGGAAAGGGCAGTGTGTGAGCTAAATATAATAGAAGGGTTTCAGTATGTTTTCCCTGATAAATTATATAACAATTAAACCATTTATGATTTTAATATAAATAAAACAAAGAATGGAAATTCATTTACATATTTTAATCCAAAATTGGATTCCAAATTAATATATGTAAGATAAAATAAAGTGTATTAAATTAAAATTTTATATAAAAAATTTATACAAAACCACAATAATGAATAAAAATGATCTATAAACAATGGCATGTGTGATAAAATAAAATAATACAATGAAACATGGTCATGTGCGTTATGGTATGATAGTTTCCAGGTATATGATCCTCACACTTCACAATCGTCATTACTGTTCATGTACGTGTTCACACTCTTTAAGGCTAAAGCTCTTTAGATAAATAATCAACTCCCCAATTGAGGACCAGTAATTGTAAATCATTCCAAAATTGGTTTAGTTAGTTATTTTATTATCAATCCATTTATAGGGATTCAAAGTCCTAGCATGTTAATCCTATTCATCTACAAACTACTCAGGCTCACTTTTTTTAACCAAGAAATCAACCATTCATACATTATTGGGAAAATTAGTCATTTCAAAACAATTCATAATTCATAATTAAATTAACCAATTTCACATTTAACATTCCCCTTCAAATTCAAAACCAAATAATAAGTTTTCATTAAATTATTGGATTTTCAAATCATCATAAATTTAAATCTTCTTTTCTAAAAAAACATCAAATAATTTAATCAAATAAACTTTTTATTCCAACCATTTTGTTTTCAAAAACCACCCAAAAAATATCAATTCCATTTAAATTGGGGGGTTTTCACATTTTCCATTCCCTTTTCAATTCATATTTAATCAAGGATTTATAAATATATTGAAAACTCATTTCATATTAATGAATAAATCGGGGTTTCATTTATAGGGTAAAGTATTATGGGACACCTTACCTTTAATAATGAAATAAAATAAAAACCTATAATGGGAAACACCAATGAATAATGAATGTGAAAGGGATTATGGAATCAAAATGGAAGGAGATGAAATTCAATCAACAATTGTTTGATAAAAAAGATAAGAGGTCAAATGTGTTAATTTCTCTTATTAAGTTTCTCAAAAGACCACCGAATCATATTATGGTCTAATGGGTGTGATTTAGGTTTAAATAATGGGTATTGATATTTTTAGTAAATTTTTTGAGGAGAATTAACAACCATGTTCTTTGTTTCCTTGGTTGACCAAATGGTTAGTCGAAATTGTATTCCCTAACCATGATCCCTTACTATGATTTTGGAACGGTTTAAATTTTTGAAAAAATTGTTATTTTAACATTGTGTTAACCATGAGGCCCCCCCACGGTACAGGGGCGTACCGTTTTGAGGGGTGGACATAGAGTTTGGAAAAACTATGTTCCCCTTAAATTGTCTAAACATAGATCATAAGGTTTTATGGGACAAACCACACAGTATTCCATAACCATATACCAGTAGTTACCATCCCCCACGACCTTGAGGTATTTTCAAACTTGATTAGAAAAACCCAATAAAATCCAAAACCATAGGATATTAGAAGAAGGGTCAATATGTTCTTGAAAGAAGTTAACATGATGTTACAACCTCCACACCATAAACACTTTCAATCAAAATAAATCCCATAAAGAAGATTCCACAACAATAATATAATGCCACTGCTCTCTCATTATTTCCTCAATCTTCAATGTCTCATGAAAATTAGAACTATACTATAATTTTACACAGACCAAATATATAATATTCCCATGAAGATCCTTTTTCTTGGAGTAAAAAATATGAATATGATTCTAACACACAAATGTATGAGATTCAGAATCAATATCTTCCCATATGAGGACATGACAAGTCTTTGAAAGATATGTATTGAGCTGAGATAATGGAAAAATGTTTTAGATTGATGGAAATAATGGTGGTAAGGATAAATGGTAAGCCCCTTTACCAACCCAATCAATAATCTCAAAAGAACCCATGAATCTTGGTGCACATTTAACTGTTTTTGAAGATATCGATGAACCAAAAAGGTGAAATGTTCAAAAACGCCTATTCAACAACCAAAAAATTCAACAGTCTATTAAAGATTAGTATAGTATTTATACTAGTTATATTCCATCACCATTTTATAATTAATTAACTGAATCATTTCTATCATATCTTATACGAAACATTGTCAAAAAAGGAAGCATTTCCAATATTCATCCAACATAGGGAGATCTATAAAACTGACTATAAAAAACCCTAAAGGGGTCCATTATGATGGATAACTTGTGAATATTATTGTATGAAAACACAACCAGTCCAAAATAGTTATCCCAAGATCCACCGAAGTCGATAGTGAAATTACGAAGAATGTATTCCATGGTCTGTTTAGTTCATTCTGTCTTTCCATTCATCTGATGATGATATGCCAAGATCAATCTAATCAAGGATATAACCCCTCCTAGAGGATTCTCAAAATATGATAAGTGAACTGAGGATCACCATTAGAAACTAAAATATATGGATAATCTTGTAATCTAATAATCTCTTTTATATAAGGACTTCCCAAACCCTCAACTATAGTGGTATCATTAATGGTCATGAAGTGAGCCAATTTTATGAACTGGTTGATCTATACCCACATCATATTATTCTTATAAATGGTATGTGGTAACCCACCAATGAAATATATAGAAATATTCTCTTATTTACATGTTGGAATAAGAATAGGATGAAGAAAATATAAAGGTTTATGGTTCTCAACATTGACATGCTGGAATTTATATTAAATATGTACAATGTTTGTGACATCTCAACTCTTAAATAGAAAACAAAATAATCTCTTAATATCATTGAACATAATTATTGTACCAGGGTGTACTTCCCACTAATAATTATGGAAATATCCCATAAACAATATCCTCACAAGTAAAGGTAAAACATACGAGTTCTTAAAAAAATATAATACCCTCATAGGAGAAGAACAACTCACCAATGGTCTACCAACCATACAGATATTCTCTATTGTCACAAAATTCATCATCCAAATGTTTCTTATGAAGAATAATCTCTATAAGGGAGGAATTCATTTGAACACATGTCATCACAATCTCGATAAAATCCTCCTAGAATCCCAAATGCAACTGAGTAAATAGTGACATCATATTCTACTCTTATGATGATTATTTAACATCATAGATACGATGTTTCCAACAAAAAAAATCTGTAATGACATTCCCATTACTTGGGGAGTTTAAAATATCAAAACCAAATGACTATAGGTACTTCACCAAATGCCTAAGCTGATGGTTCATATCTTTTCGAGAGAATATATCTCATGCTCACCCAGTATAAGAACACAACCAAAATAAGAACTAGTTGCATCACATAAAACCACATAGGTTTTCCCGACATCTGGAAGATTCAACATAACATAGAAGTAAAAATACACTTAAAATTCTCAAAATTACTATATCATTTAAAATCAGTCAAGAACATCAATCTTTTCTATGTGAGATAAGTCATTAGAGAATCCATCCTCGTGAAATATTTAATGAAACAATGGTAATACCCTGATAATCATAAAAGGATCCAAGTTTCAGAAACATTATATGGTTTCTCCCCATTCATAACTACCTTCAAATTCTAAAGAGTAATTGAAATACCATTTTCTGAGACCACGTGTCCATCTAACATAAATACCCAAATCCAAAAATCATCTTTTGAAAGATTCATGTAATTTCGATGATCTATCCAAATTTATTTAATTTCTATTAGATGACGCACATGATTGTCCAAGGTTTTTGGAGTAAAAAAAATATGATAAAAAAATAATACCATGAATGATTCAAGGTGCTCATGGAATACTATGTTTATCAATTATATGAAAATTTTCGGAGAATTTGATGGATCAAAAGGAATAAAAATGTATTCATAATGTCCGTACCTACTCCTAAAGGTGGTCTTGGGGATGTAAAATTACATAATTATGAATTGATGGTAACTAGATCAATGATAAAAATTCAAAATACAATTCTCTCCTTTTATCTTTTCAAACATATCATCTTTCCATGTCAAAAAATGTTTTTTATTTACTCTAACCTAATAGAGAATTTAATAATCAACAAATTGGTGAAGTGTTCCCTCAGCATTCTTTAAAAAAAGAATAGGTTCTCTCCAAGGTTACTTGATCGGGTGTATGAATCCTTTATCTGACATATCATACGGTTAGATATTTAACTCTTTCATTTATGCTAGCTCCATAGGGTTAGAATTAATAGACAATGGGTTATTATCAAATACCAAATCAATGGAAAACACCACCTCTTGTAAAAGTGGATAGTTTGAAAAATCATTTGGAAAAATATTGAGAAACATGAAGACAACTGTAGGGATCTCATCACTAATATATTTCCACTCCAAGTCAAAATCATACACTGATATTACCCATCCAAACTCTATACAATATGGAATGACTCTACTTTACCTCAAGTCCCATTCTCCTGAAAAAATATGACACTCCCCCGCAAGCACAATGAAGGAGACCCTCCAAAGATATCAGTAAATCCAGGACTTATTAGAAATCATGAAATCTATCATGAGAATTATGCAAATAGGTTTCATGTATAGAACAGAAAATTCAAAGTGAGCTCAATCTTTTTTAGATAGAAAATACTAGAAGGACATCAGAGACCTTATTCTCTATTCATTATAAGGTGTGTAGTAATATATATCACAAAATAAAAAGTCTTTATAGGAGTATTCAATATGTAAAAAATAGGATTTTATATATAAAAAATTAATTTTTACCTGTATAAAAAAATAGTCACTAAAGTTTAATATAAAGTTATGGTACCTGTCATTTTCATTGGACCCACATCAGTTTCATCAAGAGACTCTTCCATTGTGTGATGAATCTTTGTTCGAGAATCCTACGTCTAGAACCCATTATTTATTGAATCATCTTATTTAACCAATATTAGTTTTAGATCTTATGAGTTCATTCCACTATGTTGTGACGAAAATATAATACTAAACTTTTGAAAGTGACCTAAACGACCACTCATACCACATATTTTAGGTGCCTCAGTTCAAACTAGCTTATAATTCCCAACCTTACAACATAATAAATTAGATGAAGGGAATATTATTCACAATTATAGATGTTTGGATGAATCATACTATCAAAAACCACAATGAAATTAATTATGAATCCTTTTTATATTAAAGGAACAAACCAAACATCCACTGGGAGTAAGAGGAACTCCCATCAACACTAACTTACAATCTGCATCATGCTCAACCATCAATGCTCTATCATGTATGTCATTATGATATGATATAATCCACATGAAAAACTAAGATCATGCTTCATATTGAAAAATCAAATCAAATAGTTAGGATTTAATTTTCTAAATTTTCACCAACTCACAATAAAAATAAACAAGTTCAACAAAATGCTTCATATACTATGTATGGGTTTGTTCTCCTTACTTAAGGCTGAGAAACTCCCTGGAATTTTCAAAAAATATACTCTGTAAAAGACTACTCTCTTAAAGGATCTCTATTGTATTTCAACTCCACCCTCATGTTTCTTCACCATAAAAATTGAATCCCACTATCTTCTTATAGAACCTTTAAGATTAATGATATAACACTCCACTTTTATAGATTCTAAAATTTACAAGAACAAAAACAACAACATGATATTTTTAAACCAATACAAATCCTCTTTAGAACCATTAGATCTATGGAAACCATTTGGATTATATGAAATAAACTCTTGAGAATGATATCTGGATTCATCCCTTTAAGGTTCCACTATCGGAGCCTGAATGACAATGGGTGAAGTTACCAATCGCATATATTGGAAAACATACACTATTATATAAAAAAGAATCTAATAAAATAGAGGACTATCTTATTATGATGTAACAGAATGTTCTCACCACAGTTTATTTAAATGTCTCCGAAGAGTAATTATTCTACACAACATCAAATTATAGCATAAAAATATTAATAATGATATATATATCATCAACTAAATCAGGAGATACATGAATATCAACTAAATTAGTCAGAGTTAAAAATTATGGGGTTTCGAGATATTTAGATCAAATGTAGTTAAAGTAATATAATGAAATAAAAATATTTCTAAAGGAAGATTTTCCCAAACACCTATGTCGAAAAAAGGTTTTCTATGATGAGAGATATCCAGAAACATGCTCAGAACTACATATTAAGTCCCAAAAATCCTACATCATATATACAACTACATCATAAACTATATTCCAACATTACGGAAAGAAGGTAAAACTCAACCTACACTCTGATACCATTTTTTCCAAAAACCATCCCAGATAACTAGGTACACTGGTACCCAAGATGGTCCTGAAATGGTCCAATTGGTGTTCCATATCACCACAAGTTGGCGAATATCTCCTGACATCATATCAAGAATAATGGGAACAATTTTTTCCAGAAAGAATAACTACAAAGAGGAAGATAAATATATTAAAATTCAGTATAATCGATACTGATTAAAGGAAAAGTAAAATTTGATGTTGGATAAATAAAAACCCAAAACATTTTTTCATCATAAGATGAAAACACCCATCAAGACGAAGCCACACAAGCCATATGAAACTGTTAGACAACACCTGCATCGATCATAATCGTTACTCTAGATTCCAATATTTCAAGACCAACTACCTCCTCAAAGTGTAAAATTCCCTTTCCCTAGACCTAGAATAAAAAGATTTACAAAATCCTGAAGGAAGGGTGTCTGCTAAAAATCCCAATAGAGTCTCAACAAGTGTTCCCTAATAAATATCCTAAAAATTAAACCTTTCAAGGACTTAATTTAAATAAAACATGACATGGAATTTAATGTAATTTAAATATGTTAATCTAAAACAGGATTTCAAATTATTACCCATAAGATATTTCAAAATAGTCTTAAATGAACATTTAGAATCAATGTTTTATATAAAATATATTTCATTAATAAAACATTTCTACAAAAATGGAATGTGTAATATAGTGAAAAAAATAAACCATCTTGGTCATAAGACATGAGGTATATTAGTTTATAGCTATAAGATCCTCCCACATATCAATGGTTATTACAAATCATGTAGTTTTCCGCACTTTTTAAGGCTCAAGTCATTTGGATAGTCAATTAAATTCCAAATAGGGGACCCATTATTAGGAATCACATTAATCATGTTTTAGTTTGTGTTTGAATCATCGATACATTTATAGGGAGTTAGAGTCTTGGAGTTTTTGTCATATTCACATAGTAATTAATAAATCTAAAATATACTTGAATCAATCAACCAATAATTTATTCACTCTTGGGAAAATAATTCATTTCAAATAACTTCATAATTCATAATTCTGTTGACCAATTTCATTTTCAGCATGATCATTTAATTTCAAAACCAAAGCCTAAGGTTTAATCAAATTAATGCCTTTTCAAATTAGCATTCATTTTAGACCATTCTTATCAAAAGTAAACATCAAATCATTCAATCAAATCAACATTCAATTACAACCATCATTTTTCTCAAAATCCACCCAAAAATTTTGATTCCATTAAAATTGGGGGGTTTCATAGTTTACATACCATTTTCACATCATACAAAAAATCATATCAAATCATGTTTTTATAAATCAATTCAAAACTAATTTCAAATTATTCATTCATTATCGGTTTAAATTATAGGGAATTTTTTTAGGAACAACCTACAATCATTCAAAAAATCAAATCAATAAATGTTATGAGAAACACCAATGAAGAAATAAGGTTAAGGATATCAAGGAATCAGACTATAAGGAGATCAAACATAGTCATTGGTGTTATAATCGACTAAAACAAGAGTTTTAAGGAGTAAATTTCACTTATTATGAGGGTACATTGAACATGGAATAATATTAGGGTTGAATGGGGGGGATTTGTGGTTAGACCAGAGGTCCTAGTACTTTTAATAAAATTTCACAGGGAATTAAAACACACACCCACTATTTATATTATGGTATGCACAATTATAAGTAAATGTACATCCTAACCATGCACAGATATTGGGTTTCTGGATTGGGTGAGTGGTTTGGATACATGTTCAATTTAGCCATGCATGAACCTTGAAAATCCCCATTGTCCAAAGGTGCATTGTTTGGAGGGGTGGACCTATATTTTGAAAAACCAGTGACTTACCTTCCAATGGTAAACATTGGGTACATTGTTTACTGAAAAAATGGCATGGTTTCCCTAACCATGTGACAACCATGAAAAACCCACAAAACATCCAAAACATTTCAGTCATCACTATAAATATCCCAATAAAATCCCATAAAATGAAGGGAAAAAATGTGCACATCTTAATGAATTTAATGAGATGTTACATCATGATAATATTCTATAGAAGGTCCACTAAATACACCTTAAACCACTTGAGCTCAATCACGACCATACAATTATCCAAAAATTAAATTTATATGGCACTGTGGTGATAATCAATAATGAAATCAACTTCTGGATAAGGGGTAAACCATAGAATTCCTTTTTGGGAAATGACTGCAAACTACTCTACCTCAGAAGGTAACAGTTTCTATATAGTATCCACGATGAAAAATATTAGGATTTCAAGATTTTTTGTAGCTAGATTCAGTCTCATGAGGTTTCCCTTTCCTACATGAGGGTCCCACTAACTATTGAAGGCGACTTTTGACCCATACATTAGATACACTTTGACCCCAAAATGTTTTCAATCCACCTAGGAATGGTCAGTTGAAAACATTCCATAAAGATGAAAACATGATATTTTATCATCTCCTCTATGATGAGATCTAGATAACACCCCTCATATTTGTGATTTATCTTACACTGATAGAAGACATTATGGGGAGGTTGATCTCTACCTGCAAGATTATCTAGCTAAATATGTTGTGATAGGGGACTAACAAGATTCTATAAATATTAAATATGATTCACCAAGAAAATAATAGCTTGAAATGGTTTTAATTTGTATTTTTTATGGGTTTAAAAGACACCAATATTAATTCAATTTGTGTTAGTAATCACCTAATAAAATCACTCCATCACCTAAATCTTTACATGGTGCTATGCTTTGGTATTTTGTGACCAACATGGAACACCTATAGACAGAGTTTATGGAAATGGATAAAAACACCACATGAAACTAGATACAACACCACCACCATCTCCCCATCCATAGACTCCTCTACGATTGACACCTATCCTGCCTAGAGGTGGTCCTTAATATCAATATTGTCATTATCAAAGTGGCTTATCCAGAGTGCCACAATAGTTATCCTCTATAGCTAAATGTGCGAAAAAATGAACTGGGTGTACTATGACACTATAATAATAACCATATCTATATCCTTACTAGTTATTCCCTTTATGAGACCCCTCTAACATTGCCTCCCTTGAATGGGTTTTATAATGTTCTTATCTATAATGAAGAGACCAAGTAATCTATTTTTAAATTTTTTTTACTAATGAATCTACCTTGATAAAACCTAAACCTATTTTATCACTGGGATATGAATCTATCAAAAAATATTGATCAAAAAATCTTTTTAAAAAAACTCTATTCTTACTGGGTATTCAAAAGGGATCAATCCTAGCCAAAATATCCCTTTGAATGTCTCTCTCAAACATCTATTCATATTGAAATTCATTGTGAATCAATCCCTGAGAGCACTATATGAGGTTCATTAAACTAGAATCATACCAACACATGATCATTCTACATAACTATGGATTTAACATCTTCTAAAATCATAATATACTTAGTTTCTAAAGATACCATTCTTCCTTAAATAAACACATAAACTATTACTTGGCTACAGTGGCCTTATCCTGAGTCTAAATGAATAACATACAACAATGTCCAGATATCTTGATAATAATACTCGAAGAAAGAACCACTAATTTATCAGGGGGTATTTAAACAGTATATTAAATGAGAGTCATTAATTTTATTTTGAGGATGCAGCTTACCTACGAAACTAGAAGCTAACTATTGTTTTTCTCTATGGAGACTACCATTTACTCAGTGGCTGGGTCTACTATTTTTGTATCTAGTGGGGGATCTATCCTCTTCTCATAGATTATAGATATCTGTAGATCATATCCTTGCATTAACCCCTCATCACCTAACAGATTGATAAGAAGAGGATTAATCGTTGGAAATACTTTTCACGATGCCACCATTACCCCAAATCTAGATATCTTTGCGACAACACCCTGTTTTTTATAAGTTAATCTAATAATAATTAAATAATGTTGATTCAATATGACATGATATGGATATAGATAAAAAAATTACACTCTATATGGTGTATTTACTCTCTAATTAAACTCCACATTTAATTTAATAGATTTCTAAGTTGATATATAGGTTATTAGAGTTTAGGTGAAGGGAAATATTGGACACGAACATTAGTTACTGACTTACTTTATTGAATAACTGAAATTGGGACCCCCTAGATTTTTTCCCTATATTTTATGGATGAAAATTCAGATGTTTTCAATAAAAAAAACTCTATATTCCATGCTCTAGAAGAAACCGAACACGATGTGGTATTTATATACTTTACATAATTCAGTCAGACTTTCTTCACCAAATATAGATGCATGGAAGATTCAGTGTTTCATAAAACCCTACACCTCTATTAGTTCCTAACACACTCATGGGTCACTATATGAACTTTTTTGAGAATGATTTATATCATTCATCATCATTATGGATTTCAAGCAGAATAGGGATGATCCAAAAATATGCATACATTTTTCCACAAAATTAAGGATTTTAAGTTATCATATATTATATTATGTTTTAATTTTACAAAAAATATTTTAAAATATTGAACTTTATGATATATTTAATGGTATTAGGAATATTTTGATTGAAAAGTACATGAACCATGATTCAGTCCTGTGAATCACAAAGTTGTTTTCCCAAATGATTTTAGAAGGTTCAGACACCACAAAAAGAATAGTTGAGTCTTGATTGACACACCATAATCCAATATTCATAATAGTAAATTAATAGTTCTGTTAGAATAATTTGGGAAGTTTTAGGAAATGTCATTCCATGAAGGGGGAATATGTAACATAAGTACTGTTATATAATATTTAATGATAATTGGTGCTAGTGATGGGAGATAATCTCTAAGGAAAAGTTTATCATATGTGTAATATTTCATTTCTCAACGATGATGATCAACCTTTACACTATAAAGAGAGTACCATTTGAAAATTATTGACACATGTGAATAAATTGGATGTCTTGTATAAATTAAAATAGTAAATTTACTCTTAACCAAAAATACCACACGTTCATGTAAGATTAAATTAGAAAGTATAAACTATTACCTTAGAACTCTATTCCATTATTGGAACTATATTAGACTAATTAGGATTTAAATTTAGACCCACTACAGTATTTTTTAGAACTACAACATAATGAATGTAAATCTGACTAAATTATAATAGATAAGTAGAGAGTATTCCATAACACAAACTTTTTGATATTGATGGATGAAAATTAGATGAACTAAATGATTAAGGCATTGTAACCTCCACGTAGCAGAACCCAATATTAAATTAAAAATACATGGAGGATTTTTAAAGTGATTCAGACCACCAATGATAATTCTATAGGAATTACTTGTGAACATTATAATACTATGAATTTTAGAAGAAAATATTTTCTATCAATGTTGCATCCCTTCCACTCTCACCATGAAGATGGTCAACACATGGATACAAATTCATAATTTTTATTGTCCACCCTAAAATCACCATGGTTTCATTGTAGTAATGTTTGATACTATAGATTAGAAATTATACATTAAATTAATATGGTATATTGATTTAGAGATCTAATTACGGGAGATTGAGACTCAAGAAGATAAGCACCAAGAGACATACTTTCTTGTAGTGACTCAACCAATTTTGGAGAATGTTAGAGTGTTGACGTTACCATTTTGTATTTGAGATTGATGTTTGTAAAAAAGTTAAGTATCATTTATTTTTCATTATGATTTCTTAGTTTTTTATTTCTTTGAGTCTGTTTATTAAATCCTTTAATAACATAATTTCATTCATGATTGTTGAACATGCTATAATGAATGATTAGTTTATTCAGGGATACTTTATTGAGACTAGGATTATCCCTATTTAATATCAATGGTTAATATTCCTTAATAATTTCATGTGTTAGATTAGTAACACATTGATGTTAATTCAAACCTTATCTGTTAGTTTTCTAATGAGAGTGATGATGATTTAGGGACAAACCCTAATGTGATAGTGGGGTGTGATTTTGAGAGTTAAGCATAATTATATGATTTATTATTTATATCGATCTAAAGAATATATATCAAATAATAAAACTGTAACCATGAGATTTTAATAAACATAGGTAGTTCTATTCATTACTATCCATATGTGTCTAATTACCTAAAGGGGTATTCCAATTAATCATCCCTGCAAATTCATAAGATGAATGAATCATAAATTTTTAAGAAAATACAATATGAAATTTATCTACTATCTATTTTCATCACATATGTTTTTTTAATTCAATTAAATACTCTACTTCGCTATCACCCCAACTTGATATACATTAAAAATTCATTGCTCAATAATTGTTTTCCAGAAAATTATCCAACCCCACAGTCATGAATAATTCATTAAGCTAATCAAACTATATTCCTAGTTGATCTAATTTGTGGATTAAAATTTATATACTATATATTTTTAGTTTTACATCATGGTTTGTGCATTGAAAATTGGAAATTTTGACCTCATGACCTCATAAGGTAACAACAATTAGGAAGAACCCATTTTTTACCAAATTTTTTAGGGTATGAAAAAAAACTAACCAAAAGACAGCCTATTTTTTGAATTGTTAAATATTTTATTTTATTTTCAAATTTTTTACAATAATAATACCTATGTTATCATGTTTTTTTCATTTTATAATACATGGGAATGAACACAACTCCACGCACTCTATTATTGAGATTATATCTTAAAGAAACATTGATGTTTTTTTTCTAAAAATAGAGGATTATCATTCTGAAAGCTTGAGAGAATTTATGGAGAACTAAGAACCCCTAGTATAATTTCAGAATCTAGATAAAATATTTATAAAATCCTAATTAGAATAATATTAAATGAAGATAATATACTGAAAAATTTTCTAGATCTATGGAGCTACTTTGAGTATAATTACACTACAAATTTAGATTAAAAACTATGAATTGAATCCAAGTGCTCTTTAGATAATTCAAAAAAAGTCATATTTTTAGGACTATTAAATAATGGCCCTCATGGTCATCTATTAATTTTCCTAGAACTATGAGACACATTGATGATAAACGGTTTCTCTTATGAAGCCATTAATCTATAAGAACATATATTATTTTTTATGGGATTAAATTTTTTTGTCTAAATCTTAGAGACCATGATCTGTGAATCCTTGGGATGAATTCTCCATATAGTTTTTTGAAATAGTCTCCCTAAGTGATAATTATTGATTTGAGATGTCACATATGAAATTTTACATAGTGGGATGGAGAAACAACCTTTTAGTCCTGGGAATTACTGAAGGGGATACTAAGGAGATGATGAAATCATGGAGTTATAATTTAGATACATTTGAAAACATTTTATTTTAGGTTTAATACAATCTAAGGAGTTATTGATTTAGTCATGGGAGGAGAACTCATGAGGAATACCCCTACAAAATTTCATGTAATTCTAAAATATATTTTGGGCTATGTTTCTCTATGGAATGATAAGGATTGAAATCTATATCAAGGAGTAAAACTAGTTAATTATATGACAAAGTTGACCAAAAAAATAGATTCCATGACTTAGAATATTTATAATTTCAAAGATTTCAATAAAAAAAGTGAACTTTTGAAGATTTTTTAAGTTTTATCATATGATATGTGTGGAGTCTCTCATATTTTCTATGCTATACAAGATTGAGATGAAGAAAACCTTATAGGTATGGTAATTTATAAAAGCTATAAACAGCCTCTTCCATACTACAAAAATAAATTTGGGAAAAATGTTAGGATGGTTGTTCAAACAGATGGTTGGTGATAAGAAGCTGGGAAAACAATAACAATATTTCTCTCAAAACCATATACAGCAGAGTAAAACATCCATGTTACAAAACTATAATTTTTTTGACAACCACAACAACTATTTCAAAATAAAGTATTTTAATATATACCTTCTTTTGGGGAGTTTTTGAAATAATATATCAAGAAAATTTACCAAAATCAAATGTATTATAATATATTCTTTTAAAATATTGATAATTATTTAGAAAATTAACAAGAAATGGTTTAGAACAATGAAAATAATTTGAGGTATCTTTCCAAAAAGTTGACCCACAAATATCTTGGTGTTCAACCATAAACTATAGAGGTACCATGAGAGGTGGATACTTTAATTAAATTAAATAATTGAAGGAAAATTCAAGATAAAACATATAAAATTTATAATGAATGAAAGGATGAGAAGAAAAATATTGTGCAAGGAGATGTCAAGAAGAGATAAGAAGTGAATGTGGATAAATTCACTCAAGAAATTGAGGAAATATGAAAGAAGTAATGAAGAAACAAGATTTTTGACCATACTACACACCTATTTTTTTAGAAAAAATTCACCAAGGAAAGATGTAATAACAATATAAAAATATTATGTACGTTTCCAAACATCATTAAATTAATATCCCATTCACAGATTGAATTTCACAAATGACTTTGTTTTAAATTTTATTTAATCATACTCTCTTAAAAAATAAGTAATTGATGGAAATGGGTATGATTTCACTATGAAAATAGTGTTTGGTGTTTGTTCAACAAAAATTGCCACCAAATATTTGAGATTCTAGGAGTTTTTTTATTCCATGTACAATCAGATTATATACTTTTGAATAAAAATATTTTTTATCATGGGGTTAGTATGAATTGAATTCCACTGAATTTTTTCAATATCCTTGAAACAATATATAAAATTTCTTGATATTGTAATTGTATTAAGCTGATAGATTTGTTTAGTACCTAATTTAAATTCTTAATGGTGTCTTTTTGGTGATTGGATGTTCGTTTTTCTATCCAATTATATGATTTTGGTGATGGAAGAAGAATGAGAGGTCCAGATCTTTCTTGGTTACTCATTATTATCCACTTAGAAATCATTCATCGACAATAACCAATTATACTTAATCTTATAACTATGATTATAGCATGTCCATTTTAATATCACAAATTTTTAAGAACATGGAGAGAAAGTGATGGATTTTCATCACATCATGACGGGTGAAGAAACCTATAAAACTCTATAGATATAAGTTCAAAAGATAATATCTAGGGATGAGGAAGTGGGTGATAAAAGTGGGTAGTAGTGAAGAAATATAAAAAGAGGAGTTCAGTGTTTATTGAAATAATTTATTGGATTAATTTTGAAAATTGATTCCCTAGGTCATGAATGCACTAAAACTTTAACATAAGAAAATCTTGAGAAACCATCGATATCTATCCTTTGGAGAGTATGGAGAACCACCCATAATTATTTATTCATTGAACTAAAAGGAATAAGTAAATTATTGGTGAAGGAAATAAACAAAAATAATAAAGAGATCACATATAGAATTACAAATATAAATGGAATAATCCCTTCTATTTTCATACATAAGGTGAAGCTAGAATAAAGATATAATCAGAAATAATAAGCGCAAAGGACGTTGACACCCCTATAAATAATATGCTAAAGAAAAACATTCCCAATTATTTTATTTAGGTATCATTTACCCCATTCTATATAAAAAATGAGTGATCCTTCTTCAATTTATTCCAAATAAAGGAGGGATAACCATTATGATGGAGGTTTTTAATTTGATTTCCACTATAATGGTAACATGAGGAAGAGTATGTTTTGATTACTATAAAAATAACAATTCAACAAGGAAAGATCATTTTAATCATCCAATTATTGAGACAAATATGTATAAAATGTCTTGTATTGAGTAATATTGATTCCATGATGGTAATTCTAGTTAAAATCAATTACACATGGTACTTAAGGATCTATAAAAACAACATTCACACACCCCTATATAGCCATTTCTTACTGGTGCATGTCTATTTGAATGTGTAATGCACCTACATGTTTCTAGTGGTTCATGAAACAAAGTTATCAAAGTATTTAAGAATAAATTGTAATGGTATATATCTATTAATTTTAAATCTAGGGGTGATCATTAGAAGTTTACCTGATTTAACCTGATGCAGTTTTAGAATCATTCAAAGTGATTTTCCTTTTTCACAACTAGTATAATGTTATTTCCTGGTAAATTTGGGTATCCTTTTAGGTAAATAAATATCAACAAAGTATATATATATTTATCCAATGAAAAATAAGTGATTATGGATCATCATAATACCAATACATAAAGGGGAATTAAAAGTTTTCTTGTTCATGATGCATTTTATCAAAAAATTCAAAAATATTTTTTAGATAATTCTAAATCACTCTCTCACCTCATATCAAGGGATGCGAAATTATATTTTAAGACATAATTAAAATAGGATATAATAGGGATGAATTTTATGGTGATCACATCCCATAACATGATACCTCTTAATTATGATGAAACACTTGTGTTAGTGAGTGTGGTGAGTGATAACACATTAGGAGAAGTTCTTAATCATTGGGTGGAATGGATTTTTATACCCATTAACTATTATATTAGGACCCTAAAGGATGATCAAATCAATTATCGCACAATGTATAAGGACTAACATGAATTGGTATTTTATTTTGATAAGTTTATATCTTTTTTTTGTGATCATGAAAGTGGTAGTTGAGAGAAAACAGGCAGCACACAAATATTTTTTAATAATAAAATATAGTGAACATTTATTTTTTTTAGATTCTTTTTGCATATAGAGTTTGATATTGAGAATAAGGATAATAATGGTTCATATAAATTTGTTGTTTCCATATTTTAGGTTTCAAAAATTGAGTGGATAACCAGAAGTGGACATTTGAGATGAGTTCCAAGATGAAAATCCATTTTCAATTGATCTCAAAGATTAAACATGGTTCATCAATGTAGAAATGTATTTGGAAACTAAAAGATTCGACACATTATTTTCATACCTATAGAATAAAATATTTCTAGAAGAAGTTTATCACTATTTTGGGGATGATCTATTATTATCAAAACTGTTTTGATACAATATTATTTTGAGATGTGCACTCGATATTGGGGTTCAAGGTATATTGGATTTTTTCCACTCTTAAATAAACAAAGAAAATCATGAAAAAAAACAGCAATGTAAAAAATCAGGAAAAGTATTTTTTTTCAGTACTAAACCTAGATGTAAGAATCTTTATGGAATCATGTGATAACTATTAATGTATTTGAATCATTAGAAAGAATAAAGACATGAAACATCTCTCAATCACAGATATTTAAGTAGTTGTTTCATAGGGAATCAACATCATTTTTATTTCTAAAATTCATTGATCTATATAGGAATATTTATATATTTTAACTATGTTTTGAAGTGGGATGAATCAAAATCCACCTCTACCAAAACTGTAAATATAGTTACCAAATTAATTAATAAGAACATTTTTTCTAGACTTAGGGTATCAAGGATACAAATTTTCGTTTGGGAGAAAATTTTAATAAAAATTTAATAAGATAATTTAAAAATAAGTAAGATGTTTTATAAAACATGAATACCCTATTACACCCAATAACATAGGAATGTGTTACTTTCAATTAATGAAATAATGTTGATTTTGGAAAAGGTAGTTAACTCAAATAGGAATTATTGGTTGAAAGACTTCATTGATGCTTTTGGAGCATAGAAAATAGACTATAACATTTTACATATGTATCTAGATGGGTTCTATTAAATAAAATAAGACCAATTAAATTATATCTCTCCAATAAATCATATTTTCTAGTTAAGGCTATTGATTTTATTGAGAATTATTCTAGAAAAAAATATATTATTGTAATTAGACACGCCTGAAGTGATCCAATGGGATGCTTACTCCAATGCTATAATTTGTAATATAATGTTGAGGAAATGGAATGATGAAAAAATCATGAGGAAATAGATGCAGACATGAGACATGGTAATTTTATTTAATTCAGGATTATGACTATTTCAAAGTAAACTAAGATCAAGGTGTTCAGTTTATTCGGGATTGTAGAAGTGTTTATAAATATAACCTTGAAGATTCCAAATGATGTGAAAAAATATATCAATATGAATTCATATCTTATCAAGACATATATTAAAAATTATTAAATAATTATTTTTCTATTAATATATATTTAATGATAATTATAGTTATGAAATATTTTTTCATTAAATAAAGTGATAATGGTTGGTAATCCGGGAATTTTTTTTTTTATTTTTCAATTTTAAATTTCATTTTGTTTAGTATATGTTTCTATGACAATTCAATAATTTTTATAGGCTCCGTCATATTCTGACCCCCCATCATTAGGTCCCTATACTCCCCTCAAAATGAAGAATAATGAATGAGAAAACTAGGCTTGAGAAATTGGAAGTAATTTGATGGAGGAATATAAGATAATTTTCAAAGGTAGGAGGTGTGATGGAACAATGCATATGGAAAAGCCGCAAAATGTTGTAATGTAAGAAATGGAAAATTAGAAATCAGATAAATTTATGAAGAAACATGTTATAGGTATAATCTATGACTTTTGGTATTCCAAAATTCATGGGTTTGGAAATTTTCAACCCTCCACACAGTACTACACAATAAATTTCCCCAATGATTATAAAATGTATAAATATACAACAAGAACACCAAAAACATGTAATGACCTTTCACATAACCTAATATAGAACTCTCATGATTCAATACCAAAACATATAAAATCCTATTATTTGTCATATATTCATCCTAGTATGATCTATATTTCATTAATTGTTTGATTGTTTTCCCTTTCTCAAGAAGTTTTCATACATTTTTCCCCTTCCCATTTTCCAAACCCATCGACATAATCCTCTTTTTCCCATGGGGAGTCTGTACTCTCTCAAGATCAAATGAAAATTTTCTAAAATAACTTATCCAATCCTTATTATCCATTTATCATTCAATACAATAGTTTATATAATTCTTAAACCTCTCTATCCACTCACAAAAAAAATCATCTTTCACACCCTCTACCCAAAATCCTCTTTCCAAATCCAGAAATCATTCTAAATAAAAAAAACCTACACAAACTAAATCATTGACATAGTTAAAGTCCCTATAAATAATATAATTCCACACCAATCAAATTACATGATCCTAATTATATGGTTACCACTACTTCCTCACCTTATCCCACACCCTGTACATCGATTTATTTATCCCAAACCCATTTACATTCATAATTTTCACCCCTAGCTCCAAGTCATTCATCCTACTCTTAGTTAAACCAGGATTACTTCCAAATAATTCCTTAATTCCCAAATTAAACCCACTAGATGTTGTTAGATAAATTATATAGAAAACATATCATAATAAAAAAACGATTTAAAGTTGGTGAGGTAAACTCGTATAGATTCTAATTCGGTTATGGACCTTCATGATATGAACCTTGAATACATTATTTAGATAAGAGAGTAAGCATAAAAATAACCAAATCTACAATTCATGATAAAATTGGAGATTGGTGAATATTTCGTAAAATTAGGATTGGGTTGGAGGTAATGGAGGATAAAATTAGTTGAATTTATCATGGGCATCAACATTTATATTGGTTAGTCTGCCCAAATATTGGATCATTTTAATTTATAGATCGATCATAGTTATACTCATCTCTGGGATATGTGTATGTTATTATATACTTATCCCTTAGAATTCAATGATACTTCACCGACCAATATAATTTATCTCATGTTATCCCTTCTTACGATCATTATTGGAGCTATCACATATACTTGGATGGAGAAGGGTGATTCAGTGCTAATTAAACATGCTAATTTAGTTTTAGATGCAAATCCAAAATGAATTGAATATGATGTTATAGTTGTCACCTTAATCTAAGGGAGAAATTAAGAAGAAAAAATGAACTCTAATGTATATATATATTATCAACTTTTTAGAAAATCATTTGGATATCTAAATTTCAACATATCAACCTATCAACTTTCCTTTCTTCATATGATTGAGTTGATCGGCCTCCATTAATAGGTGAATATGGAAAGATGTGAAAGGATTATAATCACTTTATATTGTAACATGTGTATGTATTCACTCTAGATAAGGATAAGTGATAAGACATTCATCCACAGGATTCCTCTATACCTCAACCCCCTTCTGATAGATCAGTTGGAGCACAAATTTAGGCACAAACTCAAGCTATTCTATACGAGAATTGGAATTAATAATTTTCTAATGGATTTAAGAAACTATTTGAGATTGAAAACCATATATATGATAGGATAAGACTCCTATTTTAGGAATATCAAATACCAAAACAATCATCATAACCTATGACTCCCTTGTCTCAGCCACACCTAGGCACACAACCCAAATTTTTCCCAACACCTTCTGTCAAACATACCAAACCCATCAAAATTTCTATACTGAGTGTCTCTCCATAAGTTCACTATGTGTTCACATATCAATGGACTGTCCACCATACATCAAGAGACTTGAGGTTCTATTTAATATCCCATAGTCTATTATCTATTGGAGTTAGATTCTAATTGGAATGAAATTAAGAATAGGCTAAATGCACCAACCCTATGGTATCATCCATACACCCTAAAAAACATTTTTAATCTCTCTCTCAATTAGTGACATTCCACAAACCTAAAAAGGATAACACACTACTTGGGCTGTACTTCCTACAAAGAATATAACTACCATTTTCAACATTGAGTAGATTTCGGGCCCAACCTATGGGATTGTTCACACTCCAACAAAGAAAAACTAAACAAATACTCCTTCTTTGACAATAACTATTATAGTATAACTAGGTAAAAAATAGTACAAACATTCTATTGATGACCCAGTTGACGATCCTCCAATTAAAACTTCAGCTACTAACATATCTTTCACTTGATCAGTACTTGGGAGCATGAATCGATTGATGGGGATACTGAGGCACATATTTAGAAGTCACGGGACACCCCCACCATTTTTAAATTTTTTTCCATCATCCTTTTCATTTTATTTATTTTATTGTTCATACCTAGTATTGTGTTACTTTTTATTGTTCAATATATATCATTCCTCTATCACCATTATAATTATACATAATATTCATTTCGATCATCATCTATTTTTGAGAATTAATTTTATATATAATTCATTACTCTTAATTATTTTACATGGGGGCTTTTTAAAATGTGTATTAGGTTTAAACCATTATATTATATAAGTATTATAATGAAATAAACTGTATTCATGGATCAAGGATGGGTGGAAACCTCATATATGGAAGAATTATTTTAATTCTTCTGTTTTTGAGTGATTCCTTTGTTGAATTTCTGTTTTTTATTCTTTAATCTCTCTCAACTTATTTTAAACATTAGGTTAAATATTTAAATAAACTATGGGGGGGGGATTCCTAGATCCTATTTTAATTTTTTCTAATTTATAGAGCATGGACACATCATCAATTAAGTAATGATTTTTGACTTGATGTATAAACTTCATTGATATTAGTCATAAATAATTAATAAATATGTGGAAATATTTGTTAATGGTGCACACCCATTTTTATATTTTATTATTTAAAAGTTAAAAATAATTTATTTTTGATTTTCAATTTTTATATCTTGAAAATTTTATTTTTTAGACTAATTACCTCTGCAATATAAACATCATATTATTACAATTTTCTTAAAAAATATTAAAAAATTTCATTTTCAAGACAATGTAGGTATATAGTAATATAGAGTTATGGAAAAACATTTCATAATAAAACACATAGCGTTCCCCCCAAATAGACATTTCTTTCACCCAAAAAAACTTTTGAATGATACTCTTTCTTCACTTAATACAAATTGACATACATGGATTTTTTTATTTTTAATTTTTATTTATTCATAATATTCAATAAAACCTATAAAAATCATTTCAAAATGTGGTATTATATTATAAATATCATCTAGAGGTCTAAAAAGGAATGATAACCAGTTTGACCATTAAAATATAATAAAACAGATAATATTCATTTTTTGTTAATATAATAAACTATGAGCTTGCGAAATATCATAAACTTATATTTAATAATTTAATATTAATGAGTTATATTAAAAAAATAATAGGAAAGAATAAATTCAATAGAATAGGCATGAAGTTTCTTTTTGAGTTTATATTCACAATAACCCTTACAATAACCCTTATAATGGAATAACATAACATGATAATTCTAATAACCTGTAATCCAATAATATCCCATCTTAATACCAATATAATTTTATGAATAATAAATCTTTTCAAAATGAATTATAGGGATAAATATCAATCCCACCCATATTCATATTTCATCTCAACAAATCATAACATGAATAAAACCCATAAAAACATAAATTTCAACACATAAATATAGAAATAATGTTTTTTTGATAAAAAGAAAATGAATTTAAATAAATTTTTAAAACAATTAATCACTAAAACCGAAGTGAAAGAGAATAATATAATATAGAAATAATGACTAAGACAATAATAAGGATAATTCTAAGAAAATATTATATATTAGGTTGAGATAAAAATTTTAAGACATTTAGAGTAATGCATATAAGAAAACCTCTTATGAACATAATATTGCATTAACCAAAACCAATGAAAGTGAGAATTAGAAATATAATTTTGATTCCCTTGAAATGAAATTAAAATATAATAAATGAATTTTTTGGTATAGTATAAGAATCATTTAAAATAAAAAGAAACAAAGAGTATGGAAGATGTCTCAATGGGACAAAATTATGATGTGAATCCCCTTACATCAACTACAAACACAATTAACATTCCCCATAAATTTCAAAATAACAAGATTATATAAATTATTTACTTCATTTATAATTTTTTATTCAGAATTATAGTATTTTTATTATACAAATTCAATCATTTATTTTATTGTATTATTTATTTATTGAATTAATTTTCCTAACATCTATCATTTTTAATTTGACCGGTTAATAGTTTAAAAATAGTTATGGTATAATTGTAATAGTAAAAGGACCATTTCTATTAGATGTCATCTATTTCCTGGTATCACTCTTTTTAATTTTTATGGGTCAATATGGGTTGTTTTGAATTGAATTAATGACATAAATTTATACAAAATATTGAAAATTTACACCCATAAAATTTCACCATGTGAAACTTGATTTCACTATGTGTAATGTTTCACCACAAGGAATTTTATTTCCCCCCATTTAATTAACAATTATTCTTTTTTAAATGGTTTTATGAGATTTTACCTGATAATTGTTATACGAAGTGAAACGGTAATGCACACCATGAAATATTGATTCTCGGTATTTAAAAAACCCATTTAGCATCATGCAAACCCTCTGAACCCATTTTATTGGCTACAAAATCTCAACACTCAACCTTTCTTAGACAGAAAATATCCCTCTTGCCACTTACTAGGACCTAGACACCTCCAATAACTGAAACCTTCAACCAAATATCCTCCTCTCACCTCCCTCCTTACTTCAGATCTTATATCTTTGATTCCTGGCAGCCCACTTCGATCCGGAATTGATATCACATCCGATCTTGGTTGTTTAGACCTATATTTTTATGGTATGCCTTATGGCTATTAAAATTCTTCTAGATACCTTAATAACAGATTACTTTACTCTTATTGAGTTTCATCCATAAGGTTATTGATATCGCAGATATAGTGCTTTTGTCACCACTTCCTCTTTTTTTATAAATAAGATCTATATCATGTTATTCGATGCATTCTTGTGTGTTTATGCCCAATTTTTGAATATTCATTGGAATTGGTTATTTTTCATTGATCATGACATAGTTGTTCTAAAATCAAAAACCCATAGTTATGATTTTACTTATGTATATGCATGTTGTATAATTTATAGAGTTGTATAAAAGTTATAATCCCAATTTTCTCAATTAATTATTGGAGATGAATGTGAAATTGTGTGATTTTGGGATCATTGAACGGGATAATTAATTGAATAATTATTCATGATATTATGAGATTTATGATTTTTATAGTTAATTATAGGAATTAATTATAAAATAATTGAGACAGCTGTATTAGGTAATTAATTGTGGAATTAATTACGAGCTATGGTTGTTATGAATTGAGATAATAAATTGGGAAATTAAATATGGGAAATTGATATTAGATTTTTAGATAATGAATTTTGGAATTAATTATGGGATATTAAGGCAACAAAAAACAGAATAATTAATTGGTGAATTAATCATGAGACATTGAAATAGTTTATTTAAATAATTAATTAGTGAATTAATAATTGTATATTTATTTCTAAAGCGATTAATTAATAATTGAATTAATTAATTGACATTATATGGATAATTAATTGTCGAATTAATTAACAAAAGGGTTGGGATTAATTAATTTTTTAATTAATTAATGTAATAGATGTGGTTAATTAATTATGGAAATAATGAATAGATTTTGAGTGATTAATTAATTATGGATGTTAATTAATGAACTTTATGTTATTATTTATTCATTTTCTTAATTAATGAAAATGGATCATTTGATTAATTAATGGAAATTGAGGAAGTTAGTTAGTTGTTGAATTAATTGATGGGGGTTGAAATGACCAATTAATTCTGGAATTAATTTAAGAGTTTCATATGATTAATAAATTATGAAATAATTAATGGAATGATAGGTGAAATATCTATTGGTTGTGATTATTTTGGAATGGATTAGCATGTGGGATAACCAGGGTGTGAGAATGGGATTAATTGGGATGACTGAGAGAGATTTTATTATTATTTTCCGAAGGGCAGTGTGAGCCTCTGAAGAAGAAGATTGTGTGAGCTTTTGTTGGTTTTCTGAAGGACTGTGTGAGCCTTAGAAGAAGAAGACTGTGTGAGATTATATTTTTTTGACGGACTATGTGATACATAGAGATAAAATACCAAGAGAGTTTTTTGGTTCTTCTTAGGAAGCATTTATGCTTCATTTCATATTACTCACATTAGAACCTTGAGGTTAAGATCCATAGTGATCATTACTCTTGACTATCATATTTAAATGTTTTATATATTTGATAAATTATATATGAATTTATTTAATGAATGATAACATGTACATTTAGATTTTTGATATCCCTTGGAGATGGTTCAGACTTCGGTGAGGGCCAATGAAGGTATTGTGGATTGGGTTCCCGTGGGAACTTGGGAGAAATTGTGGTCAAATAAAGAGTAACTAAATAAATGTAATGTGACTAATTTACTTCTATATTTATTATTTATTCAAATTAAAAAAAATTTATTGACTGGATTTGGTTTAGACACCATTGGGGGCAACCAATAGATTTGTTTTTACACTCTATTTAGGCTGCCTAATTGGTACCTGAATAGACTTTATTGTTGCAAAATAAGTTAAGGGAAAGGTCCCTGGAAGGGATTGATTATTGGGGATAACTCTTGGTTGAGGGAACCTAATGTGGTTTGGGACCCTCTTAGGATTCTCTAGTGTCTTGTTTTTTAGTTTCATTTTTAGACACGTGACACCTATATGTAATTTTATGTTTACGTTTCAGTTGAGTATTTTTTTTACTATATTGGTTATTCTTGTGGAATTTTTTCTAATATGATTATATATTCTTCCACTATTTATTGTTTACATCCACTGATGTTTTACTATGATAAAATAGGGTATAGTCTCCCCATGAATGACTTACCAGATCCTCGCTCCTAGTCGATAGCCTTTGGCTAATGGGGAGCTGTGCATGAGGTCATCTGACCATTCAGCTTGAGGAACCATAGCTTAGCACCTAAGCCGAGATGTCATAAAGTTGTATTAGAGGTCTATTTTTATTTCTTCTTATTTTTTATTACTATTTTGGAATGGAATATAAAAGACTAGGTAGAGTCCTGTCTTGGTAATAAGCTCTTTCATGGGAGTAGAAAATCTTTTTACGGGGTAATACCCATGTACTTAGGGTGAGATTGTTGTTATTTTTGTTTGACATTATAGTTGAATATTATTTCCCTCTTGGGTGACACAGTTTTTTTTCTATGATAATTGTTGTTTAGATTTATTAGAATTGACTTGTGGCCCATAATAGAATGAGAGTTGTTTATGCATTCCTCATTCAAGGTGCTCACGACAATTTTATTACATTCATCATCTTTGGAACACATTAGAAAATGAGTTTTTAGTAAGATGTTAAACATAATCTATTTTCTTGGATTATGAATTTTGAATGGAAAATGTGCATAATATGAATTTGGAAGGGGTAAAATGATGATATAATTTGAATAAATGGGTATCTAAATCAGATAATTGAAAAATTATAATGTGGTTACCCTTGTTAACCGGACCTATGTGTAGGGTGGTTAATGGTAGTAACAGTGCTTCAATTCTGACAGTGTGTCGAGGGTTACAGAAAGGAGATTTTGTGGATTGTTAATATTTTGATCGAAATTAAATGTGATAAAGTTGGGTTATGTGTCCTAAGAAATGTGTTCATAATTTTAGAGATATGACTCCATGACGAAACTTGTTGAGAGAATTACTCGTGAAAATTATTGTGGAAGATCCTCCAGTGGAGGAACCTGTGGAAGAAATAATGTTGGGGGTCGGGAGGAAGATAGAAGATCGAAGATAACATCACTAGTTTCATGAAATTTATGGAAAGAGTCTAAGGGTGGGATGTGAAAAAATTGTTTGATCTAAGGATAGAGTTTTAGTTGCAGCACCCTACATCTTTTTTTGGAGAGGTTGGACCTGAGAAAGTTTAGTTATGGATTGAGTATATCTAGACTATACATTATAAAATGACCCGGTCTTAAAAAATTAAATAATCTTGAATTAAATGAATAATTCACATTGAGAATCTTTTCAGGTTTAGTGTTTTAGAAAATTAGGCCATAACTATTACATTAATCTCAAAAATTACAAAGTAGACACTTCTACTCAGTTTCAATTTTTTCCTAAAATAAAAACTCTTGAAAAAAAATGTCATGTATAGTTCCTTGTTTTAGATAGAATGAATTTTCCTTGATCTCATCCTTTATCCTATTAATATTTAAGTCTTGTGAAAAAAATTTCAAAACTTGGGATGAGCATAAAAATCTCAGTAAGGGTTATAAAAAAAAGATATAAAACCATAGTTCATCAATACATACATAACATAACCTCTTTAACATACCCCGTGAAATCATAAGATTTATGAATAACACATAAAATACATAAATCTTAATGGTAAATTGTGGCATCCATGCCATACTTACGTTGTGTGTTTCATAGCTACGTAGGGATTACATTTGGAATAACCAACATAATATATTCTCTAAATATCTTAGGAGAATCATTCACGTTTACCACTATCACATTACCCAATGAATTGGAGACCTATCTCAGGCTCACCCGCCCTAGGATTATCACGCAACCACCCGTATACGTAAAAAATACCCAAGAAAAATAATATATTCATAACAGATAAAACAAACATAAAGGAAAGATAACATTTCCACATTTCAATCACAGTAGATCATTTAAATATATTTTAATAATAAATCCATTACCAAAACCATTTTCAATACCAAAATATGTAAAAAATTATATGGTATTTATTTTCATTTTAAAAACATTACGACCTACTAAGGAATCTATAGATCAAATAATACTCTTGGCGGAAGAACAGGTCATTGTCATTGCTTATGTTAAAAAACATTCTATTTTTCCATTTAGTAAAATTCCTCGTAGAAAAATATTCCATTTTAATGAAATGAAAAGTCAAATTTGATTATAAACTGTATAAAATAAAGTCATGTATAAAACAAAATATGCATCAATGTAAGGAGATTGAGACAAAGTCCCTTACCTCGTGCCCAACTTGACTCATTCATTCTTTAATATCCTTAATAATAAACTAAAGTTAATTTATACTTGATTAATAACCTTTTTATGTTTATTATTCCTTTTATGTCACTTATTACCATGTTATAACCATTATATAATAATTTATTTTAATAATGGTCATTTTTTTGATATTTGGTACTTGAGTCAAAAATGAACTGCTTATAATTACAAGTTATTCATGTGGTCATAATTAAATTATCTCCAAAATGATACTAATGATGTAGATATCATATATAACATACATATCCATTATATATGTATTTATAATAGTATCTAACATTTTGATATAAGAAATGAAATGCACCGTTCATAGAGACGATTAGTCGTACGTACACATGAATGATTCATTAATTTCTATTCCATATCCAATGGAATGAAAAACTAATGATACATAGGTAAATTATAAATTCAGTATAATATCATATATAATTTCAGTAACTCTATCCTTTGTATGTTCCATGTATGGCATGAACAAGTCATATCACTTTAAAGGGGCGGTAGTCTGCACTTCCTCAAATGAGATTATCGTCATTTCCCACTATGGAAACCATAATGGTATTCTATAAATAAAAAATAAAAAAGCATAGAAACACTATAAATATAATATATATCACGTTTAAATATAGTTCCATCATAATGGCCACTGTAAGAGGTTGTGGGAGATAATTGAACAATCATCATTTCGTGAGGTGTTAGTTCTCCGTCCATAGAAACAGTATGTTCTTTACCCATTAGATGAAGTGTGTAAGTATAGTTAGAATAATTATCATAAAAACAACCTAGTATGTTGATAATACTGGGTTTTTAATAAAATAAAGTAATAAAAAGAGTTTAGGGTGTTGGAGAAGTAAAATAAAAGAAAATAAGTTTAGAGAATACGTTACCTTTAAATCGTGTAACTCTCTTTGGTTTGTACCAAAAGGATTTATTGAAGTTCATTGTGAATAAGTTAAGGAATCTAGGTAGAAGATAGAGATGTTGGGAGGATATTTTGGTAGGTTTTGGACGAGCCAAGGGGCTTGAGAGGTTTGATTAATTGGTTAGAGGTGAGGGCATTTTAAAAGGGCGAGGAGGGGCTCTTTAGGAATGTTTGAAAATATCATTTGATTAAATATTGATTTTCAGTTTCTAAAGGTCCAAAACTTATTAGAGTCAATGATCATATTACTCTTGTTCTAAATAAAATCATCCAACATGAATTGGACAACTTTTGGATATTTTCTTAATTTTAATAATCTTATTTATTTAAATCATTCATTAATGAGGTAAACACTGCATCATTATTGTGTCATAAAATTTTTTATTTATATGATGTTTAAAAGTTATAATTTAAATACCATGATTTATGATATCTTTTTATATTTATAATTAATATTTATAGTCAAATATATAAATTATAGTACCCCACATTAAAATTGTTTTAGCAAAACAATACCTGTTTATGATATTTTTATTTTTACTTTAAATAAAAAGTAATTAATATCATTATCTTACCCAACTGGATTTCAAAGTCCAAAAGTCTCACCCAAGCATTGTATTAGTTTTCTATTACTCATCCAAAAAATTTATGACAAATGCTAAGGTAATTTTATGTTATTATAATATTGTTTTTACCTTGAATTGCCCTATTTACCTTTAACCGCGGTAAAAAATATTCAAAAGTTACTATTTACAAAAAATTATTTTCATCTTATTGAACCACATTTTACATAACAATAACAACCATTTATGTAGGATTTTTTTAATTCAATTCATAGAAGTAGTAAAATTTCATTTAAATGAAAAAGTCATCTTTTTAATTACTACTCAGGGATTTCACTATTCATCAAAAATTGATTTTTTTCATAAAATGAACAAATATTAAGGCTAAGATATATTAGATATTCTGTATAAAAAAATGATTTCTATTTTACAAAACTCAAAACATTTTAGTTGCATTAATTAATTTAAAATTAATTTCCATTGTCAAACCAAAAAAGAGTGTTTTTATGAAATAATAAATACCAAACGATTGACACTTGTTTATGTCCAATTTCAAAGTGAAATTACTTATAGGAACAAAAAATTGGATTAAATGGTTAAAATATAATCAAATTACAGTTTAAAACCAATTAAAAAGATAATCTAACCATATAAATAAATTAGATTAAAAGGTAGTTTTGAATTAAAATGTTGTATTTTTCACTATTCATTAAAAAATGAATTTTGTCAAACAAATACAAAAAAAAATTACCCAAAGTAAATTTTGATGTTACGATTATAAATAATAGATTTATTTTTTAAAATAGAACATATAAAAGTGACCAAAACTAAATTTAAAAGATGGTTCTCCATCAAAAGTTTGTAAATCGGCCTTTTAAAGAATATTAGACTATTTGTGCTTAAAATTAGATTCATTCACTCTATAAGCCTCAAAATTTTATTAGATAAATGTAAAAACATTTAAAAAACATGTATAATCATATTTTAGTTAGTTTTATTCATTCCCGCCAATACAACTGCTAGGCGTTAACTACCAATTAAAATAATATTATATTATTATTTTTCAGTATGACTCAATATTGTGTGCGACATTAGATTTCAATGAAGCTCGTTGTTGCATATCAGGTACGCCATGTAACATAGAATCCCATTTAAAGTAAAATTAATATTTAATTCACAAATATTAACAAATATGAAAATGTATTATTCATTATTTACTTGGTATGTTACACATGAACACTTATAGACTCTTATTGTGAAGGGAGTCAAGATAGATGCTTATATGTTTCATGGTCTAGTAAAATGTTGGTGGGACATACAAAGTTGTTATAGGAAATTATATTCTATTAAATGGAAGAATTTCAGGATAATTTATTCAATCATTTCTACCTAGAGACACTGAGGTAGGAGAGAGAATCTGAGTTCATGAGGCTGACTCAGAGGAATCTATTTGTTATGGACTATGATGGATGCTTCAAAAATGTACAATAATTTTTTTATGGGAATGGAAGGAGGTGAGGCTACTATGGAAAAGAGTTTTCAAGATAGACTAAAATGTGAAATTATGTCTCAAGTAAATATCTTTAGGTTGATGTAGTTTAAAGATGTGGGGAATTTGGCTCTCATTTCTAAGGGGAACCGAAGGGAGGATTCTAGTGGAGGGCATGTGGTTTCTTCTGGATGGTATGAAGGTATTTCTTTTGAGAGTAGGAAATTTTTTTATAGAACATTATCCCAGATTAGTGATTGGAAGTGTATCCAAGGGTAAGGATTTGTCAGATAAGACCTTACCATGGAGGTTTTCCACCAGTGTGGTAGGATATCGAATTTTTGAATTCATTTCCCCTGGGCATTAGTGGTCCGTCAAAGCTACAGCAAGTTGGGACATCTACATTGGTTCTACAGAAACCCCAGAAGGCATTCAGTGATAATATAGCTAGGCATAATCAGGGTAATGAAATGGGAATTTCTGCAACATAGCAGGCGAGTAATTGGAGTTCTACCACAAGAGGTGCTAGAGGAAGTGGACGTGGTGCTTCTGGATATGATGGCCCACATTATCAGAGTGGTGAAAATCAGCGGTGTTAGATGACATCACATGGAAGATGGGTAGGAATGTTTGATGTAGTGCAACATACACTTGTGGATAGTAAGTTTGGACCATCGATATTGAGAGGTACTATTGTTGTAGCTTCTACATTAGCTAGTACTTAGTTGGATACAGGTTCGTCTCATTCCATTATATCAAAAAAACATGTTAATGGTTTGGTATTGGTGGTGGAGTTTTTGAGGATGGTAATGACTATCAATACACCATTGGGATTATGATCTTGAGATATCTGTGTGTGAAAGGGATTCTATCTTATGATCATGGAGTACTGTTTACTATGGGAATTCTTTATTCATAATGTGAAAGGATTTTACCTAAATATGGCTATGGAATTGCTAGTCTCATACCAATCCCAGATAGATATTTACTATATTAATGTTATGTTTACATCTCCTAAGGGAGACCTTAACATTCACCGGGGAGATTGTGATATCTGTGTGGGCTATGTAGGGCCATTTACTCATCAGTTGGGAGAGCGCTCAACCCAAGTTTCTTGTCTATTACTAGATGATGGGGGTGTTTGGTAGGATGTCCTTCCACCATTAGTGGAAATATTTCAATATGTCTTTCCTGAAGACTTCATAGGGCTTCCACCTGAGTGATATGTGGAATTCACTATTTATCTCTTGTTGCGGATGATCTAGTATCTATTCCACTATAAAAAATGACACTGACTAAGCTTCAAGAGATCAGGACTCAGTTGGAGGAGTTGGAGGATAAGGGATTTATCTATCCAAGTATGATTCCCTAGGGATCACCTATATTGATTTTAAAAAACTCTTATAGGAGTTTTTGTTTGTGTGTCAATTAACAGATGTTGAATAATTTGACTATGATGAACCGATAACCTATTCCTTGCATTGATTATCTTTTCGACTAGTTTAAAAGATCTTCAGTGTTCTCAAAGATTGACATGATATCGAGGTATCATTAATTGAGAGTTCATAATTTTGATATACCGAGGACTACTTTTAAGAGTAGGTATCACCTTTATGAATTTGTTTTAATGCTATTTGTGTTAAAAAATTCACCAATTGTGTTTGCGGCCTTCATGAACAGAATCTTCTATCTGTTCATGGATCAGTTTTTGGTGGTGTTCGTGGATGAAATCATGGTGTACTCCAATAATCATGAAGATCATGCCCAATATCTGGAAATTTTCCCAAGAACATTTAGTGAGCATTGTATATATTTCCAGATATTAAAGTGTTAGTTTTGGATTGACCATGTAAACTTCTTAGGTGACATCATATCAGAGGGAGTTGTGTAAGTGGATCCAAAGGAGGTTTCAGAAGTTATTTCATGGGAGTAGCTTAATAATCGTTTATTGATACCTGATGCTTTATGAGATTATATGGGTATTGTAGGATATTTTTCAATGACATTTCCCATTGGGATTTTTCGATTTTGGGCATGACCAAAAAGGTTATATTGTTTGAATGAATAGAGGCTTTCAAGGAAGCATTCCAATAGTTGAAAAATAATTTTATGTCGGCACTAATTTTGATCCTACATGAGTCAATTTAGAAGTACATGGTGTATTTTGATGCTTCTTGGACCAAACATGTAGTTCAGCTAATTTAGGGTGATAAAGATGTGGCGTATGTGTCTCAATAGTTGATACCAAAAGAATGGAACTGCCCTAGGCAGAACCTCATGCTAGAAGCGGTGGTGTTTGCTCTGAAGTGTCGGTAGAACTAGATATTAGGGAAAAGTTTTATAGTTTATAATAACCACATGATCTTGGGGTATATATTTTCTCAGTGAGATTTGAATCTTCAGTAGAGTATATTGGTTGATTATATGAAATCATTTGATTTGGAGATGGAATATACACCCTGGAAGGGAAATAATGTTGCTGATTCTTTGTAAAGGAAAACTCAGACTTAGGTATTTCAAGAATCTAGTACTGAGTGGAAGATGATGACATTGCTAGTAGAGATGCACGTTGTGGTTTATTAGAGTCCAGAGAAGAGGACTCTCATATATGTTTTTGTGGAGTCAGCAATTTTGAGATGGATCAGGGACAAACAATATGAGGATCCTAAGTGATTTTCCTTGAGGGAAGGCTTTAATTGTGTATAGACACCTTTATACTAATGGATACATGAGGAAGATATCATCTTTGTGAATAATCAAGTTGTTGTTCCCATAAGCATGATATATGACTTTATTTGATAATTTCATGCCTCAATGTGGGCGGTACATCCAGGGGTAATTAGAATATATCGTGACCTATACTGATTGTTTTGGTGGCTAGGAATGAAAAAAGAGATATTGGATTATGTGAAATTATGCTACAGTTTTCAGGAGGTGAAGGCCAAGAATTAATGATATCAGGGTTTGCTACATCCATTTACCATTCTATAATTGAAGTGGGATGTCATGGCCATATAATTTTTGTTAGTCCTTTCAATGATTCTTATAATGAATGTTTCAATCTGGTTTGGTGTTGATCAATTGACGAAGGTAGAACATTTTTTACCTATATAAGAAACATTCACAATAGAGAAGTTGGGAAAAAAATTATGTTTGGGACATAGTTCATCTTTATGGGGTGCCCCGGAATATAGTTTCAGACCAAAATTTTCATTTTACTTCACCCCTCTGGAAGGGACTGTAGAAATCACTTGGTACAGAGGTTTTGTTGTGTATAACATTCAACACCTAGACATATGGGTAGTAGAAACATACTATATAGGTGCTTCAGGATATGTTGCGGGCATGTGTGCATGAATTCAGGGGGTTAGGAGAGAAACACCTAGCTTTGGTGGAATTTTCCTTTAACAACATATATTATGAAACTATATAGATGGAACCATATGAGGATCTTTAGGGTAGTCCATGTAGATCACCACAATGCTGGACGGAGGATCGTGAGTCTGAGTTGTTGGGGGCCGAGTCTCATACATGAGAGAACCGAGTCGGTGCTGTTGATTCGAAAACATATGGCTTCAGATTAGAGTAGGAAAAATTTGTATGATGATAGAGGGAGATGACCCCAAGATTTTACAGAGAGAGATTCTGTTTCCCTTTGGGTTTCCCCTATGTTTGGTAACTATAGGATATAGAGATAGAGGAAGTTGGTGCCCTTGTTTTTTGGATTGTTCTAGATTATGAAGAGAATCAGGCTAATCACATACTGATTGGATCTCCCATAGAAATATAGTACTATGAAAAATAATTTCCATGTATGAAAAGCTATATAGTATCACCCTGGCCATTCTCATGTGATTGATTTTGATGATGTCGAGATTGAGATAGATTTATCCCTTGAGGAGCATTTGATTCAAGTCTTGGATCGAAGTGGGAAAGTGTTTAATGGAATGTCTATGTTGATAGTTTATGTTTTAGGGAATCATGGAAGAGTTTAGGAGGAGACATGGGAATGAGAGGTAGATATGCGGGCTCAGTGGCCCAATCTTTTTTACTCAGAATCATAGAGAGGCATGGTTGTGCAGCTCAAGAATGAGATGTTATAAGGTGGGGAGATTATAAGATCCCATAATATTTCACCACATGAAATGTGATTTCAAAACAACTTGTATTTCACCTTGTGAAATTATATTTCACCACAAGTAATATTTCACCACGTGTAATATTTCACTATATGAAATATTATTTCACCACGTGTAATCCAAAATTTATTTTTTAAAATGGATTTATTTAATTTTACTTTGGAACACTTACATGACATGAAATGGGAATTAAAACTGTGTAATGTTTTCATTTAGTACTTTAAAAATGTGTTTCAGCATCGCATAAACCATATGAAACCATTTTCATGGAGATAGAGTCTCTACACATCACCTTCATTCTTTCTAAAGCATCCCACACACCTCTTTGTTGGACTGTAAGACCTCCAAACACCAAAATTTATGACCAGAGACCCTCCACACACCTCCCTCCTTACTGCGAGTCTTTTACTATTGATTTTTGGGAGTTATATTCGATCCAATAGTGATCCCGCATGAGATCATGGATGTCTATTCCTAGATTTTTAAGGCATTCCTTCCGATGATTAATCTTCTACTATATCAATTCCTAACAGATTACCTAGTTCATATTCAGAGGTATCCAGAATCCGATTGACATCACATATGTAGGTATTTTGTCATCGGTTCCTCTATATTCAAGGAATCATCTCTAAATCACGTTCTTCCTTGTGTTCTTTTTTGTTTACACTCAATTTGGGAATATTCATTGGAAATCCTTATTCATCACCGATCTCGAGGTTGGTGGTCTAAAATCTAAATCCCATTTTTATGATTCTAGTCATGAATATTGATGTTTTATAATTGCAAGAGTTTTATTGCAATTTAAATCCAAATTATATTACTTAATGTTATCAATTAATTAAAAGGGATGATTCTGAATTTTTGAGAGTTGTGGATTGTTGACTGAGATAATTAATTAGAGAATTAATTATGAGATTATGTGATTTATCATTTTAATAATTAATTGTGGTATTTAATTATGATGGAATTGAGATGGTTGAATTGGGTAATAAAGTATGGAGTTAATTATGAGTTTTTATAGTTATAAATTGTGATAATTAATTTTGAAATTAATTATGGTATATTGATATCATGTTTTGAGATAATTAATTTGGGAATTAATTTGGGGATATTAATTCCATAAAAATGAATAATTAATTGGTGAATTAATTAAGAGACATCGTAATATTCTATTGAATAATTATTTGGTGAATTAATTATCGGATGTTGAGTTTTGAAATAATTAATTAATTGTTGAATTAATTAATTGACTTTATATGGGTAATTAATTATGGAATTAATTAACGGATGGGTTGTTATTAATTAATTTTCGAATTAATTAATGGGATAGACTTGGATAAATAATTGACGAAATATTCAACTGATTGTGAATGATTAATTAATTATGGAAACTATATAACGAAATTTATGTCATTATTGAATCATTGGATTTATTAAAGGAAATAGATAATAATTAATTAATTGGTGAATTATTAATTAAAATTGAGGTAGTTAAGTAATTGTTCAATTAACAGATAGGGTTGAAATGGCCAATTAATTGTTCAATTAATTGAAGGGTTTTATATGATTAATTAATTTTGAATTAATTAATGGAATGATTGGTGAAATAGTTATTTGTTGTGATTATGATGTCATGGAGTAGCATGTGGGATAACAGGGGTGTGAGAAAGGGATTAACTAGGAAGACTAAGAGAGATTATATCATTGATTTATTAAGGACCGTGTGGATTTAAGAAGAAGAATACTATGTGATCTTATGTTTGTTTTCTAAAGGATCGTGTGAGCCTTTGAAAAATAATATTTTGTGATCTTATATTATTGTTTTTAAAGGACCATGTTATCCTTCTAGTGAAAAGACTATGATATATTTTCCATTCTACCTAGGAAGCATTTATGCATCATTTTATGTTACTCACTTTAGACCCTCGAGGTTAGGACACATAGTGCATACTACTCATGCCTATCCGATTTTCATTTTTTATGTATTTGAGAAACTCCATATGAATTATGATAATGAATGGTAACATGGATATTGAGATTTGTGATATCACTTGGGGATGGATTAGACTCCATTAGGGTCGAAGCATGTATTGTGGATAGTGTTCTAATGGGAACTCCAGAGAAATTGTTATTAAATAAAGATTAACTGAATAAATGTACAATGTTTAAATTACTTCATTATTTATTTTTATAAAACTTCAAATACTATTATTGACTAGATTTGTTTTTGACGCCATTGTTAGTGGCTTGTTGATTTGTAATCACACCCTATTAAGTCTGGCTGATCAGTACTCAAATATAATTTATTATTGGAGGATAAGTTAAGGGAAGGAGCCCTGGATTATATTTATTATTGAGGAAACCAACCATGGTTTCGGTCCCTCTTGGGTTTCGCAAGTGTCTTTTTTTTCTGTTTCATTTTTAGACACATGACACCAATATGGAATTGAATGTTTCTTTTTTGGTTCAGTATTGTTTTTCCAATCTTGGTTATTCTTTGGTCATTTGTATTGTTATGATTATATTTGACTCCATTATTGATTGTTAACTTATGCTAGGTTTTTACACTAATAAAGAGGTTGTAGTCTCCCCAAAATTAACTTACCATACCCTTACTGCAAGTTGGAAGCCTATGGAATACATGGAGGCACACCTGAGGTCATGTGATCGACTAGATCGGGGCACTGTTGCGTCACACCATGGTCAGGATGTCACATTTTCCAATGGTTCTATAATATCTGAAACTATCTAGATGTATATTTTTACCTTTATTTAAGTAAATGAGTTCACTGTCTTAAAATATAGTAATAATTAAAAAATATTCCTCAGTAATCTTGTTTTAAATCTATGAAAATAACTTTTAAGGTTTACATTTAATATCATAATTATCATGATTATTTTATCCTCATAGAATCATAAAAAATATTATTATTATTAATTTAATATTAAAAAATAAAATCAAATTTTAAAATATCTATTAAGGGATTTATTTAAAAATGAAAATGAAACATCAATATTCACATTGATATAGTAAAATTAGCATGGGAGAATGATGAATTTTAAGAGGGATTAAAATAAAAGAATGATTATTTATTTTGTTATATAAAAAATTCAGAATAGTTATATTTTTATTTTAAAATTATATTTAAATTTGACATAAATTACGGAACGTTAAAGAGTAGAATATAAAAAAATACATTTATTTTGAACCATTTATTTCGATTTAAAATAATTTTTGAAAAGGTTTTTATATAAAAATAGTGAAATATCATCAATAATGAACGAAAATAAATCTATTAACATATAAATAAATAATGGTTTAAAATAATAGATTTTTAAAATAGTTATAAGGTGGAATAATTTCAAATATGAAGTGAAATATTGAGTTTGTAACTCTTACATTACTCTTTCAATTACATCCATTGTATTGAGTATAAAGCATATAGATATGGGAATTTTGCATATACTTGAGCCTTGAGAAGATAGAAAAATAATCTTAATGAATTATTTTGGAAGAATTTAGTGATATCCTAACTTTATAAAAAAATTAAATGTTCGAGTGGGTCCACACTCATAAACCAAATACTATAGTATTTTTTCAAATCTTCTATATTTAAGTGTAGGGATTGCATATTTGAAACATAAAGTGGAAGATAAATTTACAAGGGAAGTTAGTAGACAATTAATTGTCCCAAATTCACTCAGGACAATTACTTATGTATTTTCTTATTACTTTATAAAACATTTTAATCATTAAATACCATTTATATAAATTTTTGGTCTTATTCATATAATTTAAATTTAAAAATATCTATATATTTGTGGGATTAAACATTAAATATTTTAATCATTAAAAAACTATAATATTTATCTTCTAATATAATGAAATAATCTAATTCATCAAAAGACTATTAATTTAAATATTTTTAAAAGACTATTTCTTACTTTTCTCTTGTTGGCATATGCAATATATCGACACTGTGTAAGAATTTAGGAAAAATTATCATGTTTTTTATTTTTAAAAATAAATTACTAGCATAAATATAAGTTATTATTTATAACTATTATCATATTAAACAATAAATAATAGTATTTACTTCCATTCATATCATTATAATATATTTAGTATATTAATTTTGACCTTCTTATGTTGCAAATGCACTAAATAACCATTTGTCAAACAATAATGTTATATATTTGAAAAATTAATATATTGAAATCAAAATAATTCAATAGCAATCAATTGTCTCTATAAAATTTTATAAAATACATCTCTCTACTTAAATATGATCTTGAAGACAAAAATTTTGACATTCCCAACGTAATACCAAATTTTCATCAACAATAATGAAACTTTTAAAATTTAAAATGAAAGAAAAATATTTTATACATTTTTGAATAATTATATTATATTTTGAGTATTTTATTTTTAGGTTTCATAGGATCAGATTACAATTAATCTAGTGTAAAGAAAATAAACTAGTAAACCAAGATCTTTCTATGAGAGACTTAAATCACGGATTTTCTGTAATATAAAGAACATGTGCATATTTCACAATAGTTGTTTACTATTACATGTTATTAATCTAAATCTATTTATTTAGATAACCTAAAGGGAAGATAATAAAATCCATGATTTGTTTTGTATCCGTGGGTCATGTTGAATTACCCATTTCATTTTTGGGTTCCTCCAAACATCCATGACATGCTATCCTCTGTCATTGAAAAGGACATAGTAATTGAGAGATACAGGTATGAGTGGGTTAGAAAAGTCTATATAAGGATCAAATGATTACCATGTCACGGTGGTATCCTTTTAATATAGCCTTTGTGGCCAATCATTGTGTGCACTTGAATTTACTCATGCATTGTATTTCATGAGTAACAATAACTTGGTTATTCATGAATCCATGGAATGATTGAATCAAACTCAAAACTATATTATTATATGAATAATTTATTTTAATAATATGTAATAGAATAATTGAACATTAATACACTTATTTTACACTTATACACTAATTTAGTATCCTTTTATCATATAATATGTCTTTACGGTATACGAAACCAATGCATTTGATATTCCTTAATGCGATGCATGTCATTTTATATGCCCTAAATATATATTGTACATGATGATATGATGGGTTTTGGGATTCCATCATATGACCAACATAGTTTCACAATCCTTTAATATTTTTTTATATATCATAAATGTATCCAACAAGTAAATAAATAACATAAAATTATAGGTGTACTCCAAAGGGATTCTATCATCCATTAGAATCCCCATTCATAATGATAGAACCCTATGATATCTTATCAGTGAAGTTCCACCTTCTCTTCATTGAAAAAAAGGATAACTAGGAACAAGTTTTCTTTAGCTTTGTCTAGAAAGTCCCATGTACTTACAACATATGGGTTCATTCATTTTAAAAAATATCTGTTCATTAAATGATGGGAGACTAGAACCGAATGCCATCATAGGAATCCAACATCTGTTATGATAATGCACAACCAATTGATGATTTATAGTTTCTATAATGACTAAAATTTTCATGTGTTGAAACAAATGAATCAACCCTATGATTTATAATCAAGTGTAAAATCTATGTAATATATGGCAATAGACTTGCACTTACATACCATATTTTAATGTCACCATAGACTATGATAGTGGTTTATAGTGACCTTACAATGCCACCATGGACATGGATATATCGTAGTCTACCAAATAAATCACAATATTATCATAGGATAATTCATAAGAGATTCCATATTAATCAATATTTCTATTTTAGCACATTTTAAACAATCTCCCACTGATAAAAAAATACAATATAAAATTTATGCTAATATTTTTGAAACAATCAAAAATAATTTTTTATACTGTCCTAATTATGTTACCATTTTAAGTTATAAAATTTATAATTTATTAGGTTTTACTCTTATCTTTAATTTCTAGAATCATTAATTTTTTTTAAAATAAATTGGTATTGAGCGCTATCACTTTCTTTTATTATGGTTAAGGAACACCATGAATCAATTGTGTAAAGCCTACAGTTTTCACACTGGTGATTTCTAGGGTTATTTAATATTTTACCTAAATATACATCCAAGTTATATTATTTTCCAAGTGAAAATATTTCCATCCACATGGTTGATGCATGATTTGGAAAACAGTGTGGTAAAACCATGTGACCTACTAAAAAATTTTAAAAATTAAAATTATGTAATCACCCATGCCTAAATTAAATCATTAACCCCAATAATTTATTTCCCACTCAAATCCAATAATCTTTCCCTCAAGTTCATACCCTCCCACCTCTCTTCATGTATTGATTAAAAGTGAGTATATTCTGGATTCTTCAAGAAATCACTTGGCATGTTGTTCATCTCCTCTTATTTGGTTCATTTCACTATTCTCTCATGTTTCTCAATCTCCCCTATGACCATAGAGGCCAAGGATTCATGACTTATGATTCCAGTTGGATGAGTTAGGGTATATTGTCCCTTTCTTTTTCCAATTTAGGTTCCCTCTACACTTCCTAAGTGGATTCTCACCATTAGTTAGTGGATTATCTTTTGAAAGGTTGGCAGTTCCATAAGTTGGATATTTTTTCATGATTCTAAATTTCATTATAATATCATAATAATTTTTTAAAATATTTAATATCATTTTTTATGAGCTATAATGTATTATATATACACATTTTCAAATTGATTATGTAATTCCCTGACCCCAGTTACCCAGAGTCAGTGCATTATTACATAACATTGGAATGATAACAAGAAAGATCAAGTCTCGAACGACCGATTAGTTTAGTAGCCTTGGAAACACTAGATTTATTCATAAAGTTTTGTATTACATCATAAAAATGAAAAATATAACAATATAGTGTCCATATTCCACACTCTTATCCCCTCATAATATCCCTGCAGGTCATTCATAAATTACTTCTTCATATCCTAGGAAAAATAAAACATAAAAAAAGGGGTGAGCTCAAATGCCCAGTAAGGATAACAATATAGCGGCAACTTTCATAAATAATAATAAACATTTAAGGCAATGTATAAATAAAACAAAAGCCTTTTAAACTTGAACTTCAACATAGTATGGAAAATATAAAATGAAATAATCTGATTTACTTATTCACATGGATATTATACTAACCTAAAAATCACTTTCAATATCAATAACCACTTTCATAATGATTGAATTTATAATACCAGACTATCATAACCACATAGCCAAGGCATCATGCCAAGACTACAAATAATATTTTGCCAAGGCCTTGTTTTGGGTGTTAACTTAATCATTTTATTTTATATGTTTTGTTACGTAAGTCATGTTTGTCATGGATAGGTTGAATCTTATTCATATCTAGAATGATATAAAGTCATTAAAAATTATTTTTAAATCATCAAATGATAATTATACTTTAATGGATATGAAGGAGAATGAATCTCATCGCGTTCGTGGAGACGGTAGTCCGTACGTACGCATGAGCGACAATATCATTCTTTTGATATTAAAATAGTATATAACTGGATGGTATATCATATATAAAGAATCATTATCATGTTATATTTATTATTTACATGAATTACACATCATTATTATACCCATCCAAATAAAAATTTATTGAATAACAATTACACCATGACGTGGAGACAGTAAGTCGTACGTACGCACATATGGTGACATGTTATTCAAAGGATGGATAGAATACTGAAATATGGTTGTAAAATGATTATAATAACATCAAAGTATATATAATATACTGGAGTTATTATTTTAGAATGTTAATAACAAATAAAGAAAAAGAGGAAGAAGAAAGGAACTTGAAAAGGGGTGGTGAAATCATTACCTATTCTTCGGGTTCTTCCTTTTGATTTGACCAAAAGGGCTCCTTAGGTTGGATTTCTGACAAAATAAAGGCCTGTAGGATGAATTGAGGGATGTTGAGAGAGTATTTGGGCAGAATTTGGCCGATCCAAAAGGCTTTGAATGTGTGAGTTAATGAGAAAGGAGAGTGACCTTTTATAAGAGCGTTGAGGGGCACCTTTGGAAAAGCTAGCAATATTATTTTATAATAAATTAATATTCGGTTTATAATGTCTCCAAAGTGGATTATTTAAAGTTTATGGTGGGGATGGGTCTAAAATCACTCAAAAAATAGAATTTAGATAGGTTTGGGTTACTATTTTAACCTTATCTTTAAATATTATCTCTTAGTTAATTAGTTTCACTTTTACAATGTCTCTTTGTATTTTTATATTATATGGTTAATAAACATACTATATACATCCAAGAGACCCCCAAGTGGTCCATTAATGGTACACCTATCATGATATAAGTCTCTTGGCCTAACCTTAGATTTTTTGAATTTAATATCAAATAATAATATAATATTTTTTTTAAAAACTCTTCTATGTCAATTTTGACACTATTCAATAATTGATTTTTTTTGAAATCATAAAATAATTATTACTTAGAAAACAAATACTGAATTAAATCCTAACATGTCATAGTAACCTATAAAATTAGTTTAATTCATAAAAAGTCTCAAATTATATTTATTTGGGTATTTATAATATTAATTATTTTAATTTTTCACTATTACGGTAATTACTGCATCATCCATGTGTCATAAATAAATTAAAATATATAATATCTAAAAATTATAAATAAAATATAATTATGTAGGAAATCTTTTTATCTTTCTAATGGATATTTAAAATCTAATTTAGCTTATGTATAACCCTATATTAAAAATGTTTTAGTAAATAAACTATGATTTTAACTCCTTTAACTCTTCTTTGAATTAAATATTAATAAATGTCCTAATCTAATCCAAGTAGTCCTAAATGATAATATTTTTTTCCTAAGGTTTCTTTCTGTCGAGATACACTTGTCCAATAGAATTAGGACATGTGTTAGGGTAATATTAATATCATTTTTACACTTAATTACCCTATTTACTTTTAATCGTGGTAAATAAAAGTAAAAAAGTTAATATTCACCAAATATTATTTTCATCTCATTGAACCAAATTTTACTCCTTGATATTAACCATGTCTCTTGATTTTCAGAAATTCCATTCACAGAAGTGTTAAAATAAAGTTTTATGAAAAGTTCAGTTTTTTTAACTACCACTTAGTGGTTTCACTATTCATCAAAAATTGATGTTTTTCAAAACAATGCCAAAATTTCACCGTAAGCTATAATTGATATTCCGAATTCAAAATTGAAGTCTATTTTACAAAATTCCAAAAATATAAGTTTAATTAATTAATTTTACAATTAATTCCCATTGTTACAACAAATTGCGTGTTTTTAAGAAATAATATATATCAAAAGATTGACAATTGTTTATGTCCAATTTCAAAGTAAAATTAATTCTAATGAACACCATTGGATAAAATGGTAAAAATATATTCTAATTATACTTTAAAACCACTCAATATATAATCTATCACTATAAATTATTTTGATTAAAAAATTTGTATTTAAGTATTTTTCACTATTCATAAAAATTGGAAGTTCTCAGAAAAATACCAAAAATTCAAATTAGGATAATTTCGATATTCCGAATCCAAAAATGAAGTCAATTTTGAAATATAAAATATATATAATTTCAAAACGTAGGTATTACTCTATATAATGGCTAGTTTGATTAGTTGTGGTGTCTTAGAACTCGATGTTGCGTACAACACACACAATCGCATTATTCAAAGAGAAGCGTACCGTAGAAGCGTGGGGTGTTACATTATCCCCTCCTTAAAAAAATTTTGTTCTCAAAATTTCTAGAATACTACTGCATGAAAAGACTCGGGTGGTTCTTCATCACAGTTCGTCCGTTTTCTCAGTACTTGTTCTCTCGTATCAAGAATCTTGACGGGCTCTTCGCAATAAGACAGATCAGGTTCCAGTTCTAATTCCTCATAGGTGAGTACATGCGTTGGGTCAGCCATGTATTTCCTCAATAGAGATACATGGAACACATCGTGAACTTTGGAGAGACTTGGCGGCATTGCGAATCGGTAAGCTACAACCCCAATTTGTTCTAGAATTTCGAAAGGTCCGATTTACCTGGGACTCAATTTACCTTTCTTACCAAAACATATGACTCCCTTCCATGGAGATACCTTCAGGAAAATATGATCACCGACTTGAAATTCCAAATCCTTCCTTCCATTATCGGCACAGCTCTTCTGCCTACTTTGAGCTGCTTTGATGTGATTTTGGATTACCTTCACCTTTTCCATCATTTCCTCCACCAGTTCTGGACCTACATGTTTTCTTTCACCAACGTCATCCCAATAGGTTGGTGTGCGGCATCTCTTTTCGTATAACACTTCATATGGTGCCATCTGAATACTCAAATAGAAGCTATTGTTATAGGAAAATTCTAACATAGGTAAATATTTATCCCACATACCCTGAAAGTCAAGTGCGCAAGATCTCAACATGTCTTCTAAGGTTTGAATAGTCCGTTCTGATTGTCTGTCTGTCTGAGGGTGGTAGGCAGTGCTCAAATGAAGTTCAGTATCCAGGTATTTCTGATGACTCTTCCAGAATCTTGAAGTAAAACTAGGATCATGATCAAAAACAATCGATAGGGGTATTCCATGAAGTCTCAAAACTTCATTAATATATAGTCTTTCTAGATGTTCCAGTGGTAGATCTTCTCTTATAGCAAGAAAATGTGCTGACTTGGTAAGATGATAAAAAATAACCCATATTACATCATTCCTTCTAGGAGTATTTGGTAGCCCCATGACAAAGTCCATTGTAATATTGTCCTATTTCCACTCCGGTATGGGAAGAGGTTTCATGACTCCTCCAGGTTGTTGCCTTCCAGCTTTCACTTGTTGACAAACCATACATCTTGACAAAAAATCAGCAATCTCCCTCTTCATGTTGTACCACCAAAAATTTTCCTTCAAATCTCTTTACATTTTGGTGCTCCCAGGGTGTATAGAGAATTGGAACTATAAGCATCATCCAAAAATTCCCTTTTTAGATCAGGTATATTGGGAACACAAAGCCTCTTCCCAAATTTCAAAATTCCATCTTCATACACAAAGTCTCTCAATCTCCCATCATTCATAGCTTCAATCTTCTTTTGAAAATCTTCATCCTCGGTCTGAGAACTCTTAATCCTTTCTAGTAAAGATGGTTTGGAAACCATTCGAAAAATAATTTATGTTTCACCTTCCATGGTTATTCCCATGTCCATCTTCACTAGATCCATGAAAATTGGATCCCTTTCAATTCTCATATTGTTCAAAACTCCATGATCTTTTCTGCTCAAAGCATCTGCAACCTTGTTTTCTTTCCACGGGTGGTAGTGTATCGTACAATCATAATCCTAGAGTAATTAAAGCCATCTCCTTTGCCTCATGTTGGGTTCTTTTTGTGAGAAAATATACTTCAAACTCTTGTGATCAGTATAAATCTCACATTTTTCAACATAGAGGTAGTGCCTTTATATCTTCAAAGCAAAGATCACAGCTGATAACTCGAGATCATGAGTAGGATAGTTTTGATCATTAATTTTCAACTATCGTAATGCATAGGCAATAACCCTTTCATTCTGCATAAGGACACAACCAAGTCCTTTCTTTGATGCATCGCTATAAATAACGAACCCATCATTCCCCAATGGTAGAGTCAATATAGGAGAATTGACTAATCTTCTCTTCAATTATTCTAAACATTTTTCACACTCTTTTTTCCAAACAAATTTAACCCCTTTACGTGTGAGCTTTGTTAATGGGTAAGCCAACCGGGAAAAATTCTGGACAAAACGTAGATAATAACCTACTAAACCAATAAAAATACGTACCTCAGTTATACTCGTAGGTGCTGGACATTCTTGGATTGCCTTGGTCTTAGAAGGATCAACAAGGATTCCTTCTTTAGAGACAATATGGCCAAGAAAAGAAATCTCTTGAAGCCAGAATTTACACTTGCTAAAATTCTCATATAATTCATGTCTTCTCAGAGTCTTCAAGATAATGCGCAAGTGATTTTCATGATCTTAGTAGCATTTGGAGTATACCAAGATATCATCAATAAATACCACCACAAATTCGTCGAGATATTCCTTGACAACTCTATTAATCAGATCCATCAATACAGAGGGTGCATTAGTCAATCCAAAATTCATTACAGTAAACTCGTAATGCTCGTACCTGGTTCGAAATGCTGTCTTCAGATTGTATTCCTTCTTCACAGACAACTGATGGTATCTAGATCGAAGTTCACTCTTTGAAAATTATTGAGCTCTATGAAGTTGGTCAAATAAATCATCAATGTGAGGTAGGGGATACTTGTTATTTATTGTTATAGCATTGATCTTCTTGTAGTCAATACATAACCTCATAGATCCATCTTTCTTTTTAACAAAAAGAACAGGGGTCCCCATGGAGAAACACTAGGGCGAATAAATCCCTTATTACTCAATTCCTCTATTTGTTTCTTTAGTTCGAATAACTCCACAGTGGCCATTCTATAAGGGGTCTTCAATATAGGCCTTGATCCAGGAATTAAATCAGTGGAAAACTCAACTTCTCGTTCTGGAGGATGTCCAGGTAAATCTTCCAGAAATACATCTACATATTCTTTCACAACATGTGCATCCTCTATTTGAACATTCCTTTCCTCACCCACAGTCCTTTCATTCTCATCCTCCACAATAATTGAATTTAGTTGAGCTATTGGGGGTGGACCTAGATAAGAATTAGGTGGTAATGATTCTGATCTAAAGATATGGTGTTCCTTATCATCATCATCAAAAATTGTAACCTCCTTCTTCTAACGGTAAATCATTGCATCACAGTCTGAAAGCCAATCCATACCGAGGATTATATCAAACTCAATCAAAGGTATAACGATGAGATCAGGAGATAAAGAAAATTTATGTGCTCTAATGGGGACTGATTCACAAAACATTGTTGCAATGACACTTCCCTTAAGAGTCTTAACTGACAACTCCCTTGTTAAATCAAATTGGAAATATCTAATTTTCTTAGCAAACTGGGAATATATGAAACAATGCAATGATCTAGAATCAAATAATGCATTTTCTAAACTTGAGGAAACCATTAAATTACCCGCCACCACGTCTTTCGGAGCTTCTACCTCAACAGTAGTGATAACATAAGCTTGGCCTTGATCCCTTGGCCTTTTCTGAGGTAAGTTCCCCTTACGCTTAGGAAATTCATTTTCATAATGTCCCATCTCCCAGAAATTGTAGCATTGAACATGGGTAGCTTTATTCTTCCCTTTTCAATCACGAGCTTGGTGGCCTTTTTTCACCACACTTGTAACAGACACCCATTCCATTCAAGAAAGTACCTGGGTGTTTCTTCCCACATTTACCACAGTATGGATATTCAACCTTTCCCTACTTCCCCTTATTTCCATTCCCAGATTGTTTAGAAGATCTCTTCTTCTCTTGATTTTCTTTAAAGTCATAATACTTAGAGAATTATTTCTCTCTCTTGATAGCACATGAGATAATTTCTTCATACGATGAGAAGGATTGTGAGACTAATGCTCGACGGAGAAATGGTTTTAACCCATCAAAGAAACGATCAATCGTACTTCTTGGGTTACGTATATAATCTCCAACAAAACTTTCTAACCATGTAAAGTTAGCCTCATACTTTGTGACATTCTCATCCTCCTTTTGTCTTAGACTCAGAAATTGCCTTTCCATATCTGCTCGATGGTCACGAGGAATGTATTTTTGTAAAAACAGATCATTCAACTCCCTCCATTCCATATTTGATAATTCATCATCTTTCTTCTTGTTTTTAATCAATGACCACCATTGATCAGCATCTCCAGTGATGTGGTAAACTACCATGATAACTTTTTCCCTTTCACTACTCCCCAAAGCCTGAAATATTTTCTCTAGGGAATTTATCCATTGCTTAGCTACTAAGGGATTTGTACTCCCATTGAACGTTGGTGGTTGTTGCCTCATGAATGGATCTAACATTGTTCCTCCATGCTGCGGATCAGGGTGCACCATACGGGTAAGGTTATTTTTCATAACCTGAGTGAGTTGTACCAGTATGGTGATTAGCTGATCCGCACCAGTTGCATCTCTAGATCCACTATAATTATCTTGATCTGGAGGGCCATCCCTACATGGAGTGCATGCATTGATACGTTTTCCATTTCTTCCACTAGGCACTATTTCTAAACAATGGCATAAAATACATCAGTTTATGAATCAAAATACATAATCCCATACTTATAAAAAACTTAACATAAATTGAACTATTTATGGATATAATCCATAGCCATAAAAATGTTTTATTAGAGGTAGTATATACCCATAAACCCTTCATAATGATTTTTAAAGAAAAGGAGATTTATCCTAAGTATATCCCTTGGGAGTGTCGTAACCAAGAGTGCAGCAAGGCCCGTTGTCGTGCACCAGTTCCCGTTCGAGTCAAGCTCAAAGAGGTGTTTTCGGGTTTTACCCCTAGGTACATCTGTGCCAGAGCCGCCTCTACCTACTCGTATCCATACATGGATGTATTTCTCAGAAAACTCAAAAAATCTCTACAATACCAAAATTCTAGGAAGTTCTTCTATACTAATCCTCAATGTCCATCTTAGGTCTATGTTCTCTAATCAGAGTTTATCTAAATCTAGCTTCCATGGTTTGTACTGAACTTCTCTGATACCAACTGTAATTCCCCGACCCCAGTTACCCAGAGTCGGTGCATTATTACATAACATTGGCATGATCACAAGAAAGATCATGTCTTGAAAGACCTATTAGTTTAGTAGCCTTGGAAACACTAGATATATTCATAAAGTTTTACATTACATCATAAAAATGAAAACTACCAAAACATAGTGTCCATATTCCACACTCTTATCCCCTCATACTATCCCTGCAGGTCAATCATAAAAAACTTCTTCACATCCTGGGAAAAATAAAACATAAAAATGTGGTGAGCTCAAATTCCCAGTAAGGATAACAATATAGCGGAAAATTTCATAAATAAGAATAAACATTTAAGGCAATGTATAACTAAAACAAAAGCCTTTTAAACTTGAACTTCAACATAGTATGACAAAAATAAAATGAAATAATCACACTTACTTATTCACATTGATATTTTACTAATCGAATAATCACATTCAATATCAATAACCACTTTCATAATGATGGAATGCATAATGCCATACTATCATAACCACATAGCCAAGGTCTCCTACCAAGACTACAAATAATATTTTGACAAGGCCTTGTGCCAAGACACTAGTTTGTCTCATGAGACCTACCGATGCATCGAGGAGCTATAGAAGGCTCCACCTGTCACTTATTAAGTCCAATGCATTCCCATATGAAAAGGTTTAAACATAACATAAAAATTCGTATTAAAACTAGAATACGAAATGTAAATACTTCATCCATAAACCATGAATGGTATAAAATAAATCATCCACAGTCAAAGATATCACAAAACCTTCAATACAATATAAAAGTTTTGTACCATAATAAATCAACTTCAAATAAGCGTAAAATCCATCAAAGGATGTTGACATAGATTAAATCAAAAATATTTTTAGAGAAATATCTCTTTCTATTTTGAAAACATTTAAGAGTCATATATTTATAAAATAAAACAGTTTCTTTGAAAATATTCTTATATGCTTGTAAGGGAATCTTCGACGGAAAATAGCTGCACCCACCGTATAAGTTAAAAAAAATTCTTACCTTAATTCGTTCGAAAAGGTTAAAAAGGACCTTGTTTGGAAAAGGACGGAAATATTCCTTTATAAACTTCTTATAAAAAGTCAAACGAGGGTATAAATGACTTTATCCCATATTTTGTAAAATAGTAAGACTTTTTTGAAATATGTTTGTAAGAAACATGGATGTGGATGATAAAGAGATCCCAGTAGATTATTACGTATAAACAACCTCGGATAATGAAGAGATTGAGAAATAAAACCTTAACTTGTACTTTTCCATGGTTGGGTGTAGGTTAACCTCTTGTATAATGGTGAAATAATTGTTATTAAATTATAAAAGAATCATATACATTAATATGATATCATATATGATCTTTTAACATTGATTTGTTAATAATGTCTTAGTATTATCGTTGTTTCGGGTGTTAACAAACTAATTTTCTTTTATATGTTTTGTTACGTATGTCATGTTTTTCATGGATAGGTTGTATCTTATTCATATTCAGAATGATCTCAAGTCCTAAAAAATTATTTTTAAATCATCAAATGATAATTATACTTGAGTGGATATGATGGAGAATGACTCTCATCGCGTTCGTGGAGACGGTAGTCCGTACGTACGCACGAGCGACAATATCATTATTTTGATATTAAAATAAAATATAATTGGATGTTATATCATATATACAGAATCATTATCATGTTATATTTGTTATTTACATGAATTAAACATCATTATTATATCCAAAAAAATAATAATTTATTGAATAACAATTACAACACGACGTGGAGACGGTAACCTGTACGTACGCACGTATGGTTACATGTTATTCAAAGGATGGATAGAATACTGAAATATGGTTGTAAATTTTTTATAATAACATCAAAGTATATATAATATACTGGAGTTATTATTTTAGAATGGTAATAAAAATAATGAAGAAGTGGAAGAAGAAAGAAACTTGAAAATGGGTGGTGAAATCATTTCCTCTTATTCGGGTTCTTCCTTTTGATTTGATGAAAAGGGATCCTTAGGATGGCTTTCTGACTAAAGGAAGGCCTCTAGGATGAAGTGAGTGAATTTGAGAGAGTATTTTGGCAGAGGTTGGCCTAAACAAAAGGCTTTAAAGGTGTGAGTTAATGAGAAGGGAGGGGTGAGGGGCACCTTTGGAAAAGCTAGAAATAGTATTTTATAATAAATTAATATTCGCTTTCTAATGGCTCCAAAGTGGATTATTTAACGGTTAAGCTGGGGATGGGTCGATAAAAACTCAAACAATAGAATTTAGACAGGTTTGGGTTACTATATTAAACTAATCATTAAGTATTAACTCTTAGTTAATTAGTTTTACTTTTACAATGTCTCTTTGTATTTTTATATTATATGGTTAATAAACTTACTATATAAATCCAAGAGACCCCCAAGTGGTCCATTAATGATACACCTATCATGATATATGTCTCTTGTCTGAACCTTAGATTTTTAGGAATTTAATATCAATTAATAATAAAATATTGTTTTTAAAAACTCTTTTATGTCAATTTTGATACTATTCAATAATTGATTTTTGTGAAATTCATAACAGAATTATTACTTCGAAAAAAGTTACTTATGTCACTACTAACACGTCATATTAACCTAGAAAATTAGTTTAATTAATAAAAAGTCTCAAATTATATTTATTTGGGTATTTATAATATCAATTATTTTAATTTTTCACTATTATGGTAATTATTGCATCATCATTGTGTCAAAAATAAATTAAATTATTTAATATCTAAAAATTATAAATAAACTATCATTATGTAGGAAATCTTTTTATCTTTCTAATTAGTATTTACAATCGAATTTATCTTATCTATAACCCTATATTAAAAATGTTTTAGTAAATAAACAATGATTTTAACTCTTTCAACTCTTCTTTGAATTAAATATTAATAAATGTCCTAATCTAATCCAAGTGGACCTAAATGATAATATTTTATTTCTAAGGTTGTTTTTTATTGAGATAAACTTTTCCAATAGAATTAGGACATGTGTTTGGGTAATATTAATATCATTTTTACCCTTAATTACCCTATTTACTTTTAACCGTGGTAAATAAAAGTAAAAAGTTACTATTCACCAAAAATTATTTTCATCTAATTGAACCACATTTTACTCCTTGATGTTAACCATGTCTCTCTGATATTCGAAATTCCATTCATAGAAGCGGTAAAATTAATTTTTATGAAAAATTAAGTTTTTTTAACTACCGCTTAGTGGTTTCACTATTCATCAAAAATTGATGTTTTTCAGAACAATGCCAAAATTTTACCCTAAGCTATAATTGATATTCCGAATTCAAAAATGATATCTATTTTACAAAATTACAAAATTTTGAGTTGAATTAATTAATTTTATAATTAATTCCCCCTGTTACAACAAATAGCGTGTTTTTAAGAAACAATATATATCAAAATATTGACAATTGTTTATGTCCAATTTCAAAGTGAAATTAATTCTAATGTACACCATTGGATAAAATGGTAAAAATATATTCTAATTATACTTTAAAACCATTAAATAATATAATTTATCACTATAAATTATTTTGATTAAAAAATTTGTTTTTAAGTATTTTTCACTATTCATAAAAATTGGAAGTTCTTAGAAAAATACCAATAAATCATCTTAGGATAATTTTGATATTCCGAATCCAATAATGAAGTACATTTTGAAATATAAAATATATATAATTTCAAAAAGTATGTATTACTATTCATAACGGCTAGTTTGATTGGTTGTGGTGTGTTAGAACTCGATGTTGCGTACAACACACGCTATCACATTATTCAAAGAGAAGCGTACCGTAGGAGCTTGGGGTGTTACAGATTCCCATTGGGTTTTTTGCTTAAAGTGACTTTGAAGGAACTAATTGAGAGGGTTCTTGTGTTCTTATTGTCGAAATCAAACATTGAATTAGAAATGATTTTGATAGAAGAAAGTGATATCTTTTAAGAGTAGAAAATGGTAGCCTGGGTACTTAGGTGGGGCCCTAGGAAATGAATGAATATGCATGGTACACCCTCCCTATTATTGTAAATTTTCTAAGAAACTAAATTAATATTATCGTGAAATTTTTAGAGTGTAACTTTTAAATTTGACAACTATCCTCTAGGCATTGATACAACTCTCCCTAGTAAGTTTCACATAGCTGATTATGATTGGTTCAATCACTGAGTTATGTGATGATCCTATATTTCATTGGTCTTTATATACTCGGGGTTTTCCCATGGTGAATGTTTTCAAAATGTTTATATACGATTTCTATATTTATTTTTTCAACAACTATCATATGTTTGTCTTCAAAATGTTAAAATATTTTTTATATATATATTATTTCCAAACTATCGTGACTGGTTCTATAGAAAAATGATTCTTATGAAATAGTTAATGTGATCCTACTATGTATATTTATCTCACATACTATATATACCAATGGTAATGTTCTTACATTGTTTTTAAAGATATAGGTAGAGGTAAATTGTTTCTTAGTGTTGGTGTTTTTTGTTGTTATCCGTTGTTGGCTCTATTATAGTGAAAAGGAGGGACTAGTTCATCATGTTCAACAAAGTTGGGAAGAAACTTTTGTTGTATATTTTTATTCTATATTTTTATATCAGGCCATTATCACCAATTATGCTCCCCATCTCATCTAATTTTGTATTTTGTTAATATTGGAACTCATTTTAATGATGATATATATGTTTCCTTTTTTATTAAATTTATCTTATCCCTATTTACTTGATATTTTGGTTAGGTGTTACTAATTATTCATTTAATGAATTTGTTTCATCTAATTAGGGGAATAGATTTTCAATTAATTAAAAGGTTCTTCTATGTACACAATTCTTATCTATTTAATTAATTTACTATGAAAAACTATTCTCATTATATTTACATGATGATCAGGCCAAAGTTTCTAGACTTTGGGGATCAGGAATACCATTTGGGATTCCCCATTAGATTAATAGAGATCCTAGTTAAGGGTTAGGCCCATTTAGTTAATGAAAAATAGTATTAGAGATTGATTTTAAATTTGTGACATTTATAAAATCTTAGTAGACATAAGATTGGAAAAATAGGAATTGAGGTTTAATTTACGAGTATGTTTCTGCCCAACAATCATTGTGAGGAGCCTCTGGTCAGCACTGGACATCAAAAATGAGAGTTTTGAAATGTAATTTATTATATTTTGTATTTTTATTTCATAAGTGAAAATAAATAAGGAATGTTTTAGTGTGTATTCTACAGAAACATGAGCTAAAAACTATACAGTTAATGTGTATCCTTTACAAAAATTTGATTCTAGAGTTACCCACATTCTTGGTGCATAGTTTGTTGAACTGTGCATCAAAACCACGTGAGGATGGTATTTGTTTGGTGTTTTTATATGTTTCTAGGATTAACATGATTACTTATGATTTAAAATGGTTTTAAGGGATATTTTTTTATCTATATTATTTAGGTTGTTTATAGGCCATTTTTATTTCATTTTATTTGATGTCCAGACATTACCCCTAAAGGCATCCCGTGAATCTTTTGAAGGTCACTATGGATAATTTTTGGTGATCCAATTATTGAGCGGTTCCATGGAACACTTTTTGTTTTGATAATTAAAAATATTAATTTATTTTATTTTCATTAAAATAATTAATAATTCTAATTACGTATTTACATAAGAATGATTAATAATGATCATATCATTACATTTAATTTATTATATTATTTTCAGTTTTGTAGTTTTTAAAACATCATAACATGTAAAAGAAGTTTAATGAAGTGTTCATAGGCTAAATAACTCATTTTGGACTTTAAAAAAGTCATTTTATTTATTCTAGAAGTAAAACATGGAAATGTATAGAAACTAAAAATCTGGAAAAGTTTGGAACATACCATGTCAACTGACGATGTCAGAAGGTCGTGTCACCTGACCATGTCACTTGACAATATCAAACTACCATGGAACCTATAATGGAACCTATCATGTAAAATGACCATTTTAACATATCATGGAACCTACTTTGGAACATATAATTCGTCTTGACTGTGTCAACTGACTATGTCAACATACCATGGAACCTAATAGTTTCACATAACTATTTAAATGTACCATGGAGCTATCGTGGAACCTATAGAGGAGGCTACCATCGAACCTACTGTGGATCACACCTTAAGTGAAATTATATTTGGTATTTTGGAAATAAATTTATCTAAAATACTATAAATTAAGTTATTATTATTTAATTATAATGATGAAATTTTTTTCAACATTTAATTTTGTCATCTAAAACTCTGCATCAATCCTTATAACTATAGAAATTAGATTGAATTAAATGCATGTTTTTAGTTAGAATTTTTCTTTTTTACAAAATTATATTTCTACTATATTTTGATGATAATTTGAGCATTAGAATATTGATAAAGTTTATTCATTATTATTTTGAATGATAATTATATTATATAATTATAATTAAATAAGAGATAATGGTTATTTGACCATTTTGAAGGAATATTTTATGTCTAAAAATTTATAACATAAGATTTCTTAATTTTTTTTTCATAATCACCTACTTGAAATGAGGTTCATGAATTTTATTATGTATATCCATATATATATATTTACTTATGTGAATACACTACATAAATATACTATGTAAATCCCATATGTGTATTTTCATTCATAGATTTGCGATTTTCTATAGGTTGTTGTAAATTCTGGATATATTCTCTATTTTATGTAACACTCCACTTTTCCATTTTCTTCATGTTTATTATGGATGCGATTAATGTTTTATTGGTTATATAATTATATATTAATTATTTAGAATCCATGAGAAGAGATTTTGTTTTTTATTTAATTCCATCACATTATTTGAAGTTTAACGTTGATTTATTTGGAAAATGCGAGTGTCACATTAAATATGATATGAATGTGACTAGTTTGTCTCACATACATTATTGGAGATTTATAGGGTACCATGATGTTTATTTTATTTATTTTTTAGTATTTTTTAATTATGAAATAGGTTTATTATGATATATAATGAATTCTGTTTTATATATTATAGAATTAATCCAAGAAAGTATTTTATTGATGTGCATTCAATAAAGGAATTTCAAGATTTATTGAAAAAATGGACCCAAAAATAATTCTGGTGTGGAATAATTTGTGAATAAATGAACTCGATATATGATTTTTGATGGATAAAGAATGATCAAAAGAGGTAGAGGACACTCTTTAACAATAAAAGGGATGTAAACTTTGATGATAACCTATGACTCTCAATAAGACTTTAATTGTTTGATCCTTTGGTGATGGAGAGTTCACTACTTCTAAGACACTCAAACACAAAATCTATTCATCTACATCTATGAATATAATTCATTATATTTAATTTATATTTGTCTAATTATAATGGTTTATATTACCCATTAGAATTTAGAATTGTGGGTTCTGGATCCCAATCATAATTCAAGCATTGGTTTGCGCCTCCATGAGAAAAGGAGGTTTATTCAGGTTGTTCCTCCAGGGGTTAAAAAGGAAAGAAGTATTAGGATTGATCCTTTCTGAGGAAAAAGGATTTGTAATCATGTTGGGACTCTATGTGGGACTAATAAATTGTTATATTTTATTATATTGGTTATTGTGGGTCCCGCCACTCTCAATTCATGAGAGGGGTGAAGAATGGAGTATGATCATTTAGATCCAAACCAATATAATAATCTATTATGTACTTTTTATTTTATTTCCAAAAAATTTAAATTATAACTCTAATTTTATCCTTAAATTCATTATTTAATTATAAAAGTCAAATTCACCCCAGTATTTTATATTTTTTCATTTTAAATCTTGACCAACATTTTGGATCATAGGAAAACCCCTATCTATCTGTAAATATTCATTATGCTGATCATTTCCTAACATAATATTCAAGGGGAAAAATTATGTTCAATATTGAAGGAACTAGCTCAAATTATGAATGGATGAATCCAAAAAATTGTATTTTTATGGAAGTAAATATTTATATTGGAAATATGGAATGGAATCTTTCTTGGAGTAAATAAGAATAGATCATTTTAAGTTTATAGCTAGGCCATACAGGCTTGCCAATGTTGAACATGAATATTTGGTTGGAAATAATGTTGTATAATATGTTCTGAATTATTAATTTATGAATAATTTATAATTTTCTATAAATAGAAATGTATATAGTCATGTTATGGCATGTAATACAACTCATGTTATTTGTATAATTTTTCCAGTTACACATCATGGCACGGATAAACATATTACAACTAAGTTGTGCATGTTAAGAGTTTAATATATATATAATTTAAAATGGGATATGATGAATCTATTAATGAAATTTTTAATAGATTTACTAGTATTTTAAATGAAATGATTTTCATAAGAGGGACTCTTAAACATCGTGTTGTTGTTTAAAGTGTTTCTAGAGGAATTCCTAATAAGTGGAATGATAAAGTGGTATCTCCTGACAAAATTAATATCTTTAATGTAAATAATCTTGATGATATTGTTGGATCATTATTAAAATATGTGTTATAATTAAATAATATTTATGAAGAAGATAATTCATATAAGAAAGGAATTTATTTCAAATTTAATATATATATTTACTCAATTTAGTCTAAGATACAGAGTAGTGATTGGAATGATACAACTTATGTTTAAAAAGGTGGATATAAAAGAAAGGAAGGTTTCTCAAGGTGGACCTAGAAATACTATCCTAAGGATGATCACATGGTGAAAATGAATGGTAACTACATTTCTAGCAATGCACATGATGAAATTTGTTTTGAGTGTAGTAAAATTGGCAAAATCAAGCATGAATTCCCAATACATAAGAAGCGTACAAATAAGTTGAGGAAATAAAATAAAGAAAATAGGGAAATGGATAATTTATGGGCTTCTACAGAGGATCAAATTAATCATAAATAATCTGGTTCTGAAAAAGATAGTGCAAACTTTTATTTGATTGATTGATCAAATAAAGAACTATTTCTTGGGAGCATCAAAAAGGATTCTTGGTAAATGGATAGTAGCTTCATGAGACACATGACTGGTGATATTTCAAAATTTATATCATTTAATCAATGTGACTGAGGTAACAATATATTTGGTGATAATTCAAAAGGTAAATCAAAAGGTTTTGGTGATGTTAGAATTTATGATTCTATTATTATTTAAAAAAATTAATTTTTTATGTAGTAAGAAACAATTAATAAGAATTTATTAGATATGTAATGATGACATTTTTGTTCATTTAAAAAAAATATATTTTTTAATGGAAAATATTTATTTCTTTATGAAACCAAAAAGATAACATTTATTCAATTAATTTTTTTGAATGAAATGAACATAATGTAAAATGTTTAGATTCTATATAATATGATAACATTTTCTAGAATAGTAATTTAGAAGATAAAAATTTCATGTTGAGCCATAATATATCTAAAAACTAAACTCTTCTACATTTACCATAACTGAATGAGGTAAAAAAATTGCACGTGATTCATTCTTGAAAGGTATACACCACAAAAGTTATTTAGAGTCATTTAAATAATTAAAAATTATAAGGAATCATGATATCATTAATTTGGATCTATTTTCCCTGTTAATCCTTCCAGTTGTGAGGTAAAATATATTGTTTTATTATTGTAGATTATTTTACTAGATACACATGGGCTTACTTTCTCACTATTTAATCTAAAACATTAACTATTTTTATTACTTTTTTTTAAACTGGTACAAAATGGGAAAAGGAAAATAATAAAATCAATTATAATAAATTATGGTGGTGAATTATATAACATGAAATTTAACCATTTTTTGTGATGAAAAATGGTATTTTTAAAATTTTTAAAACCCCATATACACCACAACAAAATGGTGTTGTTGAAAGAAAACAATATAACACTTCAAGAAATGGATAGAACCATATTAAACGAATTTAATTTTCTTAAATATTTCTAGGAAAAATATATTAATACATATTATTATGTATCTAAAAGAGTTATTTTGGTATAATTGAAAAAAATGCACCTTATGAACTTTGCAATGGATTTTTTTTCTTATTTTAAGTCTTTGTTTATAATGATTTCACTCTTAATACTATGGATTATTTTGATAAATTTGATGAAAAATGAGATGATGTTATTTTTTTTAGAATATTCCAATAATAGAAAGGGATACGTAGTGTATAATAAAAATAAATATGGTTCTTGAAGAATAAATTCTAGTAAATTTTGACGGAAATTCTATGAATAAAAGAGATGGTGATATCGATTAGCTTGGGGAAGAATTAAGAGACTTTATCTTTTAAGAATAAGACCTCAAGATAAATATTCCCATATTAAGGGGGAATATTTCTTCTCAATATTAACCGACTTATGAAAAATATTGTAAGACTCATATAAATAATCATATATATAATTTGCTTAGTAATGATGAATCAAAAGTTCAAACTAGATAATCAATTATGAAAGTTTGTTCATATCATGATTTTATATATGATTTTGTACGAAATAATATTTCTGGAGTTTTTGGTTATTCTAATTTTATTTTTTAAATTCATGATAAATTAAATTATTTTACTAGGAATAGTGTATGAAATTTAGTTATTCTTGCAGAACACTCTCATATTAGTGTGACAAATATGCATTTTAAAAAATAAATTTGATGAATATGGAAATATCGTTAAAATTAAATCTGTATTAGTTTCATAGGGATATTATGAAGAGGAAGGCATTGATTTTTATGATTGTTTTTTTCTACATATTTCTAGTTTAGAATTAATTAACATATTGTTATCTTATGAAGAATTACATTATTTGAAAATATTTCTAATGGATACCAAAACCACTTTTCTAAATAGAAATATATATAAAAAAGTATATATTAGAAAACCCCCTATTTATTGTAAATTAGAAGAATAATGATCATATTTTTATGTTTTATAATAAATTATATGGTTTTAAACATGCTCCTTTATTTTGGCACCAAAGGATAACAACTTGTTTTTGAAAAATTTGATTGATAAAGGAATGTTTGACCTAACATTGATTATTAGTAATTTCATTAATGATTTTTTATTGGACATATATATGTTTATGATATTATATTGGATAATCAAATGAAAATATTTGTAATGAGGTTTTTGGATTGATGACTTTTGAATTTGATATGAGTATGATGGTGGAAATAAAATTCCTCATTGGTTTTGAAATTTTTTCAAAAAAATGATGGTATTTTTATAAATCAATATAAGTAATTTAAAGAGTTATTCAAAATAGTTATTTTAGAATCTTCTAAAAGTGTAAATAATCCCCTGAGTGCAACTTGAAAATTATTTTCATATAAATTTAAAAAATCTATTATATTAATAATTATATAGGAATGACTGAGAGTTTATTATATTCAATTACTTCTAGAAAAAATTTAATTTTTTTAGTTTCAAAGTGAAATATATATTAATTATATCTTATGTAAAGCCACAAAAAATTATTTAAAAGGATCATTAGATATGTTAATTTTTTTTCCGATATTAGTTTATTTTATCTAGCTAGAACTATCCTTGATTTGTAATGTTATTCCAATTTTGATTTTGGTGGATACAAAATTTATAAAATGTAACTTCAGTCAAGTTCTATTTACTTAGATAATATTTAGTTTCATGGGATTTAAAGAAAAAAACACTATTTATCTTTCATCTATTGAATATGAATATATATCTGATGCATCAGGTTGTGCTAAGTCATATAATATTAAGAAACAACTTTCTGATTTTGCTTTTGTTTTTTATAAGATTACTATTTTCTATGATAAATTTCATTCTATTTATATCTCTAAAAATAACTTACATCACACTAGGACTAAGCACAGTGTTGTTAAAAATCATTTTCAAAGAGATTATGTTCAAAAAGAAAATATTATTTTGGAATTAATTTCTGTAGAAAACCAACATGATGACATCTTTACGAAGCCCCTATATTTTACTATGTTTGAAAAGATCAAGTTTGAACTTGGTATGATTGAGATTGAAATTTACATGGAATGAATTTAGAGGGAGACTGGGTGTATTTATGTTATGATATTTTCAAATTAATATGCAATATATTACATCTGGTTTTTTTAGATTATTATTTTTAAGTTTCTATAAAAAATTTTGTGTTATATAATTATGATGGGAATTCAAATATTCACTAGATAATGTTAAATTTATTTCTAAACTTTTTATTAGTATAAATTCTTATTTTATAAGGGTTTATCAACAATTTTTACAATATTCAAAATTCTTCTCGTTGAATTTTGGATTCATGAAACATGTTTTTAAAAATTGAATGACTTTTGTGGTTGCTTGATATTTATTTTTAAAGGTGAATATTTAAGTAGGTAATGGAACAAAATGTGTTTTTTGAAGTATTTTTTATTTAAATGGATTATTTTTATCTTATATTGAATCTTTTTGAAAATTTAAAAAAGGGGGAGACATGTTTGATTTTTTCTAAATTATCAAAAAGGATGAGGATGCTGAGTTTTTACTTGAACCACATTATGTTTTGGTAATTAAAAATCTTTAATTTTTAAATTTTATTTAAAAGCATTAATACGTTTAATTATTTATTAATTAACGTATTCTTAATCATGATCATATCATAATATTTATTTTCTTATTTTTTTTTAAATTTTTTAATTTTTTAATAGTTTATAACATGAAATAAGAGTATCATGACGTGTTACTAGGATAAGTAAGTCATTTGGGACCTTAAAATATTATTTATCTTATTCCTAAACTAAAATTTGTAAAATTATATATGTTGATAATTTGGAAAATCAAAAAACCGACCATGAAAACTAACCAGGTATCCTGAGCGTGTCACTTGACCCTGTCAACCTACCGTGGAACCTACCCTATCACCTAACCATGTCAAACTACCATGGAACCTATCAATTCATCTGAACGTGTACATAAACATGTCAGCCAACCATCTTACCCAACCATGTCATCATACTGTGGAATCAACCATGGAACCTATCATGGAATCTATTTTGGAACCTACCATGGAACCGATAATGGAACTTATCCTTAGTGTAATTATCTTCATTATTTTGAGAATAATTTGAGCTACATTACTCTTAATTATGTTATTATTATTTATTTTTAAATATTAAATAAATATAAATATATATATAATTTGATGAAGTAAAACTATGAATCAATCCAAATGACTACTGAAATTTGATTGAATTAACTTTATGTTTTCAAAAAAGATTTTTTTAGTTTTCCATAATAATATTTATACTATATTGTGATGATTAAATGATATATAGAGTGTTTATTATTGTTATTGTTGATTATTTGTAATGATAATGATATTATATAAATATAATTCTACTGGATCATAATATGACTTGACCTTTTTATGGTATTTTTTAATTTTAAAAAATTATAAGTTAAGTTGTCTACAAATTTTTAGAATCGCCTGTGTTTGATGAGGTATGTGAATTTCCTTACGTAGATTTGGATACATATATTCACTTATTTTAATACCCTACATAAGTCTAATATTTGAATCCCTAATGTTTATTTTTCTATTTTGATTTGTGATTTTCTACTGGATGTTGTAAAATCCAGAAATATGCTAAGTTTTATGTAACATTTCACTGTTCTATCTACTACTCATTTATTATGGATATAAAAAACATTTTATTTGTTCAATAATTAAATATTAATTATTTATAATCTCTAAAAATTTATTTTAAATTTTTTATAAAATTATTATCACATGGGTTGACGTTTAATGTTGTATTCTTGGGAAAACATGAGTTTCCCATTAAATATGAAAGCAATGTGGATAGTTTGTCTCACTTATTTTGTTATAGTTTTCTAATGGACATTAATATTGATTTTTTTTAGTATTTTATTAATTATAATAATGTGTTATCAATATATACTAGGAATTCAATTTTATAGATTATCTACGTAACCCACAAGAGTATGATGTGAATGTGCATTTAGTAATGAAAATTTATGCAGTATTGGGAAAGCTAAACTGCAATAGAACTCTTGTGATGAATATTTTGTGCATAGATGAACTTTGTATATATTTTTTTATTTATAAAGATAATGAAAAATGGGTATAGCATATTCTTGAATAGTATAAGGGTTAATACATGGGTAATTTCCTAAGAATCTAAACATGACATCAATTTTTTGATAATTTGGTGATGGAGATTTCACTACTACCTCGAAACTGAAACACTAAGTCTATTCATCTGGTTATGTGGTTCTATATATTCATATTCTCTTTATGTTTGTGTAATTTAAATGGGTTATACTACCCATTAAATGGTGGGATTGTTGGTTGTGACTCCAAAAAAATGTTCTGAATTGGGTAGGGCCTTCGGGGGAAGAAGGAAGAATATTTGGGTTAGGCTTCTAGGGGTTAAAAATTCAAGAAGTATAGGGTTAGAGCCTCCATGGGATAATGTATTTTTAATTGGTATGTGACACAATGTGGGAGAAAGTCATTGTAGGATGCCAATATATTGGTTATAGTTTACTCCATCACTCTCAGTTCACAATAGGGGTGAAGAGCGAGGTAGGATCATTTAGATCTGAACCACTATAAAATTTTCTGTTGTTCCATTCCTATTATTTTCTAATGAACTAACATTATAACTATGATATTATCCTGTAATTCATTAATTAATGTTAAAATTCCAATTCACCACCTCTTGTATTTTTTTCATCTTAACTATAGACCAACACGAATACCCTAGTGAATTATAACATGATTGAATTTGTAGTGATAATGGTTTGAGTCATGTAAAAAGGAAAAATATCTATCCTATATGTGGTTTAGGATGAGGGTTTAAGATAAGGTAGAGCAGGGGACTGAGCTCAAGAATTTTTTCATCATAGGCCTCCATCCTTCCATGGGATCACTGATCCACAAAATGCATAATATTGAAAACAAATGATCGAAATTATCCTTTAATTTCAAATTTTTTTAGATTCAATCAACTTGAAGTGTGTCAATTTTATTATATAAGGTCCCATTCAAAAGTGGATGGAGATGGTGGTTTAAGATAAGAATAATGTGAACTAGGATTAGGAAAACACTATGTTTATACTCACTCATTAATTATGTCCTCATTCCCTAGAACAAAAAAATTATCTAGATTTTTTGTACCTTCAGAAAAGTGGTTGAATAGTCACAGAGTCTGCTAATTGATTCACTTATCTAATTCAAATTACTTTTGATATAGTTTCAAATTAAAACGTGAAATCCAACCAATTTTATATGGATTTATGATCTAATAATCATTCTAAAGTGTTTTTATTAGTCTTGACACATGTAAAGAAGTCCTAAATTATGTTGTGATGGTACATATTTTCAATTATGACCTATCAATATTGATTAGTGTTTGTTCCATGTTTAGTGGAGGCATAAATTACTCTTTATAGAATAAGATGATTCACGATGAGACTATAAAGAGATTTATTAGTGGTTTCATACTTCTATCTCAATGTTTTTAATATATAGACATGAGAAGTGGGTCCCTCAACTATTATCAATTTTTCAGGTTTTGGCACACAAATCATTAATGAATAGTGACCTCAAATTCTTATCACTAAAATGGGGGACTATATCATTTTTATACGATTTATTTCAAGCAATATCCACTCCCTTAAGTGGTTTTGGATCTCTATCTCTGAGGGGATCCATTGTAATGAATTATTCCACTAAGGATGATTCATATTTTCCTCAAGGATGGCGAGTCACGACTGATTCTTCATGTGGGAAGAGTAGTGTAAGGATAAAACCCTTGTCAAGTGGTAGGCCTCATTACCACACTAATGTGAGGTAAATAAATTTGATATAGGAGATGTTAGCACAGACCATGTGAGGTTCACGTACTATGAGAGGTATTATTCATACTTCTTTATAAACAGAAAATGTTTTATTTGACATAAGAGACTCTAATACTTTTATATCTTCATAGGTCATGTATTTTCTAAAACATCCATCAACTCTCATATTAGTTTTCATGTAAATATGAACACCATATGGGAATAATAATGGGAAAGGATTTAAATTCCCTTTATATCCTCTTTCGAAATCAAAAGAGGAGATAAAAATGTAGTTAATGACTATTGTAAAAGATATTTTTAGTGTTATTATCTGAATGGAATGGATTTATGCATTTTAGTCTCCTATTTATTTCTATCATTAGAGGGTGTCCATAAACACCCTTAAGGTCATCTCTCGGGTGTTGGAAGGATAATGGGGCATATTATCTATATAGAAAGAACTACCACTTCTAGAATATGGTATATTAATATGAGGATTATCATTATTTTTTTATATTGATTATAAGGTAATATATGACAACAAGGTTCCTCTGGCATTATGGTAGCTTCCTAATGTGCTTTTAGATGAATCTTTAGGTTTACCCCCAAAGTGGTAGGTAATGTTTTCAATTGATCTAGTACTCAAAACACATCTTTTCTACTTTCCTCCATACCATCTAGAACCATAATAGTTAAGAGAATCTAATAATCAACTGAGTTATTTGGATGCTAAAGGATTCATTAATCCAATTATGTATCCATGGTTAGTCCCAGTGCTATTTACTAAGAAAGAAGATGTGACCGTTCACTTGCGAATTGATTATTAGGATGTAAATCAAGTTTTTATAAGGTAAATGTATCACTTTCCTTATATTGATGATTTTTTAATGAGTTAAAGGGGGTAATGTGGTGTCAAATATTGTCCTATGGTCAGGCTATAATCAACTCATAGTTAAAAATAATGATATTTATAATTTTTATTTTAAAATTAGTAATTCCCATTTGAGTATCCAGTGATATTTTTTAGTTTTTTAATTATTCAGTAGTCTTTGTTATGTTGATGAATAAAACATTTCATTAATATCTTCATTCCATAATTGTGGTATTTTTAGATGTCATCCTCATATATTATAAGATTAATGAGGAGCGTGAGAATTATCTAAGTGTTTATTTGGGGACTCTCCATTATTTTAAACATTATTAAAAGTAATCAAAGTGATAATTTGATATATTGAGTTTAATGATAAGTACATGCAGTCATTAAACATGTAATTTTGGTTGATCCTGAAAAGGTTGCACTGATTATACATTTGGAGGATCCATGGAATGTCTTCAAGATTATATGTTTCTTAGGTCTTTTATGTTATTTTGAGGGGTTTGAGGATGATTTATCCCATATTATATTTCTGTTAAATTAGATTACCTAGGAGGGGTGATATTTGTATAGAGTTTTGAGTGACACGAATATTTTGAGGAATTATAGTAGTGGTTGACCATGACACCTATTCTAATACTGCTCAACACTGTTCATGGTTATTTAATTTACAATGATGCTTCTAGTATGGTTTTAGGTTTTATTATCATGTAGGATGCTAATGTTGAGGCTTATATCTCTCACTAATTCTAAAGACAAGAGAAAAATCACCGGAACAGCAAGTTATATCTAACTATGGTTATGAACTCCCTCATGTTTCGGTGATACTATCTTTTGTGGAGATATTCAAAATTTATTTCAATCATTAAATCTTAAGATATATATTCTCACAAAATGTCAAAACCCAATTCAATGGTGGTGGGTGGAGTAACCTTAATAATTTGACATCAACATTACTAATACACTAAGAATATAGATTATATTCATTGATACTCTCATTAGGAATTTTTCATATCATGCTTCGAAGCGTTTTAGTAATTAGTGGAACCTCATGGGTATCTTGGCATAAATTCATATGGAAGAATGGGATAGAAAGGAGGATCATTCCCATACTATAATTCCTTTTACATATTTTCTTCCCAATATAATCCCCCATGACTGGCTAGGATATTGGGAATTTTAGTAAATGGGGAAGATCATGAGTATTGGGGAGACAACTAGCAAGTTGTCTCTATCTTTCATGGGTATCATATTCATTGGGAGTTGTTATATGGTTCCCTTACCTATGAGTAAGGTTGTGATATGGGATTTCTATCATTATTAGTAGACCATTCCCCCTATCATCACTAATATGTATTATAACATGGATCACTAATATGAGTGCACAAGTATGATATGTTATGTAGAGTAACTTCTATCATGATGGTATACCTATCACAAGGTAAAATAATATCACCAGAAAACATATAGTTGGTTGTGGCCTCTTATGTTCCCTACATTGATATGGGATGAATTATAAATGGATTTTATACTTAGATTACATCATACACCTCAGGGAAAAATATCTATGTCATGATCGGTCAGTTGAAAAAATACTCTTATTTTATTCTAATACAATATTCAATGAAGGTAAAATAACATGGGATATTTTACATGTATGTGGTTATGAGTCTCCATGGTGTTCCAATTGTTATAATTTATGATTGGGACCCTTGTTTCACTTATTTTTTTGGAAAATACTTTAAGAGGTGATGGAAACATAGGTAAAGATGGGTATGACATTCTATCCATATTTTTCAGAATCAATTGGGAAGAATATCTCGATTTTAGATAATATGTTTCATGTCTACAACCAAGAATATTTAGGTCTGTGGGTTATCTATTTGAGGTTGGTTGAGTGCAGCTATAAAAACAATTACTAATATTATTTCAAAATGTCACCCATTGATGCCTTGTATGGTTAGCTTGATCTCCCTCTATCAGGATGAGCTATAAAATACTTCTGTAGTGGGACCAATTATCATTCATGCGAGGAAGAGAAATATTTATGTGACCCAATAGTGTATGGTGATAACTAATAGTATCCATATGGCATGCAATAATTTTATTTTATAAAAGTTTGGAGTTTTCAGTTGGTTATTAGGTGCTACTAAAAATATCACCTCAGTTGGTTCACAAATGGATTCAAAAAAATTAGAAGCTTACTTTGTGGTATGTTGGGCTATTTGAGATATTTAAGAGGACCAAAAAGTATTCTTATCATTAAGTGATGCCTCCTATGTTGACATCTATAGATGATGTGTTCCATATTTCTCAATTGAGGAAGTATATTTTGGATACCACCCATATTTTTAATTAGAGATATTTAGAGATGGAACCCACTGTCTTTCTGACCGAGGAGCTAGTTTGAATGCTTGAATCTAGAGAGGAAGTGATTGTTGAAAATTCTAACACATTAGTTTTATTGGTTTTTAAACATATTAATTTTAGCCAAAATATGTGTGAGAGGTAATCATTAGTAAGGAAATGGTTGTCTCACTTACTTTTTGATCAACAATATTCATAATAGCATTCTAGGGGTAGAAAGTGGAATGTTGGAGAACCATTTCACAACTATGACACCATTTTTAGGTAAAAATGTATTATTTATTGGTTTTTATTCTTACATTTAATTTCTAGGTACACTGATTTGAAAAAATTGAAAAATATGGAATGTGAATTGTCTCATGGTTAGTGGAGGGTAAGAGAAAAACATGTGGAACCCATGTAAAACCTTTCATTTTTTACTTAATTGAAATTTTCAAAGTTATATCATGGTATTACTAACCGTAAATACATTTTATGTGACTACCTAGGTGATACTGGTTATATCAATACATTTAGTGAACAATTTGGAAAATAATGTTTCCAAACCATGCGACTTACCCAAAAAATTATGACAAATAAAATTACCTAACTACCCATTATCAAAATAATTCTATAATACCACTAATTTCTTCCCTACTCGAATCTATATTCCTCAAATTAATGATAAAACCATCCCTCCTACATTTTCGAATGAATATTAAGTAGGGTTTCTCTTTGATTCATAAAAAAATCCCTAGGTATGTGAATCCTTTCCTCTTTCTTGGTTTCTTTCTCTCTTCACTCACGATTCTCCTTCTCCATTAAGGTCATCGATACCAAGTGTTCATGTTGGATGATTATAATGTTATTATATTTGGTTATTATATATTTCCACATTATTTTCCCTCTTCATATCCATGGTGGATTCTAACCACAGGCTAGTAGTTTAGCTTGGAAATGGTAAGTGGTTTCAAAATTTGGTTTTGTTTCATGAACCTAATTTCATAGTTGTTTTTTAAAAATAATGACTTAAATAATTTTAAAGAAACTTTTATAGTCATTTAAATCTAATATATATGTTATAAGTGTTTAGAAACTGTCCCCCATTGGTTTTGGTGTTTATAGTGTCTTGATAGGGATGAATTTAGGTAATTCACATATTATGGCTTTTAAAATAACCTTTCAATTGGAAATGATTTTGATTTATGAAATAAGGAATATTTAAAAAAAATAGGACAACAAGTGAGAATTGGTATTTAGGTGGGGTATTATAACAATAATGTTTAGGAATGACATGTCACCCATAATATTGTTAATATTCCCCAAAACTATCTAATCATTGTGGTAAGATGTTAAGGTTGTCACATTATTGGGAGACCACTATCCTCTTGTAATTAAGAATAATTTCATTAGAGTATTGTACACATTTTATTATAGCTGTTTTTATAAATAAGATGTGTGTGGATTCTATAATTTCATAATCCTATAATACCTTAGTGTTCCCCCATGGTTATTTTTTCAAGTGGTTATTTATATGGATTATTTCTTAACTTTTTAAAACACAATCCACTGCTTGTATTTAAAATGTAAAATCCAGTTTTTATATATTTTGTTTCCAAACACACATTCTTGGTTTTATGTAAAAAATATTTCATACAAAACACATGGTGGGATCCTACTGGTACTGTTATGCTCACACCCCACAACACTCAATACGTGTGTGTAGATTTTTTTTAAAAATATAGGTAGAGGCCTATGGAATATTGGTGGTCATAACTCTTCTTATTAGTAGTTTTTTCTTTTGTGGTGGTGATATAGTGGGATTTAACCCTCATGTCAAAAATAAATAGTTATTAGTTTTTGTTAATTTTTTTATTTCTATATTTGGGTCTCATTTTTATCCCCAATATGGAACCCCATATGGTATTATTTTTTAATATGATTTTATTTCATAAATCTTTTGTTTATTACATGGATATTTCCTTTTTGTTATCTTTTATGTTTTCATTTATTACATGATATTTTTTTAGGTTTTCATCTCATTTATTTAATGATTTTGTTTCATTTAATGGGGATATTCACTTGTTAAGGTATGTTAAGATCATTTGGGGACATTTGTTTGAATTTTTTAATGGTTTTATTGGTGAAATTTTTCCAAAGGTATGTACTTGATACATAGGAAATAAATTAATATACTAAATCAAGATAAACCTGACTTTATTTAACATGAATTTGATAATTAAAATAGTAAAATACACAATAATCTTAATGTCTTGAGAATCAAAAGGTTTAATGTATTTAGATGTTATCTATATAAGTGGTTTATTTTTGAATTCTTGGGAACATTTCCCATAATTTTATTATTAATGATCTTCTCTTAGATGTCTCATGGGTTAATATCAACCTCATGACCTTGGAGATGGAAACATAATAAAGGGGTGACCTCAAACACTCAGTAAGGGAATAATAAAAATATCATCATGTTACTGAGGGTGATATACTAAAAATATTAGAAGACATAATTATAAGGGAAATATAGGATTAAAAGAACATAGAATCACAGAAACTATACATATTTTATAATTGTAGAACTAGTAATTCCATATGACCAGACATATAATATGGTATAATGACTTTGAAAATATGAGACATAAATTATGATACATAAATCATTAGACACGGTCATATAATAGTCACCTATCAAAATAGAGTGGCACCAAAATGAGTATAAAAAATCAACACTGTGGATCAGGAATCACTAAATGTTTCCCATAGTGGATCACGTGTCACAATATATTTCCCATAGAAAATTAGGCATCACAACTAGTTTACCATGATGGATCAAGTATCACTAATATTTTCACTAATACCTCTATAGATGTAAAGATATACCCAATTCATTATAAGGCTATATAGGTCCCATACATCACTTAAATACTAACTATAAACATGTGTTCCATAGAATCCTAGGATATTTATATATAAATATTATAGAATTTTTGTTTTATAATAATAATATCTACCAATTACATTCATGAGGACCGTAAATTTGAAGTCTCATTGGAGATTAGATATATAATCTTCTTATTTCCTGAAAGATACTCAATTTGTCGCACAAGGATCTCTCCATTTAGTAGTATTTGTAGACATAACCTAAATAAAAACAATATTTATAAGACATTCAAAAGAAAAAAATCAAGGGTGATCTTAGATGCATAGTAAGGGAAAATGTGGGAGATATTAATAAATGATCATATGAAAGAATAAGATAAGAAAATGTGTATGATATCATGACCAAAACGTACTATGTTCCTACATAATATGACAATGATCATAAACACGAGTCATGGAAAAAATCATTATCATTTCAAATGGCATGAACCATAAGAGTAAGAATCGTCATAAATCAATAATGAACCACAAGTTGATGTCATTAAAGTATGGAACCATCATATGTCTAGAAACTAATTCATATGTCAAGGACAACTACAAATACTATAAAATAATTACATGTTAGACAACAAAACTGTAACACCCCAAGATTTGATAGTAAGTTATTTTTTAATGCAATTCAATAGTTTGCGCTACAGACAGCACCGAGTTTGAGGGCACCACGACTTACCAAACATGTCGTTAAAAAAATGTTTATGAATTGTATTAACTGAATTTTGAATTTTATAGACTCCATATAATTTTATAATCCATATTATTTGTTTCGTAGACATAATATAAGAACAAACTCATTTTTTTAGATAAAAAAAGTATTTTTCAAAAAATACAATTTATCACCTATTAATGGAGATCCCTTTTTAAAACCAATATTTGAAACTTCTATATATATAATTTAATGAAATTAAAATCTTCTTTATAATCGGTACAAAAAAATTTATTTTGGATAAATTTTTTGAACTTTTCTAATAACATTAAAATTTTGATGAATAGTGAAAATACAAAATTTTAATTGAAAACAACTTTTTTAATCGAAATAATTTATAGTGTTAAATTACTCATTTGAACGGTTTGGAAATATAATCATATTATATTTGTATCATTTAATAAAATTTCGATCATTATAAATAATTTAACATTTAAATTTGACATAAGCACTTGTTAATATTTTGAAAGTTTTTACTTTTTAAAAACACACTTTTTTGGTTTTGACAACGGGAATTAATTTTAAAATAATTAATGATAATTTTATGTTTTGAATTTTTTAAAATATAATTCATTTTTGAATTTGAAATATCAGAATTATAAAAGGGTGAATTTTTGGTATTTTTCTGAAAACATTAATTTTTGATGAATAGTGAAAAGCACTACATTACTGTTTAAAAACCAAATTTTATATCTAAATAACCATTTTTTTTATTTATTAAGTCAATATAGATACATAATACCTATATTAGTTCAATGTGATACATTAGAGTCATTTTTATAATAAAATTAGATGTATAAAAGTTTATTGAACTTTTTACCATCTTCTACCCACCTTCTAGGAGCATTTGAAAATTTTCCTAAAACATAATTTTACCATTTCTGTGAGATGAATTTAAAAAATATGAGAGAAATGGTTTAAATCAGTAAGTAAAATATAGTTCAATAAGATGAAAATAAATTTTGGTGAATAACAATGTTTTACTTTTATTTTCCACGATTAAAAGTTAATAGGGTAATTTTGGGTAACAATGAAATTATAAATAACCTAACACATGTCCTAATTTTATTTTATAAATGTAATTCGTCAAAAATAACTTTAAAAATAAAATATTATCCTCTTTGGTCAACTTGGATTAGATTAGGACATTTATTATTATTTTATTTAAAGAAGAATTAAAAGAGGTAAATTCAATGTTTAATAACTAAACCATTTTTAATATAGAGTTACACACAATATAATTTAGACAATAAATATTCATTAGAAATATAAAAATATTTCCTTCATAATTTGTTTTACTTATAATTTTTAGGAATTAAATAATTTAATTTATTTATGACATAATGATGATACAGTAATTACCTTGTTAATGAAATTTTAAAATAACTGATTTTATAAATATCAAAATAAATGAAATTGAGACTTCTGCTAAATTAAACTAATTTGCTAGGTTAATATGACAATTTAGGATTGATTAAATGAATTTTATTCTAAGTTATAAAATTTATATGGCATTCAAAGAAATCAAATACTAAATTGTGTCAAAATTGATATAATTGAGATTTTAAAACAAATACTATATTATTAATTTATATAATATTCCTAAAAATATAAGGATCGGAAAAAAGACATAGATAAGTTTATATATATTAATAATGAACCAATTTGGGTTTTCGTGGCTTGTTATAGTAAGTTTATTAACCATATAATATAAAAATACAAAGAGACATGGTAAAAATGTCAAACTATTTAACTATGAGTTAAATCTAAAAGATAAGTTTAATACAGTGACCAAAACCTTTATAAAACATATTGCTTTAGAGGTTTTCGACCCATACCCACCTTATCCTTGAAATAAATCATTTTTGAACCATTAGAAAATGTAAATGAATTTATTATAAAATAATATTACAATATTTTCCTAAAATGACCCTCACCTATCTTATAAAAGGGTACTTCCCCGTCTCTTAATTTCACACTTCCCAATCCATTTAGCTGGCCAAACCCTAGCCAAATATCCTCCCAACTATTGTCACTACATCCTAGATTCCTTACATTGATCAGAAATCCAACCTAAGGACCGCTTTTGATCAAATCAAAAAGTAGCACACGAAGAAGAGCTAATAATTTCACCACCATCTTTAAAATTCTTTTCTTCTTCCACGTCATCTTTATTTATTGATTCCATACCAAAATAATAACTCAAGTACCTCCTACATATATTTATGTTATTATAAATATGGTACAACCATATTTTCGATTCTATCCATCCTATAAATGACAAAGTCACCATACATGCGTATGTATGGCTTACCGTCTCCACATCGTGGTGTAGTTTGTTATTAAAAAACATCATTATTGGATGGGTATAATAATAATTATAACTGATTTAAATAAAAAATATAACATTTTAATTATTCTGTATGAATTATATACCATCCAATTTTATATGATTTCACCATCAAAAGAATCATATTGTCGCTCGTGCGTACGTACAACTTACCGTCTCCACGACGCGATGAGATGTCATCCCCCATCGTAACCATTCAAGAATAATTTTCATTTGATGATTAAAAATAATGTCTAAAGACTTGATATCATTCTCTATATGAATCAAATACATCCTATCCACAACAAACATGACTTACGTAACAACACATATAATGGAAAACAAATCTGTTAACACCTGAATTAATGATACTACTAAAATATTATTAACAAAGCAATATTAGAAGATAATATATGATATCATATTTATCTATGTGGTTCTTTTATAATTTAATAACAATTATTTAACTATTATACAAATGGTTAACATACCCTTGACTAAGGAAAAGTACCATGTAAGGTTTTTTGATCTTACTTTTATGCCCGTGAGATTCAGGCTATATTTTCCAATAATAACATTTCTGTGGTGTATATACTGCCCATGATTGTATTTTTTGAGTGATATACTTCACTTTATGGGTATTTACATAATCATTAGATGATATTTCTTTCATGGAGATTTTTTTTCTTATGTTACCAAATTGGTAACGGATTATCGAATTTCAATTTCTACTCATTGGGTTTTATGCACACTTCATCGATTACTTTTCTCCAAGATTATTTGTGAAATCACTATTTATTTACTTATGTAGTCATTTAAACTCCCCTTTGTGTGGATGTTATTTTAATACACACAATCACTGCATTGGTAAATTCTCAAGTCATCGATATAAACTTGATAAGAGTAATTTTAACTCAATTTCTATTCATTGAGTTAAAAATCCAATCCATTAGTGTTGTTTTTACAAGAATATGTGTGAAAGTCCTATGAATGATTTACACTAAATATCATATCATATTGAGTGTATTTACATTTTTCAAAAATAATTATTTCATATATTTATCCTTAACATAAGGATATGGTCTTTATAAAGGAATTCATCTCAACATACATTTCATTGAGACTTCTTTGTTGTTAAGAGCCTATTCATTCATATTTGGGGTATATATTGTACGTTGATAAAGTATATCATGAATCCCTTTATTCTCAGGATATTATAATGTTTTTATTACCTCTATTATTTATATTCAAGAACCTTTCATTTGGTTAGGAACTCTAACAAAAATATCATCTGAAATGTTTTAAAATTTTATTCTTCTAAATATTTCTCATTTATGCCCATGTTTTAAAAATGGTTTTAAGATTTTATTTACTTGGACATTAATGTTTTAAAATTTAAAATCCTTTTAAAAGTTTCAATGTTTTATGGGACACTTTGATTCAAAAATATATTTTAAACAGCTTCTTGATATATAGCGAGAATTTTAAATGCTTTCATGAAAAAGATATATTTCTCCCAAAGGTTTCTTACTGATCATTTTCAACTATGTCAACATCCTTTATGGGATATTATTCTTGATTGAGGTTGATTTATTATGATGTAAATATTTCATACTCTATTGAAGTATTTTTGATATGTTTGACTGTGTATGTGTTATTTTTATACCATTCATGGTTTATGGATAAAGTATTGGTTTTTGATAATCAAGTTTTAATATGAATACTTATGTTAGGTACAAAACTTTTAATTTGAGGAATTCATTGGCCTTAGTAAGTGACAGATGGATCCTGTTATAACTCCTCGATGCATCGGTAGGTCTCATGAGAAAAACTAGTGTCTTGGAAAAGGGCCTTGAAAAAATATTATTTGTAGTCTTGGAACAAGGCCTTGAATATGTGGTTATGAAGTATGGAATTATTAATTCTATCATTATGAAATTGGATATTGATATTGCATGTGATTATTCAACAACTAGAATATCCATGTGAATAATTAAATGGAATTATTTGATTTATCATTGCCATATTATGCGTAAGTTTATGTTTAAAAGACCTGTGTTCTAGTATTATACATTTCCATAAATGTTTATTCTTGTTTATGTCAGTTTCTGCTATATTGTAATCCTTACTGAGCATCTAAACTCACCCCTTTCTTATGTTCTATTTTTACCAGGATGAAAATTAGTATATTTCGATTAACCTGCAAGAATAGGCAAAGGGATATAGGAGTGTTCAAAAGGGACACAATGTTGTTTTTTTTATTTCATGATGTGATTTAAAACTTCTGTATTTATCTAGTACTTCTAAGGCGGCTAAACTGATCAGTCTTTCGGGACATGATTCCTTGTATCATGCCAATGTTATGTAATAATGCACTGATTCTAGGAAACTGGGGTTGGGGTATTACAATTTGTATCAGAGGAGGTTTAGTACAAACCTTGTATGCTAGATTTAGAAAAACTATGATTAGAAAACACTAACCTAAGATAGACATTGAGGATTAGTATAGTAGAACATACAAAAATTTTGGTAATGTAAATATTCTGTGGGTTTTACAAGAAATACATCCCTATCTAGATATGAGTCGGTAGAGGCATCTCTAGCACAGATGTACCTAGGAGTGAAAACTATGACAAAGAGTTTTTGGCTTGACCCGGGGTATCCTGTTACACGACAACGAGCCTTGCTACACTCTTGATTACGACAATCTCGGGGGATATGCATTGGATAATTAAAATTTTCATTACAAACTAATTAGAAGGATTTTAATATAAGATGAGAATAAATAACCTTGGTTAATCCTAAGGTATTTTAGATTGAAAATAAGGTATTATGATATTATCTAAATGATTTTATGACTCACAGTAAGCTTTCTTATGTTAGTCAATTGATGGATTCCAAGTAAGTCATAGTAACATTGACGATGATGTACAAGGTGTGAACGATGTTGGAAATGAGCAGATAAATGGAATGTTGATAGGTATAAAAGATATCATGTTCATACCAAATCAGTTTTCCAAATATACAGTCAACAACAAATATATTAACCAACTCTAGTACTCAATAAAGATAATAAAGGAGGTGAATTATAAGAGCTCTAGTAGTGGAGACCATGGAGAAATGAGTGCTCCATTTACATCATGAAGGAAATGTGGAAGGAGACACCAAGTAAAGTGTCTCAATGGAACAAATAAATGCTTTATATGTGGGAAAGAAGGACATAAAGTAATGAATTGTTGAGGAAAAATGAAGAGCACTATAGAAGAAAATAAAAATGATCCTAAGAATCCATTTACAGTCATTTTCCATAAATGTAGGGGTCTTGGGAATTACCCGAGTGAATGCCCTATTCTATATGATAACCTCTTGGTCAAGGAAGAACCTATGTGAAAATAAATGGATGGTGAAATGTTTAGAAGTATTAGTTCTCTTTGTTGATGGGATTAATTTAGAAGACTTTTCACTTGTATGTATAACCCTACAGTTTGTTATGTGAAAATGATATTTTAGGAAGAATTATCTTTTCTATTGTTGATATAGTTATAATCAACCATTTGGGTTTTATGATCCTTGAATTTAAGTAAATTAGAAGTTATTAAATTTTGGGATGAAAATGCGAGGTACGTGATAACATTTGTGGTGAAATTATGTTATGGTTATTTTGAGGAATTTATCTCATTTTGAAATTGTTATAAAACATTGTTTTTGAAAAATGACAAAATGCAGACCACGTGACAAACCGTCGTGTTAGAAAAAGCTGCGGGAATTGAACCCACGACCAGAGTGAGATTGGGATTTATCACCTACCACTGTTCAAGGTGAACTCCCTGGTTAGTGTGACTAATTATTTTTAGTTAAATGATTTTATTAATCAATAATAAGTTGATTTGGGAACTTATGTCTTATCAAATGGATATCCTTAGTACAGGAAAATGATTTGGTGATTAAGTGATAAATGTTATTTTAGAAGACGTTCACTCTGTTGGGAACACTGTATGCCTAAGGAAAATAGAATACTATGGGATTTCATTTGAAGAGTAATGGTGGACTTTTATCAATGTTTTTATTGTAGATTTATAGTGATTTGTGTTAATTATGGAAATGATTAACCCAACACAGAGAATATGGGATTAGGTTAATTACATTTAAGTATGTGACATTAAGAGTAATCTATGTTATTTGGAGATACAATTTAACGGTGAAGACTACATAATCAAATTTTTATATGTTTTGGGTTTCCATATTATTGTGGATTATATTGATGGATTTTAAAGAAAATTTTTTATTAAATGGTATTTATTGAACTTTAGGTATTGTTGGATTAATTTTAGAAATTAAGATTAGTATTTCTTTCCCTAAAAGATTATTATTTTAAGGGATCATCTGATCTTGTACTAATCATTTTGGTTTTGGGTAATCTCTAAAGGCAAGGGAAATATACAGTTTATCCTTTGTGTATCATGTGATTATCGAGAAGTTGATTCTAGCACTTCATGTGTGACCAAGTCATATTGAATACTCATTGTTTAAAAAAGTAGATGAGTTAGTGGTAAAAATTTATTAGATGAAGAAACTATACTTGAAAATTAAGTATATATATTTATGTACTTATTCAATCTCATAAATAAATTCCTCAACTTTATAAAATGGAACTTAAATAAAAAAACATTGTCCGTTAACTTTTCCTACTGGGAAACTAATGACCGTTTATTCCATCAGAAATTTTTTGTTTTCTGGTTGTTAACTTTTTCCTGATCATGTTTTCTATCTCTCAACTTCAGATTTTGACACTTATTTTATCTTCTATATCCATGTTTTTCTAAATGCAATCCTAGTATGGGTTATCTCAGGTGACCTCTGTACTTCTGTTTCATTTTTTTAAAGTGATAGTTTTATTGAATCTTTTTTTAATTTAGGACATTCAATGATGTTCCCAACACAATTTTAAAATTTAGAGGATGAATTTTCCAAATGGGGGGAAGAATGTAACACCCACAGATTTAATAGTAAGTTATTTTCTTGAAAATAATTCAATAGTTTGCGCTACACGCAACACCGAGTTCAAGCACACCCCGGCATACCAAACTAGTTGTTCATAAAGTGGTTATGAATAAAATTAACTTAATTTTGAATTTTATAAACTCCATATAATTTTAGAATCCATATTATTTTTTTCCTAGACATAATATAAGAACAAATTCATTTTTTAGATAAAACAAGTATTTTTCAAAAAATAAAATTTATCACCTTTTAATGGAGAACCCTTATAAGAACAATATTTGACCCTTTCATATATTCAATTTAATTAAATTAAATTCTTCTTTAAATTCAAGATATATAAATTTGTTTTGGATAACTTTTTGGTACTTTTCTGATAACATTCAAATTATGATGAATAGTGAAGATACTAAATTTTAATTGAAAACATCTTTTTCAATCGAAATAATTTAGTGTTAAATTATTCATTTTAATGGTTTGGATGTATAATATGATTATATTTTTATCATTTAATAAAATTTCGGTCATTATATGTAAATTCACATTAAAATTTGACATAAACACGAGTCAATATTTTGATTGGTTTTACTTATTAAAAACCCACTTTTTGGTTTTGACAAAGGGAATTAATTTTAAATTAATTAAGGAGGCTTTTATGTTTTTAATTTGGTAAAATAGAGTTTATTTTTGAATTTGGAATATCAAAATTAGATTTGGGTGAATTTTTGGTATTTTTCTAAAAAATTTCAATTTTTGATGAATAGTTAAAAATACCGCGTTATTGTTTAAAACCCAAAATTTTATCTAAATAACTATTTATTTAATTATTTAAGTCAATATAGATACATAATACCTATAAAAGTTCAATGTGATTCATTGGAGTCATTTTTATAATAAAATTTGATGTATAAAATTTTATTGAACTTTTTATAGTCTTTTACCCACCTTCTAGGAGCATTTAAAAATTTTAATAAAACATAATTTTACCACTTCTGTGAGTTGAATTACAAAAATCTAAGAGACATGATTGAAATCATCAAGTAAAATTTGGATCCATAAGATAAAAATAAATTTTGGTGAATACTAAGTTTTTTACTTTTATTTACCACAGTTAAAAGTAAATAGTGTAATTAAAGATAAAAATGATATTATAATTACCTTAACACATGTTCTAATTCTATTGGATAAGTTTAATTCGACCAATAAAAACCTTAAAAATAAAATATGATCCCCTTTGTCCCAACTGGATCATATTAGGACATTTATTGTTATTTTATTTAATGAATATATAAAAGTGTTAAATTCAAAGATTAAAAACTAAACCATTTTTGATATGGGGTTATACACAATATAAATTCGACTATAAATATTCATTATAAAGATAAAAAATTTCCGACATAATGTTAATTTATTTTTAATTTTTAGACATTAAATAATTTAATTTATTTATGACACAATGATGATTCAGTAATTACCTTATTAATGAAATATTAACATAATTGATATTATAAATATAAAAATAAATGTAAACTGAGAATTATGATGAATTACACTAATTTTATATGATAATATGACATGTAAGGAATTATTAAATAAATTTTATTCTAAGTGATAAAATTTTAATGGCTTTCAAAAAAGAAATCAAATAAAAAATATTGTTAAAATTGACATAATTATGTTTTTAAAACAAATACTATATTATTAATTTATATAATATTCTTAAAAATATAAGGATAATCCAAAAGACATATATAAGGTTATATATTTTAATAATGAACCACTTGGGGTTTTATTGTTTTGTTATCGTATGTTTATTAACCATATAATATAAATATACAAAGAGACATGGTAAATGTCAAACTATTTAACTAAGAGTTAAATCTAAAAGATAAGGTTAATATGGTGACCTAATCCAAGATAAAATCTATTTTTTGAGATTTTTTCGACCCATAACCTCTATATCCTAAAAAAAATCATTTTCGAGCAGTTAGAAACTGAAAATGACATTACAATAAAATAATATTTCGAGCTTTTCCTAAAGTGACCCTCACCTATCTTATAAAAGGGTACTTACCCATATCTTAATTTCACACCTCCAAAGCCATTTTGATCTTCCAACACCTACCCAAATATACTCCCAACTACTGTCACTACATCCTAGAGTCCTTGCATTGATAAAAATACAACCTGAATATTGTTTTCGATCAAATCAAAAGGAAACACTTGAAGAAGAGGTAATGATTTCACCACACTCTTTCATGTTTTTTTCTTCTTCCACTTCCTATTTCATGATTGATTACATACTAAAATAATAACTCTGGAACCTCATACATACTATTATGTTATTATAATAATTGTATAACTGTATTCATTATTCTATCCATCCTATAAATGACAAAGTCCCCATACGTGCGTACGTACGACTTACTGTCTCCATGTTGTGGTGTAGTTTGTTATTCAAAAACATCATTATTTAGATGGGTTTAATAATGAGTATAACTGATGTAAATAAAAAATATAACTTGTTAATGATTCTAAATATATGATATACCATCCATTTATATACTATTTCATCATCAAAATAATGATATTGTCGCTCGTCCGTACGTACGGCTTACCGTCTCCACGACACGATGAGATGTCATTCCAAATCATAACCATTAAATACTAATTTTAATTTTGTGATTAATTTTTTTTAAAGACTTAATATCATTATGTATTTGAATCAAATACATCCTATCCCCAACAAACATGACTTACGTAACAAAACATATAAATGAAAACGAATTCGTTAACACCTGAAACAATGATACTACAAAAATATTATTAACAAAGAAATATAAGAAGATCATATATGATATCATATTTATGCATGTGTTTATTGTATAATTTAATAAAAATTATTTAAACATTATTCAGGAGGTTAACGTACCCTCAACTAATTAAAAGTACAAGGTAAGGGGTTTTCATCCCACTTTTATTCCCATGAGATTCATGCATATTTTCCACTAATACCTTTTTTATGGTGTATGTACAACCCTTTATTTGATTGTTTTCATAATATAAAATAATTTATGGGTATTTACATCATCATTTGATGATCCTTCTTTCATATGGTTTATGTTTCGTATGTTACCAAATCATTAGGGGAATTTTGAATTTCAATTTCCATTCATTAAGTTTTACGCAAACTTCATTGATTGCATTACTCCAAGATTATGTCTGAAATCACAATTTATTTACTTATGTAGTAATTTCCACACCCCTTTGTGTGGATCTACTTTTGATAAACATAATCATTCCACTGATAAATTCTCAAGTCTTCGATACAAACTTGATAAGAGTAATTTTAACTCAATTCCTATTCATTGAGTTAAACATCTAAGTCATTGGTGTTGTTTTTACAATATTATGTGTGAATATCCTCTGATTGATTTACACTAAATATCAAATCATGTTGAGTGTATTTATATTTTTCTCACATAATTATGTCATTGATTTATCCTTAACCTAAGGATATTCTCTTTATAAAGGTATTCAACTCAACTTACATTCCATTGAGACTTATTTGTTGTTATGCGCCAATTAACCTTTATTTAGTGTATATACTATACTTTGTCATGGTATATAATGAATCCCTTTATTCTCATGATATTATAATTTTTTTATTACCTCTATTATTCTTATTCAAGTGTCTCTCATTTGGTTGGAAACTCTAAATAAAATATCTTTTGAAATGTTTTATAAATTTATTCTTCTAAATCACTCTTATTAATGTCCATGTTTTAAAAATGGTTTTATGGTTCTATTTATATGGGAATTAATGTTTTAAAATTGAAAATCTTTTTAAATGTTTGAAATTGGTATGGGAAACTTTGAATCAAAAAACATTTTTAAATAGCTTCTTTATAAATAGTGAGACCTTCGGGCCACCTCAAGGCCTTCGTGCCACTATTAGTGCAGATGAAAACCATACAAACTACAATGAACAAGCTATATAGGAGGATGAACAGGGGGATTTCAACATATAAGAATCTAAATGTATTAGAAGAATGAGAGGGTATGACACCAGCCATCGGGATAAGCCTGTGCATTCATGGGATAGCCTAGACGAACAAACATGTGAAGGCGGAGAGCTGATTTAATGATGAAGATGCTGGGAGGAGAAGTTCCAAGAAGTTAGTATGGGTTGTTTGTTATGTTTAAAGCCTAGAGGCAATGAATTACTATAAGGATTATAGGTCCATGTAATACCTATTCCTATGAGCATTGTAAGGGTTCCAACTCACCCCTTGAAAGGTGGATTATCAAAAATCAATAAATCAAATGAAGGCCTTCGGGTCATTAGATAGATGGAAGATCCTTTACGAGATATTATTCATAATTGAGGTTGATTTATTGTGATCCAAATATTTCATACTTTATTGAAGGATTTGTGATATGTTTGACTGTGGATGTGTTATTTTTATACCATTCATGGTTTAGGGATAAAGTATTGAAATTTCATATGCTAGTTTTAATACTAATGTTTATGTTATGTTTAATCCTATTCATATGAGGAATGAATTGGACTTAGTAAGTGATGGGTGGAGCCCTCTAGAGCTCCTCAATGCATCAGTAGGTCTCATGAGGCAAACTAGTGTCTTAGAATAAGGCCTTGACAAAATCCTCTTTGTAGTCTTGGCACAAGGCTTTGACTACATGGTTATGATGTCTGGCATTATGCATCCTATCATTATGAAATTGGTTATTGATATAAAATGTGACTATTCGACTAGTAGAATATCCATGTGAATACGTAAATGTCATTTATTGATTTATCTTTTCCATATTATGGTGAAGTATAAGTTAAAAGGCTTATGTTTCAGTCTTATACATTTCCTTAAATGTTTATTCTTATTTATGAATGTTTCTGCTATATTGTTATACTTATTGAGAATCTGATCTCACCCCTTTCTTATGTATTATTTTTCCCAGGATGAAAAGAAGTAAATTAAAATTATCCTATAGGAATAGGTTAAGGTATATAAGAGTGTTGAAATGGGAAAAAATTTTGTTTTTTGTATTTCATAATGTAATGTAAAACATATGTATGTATATAGTACTTCCAAGGCTACTAAACTTATCGGTCATTCGATACATGATTCCTTGAATCAAGCTAATTTTATGTAATAATGCACTGATTCTAGGTAACTGGGGTTTGGGCATTACAAAAACTAGTTTCACATTATATATCAATCACATCAACTTGTTTCTCAAATAGGATCAAGCACATCAACTTGTTTCCCAAATAAGATCAAGTTTGTTCCCAATAGTGGTTCAAGCACATTGGCTTGTTCCTCAGTGTTGTCTCATGAGATATAACATTTACCCAATTCCTTGGAGGGATATATAATTATATAACCCCACCACATAAATAAAAATATTCATATGTGTTTCAAAAGATCACAAAAAATTCATCATATCAATGCTCTTGTAAAGGAAATGGGGTCCATAAACTTTTCATCATTTCATCATAGCATAACCCATGGAAAATAAATAAGTTTCAAAAATAATTATCATCATATTATTAAACCATATAGATAAATAATAAGTGAGGTTTCATTTGATAATATAACCAATAAAACATAATAATCCTGAAATGAATTTATCATATAAGATAATTTCATTAAAAGATTATTTGGAATATTTCATGAGGAAGATACACTTTTCACTTTGAAATCACTAATTTAAATTCAAAAAAATTACCAAATATTAAGGGGATAATTTTCATTAAAAATAACCTTGAAAAATTATAAAGTAAGCTTCAAATCATTGAGTGGTCTTTACTATAGGAAAGTATGTTCATGCCGTATAAGTTAAAAGAAAAAAAATTCCTTTCATAATTTTCGAAAAATTCAAAAATTACATTGCGTTGAAAATAAAAAGAAGTTTAATTATAATTTTTTTTAAAAAAATTGATCATTGGTATAAATGGATTTATAAAGTAATAATGTAATATTATAAATATTCTTGAAAACACTTTTAGAAATCATGGATATAAAAGAAAACTAATTTCTATTCAAAGAATGAAATAAAGTAGGTTTTACTTAAAAACATTATTTCAGTCTATTGAGTTATTAAATGGAGGAAGAAAATTTAATATGAAATAATAACCAAAGTATAATTAAATTTATTATATTTTTGATAGGTAGATCATGAAATTTCATCACCAAAAAAATAATCTTAACTAATCTTCATAAATAATGATATTGTAACATAAAAAACACACCACATTAGTAACATCAGAATTATAAGAACCATAAAATAATGACATCAAATGAAAAATTAAATATTAATAATAAGAATAAATTAATGATGTTAAATTTCTGTTGGAATTTATTATTCCTCATAAATAATATAAGTGTATAACAAAAAATATGTCTCAAAGAAGACAATTTGAGATGATAAACCATTACATCAGGTCTGGATTCCTTCATATGTCTTTGAAACTCTTTTATAATAAATATAATTTTATTATACATATCTTAAAAACATAATAATATACATCATACCATATAAGATTTATTTAGAACATTTTCACCTATTAATTATCAATTCTTTACTAATAACTATTTTTCATTTGATAACTTCTTCGTTTTGCATGTCTGTTTTGGTTTGGTAGTTTTATTCCTTTTACATTGATCATGATTAAATCATATAAATAATTTTTATAATTTTAGAAGAAAAATATATATTAATTATATACGTATTTATATTTCCCTAGAAATGTAGATACATAAAAATGGATTACACCGTTCACAGAGATGGTATGTCGTAGATATAGATGAATGTGGTAACCATTTTTTGTAGAATATAATAAATGACAGAAAAATATTAATTAACATATATTGAATAATTATAAAATTAAATATATCATATATATTTATAAAATCAATTCTTATAACTATCTATTTCAAAATAAATTAAAAAACATATCATTTCACTATGTAGAGGATGTAGTCCACACATATGCATGAGCGACGTTGTAATTTTCCAATAGATTATAGTGTTAGAAGGTATATGTGATATTATAATTCCAAAAGTATAATTATATGATAAATAAAATATATAATTCTTAAATCCATCATTATATCTAGTCATTTGAGGTAGATATGGAAAAAAATTACATTGGTTCGTGAGGCAATAGCCTTCCGTACACATAATCGACAATTTGGTTTACCGTTTAATGGATGAGGAGATATATATAGGTAATTACATTAACATAATAAAAAATAAGTATATTAAAGGTAAAAATTTAATTATTTTATCATATTTTAAGAATATTTGACATAGGTATTATAAAAAATAAAATGAAAATCCTCAATTAAGAATGATACTTATTTATTAGACAACCTTTTACAGTTTATACATAAATACTTACTAGGACTATTTTCTGATCAAACTAGTTAATATAGGTCATGTGGAGGGATGTAATTAAGTTATTTGATAAGTTATTATATGATCCAAATTTTATTTATGTGTGGAGAGGAGATGAGATTCGGTTCCCTCTTATAATATAGGTGAGTGGCACACTTATATTTTTTCAAAATTTTAGAATAATATAGAGTCACATTTTAAGAAACTAGCCACAAAATGGATCATATTATAAGGTAATGAGGTTAAGGTAGTAATATAATCTACCATTGGGGTTATATAATGTTTTTTTTCATTTTAACCCTTATCATTTTGGTTTAACCCCTTGTAAAATTGTTTTAACCTTAACTGTGGTAACATATTGTTTTACTATTTTTACTATTAATTATGATAAATAATTAAGGTGTAATTATTATCTAATGTTAATTAATATTATTTCAAATATGGAATCCGTTTTACCAAATTAAATTGATATAATAGGTGTAATTTAAATGAAAATTAAATCTTCAAACATGTCGAAAAGAGTTTTTCCAAAGAAGGTTTTTTCTTAAGTATAAAATGTTTTTATATAAAAATTCAAAATATAATTTATTAAAATTATCTAAATTATATTAATAATATCATAATTTAACTAATTTTACTTTTAAACCATTTTAAAAAAAATTATCTTTCTTAATTCTCTAAATGTGAATGAAAAGTTTAATAAAAATTCATATTTTTAAATATTCATTGAAAAATTTATAATTTCATAAAATTATAGAAAAATCACTATAAGATACATTTTAAATTATGATATCAAAAAAAAATTATTTTTTCAAATATATTTTCTAATATTGAATAAAATAAATTTTAATGTAAGTTCATAAAACATGAGAAAACAACTTGTTAGAAAAAAAATACATTTTTATGCATAAAAACGATTTATTCTTATCCCAAGCATATGAAAACATTAGACGAATATTAAAATTTTGATTTAATATATATTATAAATATATATTTCATGTAAATCATTCACAAATCGTGACTAATATAATTTATTAATATAAAAACACATTATGCATATAAAAATATTTTTCCAAGAAAAAACATTTCTTTTACTTTGAATTGATTTTTATTTACATTTCTAATAAATTGCAAACCAATGATTTTATTTTATAATTTCTAAATAAAAAATTTATTATTATATATTTATTCATATTCGTTTTCCAAAATCTAACATCTTGGTGATAAATGTCACATTATATAACAATATTTTGATAATATATTGCTGTTCATTTAAACTTGTTGTTTCATATAATGCAAGCAATCAATGAAAATAAATTTATTTAAAAAAACAATTCCTAAAATATAGGCGTGTTACATTATACCTCCATTAAAATGAGTTTCACCCTAAAAATTATTTCACTTTAATTCATATGTATAAGGATACTTCTACCTCATTATATCATCAATTTCCAATATAACTTAATCAAATTGGTGGTTTCATCACAAAACATTGACTAGGTGAGTTTCCTTATTTTATATAACCTGATCCCTACAATCCAAAACTCCATTGGTTTTTCCTAATAATATTTATCTTTATTTTGTGGTATGACCCTTGAATTTAGTACATGTTAAGGCACAATTTTGTAGTTCCTCGCAAGAGAAACATGGAACACATCATGAACTAGAGAGAGGTTCAAAGGGATTTCTAAAGGATACGCTACCATCCTGACTCAATAAAGAATGTGAAAGGGGAAAATTTACCTAGGTCTCAAAAATTCCTTTCTTCATGAATCGCATAACCTTAATATATGGTTAAATTAATAGAAAAAAATTCTCAGTAACATAAAATTCCAGCTCACACTCATGATATCCAATATAACTTTTCTATTGACTTTGATCTTACATAAATTGTTATTGAATTGATCTAGCCTTATCTTCTATTTCATTAGCTATGTTAGGATCATATAACAATATTTCTCCTACTTCATTCCCTCATGTTCGATTTGTACACTTCCTTTTATTTCTCATACAAGATCAATGTATGACTGAGAGGGGTGGTAATTAGTGATATCTATTTCTTTAAGTTTCATTTCTTTTGAAACAAACTTCACCTCCTATTAACGTTTTTATCTTTTATGAAAACAAAATAATCACTCACCCATAAGAACACAAGTATTTATGAGGTTCACTTGTCAGAAAGTGTTTCTTTATCCATGGGATTGTTTTGAATCAATTAAATACCACATAGTCCACTACAAACGAATACTTTTATGTGGATACTATATGTAGGATATACCAATACAATTGTGTGGAACCACAATTAGTACAATATTTAATGTGATTCATTTTTCCAAACTGATCTAACATATGTTTTTATAACATGTACTGAAACCATCACCAACCAGTAAAAAATAAGTTACTTTTATTTGAATCAACTTCCACTTTTTTTTAACTATTAAAACAATTATTTATGTTCCTACCCAGTAGAAGGTAAGAACTTCTCGGAACAAAAATATAGACAGATGGATCAGTATGATTCTGCAATTTTATTTCTCCTTCCAGAATTATAACTCTTTCAGAATACTGGTGAAAAATTATAACCTTCTTCCATCATTTCTCAGAAATCTTCATCTGATTTCTTGGTCTGATCTAGTAACTGTTATAACTCTCTTTCCTCACACATCATCTATCAGTTAGACTTCCTCAAGAATTATCTTTATAAAAACCACTTCTCTCTAAAACATTCAATGCATCCCACTTCTATCTTCAGACATGAAAAATACATGTGATAAAAAGTAAAATGTACTTCCTATAATATATAGGTCCAACAAAAGTGTTTTGGGTGAGATTCTAAAAATGTTTTCCCACTTAAGTAAATTTACTTCACTTCAAATTTCATATGTATTTATACATAATCATTCACTTATTTAGATCCTCTCAAATCATGTTGATTCTTCTCTAACATTTTGGAAACTTCTCACAATTTCAATCAGCTTTCTAATTTCTAATAATTCTTCATTTTGATGCCAATTATCATTCCGATTTATTTGTTATGATGAAAAATATTCAGAAATGATGTATTCTCATTATTATTTTCTATACCACCTATAAAACAAAAAACTTTTCGAAGTGTTTTACCACTTGAAGGAAAACAACTTCAAAACCATTCTTCCATAAAAATAGTTGCGCCTTTTTTTAGACTTCCATTTATTTTTATTTCCATAAATATTTTCATAACTTCTACTTTTACCAAAACCCCCTTAGGAAACCCTTTAAAAAAATATTCTAACAAATATCTTTTTAATCTAATATTTTGACAATGATACTTATTCTAATGAAGTGTCAATGTCATCATGAATCTGATGGATCGATCGCTTTTTCTATCTAAGGATTAAGTTTAAATTCCATTCCAATGAGTCTAGTATTAGTTGTAAAACAAAAAATTAATTTCATCATGACCCACTAGAAAACAAATCAATGATTCATTTTTTCTTGAGCTAACTCTATTATAATTCAACCTGATGAAAATGGTTGACCACATTATTGATCATCATCATGTTTCCTGGTCCAAACCACTCCCCATTCTTCACTTATTCAATGGTCCCAAAACCACCACTTATATCTATTTTCCCATAAAATAATTTCACTTCTATTGATTCTCACACCGATGGTCTTAGATTAGAAAATTTTTACTCTATATACATTCTTATTCCACATGCATCTTCTAGTAATCATGACTTCTACGTGACTTTGATAACTTTAAAATTAGCATAGAATCATATGACTTACATTTTAATGTTATATTAATTTCAATACTTTGAAAAACATTAGTCATTTCGTCCAAACCTCAAACAGAATTTAAAAACATTTTCTACCCCTATCCATCATAATTATTGCATTAGAAGTATATTATATCACTTATGATTTATGAGAACTCCAAGATCAGAAAATAATATTTAGAGTTGGTATGGATAATTTTAAAATCCAATAAATATTCACATATTAATCAAAAAATTCTTTCTGGACACAATGTGAGTATGAAAATCACTATTCTTCACAAACCATCATTAGAATAGATAACCAAAATATAGGAACTTTATTTTCAATAAGTGTCAAATTTTCTTAGCACTTTTCAACCCTTCTTTATTTTCTGATTACTTTTCAACCTTTCATTATTTTGTTCTCATCACCAAAACTTTCATGGTAATGTGATTTCATTTTCATTTTTGATTAGTTTTCAACCATTCATTCTTTTTTGATTACCTTTCAGCCTTACATTATTTTCATATAATCACTAAAACATACAATGTAACGTTATTTCCTTCCCTTGAAAAAAGTCAAACAATTAACACAGACTTATATCATCCAAAAACAATCTTAAAAAAACATGTTCCCAAAATTCTCCCCCTTTATATTTTGTTATCAACCATTGTTAATTAATAAATCTACTACGTATCCTCAAGATATGGATCATTAATCAACAATTATAAGCCTATGTGAGATATTTCATTGTAAGAAAAAAGAATCATTGATAGTAAAACCATGCTATCAAAATGTTGTGACTTGACGAACTCATTCATCTTTACACCTTTACTACACACATTACTTCACTTCTTCCATTTACCTATAAAAAACATTTCCTACATCCTCTCCAATAAAATATTAGATTAGTTTAAAAACTTACATACTGATTTCATATATTACCAACAACTCCCCATATATACATGATTCCTTAAAAGGATTAGAACATATTAATGGATATATTTATGAATCAATTCTCCACCTTGAAAACACTATCCAATGAAAACATGAGATAGGGGGGAAAATTCCTCTATCTTGATGAGAAAGAGGTTGGACACCCATGTTCAACTTCAGCATGAAAAATTCTTCCTTCGGTAATGTTTTTGAAGATGTTAGTAACTTTATCCAATATGGGAACATACACAAACTTAAATTAATTATTCTACACATGCTCTTTGATAAAGTGGTATTTGATATTTTAATGTTGTGAATGAGAATGTTGTACTACGTTTCTTCAATGGTTAATGTCACTTGGATTATCGCAACCCAATAGCAAGGGTAACATCACATCAACAAGTAAATCTTCTGACATAGTCTTTATCAACAAGAGTTTTGTGAAAACTTAAGTGGTAGGAACTAACTATTCTTATCCATGCTAACAGTTATTGATTTTTTTCTTAGTATGTCAGCTTTCAAAAACATTCCCTGGGAAGAAAAATCCACAATATGTGGATCATCTAGCTTCAATACTTCTTTCCCTTTTAGTATCTGAATACCAAAACAAGTCAATTATTTTTGACCTATCATATCTGATTCTGAAATCTGTTATTCATTTAATGTATCTGTGAATTAGTTTTTTAGAAAATAAGTGTGAATTTGTTTTGAAGATTTTGGAATCATTCATATAAAGGAACAACATAAAAATTTATCTTCTTATCAAATACAAAAAAATTACAACCATCTTCCAAAACTCTTTAGAGTCAACTTCTTTACCTTATAAAACTTAAGTAAACTTCGGTCCCACTGAAATTGGTTCGAAAACTGATTTCAAATTTTCTATTCTAGACTTTTTAATAATTTACTTATCATATTTATCTTGAGAATGAAATTTATGTTTCTTGTTTAGTTTGATTTGTAACTAAAGTAATTATTTAATTTCACCCAACATTGACATCCCAAACAAAATTTTCATCTCTTCAAAAATTCCTTCACAAGTGATATCAAAATTCTTAGTAATGATAATTCCATCAACATAAACAATTAAAATGAGAGAAAATTCCTCAAAATCATTCAAGTACATATTACTATCAAAACTTCTTTTTTAAAACTCAACTTTCTTTAGAAGGTATCCAATTTGGAAAACCAAGACGTTTGATCTTTATTTAGACCATACCAGGATTTCTTCAATATACACATATAAAATTCATTCTTCCCAACAGAATATATACATAGTTTTTCAATATAAACATCCTCATCATGTTCACAATTCAAAAATTCTGACTTCACATCAATCCGAAAAATTTAGTTACTTCGTTGTTCAAAAATAGCATGAAAAAAAATCCAATTTTCTCCAACATTTACACAATAGAAAATGTTATATCATAATCAATTACTTCAATTTGTGAGTATCATTTACACACCAATCTTACATTGTTTCTTATCACTACACCATCTTCACCGAAATTTTCTAGAAAACCCACCTCATACCAGTAATAATTTTTCTATTTGGTTTAGGTACAAATTGCATGTATCATTCTTTTCAATTTGATCTACGTCATTATTATAATAGACTATAAATTTTATCGTATGTTTCTCTTAAATACTCTATATTTATTAAATAGCCTATATTCCATGAAGTAATAAGTCTTTTTGAAACAACACATAGTTATTTATAAGAGAATGTCATAACCTAGCCGTTAAACATAAATTTTACGCTTCTGGGTTTTGAATTTCAAAAAACTGTCCTCTACAGTTGTGATAAGTAGCTTATTTGGAGTCTAATAAAACCAAATTTTTTGTGAACAGTAATATACCCTTATGAATATTAATATGACCCTTATAAATACTAAATCCGATCATTATTTTATTTTATTAATGTTATAAGGTAATGTGATGTTGAATAGTTTTTAAAGGTGTTAAAAATGAGTTATAGATTTAAATTTTTTTTGAATAAATTATGATTTTATTTAAAAATTATATAAATAATTTTTAAAAACATATTTTGAAAAAATGATGTTTATTTTTGAATTATTCACATTAAAAAATGGTAAGGGGGAATTTTTGGATTTTTCTGAAATTCATAAATCTTTTATGAACAGTAAATACGATAAATTATGATAAATGATAAATAATTATTTTAATATATTATATGTGATGAAATTATGATGTAATACCACTTGGTTAGAAATTTAATTTAATTATTACTACTTGGGGTCACATTAATCATGGTTGTTCATAGTCTTGAGAAAAAATATTAAAATACAACTATCATTCCCCCTTCCTCCGACACCACTCAAGCTTTGAGCATTACCTATTTTATTCCTAATAAACATCCAAAGGCCACCCCCCCTCATCCAAGACCTTCTGGTCTCACCAAAAGGCCAAAAAACCAAGGCTTTAAAGAGATTATCATGAGGAGTACTCAAGAGATGAATCTCTCTTCATTTTTCTTTCAACTTCTTTTACAAGTTCCATTTTTTGTGGCTCTCTCTTAAACTCACCTCATGAAAATGCTATGATAATTTTAGTTCCTTATATAAGATATAGTTTTATTATTATAATTGAATATTTCATCATCTTTTCTCTTTTACCCTCCACATATACTAAAAATTAAATTACCGTCTGAGATTTATTAATTTATCACATTCATGGACGTCGAATTTTCAATTTCTATTAAAATATTCACAACTATTCATTAATAATTTTTAATGGTTGAAACAGATCATAATATATGTATTTTATCTTATAAAATTCTCTAGAATCCATACACATTCATAATATAAAATAATAATAATAAACAAGTTCATTGTGCACTAAACCGCAATGTTATTTCAAGCATTTATCACAAAATTTTATCTAATGAGTCATACTATGGGTATATAAAATATATCATTATAAGATCATTTATATCTATTTAATGTAACTAATAATATATATTAAAAATTCTATAAGTTTTACTGCATTTCAAATGAACTTCCATTCATGAATACAAGTTAACTGATAATGAAAACGAAGGAAGAAAATGCTTCCAAAACAAAAAAAACCCTTTTAAAACCATAAAAGTGGAAATGAATGAACATAATAAGGTTATAATTAGTAAATTACATGTAGAATAGGATATGGAATTTCTAACTAATGATAATAAATATGATTATTTAGGTCTTTATGATTAATCAAGAACACCTTTGGGCATATGGTTAGGGGTTTCTCACATCACTTTTATTTCTGTGAGATTTCCATTGTTCGCCTCTTATTTATCATATTTAGTGTATGTTTACTTTCATTGGATATATAATATCATGATTTTTTGATATTAATGGTATTCAGTGATTCGCTTGATGATTAATAACATTATTGATTACAATATTGGAAGGGACTGTGTTTCAGTTTCCATTTCATTGTGATTTAATGGGTATTCTGCACCTAACCAATCTTATGTGGTTTACCTACATCCCCCATGAGATAATTTTTCATTTTAACATGTAAATATATCATATATCTATATTCTGTTTTCATAGATATGCTTAGTTTCTTAATCCATATACCCATTTACATAAGATCTTTATTTGTGATGTTGTTTTAACTATGGAAATATTAATGAATCTGTATCCTCTACTCTATGCAGATACTATGAAGGAATATTTTAATTGTATTAAATATATGTATAAATAATTATTTGGACTTCCAGTGATGGGAGGGTCTCAATATATCCCCTCTATACATCGACAGGTCTCATGAGAAAAATCGGTTTGAGAAAAATCATTAGAGTTTGTTTCCAAAATAGAATCAGACGGGTATCTACACACATACATAAATCGTTTCGATGGTATAGTTGTATCATGTTCTAGATACATAATGTCAAATTAATAAGAATTATCATTAATCATTTTCATTTATTACTATCCATGGGGATTTCACAATGACAAAATCGACAGATGCAGTTTGATTCTCAGTTTATTAATGGTGTGTATTTTTCATTTATTCACCATGCCATACTGAATATAAAAATTTGTTTATGATTTATTTATTGTTCATTATGATTCAGATATTTTTTACCCTTACTAATCATTTGATCTATCCCCTTTCATTTGTTTACCTTAAATAGATTTTGAGGAGGAGACCATTTTTCAGGTTCTCATCGATGGAATTTATTATTTTTTGTTTTATATTGTAATTTGATAACTTTACCAATGTAATCTGAGTTACATGTATGTATATATTTTCTTCAACACTACTAAACTGATGATTCATTCAAGATTTCATTCCTTTTAATAATGAAAATTTATAAGTAATTCACTGAATCTAGGCATCTGGGGTAAGGTTGTTACAGTTGGTATCAAATGATGTTTAGCAAAAACTATGGAAACTAGATTTAGGAAACATAGATTAGAGGACATAAGAAAAAGATAGACTTTGAGGATAATCATATAAGAACATCCAGTAATTTTGGTAAAGTAGAGATTATTTGGGTCTTCCTAGAAAATACATCCCTTTCTCGATACTACAAGTGTACATGGTTATGGATAAGATGTATCATGGAGTTACAACTCTGAAAAGGAGTTTTGGGCTTGGCCTTGGGTATCCTAGTATATGAAAACGTCCCTTAATGTGAACATAGTTAGTAGCTCATGGGGGATATGCATAGGATAATTCAAATTTTATTTACAAACCATTATAAAGGATCTAAAAGTAAATAGAAATAATTTTTACGATTATGAGATTCGTTGTGCATAGTTTTTTAGATAAAGTGTTTTATAGTTCGAAATTATGAATTATGAACTAATTTAGTATATTTCATTATTTTGTGAAGGCACCTAATAGAAGAAGGGGAATAAATACCAACAGACAGTGTAGTGATTTCCCCACTAATATATTCAAAATTTTTAATGCTGGATAAGATCAGATCATTACAATTTTTGGACAACATACTAAAGCTGTGACAAATAACCATGTTGCACCTATAATGTATCATTTCATGTAGTATAATCCCTCATATTTTTGTGGGACTACTAACATGGTGGTATCTGAGGAGTGGATCAGGTACCCTGAAAATATATTTTTGGCATTAAGGTGCAATGAAAATTAAAATGTAGTATTGGAATTATATTTCCCCATGGGTGATGGTGATCGATGGTGGTTCCTAATCAAGAATACCACAGAGGAAGAATAAATAGAAAATATGGAATGGAGAAATTTTAAGGAAATACTCTTCAACAAATATTTCCCTCGTGAACAGCGAAATGATATGAAGAGGAAATTATGTACCCTAAAAAAGGGAAGAATAGAGTGTTGTGGATTATGAGGCTACCTTCAAAAGATTATCCATGTTTTCTATAGATTATTTACATGATTCAGAAGGATAGATTGTTCATTTCTTTGATAGTCTTATGTCAATTCATCAAAGGGAATTGGCTTCTCAAACATTTTCATCATGTGATGAAATTTTATTATGGTCCATCAAAATAGAGAAGGAATTTTCTAGATCAATATTTTTCTAGGGAAACAATGTTAAGAAGAAGAATTATAATAACCCTGGAAAGGATGAGGTGCCAATGAAGAAAAAGGGAAGGTATAAATTTCCATTATGCGAGAACTGCAGAAATAATCCTCCTCAGAAATGCTTTAATGACATTGGAGTTTTCTAAAAGTGTAGAGAAAAGGAACATTGATCTAGTGAATTCAAGGGGATGTGAAAAGTCAATTATGTTCAATACTAAAATTGTAGAGAGATGAGACACTATTAAAATGAGTGTGCTATACACCAAGGAATCTTGCCTCATAAATGGCCACGAGAGGAAGGGAATTCTTATGTGATTAAAACCATAGAGGATGAAGTTGCTAATGATGTGGTATCAGTTTTTTTAATTGTTTCCTCCAACATATCCAATGCTTTTTTTGATTCTGTATCATTACATAACTCTATGTCATCCTAGTTTTCTAATAAAATCAGTCACGTCCAATTTGGTTTAATAATGGAGTTATAAGTCAAGACTGCTAGGGGATGTATCATTACAACAACGATGCGTCGATGAGTCCCCCTCATGACACATAAACATGTTTTAGTTTATAACATTATCATCATACCATTGATTTACTTTGAAATATTTCTCAGTATGAATTAGATATAAAATTATGATGTTAAGATCTATTGAAAGAAGATGTAAGTTACAAATTTTGAGAATGGTGTAGAATCCCTTATCTTTAGAGCAGAAACCTCACCATCTGATTCTTACCTAGATCCACCACCTATAGTTCTATTGAATTAAATTCTTGGTGATGAATAGAACACAATATCTATAGGTGAGGAATGAAATATTTAAATTGAAGATGTTCCTATTGTGCAAGAACACACTGATGTATTTCTAATGGATTTACCTAGATATCCTCCAGAGTAAGAAGTTGAGTTCTCAATTGATTTAATTATGGGTACAAAAAGTATAAAAAATACTCCCTATTGAATTACCAATGTGTAATTAGTGGAGATAAATAAAAAATTATAGGAATTGAGTGAAAATGGTTTATTTTACGTTGGGTTTATCTATGGGGATCCCATGTCCTCTTTGTCAAGAAGAAAGATGGATTCACATGGCTATACATTGACTATAGGGAAATCAGATATAATACAATAAAGAACAAGTATACTTTATAATGAATTGAAGATTTATTTGATAAAATTCATAGAGCCCACTATTTTTGAATAATAACCTTCGATCTGGATATCATCAGTTGTGTGGGAGGAAAGAATATATTCCATAGACAACATCTCGAACTAGTTATGGGCATTATAAGTTTACAGTAATGCCTTTTGGATGGAATAATTCACCATATGTTTTCATGGTTCTAATTAATAGAGTTTTCAAGGAATATATTGATTACTTTATTGTGTTATTTATCAATGATTTCATAGTATAATTCAAAATCTACGAAGATAATGAGAATCACTTGATGATTATTTTAAAAAATCATAGATGAATTGAGTTATTTTGGATGTTTAACAAGTGTGAATTTTGGAATCAATAAGTTTATTTTTTTGGCCATATTGTCTATAAAGATGGAATATTAGATGATACTATGAATACAATGGAAATCCAAGAATGAAACATTCCAAGAACATAACTGAGGTACGTAGTTTTATTTTCTTAGCTGGTTACTATCGTCATTTCATCTAGAATTTCACTAGACTGGATAACCCACTAACCAAGATCACAGTTAAAGGGTTTAAGTTTGTATGGAGAATAGAATGTACAGAATTATTTGAAGAATTGAAAAGAAGATTATCCAATGCTCCAAATTTGACTCTTCCATCAAGAAGTGATGGATTTTTGATATACCATGATGCATCAAAGAGTTGACTGGGATTCATATTTATGAAAAATGATAATTTTATTTCTTATGCATAATGGTAGTTGAAGACTCATGAGAAAAATTATCTAACTAACAATCTCAAATTATCAACTGTATTTTTTTCTCTAAAAGTATGTAGACATTATGCATATGGTGAAAGATGTGATATATATACACATAAAAAGAGTTTGACATATATTTTTAAACTGAAAGAACTCAATATGAGGAAAAGGAGATGACTTCAGTTACTCAAAGAAAATGATTTCTTAATACACTACCACCTAGGAAAGTAAAATCGGGAGGAAGATGAATTAAGAAGGATAGATCATGGACTTCTAACCCAAATGAGGATTGAGTGAGATCATATATTCATGGATCTACTAAATATGAACATGGGAATTTTTATAGAAGGGGAAAGGTATTTTTTCTATAAAATTATTGTTAAACCATCATTACTATAGAAGAAAAAATGATATCAATAAAATGATGACAATAATCAAAAGAAAATTAAATCGGTTAACGATGGAAGATTGGAAGACTTTGTGTATGTTGATGGAGTTATGAAATTTTGATAAGGTTATGTGTTCCTTTAGTACCTGAGTTAAGAAGGAACTATTAGACAATTCTAAAAGCTCAAATTTCTCAATAAACCATGGTTTCACTAAGATGTATAAAGATCTGAATGAACATTTTTGGTGGGATAAAATGAAGCAAGACATTGCTAACTATGTTTCAAGGATTCTAGTTTGTCAATAAGTGAAGGTCGAGAGACAACATCCTAGAGGGGTCATGCAAGATCTACCTCTTCCTATTTGTAAGTGTGATGACATTATGATGGATTTTGTCATAGGAATACCAAGGAAACGTAGAAAGCAATGATTCAATATGGGTAATTGTTGATCGTCTCAAAAAATAATCCCATTTCCTTGTTATAGGAGAGGATTTACCATTTGAGCCCATGACAATACATTACATTAATTAATTTTTAAGACTTCATGGTCACCTGTGTCGATTTTGTTCACTCAATATCCCAAGTTTACATCAAAATTATGGAAAATTACCTATAAGGATTTAGATACTCAACATCATATGAGTTTTTCTTATCTCCCCCAAACCGACAGACAGTCTGAAATGACTATTCAAACACTGTAAGACAGGTTGAGATCATTCTCTCTTAACCTTAAAGGTAGGTGGGATCAAAACTTTTCTTTATTGGAATTTGGCATCAATAATATTTTCCATTCTAGAATTCAAATGGTGGTATAAGAAGAATTGTATGGTAAGACCTTTCAAACTCCAACTTTTTAGTATGATGTTGGAGAGAAGAAAATTATTGGTCCACAACTTATCTAAGAGAAAACCACAAAGGTAAAGAAAATTTTGTCTCATATTAAAGAATTCAAATATTGGAAAATGAGTTATGTTGACAACTGAAGAATGGATTTGGAATTTCACGATTGAGATCTTTTCTTTCTAAAATGATCTCTGTAGAAGGGTGTCTTATGGTTTTCTAAAAAAAGGAAACAGATCACGAGGTACATCGGACCATTTGAAATTCTGGAATAGATCAGAGCTATAGCTTACAATTTTGTGAAGCCACCAAGTCTCTCCAAAGTTCATAATGTGTTCCATGTGTCATTGTTAAAGAAATACATGCCAGATCCAAATCATGTACTAACCTAGGAAGAAATATAGCTAGAACAAAAATTTTCATACTCTGAAGAGCCTATCAAGATTCATGACACAAGGGAGCATGTATTGTGAAATCAGACAACTCAATTGTAACAGTTGGATGTTTTTATGAAATATTTTATTTTAATAATTTTTATTCTTCTTTAGGTTTCTTTGCAAATAATCATGATTTTCAATTAACTGCATGATTACCAAAATATAAAGTTACCATTATAGCCTAGACGTTAGGTTGGTGGTAATAATTATAACTAAATTATGAAAATGGATTATGAATTCAATTACAATTAATTATTTATGAAAAATATAAATCAATTAGATATTTGTATTTTTTTAAGTGAATTATATTTGGTAATGTTATTAATGAGATATGTGTTATAGACTTAATAAAATATTTTTTTGATAGTCATTAAATGGATATTTATGTCATAGGGAATGAATAAAACCCAATTTTATGTATAAGAACCAATTTTTTTAAAAGGTTAATTTTTACCTTTGAATGGGGGACCCATTTTAAATTAAGATTTTGGAAAATTGAAAACTTCTATATGAAAAAATAATCAGTTTATTTTGAATAGGGATATAAAATTTTCTTTGGATAATTTTCTGACATTTTTCTGATAACTTTCACGTTATGATGAATAGTAAAAACATGCTAAATTTTAATTAAAGAATTTTTTTTCATCAAGATAATTTATAAGGTTAAATTAAAATATTTAATGGTTTGAAAGTGTAAATATAATATATTTTTACCATTTAAAATAATTACTATCATTATCATTATGTTTACATTGAATTCATAGGTAAAAATATTTCAATCTTTTGCAATGTTTTGGCTTTTAAAACCCATTTTCTCATTTCAACAACAAGAATAATTTTTAAATTAATTATGGAAAATTATGTGTTTTGAATTTGGAAAAATGGATTCCATATTTAAAATTAGAAGTTCCAATTTGTGTGAATAGGTTCCTTTTATTTGTGGACATTACCAATAATAACTTTAGTAATTATTTTATTTACCATGGTTAGAGGGTAAATCTTGTAAATAATGGTAATCAAATAATACTTTAATAATATAATACTACAACAAAATGTGTAATAATCCTATTGGATAAAATATTTCTGACCATGGGCTTCCTTTGGTAGATTTTGGGACCCCATGGATTCACATGGATGTAAAAATGATGTTTTCTATGAAATAATTTAATGTAATGATAATTATAACCAGAACATATATCTTTTACTAAATCAATTTTAATATAAGGTTATATAACTGATATCTATTATTATAAATAGTCATTATAAAGATAAAAAAATTTAATACATCAGGGTATTTTATTTGTAAATTTTAGATATTATATGAATAGTTTTATTTATGACACAACTATGATGTAGTGATTACCTAATTAATGAAAGAATTTAATAAATGAAATTATTAATATTAAAACAAATTAATTAGGTTCTTCTGATTTCATCCAAGAATTTTATGGATTACATTGACATATTATATTTGATTTAATGATTTATTTTCTATGTAATAATGTTTTTATGAATTTTTTAAAATTTCATTTATGAATAGTGTCCAAAATTGACAATATTCATAACATAAAACATAAAATAGTATATTAAATTATATTAAATTCATAAAAATATAATATTATGAAAAATTATTATTATTAGTCTGAATATGTCATAAATAACTTTTTTGGGTCGTTTTAAATTATATGGAAATTACATTAACCCACAATGTGTAAATAACATGATATCACGGTAAGCTTAAAAATGGTAAAATAAAGGTTAAACCAAACAGATAAAGATAAAAAACTATAAAAAACTTGTCTAAATATTATTTGATGATTTTTATTCAAATAAAATCATCTTATCTTAGAATTAAATATTTTTTGGACAATTTTTAGTCAAGATATAATTTATTATAAATTAATATTTTTGGGTGTTTTCTAAAGTGCCACTCTCCTCTCTTATAAAAGGGAACCTCCTCCATCTCCTCTTCACTTCATTTTGAGACTTAAATCGCATCCAAAACCTTCCCAATTATCTTATAAACTTCAATAGTTACATTCAAAAGGTTTTTCCCTCTCAAAAGACCAACTTTAGTGCCTTAAGAGGAAATTTAAAGGTGGCACATTGAGGAAGAGGTAATCTATTCTACCGATTCATTCAAATTAATTTCTTCTTCTTATACTTCTTCTTCTTTAGTTGTTTCATTATAAAGTATTATCATCAGTATCACTCATATACTTATATGTTTTTATAAATATGAAACAACCCTATTTCACCTTCTATCCATCTTTTGAAAAACAAAATCATTGTGCGTGCGTACGTACGACTTACTCTCTCCACGTTGTGGTGTAATCTGGTTTTCCCCATCACCTTACTTGGATGTGTATAATGGTGGGATAATTAACTATATATGAATAATATAAAATGATACTAAATATTATATACTATCCAATTCAATACCACTAAACAATTATGGGAATGATATCATCTCCTGTGCATACATACAGCTTACCATCTCCAAGATGCGATGTGATTCATTCTACACTATCTTCATTAAATCGGAATTATATAAATTAATTGAATGAATAAATATTATATGTTTTATACTAATAAAATTATTTAAATTATTTAACTATAACAAAAAAATATGAATAGGATCATATTCTACAAAACAAACATAAGAAAGTAATGTAGTTAATGCCTGAATTACAAGTAACAATGAAATGTTACAAACAAATGGATGAAAATATAATCGTAAATGAGAAAATAGAAATGAATATTATTATATATTAAATTAGTAACATTATTAAAATAATTACACTAGAGGATAGGATACATATGAAGCATATCAGAACTATGGTAAGGGAAACTTTTCATATCTCATTTTTATTTGAGATTGTTTAATCGTATGATTTTACTACAGATATATTTATCATCAATGTCTGTGTTTATAAAAATGTTTTTATAAAAATATTACTTTTATTTCATGTATGTTTAAATTAATTTTCCCCCATTTTACTTTTACTACGTGGTATGGAAGGATCATTCTTTTTCCTACCATATGCGGTACTTTTGACTTTTCTAGCAAAAGTATGAGGATAATGTTTTTTTAAATTATACGGAATGAATGAGTTTTTACATATTCATAATGCCTTATTTCTATTAATCTTCCAGTACATATTTACAAGTGGATTTTCAATTAAAATATTTTCTTTTAAAATTTCATGGCATTTTGAGAAAAGAAAACGTTTTTTAAGAAGAAAGGATATTTTCCTCAAGAATAAATTTCATGTGTTTTATGAAAATTAAATTCCCTCTAAGATGACGTTAGGTTATGTTTTTATCCCAATTATTACATTTATTTGATTATTTTTATGATATAATTATTTTTATAAATCCAATTTATCTCATATGGATTATGTTAAGATGGAATGATGTTTAAGAATCGCATTTAATTACATGGGTTATTCTATGATGAATGGTTTATGTTTTGTGGATCACATAATAATGGTTTCATTATGAGATGTGTGGGAACAATATAACCCTCCAATGAATTGGGTAATGATTTATATCTGATGATATAGACATGAATGAGACGAAAAGTAAATATGGTTCAGTAATACATGGCTGAAACAAGGAGTGAGCATGGTTCAGTAATGGGATTTGTATGCTATAATGGTGTTTCCAATGAGCCTTGACTAATATGAAATGATTTTCTATGCTTATTTGTGTATGCCAGAAATTTTCATTCCTTTTGTTATGATTATTGCGATTATATTTCACTTCTATGATTTATACATTAACATGATATTATGATCTCTTATATGCATAATAAGATTTTAAAATGTTATATATTTTTGATATTTCCTTTGTTGACCCTCACTATGCATTTGATCTCACCATTTCATATGTTTCTTTTCCCTAGGTCATGAAGAAGGCTATTATGTATGATGCTCCCAAAATGAGTCTTATTACAATGAAATAAACATGAGGCAATGTAGATGTTTTATGAACTAATTGTTTATGATTCCCAGTTTCTAAAGACATTATACCTATACGGCCCTGTTATGGTTTTGTTATATGTTTTAATAAATATTCATTAATTCGGAAGTAATATCAATGTATGTAAATTATGGGTTGTTATTGTTTGTGTCAGAGGAAATTTATAGATAACATATGGAATCTAGGATGAGAAAGCCTTAGTAAAACCATAAGGATATGTCTAAGTATAGGATAAAATCCCAGTGTTTTAGAAACGACCATGAATAACCTCGGATAAAACCTAAAGAGTTCTAAATTGAAATTTTATTCTTGATTATGTTGTTTTCCAATTATGATTAGTGTTTCTCACAATATGCATCTTGGTTTTAGTCAATGGATGGAACCCTAAAGAACTGCGTTAATGCTTAATACGTTGGGCAATGCAATGATTATCCCCTTGAGAAACCAAATGTTATAGGTGCTAGAATGGAAAATCTTATAGTCGTGCTCACAAAACATTATCAATATAATAATAATACAATACTTCCAAATGACCAATGGAAGGAGAAGCATTCTGTTGAATCCTTTATGAGGCAGCGTCCACCTTCATTTAGTGGGTTTTCTGATCTATTAGTGGCTGAAAAATGGATCAGTACCACTGAAAAGATATTATCAATTCTGAAATGTTCTGAACACAATAAATTCATCATAGAAGTATATAATTTGGATGTTGAAGCTGATAAATGGGGGAATCATATTAAGAATACGAGGAAAATAGATGATGTTGAGTCCATGGAATGGGACGAGTTCATAAACTTATTTTTCAATAAGTACTTTCGTTGCATTCTTTGATCAAAGATGGATAATGAGTTCCTTGAACTTAAGAAAAAGGATGATGAATCCATTGGTACCTACAAATAAAATATTACAATACTTGCAAGGTAAGATTCTGGAATTATTATCCAACTTGAGAGTAAGATTGATTGAATCTTTAGTGGCATAAAACCAAGTCTCTGAATGGAATTAGCCATAAGGGACATCAATAACTATAAGGAAATTGTTTGATGTGCTCTCATGGTTGAGATGCAGATTGGATCAACCCATCAGTCATATGGGTTTCATAAGAAGGGGAAAATTGAATTCAAAGGAAAATCTAAAGACCACACTGAATAGAAGAGGATTTTACCCTTTTTCTCATAGTGTGGAAAGAAACCAACAGGAAATACTGAATCGTGTTGGGAAGGTAGCATAACAATATGCACTTCCATTGAATCTCTATAAATTTCATGATGTGTTCCATTTATATCTTCTAATAAAGTACATACACAATCATTCACATGTACTAAGATCATATTTCATACCGTTGGAGCATGATCCTTCTTATGAAGAACAACTGATAGAGATTCCAGATCATAGCGAAAACGTTCTGCGAAACAAAACCAATCATTTGGTTAAATATTTATGTTGGAACCACCAATTTGAAGTAAATTCAAGGGAACTTGATGATATTATTTGGGAGAGGTGTCCTCATATGTTTATTTCCATGTGTCGAATTTTGAGGGCGAAATTCAGTTAAAGGGGGTAGAATGTAACACCCGACTATTTTTATGAATTATTTTATTTAAATAATTTTTATTCTTCAGTATCTCTCTTTGCATGAAGTTTTGAGTTTAAAATAACCCTAAGATGTCTTTAATTTAAAATTACTACTATAGCATATCCATTAGGTTAGTGGGAATAATTATAACTAACTTATGAAAATGCATTATGAATTCAATGGCTACAAATTATTTCAGAAAAATATAAATCAATTATATAATTTTATTTTTGAAATATAATTAAATTTTGTAATGATATTAATGAGATATATCTGTTATATAAATCATAAAATATTTTTATTGATATTCAACTAATGGATATTTGAGACATATGGTATGAATGAAACTAAATTTTATATATAAGAACCTATTTTTAAAAGGTTAATTTTTACCTTCGAATGAAAAACACATTTTAAATTATGATATTTGAACATTAATAATTTTTATATGAAAAAATAAACATTTTATTTTGAAGCAGAGAATAAAAATTTAATTTGGATAAATTTCTGAAAATTTTCTCATAGCATTCATGTTTTGATTATTAGTAAAAGCATGCCAAATTTTAATTAAAAAAACATTTTACCTTGAGATAATTTATATGGTTAAATTATAATATTGAATGTTTTTATAATATAAATAGAATATATTTTTAACATTTAATATAATGTTTTTCATTATCAATAATTTTACATTGAATTCATAGTTAATAACATTTCATTCTGTTGCAATGTTTTGACATTTAAAACATCTTTTCTCATTTCAACAACGACAATAATTTTTAAATTAATTACTGACACTTCTATGTTTGAAATTTGGAAAAATGGATTCCATATTTGGAATAAAAAGGTATAAATTCTTTGAATAGTTATCTTTTATTTTTTAACATTGTGAATAGTAACTTCAGTAATAATTTTATTTACCATGGTTAAAGTGTGAATATGGTAAATAAGGGTAAAAAATGATAATTTAATAATATAATACTACCCTAAAATGTTTCCTAATACTATTGGATTTAATATATCTGACCAGGTGCTTCCGGGGGTAGATTTTGGGACCACATGGATTCACATGAATGTGAAAATGAAATTTTATAAGAAATAATTTAATGTAAAGAAAATTATAACCTGGACATATATCTTTTACCAAATAGATTTTAATATAGGGTTATATAACTGATATCCATTCTTATAAATAGTTATTATAAAGATAAAAATATTTCCTACATCATGGTATTTTATTTATAATTTTTATTTTATATATATATATTTTTATTTTTGACACAAATATGACGAAGTGATTATCGCATTAATGATTTATTTAAATAAATGAATTTATAAATATTAAAAAAATTAATTTGGTTATTTTGATGTAATAAAGTAATTTTATTGATGAAATTAATATATTATCTGTGAGGTAATGCCTTATTTTAGAAGGAATAATGTTTTCATGAATTTTTTTAAAAAGTTAGGTATGAATACTATCCAAAATTGGCACAATTCATAACATAAAACTTAAAATTGTATATTTAAAGATGTTTTGTTTCTAAAAATATAAAATTCAGAAATATGGTTAATATAAGCCCAAATATGTCCTAAATAACTTTTTTTGGTTTGTTTTACATGATATGGTAATTACATTAACTCACAATGTCAAAATAACATGATATAATGGTAAGATTAAAAAGGAAAAAAATGGTTAAACAAAAAAGGGAAGGATAAAAAAATATTATAAACTTGTTTAAATATTATTTGATGATGTTTATTCGAATAAAAATCATTAATATTTCAATTAAATAAGTTTTGGACCATTTTTAGTCGATATTGAATTTATTATTACGTAATATTTTTGAGAGTTTCCTATAGTGCCCCTCTCCTATCTTATAAAGGGGCACCTCTTCCCTCTCATCATCACTCCATTTTGAGACATCAATCTCACCCAAACCCTGAACATTTCTCTTTTAACATCCTTAGTAACATTATAGAGGTTCTCTTCTTCTCAAAAGACCAACTCTAGTTTCATAAGTGAAAATTTAAAGGACGCACGTCGAGGAAGAGGTAATCTATTCTACCAATTCATTCAAATTTCTTTCTTCTTCTACTTAATATTTTTTAGTTGTTTCATTATAAAGTAAGAACATCAGTATCAATCATATACTTATATTTTATTATAAATATAAAACAAAACTATTTCAACTTCTATCCATCCTAAGAGAAATGAAATCATTGTGTGTGCGTATATATGACTTACCGTCTCCACACCATGACGTAATCTTTTTTTCACAATCACCTTTCTTGGATGGGTATATTGGTGTAAAAATTAACTATATATGATTAATATAACATGATTATGATTATGATATACTATCCAATTCAATACCACTCAACAATTATGGGAATGATATCATCGCTCTTGAAGACATACAACTTACCATCTCCACGTTGCGATGTGATTCTTTCTACATAATATCCATTAAATTAGGATTTTATAAATGAATTTAAGGAATAAATATGATATATATTATAATAATACCATTATTTAAATTAAATAGCTATAAAAATTTTCAATAAGAACCTATCTGACAAAACATACATAAGAATGTAATGTATTAATGCCCGAAAAAAGAGTAATAATGAAATGTTACTAACAAACAGATAAATATATAATCAAAAATGATATCATAAAAATGATTATAATTATGGAATAAATCATTAACATCATTTAAATCATTATATAATATTTCCTGATACATATGATGCATATCATACCAAGGTAACTGATAACTTTTCCAATCTCATTTTAATCTGATGTTGTTTATTCCGAAGTTTTTACTAGGGATATACTTATCATCATTGTCCATGTTTCTAAAAATGATTATATGAAATGTTTAATATTATTTTATTTATTTTAAAGTCATTTTTATCCCCTTTGGACTTTTACAATGTGGTATGGAAGGAATCTTTATTCTCTTTACCATATGATGTACTATTGACTTTTTCAGAAAAATTATGAGGAGAATGTTTTTTAACTTATACGACATGATTGAGTTTTTACATCATCATAACGCCTTATCTCCATGATGTGTCCTCTACATGTTTACAAGTTTATTTTCAATTAAATTCATTTGTTTTAAAATTTCATGACATTTTGAGAAAAGAAAATGATTTTGAAGAAGAAAGGATATTTTCCTCAAGAATTAATTTCAATAGTTTTATCAAAATTACATTCCATATAAGATAAAAACAGGTTATGTTTTTATCACAATAATTAATTTTAATTGATTGAATTTATGATGGAATTATTTTTACAATTTCCATTTATCTCATATGGATTATGTTATGATGGCATGATGTTTAGAATCCCATTTTATTACATGGGTTATGCTATGATAAATGATTTATGTTTTTTTGGAACACATATGAATGGTTTCATTATGATATGGGTTGGACTTATATCTCCCGAAAATTCATTGGGTAAAGAATTATATCTCCTGAGATAGAGATATCTGGAATGAAAACTAAACCCGGTTTAGTAATACACAGCTAGAATGAGGAGTGAACTCGGTTTAGCAAAGGACTCTGTCTGTAATGATGGTCTTGGAAATGAGCCTTTACTAATATGAAATTATTTTCTATGCATATGTGTGTATGCCAAGAAGTTTCATTTCTTATGTTATGATTTTTGGGATTACATTTTACTTCTATGATTTATCCCATGACATGATATTATGATCTCTTATATAAAAGATAAGTTTTTAAAAAGATATATATGATTGATATTTCCTTTGATTACCCTTACTGAGCATTTGATCTCACCCACTCATATGATTCTTTTCCCGAGGTTAAGATGAAGGGTATTAAGTATGATATTCCAAAATGGTGTCTTGTTATGGTAAAATAAATAGGAGAAAATGTAGATGTTTTATGAACCAGTTGTTTATGTTTCCTAGTTTATAAAGACATTATACCTATACAGTCATGTTATGGTTTTGTTATATGTTATAATAAATATACATAAATTCTAAAGTATTATCATTGTATTTAAAGTATGGGTTGTTATATCGACTAGTAAAGTTTCATTAGAGAAACCACAAAATGGAGGAAGCAATATGGGAACCTGAAGAGGTTATGAAGAATAACCACCCACATCATTTTAGGGACCAATATACATGAATAATTTTGAGGACTAAATTTCTATTGGAGGGAAGAATATAACACCCCAAACATTTTATGGTATGTTTATTTTAAATACATTCCATTAATTACTTATCATATATTTCATGAATAATTAAGTCTCTGTGAAACAAAAAATAGTTATTTATAGAATAAATTCAAAACATATCCATTAAAATTAAATTTTCTTCTTTTGTGTTTTGAATTCCAAAAAATGGTCATTTGCGGTTGGGATCTGTAATTTTTTTGGAATCTGGTAGAACCAACTTGTTTTTTTGTGTGAATAGAAACATACCCTTATTAATAGTAATATAACCATTAAGAATATTAAATAATATTATTATTTTATTTTTGTAATGTTATAGGGTAATTAGATGTTGATTAATTTTTCAAGGTGTTAAAAAACGTGTTATAGATTTAAAATTTTTATTTTTAAATAAATCATGATTATTATTGATAATTAAATAAATAATATTTAGAAAATTATTTTCAAAAAATTGAGTTCATTTTTATATAATACATTTCAAAAAATGGTTATGGGGAATTTTTGTGATTTTTATGAAGTTCTTGAATTTATGATGAATATTAAAATATGCTTAATTACAATAAATGCTAAATACTTATTTTTCAACAACATAGGTGATACAAAGCTGATGTATGCCCACTTGGTTCGAACTAGCACAAAATTATTACTATTTGGGGTTACATGAATCATGACTATTCGTATTCTTGAGAAAAATATATTAAAATAATAATTAAATTAATGTTAAATCCCTCCTCTCATCCACTATAAATACCACCTTCATTCCACTCTTCCTCCCACACCACTCATTCATTGGGCCTTATGTAAGATCTTCCAATACACTTCACAATCCCTCCCTCTATGTCCAATAACTTATGGTATCACTTAAAGTCCCAAAACAAAGGCCTTAACGAGATTCTTAGGGAGGAGTACTAAGAGGTGTACATCTCCTCCTTTCTATTTCAACTTCTTTTACAAGTTCCATTCTTTTGTCCCACTCTCATAACCTTCACTCATCCAAATTCTAGGATAATTATAGTAACTTACATGAACTATAATTTTATTATGCTTATATATTATTTCATCATCATCTCTCTTTTCCCCTCCTCTTATACAAAAATGGAAAATACCGTCCTAGATGTGTTAATTTATCATATTCCAGGGCAAAGAGTTGTCAATTTATATTAAAATATTCTAGATTATTCATGAATTTTTTTTAATGATTGAACCAGATGATAATATATTTATTTTATCTTATGAAATTTTCTGGAATCCCTACACACTCATATTATAAAATAATACTACAGAACAAGTTCATTGCCCACAAAATCCACAAAGTTAATCAATGATTTTATCACTAACTTTTATCTAATGAGTTCTCCTCATGGTATATAAAAAATTGATTATAAGAACACATATAATACATTAATTTCACCAATAATATATATTAATTATTCTGGATGTCTTACCACACTTCAAATGAACTTCCATTCTTGAATACAAGTTAACCGATCATGAAAACTAAGGTACAAAATGCTTCCAAAATAATAAAATTGAACCTCTTAAACCCATAAGAAAGGAAATGAATGAACATACTAAGGTTATAATAAATAAATTACATATAGAGGAGATTCTGTAATTATTATTTAATGAAGATAAATTTGATTATTCAGGTCATTAAAATCAATCGAGTACACCTTTGGTCATAAATTAAGTGGATTCTCATCTCACTTTTATTTCTGCGAGATTTCCATTATTGTCCACTTATTTATTTTATGTTGTGTATTTTTACTACCATTTGATATATAATATCACTATTATATTTATATTCATGGTATTTTGTGATTAACTTGATGATTATTAACTTGATTGATTACAATTTTGTAAGGGACTTTTTTTCGGTCTCCATTTCCTTGTGATTTACTTTGTATTGTGAACCTAACCATTCTTATGTGGTGTACCTACATCCCCATTGAGAAATTTCTCATTTTAACATGTAAATATATTATATATACATATTATGGTTTCATGGATATTATTTTTTTCTAAATCCGTATACCCTTTTACATACGATGTTTATTTGGGATGTTGTTTTAATTGTGGAACTTTTGATGAATATGTATCCTCTACTCTATACATATATTTTTAAGACATATTTTACTTGTATTAAATCTATGTATAAATAATTATTTGGACTTTTAGTGATGGTATTTTAATGTTATATCCCCTCAATGCATCGACAGGTATCATGAGACAAATCAGTTGGCGACAAACCCTTCAAGTTTGTTTCCAATAGAGAATTCGAGGGGTATCTTCCCCCAAAATTAATCCATTTCGACAGTATAGTGGTTTCATGTTCCATATAAATGATGGAAAATTAATAATAATTATCATTATTCATTTTCTATATTACTATCCATGAGGTTTTCACTATGATAAAATCTATGGATATAGTTTCTTTTACAGTTTATTTGTGGCATGTGTTTTTAATTTATTCACCATTACATAATAAGTATGCCAATTTTTTTGATGATTAAATTATTTTTGATTCATGATTCTGCCATTTGTAACCCTTACTGAGAATTTTATCTCACCCCTATCATTTATTTACATATAATAGGTTATGATGAGGAGACCATTTATTGAGTTCTCGTGGATGCAATTTATTAGTTTTTGTTATGTATTGTATATTGTTAACCTTCCCAATGTAATTTGAGTTACATGTATGTATATAGTTTCTCCAATACTACTAAACCTATCATTCCTTTGGGATTTCATTCCTTTTAATCATTCCAATGTAATAAGTAATGCACTAATTTGGGCTTTTGGGGTTGGGGTGTTATAATTATTCATAACAAAAATCGATTATGGATGCTCAAAATATTTATTCACATAATTTGTGTCACGACCCATCCTCGGGGCCCATGCCATTACTACCCCTAGCCCACCTTCCATAGGCCAGGGGTTGGCGACTAGCACCAAAGGCGTAAATCCCGATAACTGGGAAGGCATTGCCTTTAATAAAGTAACAAAACACCACAGAGTACAAGTGGAAGTAAAACCCTAAGTACAAAGAAAGTGATGAAAAGTAAATGGGCCAGAATACAAACCCAACTGGAAATACAGCTACAACTGAACAAAAGTAAAAAAGAGAAATACAAACAGCTGGAAGATAGGAAGCAACTCTTGGGTCGTCCCTCTCGGATCCTACCTAAAGGGTAGGTATAGATAGCGCAGCTACTAGATCGTCCACCACGAATCCTACATGAAGGGTAGGTGCAGATAGTGCAGCTCCTCAATGCTCTCTCCTGTCAACCTCTTTTGTGTGTCGTCTCATCGTGAAGTCCACCTCTGGGTACCGTCCAGTCCATGAACACTTGGCCTCCGTCAGCACTACCTGTCGTCTGCAACCAACACAACGAGGTGAGGGCATAGCTCGTGCAGGGGTGAGTATAACGATACTCAGTAGGGACCCCAAGACCCTCAAGGTCTCACTAAAACCAAGAAGGATAACCACAAAGAAGATCTCAACTGATATCCTCTACTTAGGTATATGCCCATAAATATACCTAACTTATCAAGTAACCCATCTCAATCATGAGGTAACACAAGATTATGAAATCAATAGATAACCACTACCCAGGTATATGCCCATACATATACCTAAGTTATCAAGTGACCCATCTCAATCAAGAGGTAAACACAATGGTCATAGACTCAGCTCAAACCAAGATTTTCATTATCGAAACCGTAACTGCTGAAGAGCCCCGTCTCTGGAGTGTACAGTGGTCCTGTCACGACTCCGAGGTACTGCTCACTAACCTAAGACTGCTGAGGTACTCCTCCTGTCGAGTACCGCGGGCCAGCTACCCAAACACAGTAGTGCTTTCCGCTGGGGTATGCCACCCAAACACAGTAGTGCACACCCCCTAAGAGCCTGCAGAGGTACTCTCTGGATGAGTACCGCGGGTCTGCACTGTCACACAGGTAGTGCTCTATCCGCCATGAGTTTTCACCCAAAAAAAGTAGTGCTCCGTCCATTGGGCTAGTCGACTCACCCCAAGTCGAGTCGGTCAAACAGTCGTCAGGTCTCAGTCGGCTACACGTTCTCCGTACTCCACACGATCGTCTCTGGGAGGGTCTGATCCACGAGCTATAGGTCGATACTCCAAGGATCTCAAATTTCCATGAAGAAGTATCTCAATGGACCGCCTCGTCACAGGGGTCTCAACGCAACAGACGGCGCATCAATCGGACGCCCGGTCTGTGAGTTGCTAGCCCTTTCTTCCCCGGGGCCCAGTTGGTTTCGTGTGCGAACCAACCCGGCCGTATCTCAACTATACCCCAACTCTCATAGGCTATACTCATAGGGACCGTTTTCCACGTGATCACCAACGCCGCTGACAGTTCGTCAAATGGACGTCTAGTTTGAAAGTAATCAGCTTTTCCGTTCCAGGGGCCCGGTTGGATTTCGGGTACAATCCAACCCGTCCATACTCCAACTGCATCCAAAACTCAGGAGAAGTATGGAAAAAGTTCTGTCTCATCAAGAGGAATTCAACGAGATAGACGGCGCGTCAATCGGACACTCGGTCTGTGAGTTATTGGCCTTTTCGTTCCAGGGGCCCGGTGGGATTTCGTGAGCGAACCAACCCGGCCGCACTCTGAAGGCGTCCAAACCTCGAGAGGAGTAATCCAAAAGTTCTGTCTCATAAAGAGGAATTCAACGAGATAGACGGCGCGTCAATCGGACGCCCGGTCTGTGAGTTATTGGATTTTTTGTTCCAGGGGCCTGATTGGTTTCGTGAAAGAACCAACCCGACTGCACTCCGAAGACGTCCAAACCTTGAGCGGAGTAAGACAAAAGTTCCATCTCATCAAGAGAAATTCAACGAGACAGACGGTGCGTCAATCAGACACCCGGAACTCAAGATATTAGCGTTTCCGCTCCGAGGGCCCAGTTGGTTTCGTATCCGAACCAACCCGACCGAACCCAAAGTTATCTGAAACCTTGAGTGTAATATACCGAGACAACCGGCTCGATCCAAGGATTGCATCGCAACAGAAGGTGCGTTGATCAGAGGTACTTAGCCCATGTAATGGGTGTTTTAACGGAAACAATCCGAAATGGGGGGTCTGGGCCCGGCCCAAACCGGGTCGACCCGGTCCATCCGGGAGTGGCCCGGCTTGGCTGGCGCGGCCCAGCCCGGGTGGTCCTATCTGGCCGCGTGGCGTGCTGGCGCACCGGCTTGGAGGCTCGGCCGAACCGGCCGAGCGTTGAGACACGGGGGGGGGGGGGGGGGGGGGGGGGGCTTCCCCCCGCTTGCTTTGCTAACCGCGGCCCCGCGTGGGGCCGCCCCTTGTCACCGAACGCGGCCGAGCGCCGCGTCCCGACTCTCCAGTCTCGTGCGGTCGCGGGACATGTGGCCTGCCGCCGCGGTGGCTCTTCCCGGTGGCGCGCCGATAGAGTCTTTCGCGGACCACCAGACGCACTCCGGTGGTCCGTTTTGCTCACCGCTTTCGCCAACGGTCCTCCTGGGACCCGACCTTTACTGTGGTGGCTTCAAAACTCCTTCACGGACCACCTCACCATCGTCTATCGATCCGCACTTCGACAACAAACTGTGGGGTCTTCGAATCGCCTCTGCGGTCCTTACTCCGCCCATGGTTTCATTCGGCCTCAACGGCGTCGCGCTTCTTCGCCGCGTTCTTTCTCGTTTCTGCGTGGTGCAACGGCACTGCGCTGCCTTTCACATGCCACAAAAAATTCAAACAAACAAGGGGGTGGAGGAGGGTCGGCCGTGTTCGTGCGGTCCGATATCCTCCAGTTAGTATGATAACAGGTGTCCAAAATGAAACCAAGAAAGGCGACAGATGAGATCACGATCAACAATAAAATAAATCCCCACAACATCCTGCAATAAATTATTCCCAACCCGCAAGGAAAACATTCGCGGATCAACTAGATAATAAGTTGATCGGTGTTCTTTATTTTCTTTAGAATGAAAGAATGAAGGGAATAAAATCGTTCTCAAAATAATTCCCTACCACAATGTTGTAGTCGAACGATAGTTCGTCGCGGAATTAACAGTCGCGGAACAAGAGGATCATCGCAGAAGAGAAGGAACGTCTTGGAAGAAACGTCGCAGAAGGAGCGTCGTTGATTTCTGAGGATTTGGCATTCTTCGTCGGAGATCGGTGCGTTCTTCGCGTTCTTCACGTTCTTCGAGTTCTTCATCGAAAAAGAACGCTTTCCTCCAAATCCTCTCCATGCAACAAGTTATAACCGAAATAAAATAAGAACATTCTTATTTTATTAACGCACGAGTCAACCATTGAAATTAAAAAAGAAACAATCAATTCAATGAATTAATTGTAATGATTTAACCGCCCAAATTAATGAGGCGTTTCTTAACCAGAATAAATGCACGGTTTGACTTCATTAATAGGGGGTGCGGGTGTGTTACATAAGAAGAAAGGAAATGGTGGCTCGTGTGGGTCCCACCTCACAAAATATCCTACCAAGTGGGTAGGATATTGTGGGTCCCCCAACATCCACTTAACATAGGTTAAGTGACTTAAATAAAATAAAAGATCGGTTGCACCACTTTTATTTTATTCCTTAACATTACCCCAAAAATTAAAAACCACACCCGACCAAACGCAACTCCGGAAAAGGTGTCTTCTTAAGCAATGACAGGAGCTACGAGTTCATCGGTGCCCTCAGATTTCAATTCTGAGCACCGGTTCAAAAGTTAGAAAAACCTGCTCGCTCGTTCACTGAACGTACCCGAGCCTAACTTCGGAAATTAATTCCGGGAACACCGGGCCTCAGAATCAGGCACCGTCAGAAACTGCGTTCTTGTAAAATCTCAATGAATATTTTGAAAAAAAATCCCTTGATTTTTATGGGTCTTTACATTACTACCACCTCAGGGTTTTACGTCCTCATAAAGCTTTCACACAAACTAGGGTTACAAAAACGGTACTGAGCACGCATTTGAGCCTTCTGCTCCCATGTGCTTACCTGGAGGTTCCCATACTGCCAAAAAAGTGCACCCGAGGAATCAACCATCCTCGTAGGATCTTCTCCTGTCGATCCTCGATCCCCACTGGAACCTCCGTGAAAGTCACCCCATCGACATCGTCCAGCTCCCCATGGTCGATGATATGCGAAGGGTCGAGCACGTATCTCCTCAGTTGAGATACGTGGAAATCGTCGTGCACCTAGTTCAACTGAGGTGGATGGGTCAAGCGGTAAACCACCACGCCTACCCAGCTGAGGACCTAAGAAGGTCCGCGTATCCTCAGAGATAACTTTCCGCCTTGGCCACATCACGGTAAACATCGTCAAGGTGAGACCCGTATAAGGACGTGATCGTTATCCTCGAAATCTAGAGGTCTCCAATTCCTGTTAGAACTGAAACTCAAAACAACTGCTGCCATGAGGGTAAGGTTGACCAACTCAAGAGTGATCGGTCGCACCCTCTTGTGCATGAGTTTATCATGTGCTGCCTGGGGTTTCCTTTTCACCGAGAAAGGAAAACCCATCCCGACGTCGTAGTTAAACCACATCCCTTTTTCCAAATACCGTCAATTTGTGAATGAACTGTGATTGCCCAGTCCCTACTCAAACCAACTTCATAAGGCCTCGACGCTGCCACCAAGAGATTCCAACCGAAATTCTCGCCTCGAGGGTCTGACCACATCGTCGACATAAGTGTGGTAATCGAGTCTTCTCCCAAGGTATCTCCAGACATGAGGGTCAAGTATACGGCTTACCAGAAACTCTAGGTCTGGGACAAGATTCATGGATGGAAGGAATGACTCATATTAACGTCTATTACTACGGAAACTAGTAGTGGACACAGACTATCCCTCAAATCATTCTTAGAGCCATCGGGTCACTCTCCATGACTACACGCAGAAACCCTCTTCCCCTGCCCTCCAGATCCATGAGCCTGGTGGGGATAACTAAGGCGGGTGGTTGTAGCATGTTAAAACGTACACCACCTCATGCTGCTCCCCTAGATTTGCCTCCACTTCTGCTGCTTCGCAGACTCATCTCTCCTTAAAGCTTCCACTTCTTGAAACATTTAACATGCCTGAGTATCTAAGACTGGTGCCAGTTTCCTGTTTCATTCTGCACTGTGCAGTCTTCATCTGCTCTTGGATGATCTGCACCTTCTTTTCCTATGATCTGAAAGAGTGGCTAAAATTTCTCCTCTGGCGAAAAGAGAAACTCAGTCTCATCCCCTGTATGAACCACGCCAATTGCCTAATATAGTCTATCCTGACATGAATGATGTATTCATGCCATGGATGACGTCGTAAGGCCTCGACGTTACTACCTAGAGAACCAACTGTCACTCTCGCCTCCAAGGGTCGAGTCACACTGTCAGCATCAGTGTGAGGTCACTGGGTCTCCTCTAGTAGAAATCTCTAAAGTGAGGGTCAAGTCAACAGTTTTAAACGGGACCACTCAGTATCAACCAAAACAAAGTACATGAATGAGAACTTCACAATGATAAGTGTATTTTATTATTGCAGCTCATAGCACAAAGACACAAATACAAAAGCAACATGGAACTAGAAGTACAAGGGACGTATCCACTAGTTCTGCTCCTGTCCACCTGCTCCTGGAGCTCTACTGCCTTGTCCAATGTCTGGCTGTTGCTCAAGCACCCACCGATGCTTCTACCTCAGTTGATCCTCCAACGCCTGCGAATCGACTATGTGGGGGGACGTACAGTCACGTGCGAGGTGACCCTTCCTACCGCATTCATAACACTTCATGCTCCTCGTACGGCTGGTTCTGGCCCTCTTGGACCTCTGAATCATCTGTCTACTGCCCACAGATGACTCGGCTACTGATCTAAAATCCTACGACAAAGGCAGCAGCTCCTGTACATGCTCGGGGTGTAGAGCTACTAGCACAAACTCCACCCTGAAGAAGGTCTCTAAGTCTTCCCATGTGAAGGTCATCCCGTCACAAAACTGGAACAAGTGGCTCCACCACCTGCCTGCTGCTACCTGAAGAAGGCTGGCATCAAAGATCACCATGAAGTCTGTTGGCATCCCCACTAGCCTGAAGACTCTCACCACAGCCTACAGCCAATCCTCAGCCGCCTGTGGGTCCGTCTCTCCCCGGAACCTGGGTGGCCTCTGGTGCTGGAACTCGTGCAGCATGCTCAAGTGGCGTGCATCGCCTACTGCTAGGGCTGGTGGCATCAGTGGCCCAATGTATGGTAGTATCGCTGGTGCCTCCGCTGGTGCCTCAACTGCAAGAGGGCCCTGTACCGAAGCCTCGTCGCTAAGCAGGCTCTCAGTACGCACATCCCTGTGGGCTCTAGCTGGTCGTCCATGAAAAGGAATCCTGAAAGAAACAATGTGACACGGTCAAATGATTATAACTGGTGAGATGACCTGGTTTGAGCTGCCATTTAAAAAAACATATGGAAACACACACACAATCAGTGTTTCCATGCACAATGTCGGAAATCAGTTGTCAGGGTCCTAGTGTATGGATATGTCAGCCGCCCGCACCAGCACTGGACTCCCTGAACTGAAGACCACACTCGGCACCCTTAACACTATTGATTCACCAAAAGAAAATACCTGAGTTATATGTTCTGAAGGTAGAACCGACTCCTTTGACACCAATTTTTCATGAACCGTCCTCGGGGCCCGTGTCGTGAATACCCCTAGCCCACCTTCCATAGGCCAGGGGCTGGCGACTAGCACCAAAGGCATAAATCCCGATAACTAGGAAGGAATTGCCTTTATAAAAGTACCAAAACACCACATAGTACAAGTTGATGTAAAACACTAAGTACAAAGAAAGTGCTGAAAAGTAAATGGGCCAGAATACAAACTCAACTAGAAATACAGCTACAACTGAACAAAAGTACAACAGAAAAAGACAAATAGCTGGAAGAAAGGAAGCAGCTCCTGGGTCGTCCTCCTCGTATCCTACCTGAAGGGTAGGTATAGATAGCGCAGCTCCTGGATCTTCCACCATGGATCCTACATGAAGGGAAGGTATAGATAGCGCAAATCCTTAATGCTCTCGCCTGTCAACCTCCTCCGTGTGTCATCTCGTCGTGAAGTCCACCTCCGGGTACCGTCCAGTCCTTGAACACTTGGCCTCCGTCAGCACTGCCCATCGTCTGCAACCAACACAATGAGTTGCGGTCATAGCCTGTGCAGGGGTGAGTATAACGATACTCATTATGGACCCCGAGACCCTTAAGGTCTCACTAAAACCAATAAGGATAACCACAAAGAAGATCTCAATATATAACCTCTACTTAGGTATATTCCCATACATATAACTAAGTTATCAAGTAACCCATCTCAATCATGAGAAAACACAAGATTATGAAATCAATGAATAACCACTACCCAGGTATATGCCCAAACATATACCAAAATTATCAAGTGACCCATCTCAATCAAGAGGTAAACACAAAGGTCATAGACTCAGCTCAAACCGGGATTTTCATTATCGAAACCATAACTGCTGAAGAGACCCATCTCTGGAGTGTACAGTGGTCCTATCACGACTCTGAGGTACTGCTCACTAACCTAAGACTGCTGAGGTACTCCTCCTGTCGAGTACCGCAGGCCAACTACCCAAACACAGTAGTGCTTCCCGCCGGGGTATGCCACCCAAACACAGTAGTGCACACCCCCTAATAGCCTGCAGAGGTACTCTCCAGACGAGTACCGCGGGCCTACACGGTCACACAGGTACTGCTCCATCCGAAATGGGTCCGCACCCAAACAAAGTAGTGCTTCATCCACTGGGAAAGTCGACTCACCCCAAGTCGAGTCGGTCAAGCAGTCGTCAGGTCTCATTCGACTACACGTTCTCAGTACTCCACAAGCTTGTCTCGGGGAGGGTCCACTCAACGAGCTACAGGTCGATACTCAAAGTATCTCAAAGTTCCACGAAGAAGTATCTCAAAGGACCGCCTCGTCACAGGGGTCTCAACGCAACAGACGGAGCGTCCATCAGACGCCTGGTCTGTTAGTTACTAGCATTTTCGTCCCCGGGGCCCAGTTGGTTTCGTGTGCGAACCAACCCGGCCGTATCTCAACTGTACCCCGACTCTCATAGGGTATCCTAATAGGGACCGTTTCTCCACATGATCACCAACGCCGCTGACAGTTCATCAAACAGACGTCCAGTCTGAAAATTATCAGCTTTTCCATTCTAGGGGACCGATTGGATTTTTGGTATAATCCAACCCAGCCATACTCTAACTGCATCCAAAACTTAGGCGAAGTATGCCAAAAGTTCTGTCTCATCAAGAGGAATTCAACAAGATAGACGGCGTGTCAAGCGGACCCCTGGTCTGTGAGTTATTGGCTTTTTTGTTCCAGGGGCCCGGTTGGATTTCGTGAGTGAACCAACCCGACCGCACTCCGACGACGTCCAAACCTCGAGCGGAGTAAGCCAAAAGTTCCGTCTCATCAAGAGGAATTCAACAAGACAGACGGCGTGTCAATCGGACGCATGGTCTGCGAGTTATTGGCTTTTTCATTCCAGGGGCCCAGTTGGTTTCAAGAGTGAACCAACCCTACCGCACTCCAATGACATCCAAACCTCGAGAAAAGTAAGCCAAAATTTCCGTCTCATCAAGAGGAATCCAACGAGACAGACGGCGCATCAATCGGACGCCCGAAACTCAAGATATAAGCGTTTCCGCTCCGAGGGCCCGGTTGGTTTCGTTTCCGAACCAACCCGGCCGAACCCAAAATTCTCCGAAACCTTGAGTGTAATATATAGAAACGGCCGCATCGATCCAAGGATCGCATCGCAACTGATGGTGCGTCGATCTGAGTTCTGTATCCCATGTTATGGGTGTTTGAACGGAAATAATCCGAAATGGGGGGTCTAGCCCCCCCCGGGTTGGCCCGAACCGAGTCGACCCGGCCCGGGTCCGGGTCTGGGCCATCAGGGCGCGGCACAGCCCGACTTGTGCGGCTTGGCCCGGGCGGTCTGGTCGGGCCGCGCGGCGCGCTGGCGCACCGGCCTGGAGGTTTGGCCGAACCGGCCGAGCGTTGAGACGCGTGGGTGGGGGGGGGGGGGCGCTGCCCCCCTCTTGGTTCACTAACCACGGCTCCACATGGGGCCGCCCCTTGTCACCGGATGCGGCCGAGCTCCGTGTCCCGCCTCTTCGGTCCCACGCGGTCGCGGGACGTGCGGCCTGCCACTGCGGCTTCAGCTGCGGCGGCTCTTCCCGGTGGCGCGCCGGGCGCCGTAGTCTCCTGGCGGCCAGCTGGTGTCGGCCGCCATGCCGGCGAGGCACGCCGGCGGAGTCTTCCATGGACCACCGGACGCGCTCCGGTGGTCCGTTTTGCTTGCCACTTTCGCCAACGGTCCTCCCGGGACCCGACCTTTACTATGGCGGCTTCAAAATGCCTTCACACACCGCCTCACCATCATCCTTCAATCCGTACTTCGACAACAAACTGCAGGGTCTTCGAATCGCCTCCGCGGCCCCGACTCCGCCCGCGGTTTCGTTCGGCCTCAACGGTGTGGCGCGACGGCGCCGCGTTCTCTCTCGTTTCTTCACGGTGCAACAGCACCGCGCTGCCTTTCAAATTTCGCAACAAATTCCAACAACCAAGGAGGGAGGAGGGTTAGTCGTGTTCGTGCGGTCCGACCTCCTCCCGTTAGTATGATAACAGCTGACCAAAATGAAACCAAGAAAGGTGACAGATGATATCACAATCAACAATAAAATAAACCCCCACAACTTCTCGCAACAAATTATTCTCAACCCGCAAGGAAAACGTCCGCGGATCAACTAGATAATAAGTTGATTTGTGTTCTTTGTTTTCTTTAGAATGAAAGAATCAAGGGAATAAAATCGTTCTAAAAAATAATTCTCTACCTCAACGTTGTTGTCGAATGAGAGTTCGTCGCGGAATTAACCATCACGGAAGAAGAGGATTGTCGCAGAAGAGAAGGATCGTCGCGAAAGAAACGTCACGGAAGGAGCATCGTTGATTTCTGTGGATTTGGCGTTCTTCATCGGAGATCAGTGCGTTCTTCGCATTCTTCGCGTTCTTCGCGTTCTTCGCATTCTTCATCGAAGAAGAACGCTTTCCTCCAAATCCTATCCACACAAAAAGTTCTAACCGAAATAGAATAAGTACAGTCTTATTTTTTTAACGCACGAGTCAAACCTTGAAATTCAAAAAGAAAAAATCAATTCAATGAATTAATTGTAACGATTTAACCACCCAAATTAATGATGCATTTTTTAACTAGAATAAACACACGGTTTGACTTCATTAATAGGGGTGCAGGTGCGTTACATAAGAAGAAAGGAAATGGTGGATCATGTGGGTCCCACCTCAAAACATATCCTACCAAGTGGGTAGGATGTTGCGGGATCCCCAACATCCACTTAACATAGGTTAAGCGACTTAAATAAAATAAAATATCGGTTGCACCACTTTTATTTTATTCCTTAACTTTACCCCAAAAATTAAAAACCACACCCGAGAAAACGCAACTCTGGAAAAGGTGTCTTCTTAAGCAATCACTGGTGCTACAAGTTCATCGGTGCCCTCAGATTTCAATTCTGAGCACCGGTTCAAAAGTTAGAAAAACCCGCTCGCTCGTTCACTGAACGTACCCGAGCCTAACTTCGGAAATTAATTCCGGGCACACCGGGCCTCGGAATTGGGCGCCGTCAGAAAATGCGTTCTTGTAAAATACCAAAGAAAATTATAAAAAAAAATTACCTTGAATTTTATGGGTCTTAACAATTTTGATCGACTTTCAAATACAAAGAAGTACATGTAATAACTTTTTATGATATTTTTGTTTCAACCCATTGATTTTGATCATCAATTATGTTTTGAGATTCTATTTTATTACTTAGCATAGGATGAGATGTGGGAGATTCTTACTCATCACTTGAAATATTTGAATTTGATTCTTCTTCTTGTTCTATAAGATTACAATTGTCTTCATCCATATCTGATCTTGTAACAAAAATTAAATCATCCTATTTATCTTCCTCATTTGAATGTGTTTGTGACACACCTTCCTCAGAATTATGAATAACTTTAAAATCAATATAATCAACTAATATTCCTCTCTTTATTTTTTGAAACATATATATTTTCTTCCATCCAGTGGATATTCAAGAAAGATTCAATCGTCACCTATCTAATAAAACATTCCAATATTTCCAGCTTGTTCTCTATGTGGGATGGACTCCCAAAAACTCATAGGTGTTTCAAATAAAAATTATTTTTATAAAAAATTTCATATTAATTCATTATAAAACATGTCCTCTAGAAAAATTAGTTTTGAATATAAACCTCTATGCTTGTAGCTTTCCTCCAAAAGTAATGAGAAAGGCCAGGTTCAAGTAACATAGAACACCTCATTTCAACCAATCTTCTATTATTCCACTCAGAAAATCCATTTTGTTGTGGTGTGAATGGTGTACTAAACTCATGCTGAACTCCATGATTTTAAATATAAATTTCAATCTCTTCATTCTTGTACTCACCACTTTTATCAGTTGACATCATCTTTACAAAATACTGATAATCCTTCTCAGCATTTCTCCTAATACTTTTAAACATCTTCAAAGCATCTTACTTATATATCAAATACATAACAACTGTAAAGTGAGTAAAATCATCAATGATAGAAATTAAGTAATTATCTTCACGAGTTGATTAATTTCTCATTGGACCAAAATTATTATAATGGATAAGTTCCATGGGTTTAGTGAAATGAATATCATCTTTCTTGTGCAATGAGTTTTTCATCTCCCCTTTCTTATAAATAGAACGACATCAATATCTTCTTCTTGACCTGTTAGGAATACCATGGACACTGTCTCACTTTGATAACTATCTCATGTTTCTATGACACGTATCTACCAAAAATTTATACCACAACTAATTTTCTTCTCTCATGTTCAATTAACATGTGTTTTCACTTCACAAACTTGAAACAAGGTTCCTTTTTGGTGTTGGAATATTTTCAAAACATTTCTATATTCCTAAATTTTCACAAAAAAATCATCTTTTATAAAAATAACATTATTAACTTCCTCCCCAAGTTGTGGAAAACTAAATATTTTGTGGTTCAACCCTTAATCAAATAGATCTCTCTTAGATTTCAACTTTTCTATCCTAAAAATAGAAGATCTAATACCTTCGATTTGGAGAAATTCATCATTTCTAAATTTTGGTATTCCTTATTTAATATATTTCACATTATTATAAAAAATAAAATTATATATAATGTTAGAGGAACACACACAATCCGAGATACAGGTTCATTCTCTTTTTGTAGGTTTGAGAGAGTTTTCTACAAAAAAATCTTTTTCCCTCCCTTTATCTTTCTTCATATCAGGCTTTTGAGAAATGATTTAAATCTTTTTTTGTGCAGTTAAAAAAACAAGATTGAATTTTTCAATATGTAATGGTTGTTCACATATTTCACAAATTGCTTTCAAAGGTTGGAATCTATTTTAAAATTTCAAACCAACCTTCTTAGGGTTATTCCTTTGAGGGTATTGACACACCCTCAAAATATTGTTTTTCTAAAACTCCTGTAATATTTGTAAATTTGTTTATTAAACCAAAACATATTTTTCATATTCCCAAATCCACCAAAATTCCAATAGTACCCATAAAGGTAACCCTTTCCTCTGTAACCTCCATACTGTCTCGTATTGTGAACATGTTTCTAAACAAACTTCTATTCTTTCACATCAAAACATTGTTTTCCTCGATCCGTTCTATTAACAGTAGAAATATACTTCTATAACATAGGTTTCTTTTGATCATTATCAAAGTTAGAATTTTTATAAACATTATTTTTTGACTCATAAATTTTAAAAAATTATGAACTTCCGCATTTGTCGTTTTTGGCCATAAACATTACCTTAAAAACATCCTTTTTCTTAGGAACATTTTCAACATTCTTTACAACCTCTAAAGGTAACCTTTGTAGATCCATATTATATTCATCCTAGTAGATCATCCACAAAATTCAGAGGTAGATTTCCTGAAACATTCTAATCTCTTCTCATCATTAAAATGTTTTTGTTGAATGAGTTTCGGATCTTCTTCATTTTACTGCATCATTAGGTCAAGTTTTTCAATCTGATTCTTTTCATTATCAAGAGACTTATTTAAATAATCAACCTCTTTAAGTATATAAAATTTCTTTTCATTAAGTAATTCATTAATTTTTTTGGTGTGATTTTAATTTTTTAAATTATTTATTTCTTTTCTAAGTCTTACGATATTTTTAACACATTATTTTAGTTTTCTATTAGTATTAAATTCATGCTCAGTCACTTCTTCTTTGGAACTACTACTTCCACACTCTTCATGATTAATTATTTCAATGTAAGTACTTTCTATAGAAAAACCAGTAATCTTTTCATCTTAAACATCATTTTATTCATCTTCATTATATTTATAAAAAATATTCCCCTTCTGGATTTGGATGAATTTCTATCCTTTTCATTTTAATAGGATTTATACTTATCACTACATTTGTATCTGGATCTTCTTGTCCTTGTTTCATCTTCATCACTATATTCCTCATTCTTTCTTTGAGGAAAATTATTATCAATGTGATCCATGACACCTCATTCAAAACAATTCAGGAGAATATTTCCATTATTATTTCCTAAAACAATTTTCACATTTTTAGAAAATAATGATAAAAATTCATCAACATTGTTACATACATAATTTTTGGATTCTAAGTCAACAATTTATTATCCTTCCAGAATCTACGTAGAATTTCTTTCATTGCAAGCCTTGAAGGAAATTTCTCCATAAACATTTTATTTTCCTTTATTAATTTCCCCTATTATCATTTCATAAGTAATGAGAGTTCTATGAAGATCAACCATATATAGAGTTTTAGGATCTCTATCTTTCAATGATGAAAATTTGGCATCTGATGTATCAGGATGAATTATAACAGTCTTTTCAACAAAAATTTATTCTTATATATTCTCCAATATACATATTATAGTGCTCATAATATACTTAAACCTTTCAATGGTTTCACCTCAAGATTCATACTCACCCATTATCCGATCATGATACTCCTGCCTCTAGATTTGAAACATTTCCTTATTCACTTGTGTACAACCTTCATAAATGTTCTTCAATTTCTCCATGACACCATTAGCTATAGAAACCCCCTTCACTATTAAAAACTCACATTACGAATTTGATGAGGGTAAATCATTCTTTTCTATTTTATCATCCTCAATATTCTTCTTATCTATATATGTAAGTGTAAATGTTTCTTCAATATAAGGAAATCCATCTATATATACTTTTAGAATGTCATAACTGAGAGAAACGAGATAAGTCAAAATTTTACCCTTCCAAATATGATACATCATTCCATATAATACTATAATCTCGTTATTATTCACCTAATTTAGATTATTTATAAAAAATCATCTACCAAAACATCAGCAATGAGTAAACAAAGTGAACATTCACTCTGATACCACTTGTTATTGAACATTTAGGATCAATGTGTCACTGAGAAGGATAAGGGGTGAGTTTGTGATATATTTTTATTTTAGGTTTCCTTTATTTTGTAACAATATTCACATATTGTTTAATATTTTTCAATTTTCTATATACGAAACACTCACACATCCATAGCAACACAAGTATTTACACGGTTCACTACTCAACTAGAGAATCTACATCTTTTTTGTGGTTCTAAAACAATCTAATACCACAAAATCCACTAAAAATTCTTATTTGCATGGTTGAAATATATAGGATATACACTTAAACATGTGTGTAATTTTAATAAAGACAAAAATTTATGTGCATCATTCATATCTAATGATATAATACATGTTTGTTTAAAAAATAATGAAACCTTCACTAATAGGTTCAAAAAAAGTTACTATGATACACAATTAACTTCCAATTTTGATAATTATCAAAAAAATAAGCAAATTCTTACCTATTTGCAGGGAGGAATTTATCTATAAACTATGCCTAAGATGGATTAGTCAAATTCCTCAGTCTGATTGCTTATTCGAGAAGTATAACTCGTTAGAATACTACTGAAGAAACTCAAAACATGTTCTGTCATTCTATAGAAGCATGTGTCTTGTAGCTTGGTCTGATCTAGTGAATTTGATTACTACTGTTCCTTCTAACACTTTTATCCAATACACTTCCACAAGGATTATTAGTGTGGAAACCTTGTCTCTCTAAAACTTTCAATGATTTCAGTTTCTCTCTTCATAGTTTAATATTACCAGTTTCAGAATGTAAAATGTACTTCCTTCTTTTTATATATGATCCAAAAGTTTTGTGGGTGAAAATTTGAAATTTTTTCCTGCCTAACCAAGTTTCCATAACTTTGAATTTCATTTCCATTTTGTATTCATCTTTCAATTCTTCAGTGTTTATCAACTAGTTTCGATTGTTCTCGAACCTTCTCACAAATTCTGCCAACTTCTCGCTTTCTAACAATTATTAAATCTGATTCAAATTTTAATTCTTTCTTCTAAATTACGATGAAAGTATATATGATTTAAAGAGTTTTAAATAGTATTATTTGTACCACTTATGAAAATTAAAACATTCCGAAGCTCCATACCATGTGAAGAAAAAAAACAGTGAAACCAATATTCCATAAATATAGTTACAAATTCATTAAACATACATTGAGTTTATTTTTTCCATAAACATCATTACAGTATCTAAAAATAAAAAAAATCCATCGAAAAAACATCAGAAAATATCTCCAAACAAATATCCTTTTATTTTATTCTTCAGATCGATGATCTTGCATCCGATGATGTATCAGTGACAGTATGCATATGATGGATCTATCTCTATCTCACTCTGGCGGATTCATGTCAATGCTAGTCCAATGAGTATTGTAACACTAATAAAACAACCAGTACATTTTCTCGTGACCCACTAGAAAATAAATCAAACATTACTTTTCTCTTTACCTAATTGTAATACAATTCAACATGATGAAAATGGTTAAATAAATAATTGATTTTCATATGGATGTTCAGTCCCCAAAACAACAAGTTATTTTAATTTCAACTGTTCTCAAAAAATTCAATTAAAACTTTTTTCCATCAATGAATTCTGAGTTGGAAAATTTTCACAATGATGGATTGAGAGTGAAAAACTTTTACTTTACAGACAATCTTCTTCGACAAAATTATTTTAGTAATCCTAAATTCCTCATGACATTGAGAAATTTAGGATCAACATAGAATTATCTAAATTACATTGCAATGTTTTATGATATTCGACCCTTTCATAATCTTAGGCCTTCCCAACCAATCCTCAAACAGATTGGAAAAAAAATTCTCCCCATTTCCTTAATAATGTAGTCATAAGAGGTATATCAAATTACTTATGATTTATGAGATATATAAGATCTAAAAAGCATCGTCAAAGTTAGTATGGAGACTTTTGTACATTGATAAACATTCTCATACCGATCAAAACCTTCTTTTAGGACACATGGTGTGTACAAAAAAAATTCATTCAAAAAACCTCCTGAGAACAAAAAAACAAAAAAAAGAACATTCTTATAAAAATGTATCTGATTTTATGATTACTTTAAAAATCTTTATTCTTTTATGATTTCTATGAAAACTATCATTCTTTTCATTTGATAAACAAAACATAAAATGTATTGCGATTTAATTTTACTTTTTGATTACTTTGAAACCATTCATTCTTTTATGATTACTTTTCAACCATTCATTGTTTTCATCTGATAACCAAAACATACAAATCAATTTCATTCCATTTTCTTGAAAAAAATATAAAACAATCAACAAAAACAACTTTCATCAAAAAACCTTATTCGTCGAACATGGTACCAACACTTATTTTTAGAGGGGGATTCATATGGGTCCATATGAATGATCAAGGAAATGGCATTGTTGCATGAAAACTAAATAGGGGATAATGTTAATCTCCAACACCTATGAATTCCATAGAACCAGATATCAATATTTCTTTCATGGTTGGATTTTTTCTCTTAGAATGACCATGTTTATAAGGATGATAAGTACTGTTAAAACATAACTCCATATCCAAATACTCTTGAAGAATTCAATAAATCATTGAGGTGAACCACAGTTCTTGATTAGATACTATAGAATGTGGCACTCCATGAAACCTTACTACTTCATTAATGTATATCCAGGAAATATTACTTAGATATAAATCTTCTCTAATGGAAATATAAGTGTTCTGGTTTCATAGGATGATTGACTATAACCCAAATAACATAATGTCCTTTAGTTGTTTCAGGAAGTCTAATGAAAAAATCTTGGATGATGTTTTCCCATTTCTATTATGGTCTGGGTAACGATTAAAACACCCCCTTATAATTATGTCTCTAATCCTTAAATTACTAACATACCAAGAAACAAGATACACATTCTTCAATATCCCTTTTATTATTATACCACTAGAAATACTCATTCTGATCTCTATAAATCATCATATTTCTGAGATTTGTATATAATAATGAACATTGAGCTTCACACAAAATCTTATTCCTTAAATAATGTATGGATGGAACACATATAATGTTCTTAAACATTATCATTCCATCATAACCATGTATAAACATAGGAACATTTCTTACCTTCTTCTATAGCTCTACACCATTCTTCTATACCTCTTTAATCCTTATATGGATAGTTGGTAGAACACTCAGTTGAGTAAGAAAAAATTTCCACCTTCCTTTAATATTTCTAGATATATCTTTTACAAATCCAAATATATTATATCTTTTGTGATCCTCATCATAGATCTTTTGTGATTTCTTTTCAAGGGTGGTAATGTACTGAGATTTTTTATTCCTTAATCAACTCCAGGTATCATCTCTAGTGTATATTCAACTCTTTATATGTTAAAGTATACCTTATAATATTATGATAAATATATACATCAAATCTATCTCTTTAAGATAATCCATAGATATATTTATGGAAACAATTACCACAACTAAATGCATCTAATGATTTGTGTAATTTTTATATGGAATATTTAATTTTCAAGAGGAAAAAGATATCAACATAGAATTCTACATTATAATGTATCCCAATTCCATCTTCAATTAATCACTTTAGATTAAAAAATAGTATCCTATTTAGGGTAATGTAATCATAGGTTAGGGGACATACCTTCTATTTAGTTCATTCAAATTTTCCTCACATCCATCTATCCAAAAGAATACGGTCCCCTTCCAAGTTAATGTGGTGATAGGATTGGAAATATGTGATAAATTATACATAGAGAATCAATAATATATAGAAAAAAACAATAAAACTATGAATATAAATAACCATGGATTTTTTGGTCCATTTATCAATAAAATTTTTCTTTGAAGGATCTACAAAAATACCCTCACATGAGATTATATATCCTACTAATGAAAATTTATGAATCCAAAAGTCACACTTTGTAAATTTTTCTTATAAATAAAACATCAAGAGGGTCATTAGTACAATAATAAAGTGATATTTATGAACATCCATACTCCTTGAATATATAATAATATCATCGATAAATACAACGAAAAACTGATCAAGATAATCAATAAAGTCTATATTTTATAAATCTATGAAGATAGTAGGGGAATTTGTAAGAACAAATGGCAACACAGAAAATTCAAAGTGTCTACACCTCATATAAAACGATTTCCAAGGTATGTATTCACTTTTGAACATCAATTTATAGATTTTCTATTGATTTTCAATGTTAGAAAATTATTCAGGTCCTTATAATTGATCAATAAAATAAAAAATACATTATAGGAGATACATTTTAGTAATATTAATCTTTCCAAGGTCATGATAATCAATACATAGTCTTAATGATCTATATTTATTGTTAAAAGTGAATTTTTCACCACACGGTAATGCACTTTCTGAATAAATACCTTATTAAGATTCTCTTGGAGTTTCTTTATCAATTCCTATAACTCAATTAGGGACTTTATATAAGGGTTATTTGAAATATGTGTAGTATTAGGCATGAATTGTATTGAAAACACAAAATCACATATCAGAGGAAGACCAGAAAAATATTTTGAAAATAAATCAACATGATCTAGAATAATAGACATGTATTAAATGTGGAGTTTATACCCAACCATCAGCAAAAATTATCTTTCACAGAGAGAAATTATGACCCACAATATAGAGGTAATTTTAATTGGATGATTGTATTCATTATTGAACTAATAAATGTGTAGATACCCGAAGCTTGACGTACATGCACATTACATTACTTTTGTGGAATACTTAGTACATTACAAAAACACACACACAAGGACCGTAATAGTTTAGTATCTTTGGAAACTCGGAATATAATCTTCTAATCGTGGTGAAAGATCTTCAACATCTCCAATAAAGATCTTCCTTTTTTTTTACCTAAAACCTTTCTTTATATCCTGGGGAAAAGAAAACAAAAAAGGGTGAGCTCAAATGCTCAGTAAGGGGTAAACAAAATAAATATCAATCACATCATATTTATAAGAACATAAAATTTTGGAAATCTTAACCTGCAAAAGAGAGCATAATTTCATAACATGGGATAAATCATAGTAGTTAAATGAAAATCCAATAATCATAACTTAAAACATGAAACTTTTTGGCATACAAACATAATCATAGAGAATCATTTATTGTTAGTCAAGACTCATTGCCAACACTATCTTAGTGGACAAAGTCCCTTTCTGAACCGAGTCACACTCGTTTCAGTCTTGTTTCACTGAACCGGTATAACCTACCATTCCAGTCATGTCTATCTCATGAGATATAAAATCTTTACCCAATGCATTGGAGGGAGATATAGGTCCTACCCGTCTCATAATGATACCATTCTTATGTGTGCCACAAAATCATAAATCATACATCATTACATAACCCATGTAATACAAATGGGAATATTAAACATCCTGACATCATAATACAATTCATATAAGATAAAGGAATTCAAAAAAATAATTCCATCACAACATAATCAAATCAATGTAATAATAGGGATAAAAACAGAACCCTTTATTATCTTATATGGAAAATAATTTTGATAAAACACTTGAACTTCATTCTTGAGGAAAATAACCTTATATCTTCAAAAACATTTATCCTTTCATAACATGTCATACAATTTTAAACTAAAAGAAGTTGATTAAAAATAAACATGAAAACTTGTAAAGGAAGCTTCTTGGAAATAAGGTTTTAAAAATCCATTCATTCCGTATAAGTTAAAAAAAATTCTTCACACTTTTGTCGGAAAAGTCAAAAAGTACCTCGTACAAAAAAACGACAAAAGATTCCTTTCATATCTTTTACTAAAAACTCACCAAAGGGTAAAATTGTATTTAAAAAATTGTAGGTGGATGGAAATAATATTACATATTGAGGAAACATGGATGTGGATGATAAAATACACCCCAGTAAATACCAAAGTATAAACAATCTCGGATAAAAATGAGATTGTGATATTTTCCCTTACCTTAGGTCTGATTTTCTTCGTAGGTGTCCGAACCTCCTGTATAATGATTTAAATAATTTCATTGAATTATTCCAGAATAATATTCATTGTTATTATATCATATATGGTTCACTTATGATTTTATTTTACCCGTTCTTTTGTAAATTCCATGTTAAAGAGTGTTTTGGGTAAAATCGATTCATTTGTCGTAGGTGTTTGGACTTGTTGTTCTTGACATTATTATTACTTATATCATGATTTACATACTTCCGGAATATAAAACATGATTTATATATCATATATATTCAGTATATATATATATAATAGATAGATAAATCAAATGAAGCACACCGTTCATGGAGACGGTAGTCCGTACGTACGCATGAACGCTGTTTTCCTTTCCTTATTGTCTTGAATAGAAGTAAGTAGATGGCATACATATATATATATACATATATATATATACATAAATCCAGTAGATTTAACATGTCATATATTTCATTATTCTTCATTATATATACTTTATAATCATTCCTGAATGGTTAATGTGGAGAATGAATTTCATCGCGTCGTGGAGACGGTATTCCGTACGTACGCACGAGCGATGATATCGTTCTCATGATCGTGAACTTGTGTTGAAGTGTATGTATACTATTACAGTATCAATATCACTTTATAATAATCATATATAGTTACTCAATACACCATTATACCCATCCAATTAAGGTGGTGGTGGAAAATAGATTACACCGCAGCGTGGAGACGGTATTCCGTACGTACGCATGCGCGGTGATTTCATTTTCCGTAGGATGGATAGATGGTGAAATAGGTTTGTTTCATACTTATAATAACATATCAGTATATGAGTGATACTGATGTTATTACTTCATAATTAAACAACCTAAGAATAATAAGTGGAAGAAGAAATAAAGGTGAAAGAATCGGTAACGGAAATTACCTCTTCTTTGAAGCGCCTCTTTGAGACCTCCTCTTAGGGCACTAAAATTGGTCTTTGAGGAATACCATAACCTCTAGGATGTTTCTAGGGAAGTGGAGAAGAGAATTTTGCAGGGGTTGTCCGAGCTTGAAGGCTCAAAGTTGTGTGAGGAAGAGAGGGAGGAGGTGTCCTTTTACAAGGGAGGAGAGGGGCACCTTTAGAATAACTAAAAATATTATTTTATTATAAAGTCAAGTTCGGTTTTAAATAGCTCCAAATTAATTTATTTCAAGGCTAAGGTAGGGATGGGTCATAAGCCTCTCAACCAATAGAATTTAGATAAGTTTAGGTTCCTATTTTAACCTTATCATTTAGATTTCACATTATGTTAAATAATTTTACTTTTACCGTGTCTTCGTGTGTTCTTATTCTATAAGGTTAATAAACTTACTATATAAAGCCAAAAGAACCCCAAGTTGTTTATTATTAATATATATAACCTTATCTAAGTCATTCGGCCGAACCTTAGATTTTTCGGAATAAAATAACAATTAATAATATAATATTTTTTAAAAAAACTATTTTATGTCAATTTGGACACTATTTAGTAATAGATTTTTGTGAAAATCATAACAGAATGATAAGTTCGAAAAAAGTTAATTAAATCAACACTAACATGTACTATTAACCTATAAAATTAGTGGAATTCATAAAAAGTCTCAAATTATATTTATTTGGGTATTTATAACATCAATTATGTCAATATTTCATTAATAAGATAATTACTGCATCATCGTTGTATCATAAATAAATTAAATTATTTAATGTCTAAAAATTACAAATAAAATACAATTATGTAGGAAATATGTTTAGCTTTCTAATAAATATTTATAGTCGAATTTATCTTATGTATAACCCCATATTAAAAATGTTTTAGTAAATAAACTTTGATTTTAACTCTTTTAACCCTTCATTAAATAAATTAATAATAAATGTCCTAATCTAATCCAAGTGGGCCTAAATAGTCATATTTTATTAATAAGTTTGTTTTTGGTCGAATTACACTTATCCAATAGTATTAGGACCTGTGTTAGGTTAATAATAATATCATCTTTACCCTTAATTACCCTATTTACTTTTAACCGTGGTAAAAAAAAGTAAAAAGTTACTATTCACCAAAAATTATTTTCATCTCATTGAATCACATTTTAGTCCTTCATATTAACCGTGTCTCTCGGATTTTCTAAATTCCACTCACAGAAGCGGGAAAATTAAGTTTTATGAAAAATTCAGTTTTTTTAACTACCACTTAGTGGTTTCACTATTCATCAAAAAATGAAAGTTTCCAGAAAAATACCAAAAATTAGGCCTAAGATATATTTGATATTATGAACTAAAAAATGATGTCTATTTTACCAAATTCAAAACATATCAGTTGCATTAACTAATTTAAAAATTAATTCCGGTCATCAAAACAAATAGCGTGTTTTTAAGAGATAATAACTATCAAAAGATTGAAACTTGTTTATAAGTGGTTTACATGTGAAATTACATCCAATGATCATCATTGTATTAAATTGTAAAAATATATTCTAAATATACTTTAAAACCACTAAAATTAATAATTTATCACTATTAATTATTTCGATTGAAAAAGTTGTTTTTAATTAAAATTTAGTAATTTCCACTATTCATCAAAATATGAAAGTTATCCGAAAATTACCAAAATTTCACCCAAAGCTAATTTTGATATTCCGAATCCAAAAATGAAGTCCATTTTGAAAAATAGAATTTAAAAAATTTCAAAAAGTGGTTATTACTATTCATAACAGCTAGTTATAATAATATTTTAATAGCATATCGTTCTTTAGTGAAACTCGGTATTGCGTACTACACACGCTATCAAGGAAGGTCGTGATTGCGTGTAATGAAAGGCAAGTCAAGGATGTGTGTTGTGCAAGCTCCTTTTGGTGTAGCGTACAACACACGACATTAATGAAATTAAAAAGAATATTTTTCATAAAATCTCGGGGTGTTACAAAATGTCCATGGGTTTATTTGGAATATGAAATGTTTCCATCCATATTCATCAATTGATATGTGAATATAGACGAATACAAAAAATAAAAATAATCACATAAAATTCAGATAATGGGAGAATCCCATTTTTTCCGGACACAATTTCCCTTAAACGTCAGTCAAAGATGAATTATAGACATGATATTTCACTATCGTACCGTTCATATTTTTCACCACAAAATCAATATATAATAATTGAGCTGGTAATTCAAAATCCTTTTCAAAAATTTTAGATATAAAATAGTGGGAGGGACCTGAATCAAATAATACATTACCTTTTTTATAGTGGATAATAAGTGTACCATTCACACCAATATTCCCATAACCCACTATAGAAGTTGTGATCACATGAGAATTTCCTTTTTCTTTGATCTTAAGATGTTTAAAATTCCATTCATCCTCATAAAAATTCATATTTTTGAATTTTTTGGAATAATTTCTTTACTATTTCCATTTGAGGCATTGGAAATTGGGTTTTTCATTATTGGAATCTTATTCTCTTAAATTTCTTTTAATATCACATTAATTTCCTTCTAAAATTCAAAAAATTTCATCATATACTTCTACCACCACTTATTCACCTATAGTGGATGTTGATCAGATCAAAAATGTGGTCAGAGAAGAAGTTACAGTTATTTCCAATGCACCATCTAGTGGAGAACATGTCATACTAGATTTATGAACCACCTTCCACATTTATAGAACATCTCATTTACATTAAATAAATTTCCTTGATGTTTCATCACACATTTCATGTTGGTTTCTATAATTTCATTGCACCATGTGATATATTTTATTATTCATGAGACATTATATTCCAATTCTTATCAAAACTATGGGAATGGTGGGAATATCAAATTTTTATTTCTCTATTGATTTCACATCTAACAATTTAATCATAGCTACTAAAAAATATTATATTTAACACCCTCGAAAGACTTTATTTTAAGCCTCCAAATAATCATACAATTTTTCTTTCACAAAAAATGATTAAAATAAAAGAATACATTACAGGTCTCATAGACATTTCCTCATAAGTACCAATGGATTCATCGTCATTTTTATTAATCTTAATGAATTCATTATCCTTATTTTTATACTTAATATTGGGGAAGTACTTATTAAAAATCATCATCTTAAACTAATCATACTCAATATATTAAATTTATTCATCTTTTGTGATATTCTTAATAAGTATCCACAATTAATCTTCTTTTCATTCTAAATGATAAATGTCTAGGAAAAAAATTTCATGTTATGAGCACTAGAGAACAAAAAAAATCTTCTCAATTTTCTGTTCTAACAATCATCTACTAAAATATCAGAAGACCCGCCAAAAGAAGGTGTATACTGGCTCATTAAGGATAGAATAATATGTTGTTTCAAATTATGATCAATTGGAATCCCAAAATTATTTATGGCTTGAGAATGTTTCATGAGAATATAGTCAAGATTATTCATTCCATCTCCCACAACATTTGGTTTCTCGGGTGGAAAATCATTACATTGTAAATCACCTTCACTATCAGCATTATTTCTTCTAGTTCCATCCATTTCCTAAAAACAAAAAGAAAAGTGTGAGAAACAATAATCATAGTAGTAAACCATATAATAATTAACCATTAATAGGATATATAAATCATGAAACTTTATTTTAATCCTAATAAACCTTATATTTAACCTAGGTCATTCATTTTCATTATTTACTCAAATTCATCATAATATTTAATAAAGAAAATGTGAATTTACCCAAGAATACCCATATATTGTGTTAAAAGGGGTTCATAGTAAATTAAAACTCACCACAAACCTAAATATTGGTTGAGATATAATCAATCAACTCATTTTGGGGTTATAAGCCCTAGATGCATCTTTTGGAAAACCATATCAACTTAACATTTACAAATAGGGATGTTTTGCTCGAAAAACCACATAATATATGTATTACTACACAATTAGGAAGATATCTTGTACTTAGACTTCTCACTGGGGTTTTTACTAAAGTATTATAATCCTAATCTCCAAATACTAACTAAATATTTATCTGATACCAACTATAGAGACCTAATATTTTTGTAAGTAATTATTATATCCTTTTAGAATAATATTCAATATATCTCACAATTACACATCTGATGACCACAAAGGATTAGATTATTTGAAGTCTAGATAAAAAAATTTCTTATTTCGTGAAAGATTTTAAACATATCCAACAAGGTTCTCCCCATTTAGAACTATTCATAGAACACCCTACATAAAACCATTCTTCATAACCAAGTGATAGGAAACATATGAAAGGGTTAGCTCAGATTATTAGAAAGGGTAAACATGGTGAATATCAATCAGTGATCATATGAAATCATAATATATGAATGAGGGTATAAAATTATGAATATAACTTAAAAGTTTCAATCATAATCTATCAATGATCATTAACATGAGTGATAGAACAATGATTTATTATTTCTAAATGAATGAAACATAAGATTAAGAATCATTATAAATAAAACATGAACTATAAGTTAATTTTAGAGTGTGGACCTACAAAAAATTCAACATCTATTTTATATGTCAAGGTTCACTTTCAAGACCATAAAATCATAACATATCTGGAATAAAAAACTATTTACCATAGTAGATCATGAACATTAAATTATTTAAAATATCATATTTAGAACATTACCTCGTTTCCCATAGTGGATCAATCACATTAACAATTTTCTCATAGAAGATCAACAATATAAACTTATTTCCCATTTTTATCGCATGAGTTATAATAGTTTACCCAATGAATTTTAAGGTAATAAATTTGTATTCTCACCCATCACATAATGAAACCTCACATATGTGTTCTTCACGATCATAAAACCATCCACATATCAAAACCAATGAAATGGAAATGAGTTTCATAATAATTTCATCATATCATCATAGCATAATCCATGGAAAAATAAATGGGTTTTATAAACATCATACTGTAATACTAATAAAAAATACATAGAAAGATGAAATAAGGTAACATAGGATCATATATCTATTAAAACATAATTATCATCAAAGAACGTTATAATTTGTGATAATTCATTTATAATATTAACTAGAATGTTTCACTAGGAGAATAAACTTTTCACTTTGAAATCACATATTTAAAATATAATAAACATTGCAAATGTTGAGGAAAAAAATTATTTGAAATCTTCCTTAACAACATCTAAATGAATATTTAAAACATTTAGTGGTTCTTATTAGTTGAAAATCCATTCATTCCATAATAGTTAAATGGAAACATTCCTTTCACACGTTTGTAAGATAATAAAAAGGCCCTCACTTGAAAATTTATGAGTTTCATAAGAGGTAGATTATGAAATATCGTAATTTGAACCTTAATTATAAATATTCCTAGTAAACAATGAGATTATAACATAAAACATTAACCTCTTTGGTCACCTTTGAATCGTAAGAGAAATAAAATATTAAATTCATATTAAACATTAAATATCATGAATAAAAATAAATTCATCATAAAATATTTAAAAGGGTAGTTCTTACACATCATAAGAGAATCTGAATTCATAACAAAAAAGTTTTCCCAAATAAAACAATTTGAGACAATAAACACTTCCCTGAGGTATGATTTTTTCGTATTCATTTGAACCTCATGTATGATAAATATTAGTTTATTATAAATAAAATATAAATCTATAATTATAAATATCATACAAAATACTATTCATTCATAGAAATTTATCACATGTTTAAAAACAATTCTTCATTATAATTACTATTCTAGTTGATAATTGTTTCATCTTTCATGTTTGTTTTGGTTTAGTAGTTGCAGTCCATATACATTGATAATGGTTAATTCATCTGAAAATTGAAATTCATGTTATAAATAACATATATATAAATATATTAACCATAATTAGAGTCATACATAATAGTAGATAGAGAAAAATAGATTACACTATTAATGCAGATGTTAGGTCGTACATGGGCATGAGAGATCACTGTAAGATAAAACCCATTTTCATAGACATTTTTTTAGAGCTATTGTTTTGCAACAACATTTAAAATTGCCGATAAAAGTTTTATAAATAATTTCTCCTATCTTTATTTTAAAGGAAATAAAGTCATTTTTAGGATAGTTTTTTTAGAAAACTAGATTCAAAGTATTGGTGGTTTTAAAAAACCGTCGCTAAATTAAAGGAAATTTTTTAAAAAAATTAATATTTATTTATTTTTAATTTTTTAGTATAATAAATATTTAATTATGTATATTTTAATTAATAATAATGTGTTAATTAATAAATATTAATATTAATTTGTTGATCATAATTTGAAACTTATAAAAAATCTTAAATAAGTTGAAAATGACACTTCAACATCAAATGACCATAACTTTTGATCTTTTTGTCTATATTAACTCTAAAATTAGTCAAATAGAAGCTTATGAAATGATCTAATACCAAATTGGATTTAAATTTTGTAAAAAATAAAAAATAAAATTTTATTATATTTGCAAGAAAAGTTTGAAATTTGACTCGAAATTTAAACATCCATAACATTTGATCTCGATGTCTGTTTGAGCTCTACCACATGCAAATCAATGCTTACGAGGAGTTCTATGATTTAGTAATAGGGAAACCCCGGTCACATTTTTTTAGAAAAAAAATCCCAAAAGGGTTCCAAAAGGGATTTTTAGTTAGCTTATCCAAAATTTTTAACATTCAATGGAATTTCAGCTTCGTTTAAGGGGGTCTTATTGCCTTATTTCATAGGGGATTGAATTTATTTCCATGGATTAAATTCATATTGTTATTATGGTTTTGTATCTTTATCAATTTTTATAATCTATTTTATTTATACATAAAAAATGAACATTTTACTACATTTACTTCTAATAAATCACTTGTATTGATACATATTTACCTAGAAATTTAATATTAATCATATAAACCATATTGAAATAATAATTTAATAGTCATTTCATTTAAAATAAATACTTATCGATTTTATAATGCTATAAAAATGCATTAATGTTGCGACTCGAACCAAGTAAGCCCAGATCCAATGTCTACTTCCATTACATTGGAATGTTTATAAGGAATAAAATCCCACAGTACCAATGATCTTAGTAGTATCTGTAAACTATATACATACATGAGTATTTTTTTACAAATGAATACTCTAATTAAAACCATTTTTTTTTCTTTTAATGATAAATTTATTATTAATTTGCATATACTAGCATGTCACTAGTAGTAATCATCATTAAATCTCGGGGAATGGGAAAAATAAGGGTGAGATCAAATTCTCAGCAAGGGTTAGGAATAATGGAAGAAATAATGAATCAATGAGAATAGTCAATATAGAAAAGGGATAATTGATGACATAATCAATGTAATCAATAAACTAAGAAGGAAGTTTTTAAATAATATAGAAAGGTAAATAACTGAAATCCCATTCCATTTAAAAAAAAATTGATAAGTTAGAATCAATATGTCAAGGTAATACTGAAAAAATATTCAATTTAATCAATAAAGTTATAATGAATTGCATTCATAGACTTTATCATAGTCAAAATATAATGTATAATAAATATTGAATAAAAATTAATAAAATTCATAATTATTGGACGCCATGTTTCCCAGGAACTTAGTACCTTTACCACTATGAACTTTCACAAGATGGTTTAGCATACTACTATCAAGACATTTCAGAAGAGAGCTTAAAACTACTCTGACATGGAAAGCAACTCCAAGGGTTTTCACCAATTGATTTCATCCCATGATACCACCAATGCATCAAGGGGAAACCTATAACTAGAACCAAACCATGTCATACCTATCCAAATCATCCCTCATTTATCTAATAATCTATTTAATTCATGAATAGTGTACCTTATTAAATATTTTCATTGAGAAAAAGATGAATATATATCAGTATTTCACTAGATATATAGTAAAATTCAAAGTAAACACCATATGTAAAATTGGTATATGATTTAGGGAATAATAATATCAATTATATATGATATAGATATTTATGGAAAATGTTCAATGATCACCAGAAATTTAATATTTCAATGGGACTGACAAAGAAATCAAGGTAATGAATGTCAACACTATCCATGGTCAAAGGAATCATAAACCATCTAGAGGAAGAATAAGGAGAAATCAATAAAAATATCCCATTTGGAGTAAAATAAATTGTTTTTTTCAATGATGAATGTAAATACAATAAAAAGAAATTTTAAAATCATTATTAAGGAAAAAGTTCTTTTCAATTTTAAAAACATTTTGATTTTACATTTCTTTGAAAATCACTTCTGAAAAAAATATTTTAAAAAGTATCTATTTAAACATTAAAATGAATATTCGAATAAATATAAGTGGGTTAATATTTACATCCGTATAACATAAAAAGAAAATTCCCTTTTCAAGGTAAATGTGTAGAAAAGTTCCCTCTTCAGAATGTGACAAAAATATTTCTTTGAAAACATATTTAAAAGACAAAAAGTGTAAAAATTTATTTAATATATCATTTTTTGGAGGATAAAAACATTTTTGAGAACATTTTTATAAAACTGGGTTTTATAAGAAAACAGGTTCTATAAGATCCAGGATATTGTAGAGGTACTTTATGGTTTAAATTTTAGTCGGAATCCCTTAATGTTGGAAAATTAAATGTTTCCTAGTAATATGAGGGACCTAATCGTGTTTTGGGAGTTCAGAAAATGAGGTAAAGGGGAAATCAGGACATCTTATGCATGTTTCATGTTTGTTCCATGGTTAAGAAAACCCGTGACCCCAAACTGTGCTAGCCAGGAGGATGGGATCACGATTAAGTTAGACAAGCATGGGGTAAGGCCAAACCATGTAGTTTGGGACAATGGCATTCCACACTGTTAGGGAATGATTTTTGATACTGTGTGAAACCACAGGTAACCACGCTACATGTACCCCTATATGATAGAGGTAGGTGTGTGGTTTATAAAACTGTGTACCCCATTAAAAGTGGTTTTTTACTCTTCCCCCCCCCCCCATGATTTTATGTGTTTCACCCGATTTTATTCCCAATTCTTTCTCCATCAACCCTAATGATTATCCAAAACTCCCAAATCATACCAAGAACCGACCAAATTCATTTAAAGACATTTTGGAGTGCCTTTTGGTGAATATTGAATCCCCTGAGAAAGTCTAATGCTTCATTTTTCTCTCACTTCCTGATCAAGGAATGTGTTTTTTCTCTTCTTCATCTGAATCACTAAAACAATATTTTTCCAGCAGATCATAGCATGAGGATTCAAATTATAGTTGAATTTGAGTCTACGGTTGAGGTTAGCCATGATTTCATCTTAGTATTCATGGTACGTGGACAAATATTAATATCTTATAGTCTTTTTGTTGATTTGTGCATGTATGGTCGAGTTATTGGTTATATATTGTTGTTTATTTGATTCCTTTAGTGAGATTTTGTAAATTGGTTAGCTAAATGAAGAATTAAACCTCTCATGATCCCTATTGGATGCATTGAGATTTATTAGACTGGTTTAGGGCCACCCATGATGTGTTTTCGGAAATTACAGAAAATAGAAATGTATAATGTTCTGAATAGAGTTTATTTGGGTTGATGTTGAACCAATGATAAACATGTTGACATTTTAGTTTAAATCATAAAGAGTCGCCGACGGTAGTTGTTTCTAGTTTTTGGCAATGACATAAGGGATTGTTTGGAATGATGTGAAAAGGGTTAAAAAGATTAATGTGAATGAGTCTAATAGAATTTTAATATTTAATGGATTTTCATAAACTAATAAATGAAAATGAACTGATGAATGTGACAAATGGGTTAGAGCATGGGAATTGATGAATCTGTTAAGTGGATTAATTTATGAAATTTTTTGAGTATTCATAATGGGTAAAGGTATAAAAAGGGAAAACTGATAAATGGACTATGATATGTAAATGGTAAATGTGATAATGGATTAATGATTAATGTTGATTCATATATTTTCTGAAATTTTAATTTCAAATTTTATGTGTATTGGTTGTGTTTAGTTTGTGATATGTTTTATGTGGTAAATGAATAAATAAACATTGGAACATGGGTTGGTAGTTTTGGTTTATTAGTCTTGTGAATCTATTCAAATGGTTTGGGTTATACAAAGGCTCTAAAACCTACCCTTTTAATGTGTGAGTTCGGGAATGGGATTGAGGCATTATCCCCCTAATAGATGCATTTGATGAGATTGACTATAGTGAGGCTCCATTGTATGTGTGATGTATGTTTTTATGAAATGTTTATCCCTAGTGATATTGAGAACATGACATATTCCATTATTCATGGTTTTTTACCAGCTTATTCCATTCTATAAATGATATAAATGATTATCCCTTAAAATAATTGTTGAATATGGAATGAATAATGAAAATGATTAAAGTGAATATTGTTAACTATTACCACCTAAGTTATATATTTTTTATCTTTACATTTATTTTTCACATGAATACAATACCTGTTTAAAATTGATATTTTTAGGCACCGTTGTTTGTAGCCTATGTAGATGTACTCACACCCTACTCGGGCCATCATTGGGTACCCAAGAAGATTCCATGATTACATGTCAGTAAAAGTTTAAAGGCCCTCTTCTAGGATGTTGAGTTTGGATTGAGATGTCTGTGATTGAGGATTCAGAATTAGATTTAGGACCCATTTTGGGGAAATCATCTATTGGTCTTTATTTATGGTTTTCCATCACTTCTGGCGCAGTTATAATGCATAGCATACTTATTTTTTGGATGTAGTTTTACCATGTTTGGAAATTGGTTGGAAATTTTGGTTTCCTGTTTATTGCATATTGTTCCATTATTTCATATGTTATCTAATGTTTAATACTCTAGTTATGTTGGTATTTTCACCCCACATGATCTATTAGACACTTTCATACAGTTTAGAACCTATAACATATGAGGAGGCATGCTTGAGGTTATGTGTTGACCCGATGTAAGGGTATTAGTTTAGTGGCTTTTGGGTTGGGGACATTACAAATTGGTATATGAGGAGTTCTTTTCTATGAAATACTATTTTTTAATGGAAGACTGGATATTCGGGAGTGTTTGGCCTTAGCAATGAGCTCAAGAATGGGAGTAGCTAACCCTAGTATGAGGGAAAACACAAGTACCCAAGGTGGGAATTATTGTTGTTGATATATATTGATATAGTTTAATGATATTTCACCATTGATTGATCCATATGTTGTGTTATTTGAGTATTATATGATATAGTTTAATGATATTTCACCATTGAGTGATCCATATGTTGTGTTATGTGAGTATTTTATGATATTTTTCTCAGGGAAATAATGTCACAAGGTTGTGCATTCATGCATCATTATAGGAACCTAGGGATATATGTGGAATGCATCATAATAATAACACATAGGATGGGTTCTTGGGACATGATGGTCAAGTTGCATTTTGCATTCATGAAAATTTGAAAAAATGGTGTCCAATAAAGATGATAAAAATGGTTTAATGGAATTGATGTGAAAGAATGGTAAAATAATTGTGTTTTATGAAATGTTAAAAATGAGTAAAAATGTTGGATGTAATAAGATGTGGAATGGGAAATGTTCCAAAAATAGAAATTTTGTGTGGAAGAAGTGTAAATGGTTTAAAAACGTGTCTAATGAAATACTTGTATCTATGTTAGTTACTTTAATACAAGTTAGAAATGACCCACAATATGAATGGTCAAGGGTAGTGTTCTAGATGTGATGATATCCATTGGAATAGTGAATGTTTAATGGGGTTTTTATGGCTAGTGGAGATCCTTCTCTACTTAAACTGTTGAAAATTTATATTATGTGATATAGGAATTGTGATTGAAATTATAGATAAATTACACCATAATGATGTCTACTAGTTTGGTGATAAGAAGATATCGATGAGAATGATCCAATATTTGTAGAGAAAGAAAATCCATTGGTCCATGATAAATGATGATAGGAGAGGTTCTGTGAGAACATGACTTGTTTTATTCAATTAATGGAACGGTCCCCTAGGCGTTTCATTCTGATTATGTTTTAATTGACTAGAGATTTTTAGTTACAAAACCCTCTAATGTTTTCTAAAGAGGGTGGGCCCAAGGCTGTAGAGTTCTTGATATATTTTATCTAGATGATTCTTGATCACATAGAGACTCCAGCGGAATAGAGTGTCAGTTTGAAAAAATATATGTTGTGGGGAATAGAAAAGAATTGGTGGGATATCTTGGTTCAAACTCATCAGGATGATGGTATGTTAGGGAAATAATTACATGAATAGTTTTTTTGTGAAATTCCCTCTAGGTACATTGAGATAGGAGTGGGATGCAATGTTTATTAGGTTGACCTATAGGACTATGTAAGTGATAGATTATGCGGTCTATTTCATAGGCTTGAAATGCTTTGTTCAACAATTGGTAGGGAACAAGGCCATAATAGTGAGGCATTTTTAGGATGGACTTGGACATGAGATTATTTCTAATGTGAGTAACTGTAGTCTGAAAACGTTTGCAGTAGTGGTCAATCATGGACTTTTTTCAGAAGGGAACTTGAGGGAGGCTTCTGGTGGTGGGTTTGTGGTACCAGTTGGACGGACCAATGGTTCAAATTCTAAGGGTAGAAAGTGTCATTTTAGTAATATTCAATAGGGTGGTAGTATATAGAGTATTCATAGGAAAGGATCAACCAATATAGGTGGTGACCATGTGTTTTACTATCTATGTGGCTGGCCAGGGAAGATGTGTGACTAGTTCCCCCACCCATCAGTTAAGTCCCGAGAATTCAACAGAGTAGGGTATTTGGAGAGGTTATGAATGGTTACTAGATTGTTGGGCATGGAAGGAGGATCAAGGCTGATGTTGAGTGTAAGAGGGTGGGGGGGGGGGTTTACCCAAACTAGATACACATTTAGAGCTTGACCAGATGTATATGTCTCACAAGATTATGTGGTTCTCTAGGGAGGGAGTTTCCATATTATCAAGGAAGTGAAACACTAGGAACTCAGTCCCTGGCCCATGGAAAAGGGGCATGTTAGCTTCATGATGATTAGTCTACACATGATGGTGGAAAGGCTGGACCATCTATTATTGATGTTATGGCCCTCGCATTTTCTACATTTTTGTGTTCTTTATTCGCAACAGGTTCCTCACATTCCTTTGTGTGTGCTCATTTTTTGGTTTTGTTGGGTTTAGCGATGGAAGAATTATATAGTGTGCTATCGATTGGTACACTATTAGGGGTAAGATCAGAGAATATTAAGTAGTGTAAGGGGTGTTCTCTTAATGTGGGTGGGTACCATTTCCTATGCGACATATTGGTTTTTGAGAAGTTAGGTTTTGGTTTGATTTTGTGTATGGAATGAAAAGTGTTGTACCAAGTGCATATTTCTTGTTACCATCAAAGTTTAACATTCATGTCTGATAAGGGAGACACATATGTTCATTTTCAAGAGTTGGATGTTTGAGTAGGCCATGCATGGAGAGTTTTTCAACAGTTTGGTGAACTAACCACCCAAGTGTCTTGTCTAATGCTTGATTATTAGGGAGTAGAGTATATAATCTTTTATCCTATGGTAGATTAATTTTAGGATGTGTCTCCTGAAGAATTATTAGGGATGCTACCCAAGAGGGATGTTACATTCATGATAGAGTTATTATTTAGAGTAGAACCAGTTTCCATTCACCTCTATTGAATGGAACTAGAATAACACAAGGAAATTAAAATATATCAACAGTAATTGGAGAATAAAGTGTTTATTTGTGCGAGTATGTCACTGGTGTTCTTTTCTATAAAGGATATTGGATTTTTGCGATTATGTGTTGATTATAAGAAGTTGAATCAGATGAATGTTAAGAACTGATACCATATTCCACAAATTGATGATATATTAGACCAGCAAAGTGGTACATCAGTGTTCTACAAGATTGAAATGAGGTCAAGGTATCATCAGTTAAGGGTGAGACCTTTTGATGTACTATGATCTACCTTTAGGAGATAGTATGAGTTATATTATTTTTCATGATTCCATTTGTATTGATCAATGCATTGGCAGGGTTTAGGGACCTAATGAACCAAATATTTTATCCTTACAAGGATTTGTTTTTACTTTTCTTTGTTCTTGACATCTTGGTGTACTCAATGACTCATGAAGATCATGCCAACAATATTGATTCCTTCTTGATTATACTAATAAAGAACATTCTATATGTCGAGATATCCATGTGCCATTTCTAGATCGAAAAGGAGAATTTCATGGGTCACACCATCTATGAGGTAGGTGTTTATGTGGTCCTGATAGAGCGAAATCTACACTATCTTGGGAGAAAACAAATAATATTTATGATGTTCGGAGTTTTCTTGGTCTGTATGGATATTACCGGAGGTTCATTAATGACTCTTATGATTTTTAACCACAATTTCAAGCTTGAAAAAAAAGGGAATAAAGTTTTAATGTGATTGATATTATGAGTACGATCTCCAAATGTTAATAACTAGTAATCAACTGCACTAATTTTGAACATAACTAGGCTACGTAATGTGTATACCTTGTTTTGTGATGTGTTTGGTGTTGGTATTGTGGTGATGTTGATATAGGAAGATCGGGCTGTGGTGTATGGGTCAATATTGTTAATGCCTTAGGAAAAAACATTACCCTATGTTTGTTCTCAAGCTAGCCGAGGTGGTTTATTCTCTAATGTGTTAGAATAAATACCTACTGGTATAATGTTTTATTGTGTATACTAATAATAAAATACATAAGTATATATTCTATCAACATGATATGAATCTTCATCAATGAATATGGGGCATGAACATATATTCATTTGATTTTTAGTAGGTTTACACACCGGGAAGGGGAAACAATGTTGTATACAATCTGATCCAAAAGACTCAAAATGAGGCGATTCAAGAATTCATCTATAATTTGAGAATGATGGTGTTTTTTCTGAGATACAACTAGAGCTGTAAGATGGCTAATGTCAGATGACCATTCCAGCCTTGGCAGCTGAATCCATTATTCTGAGATGAATCAAGGAGAGACAGTATAAGGATCTGAAATGTTGTACTTTGAGGTAAAGTCTTAAAGGTGGAGAGACACCTTCTGCTTAGATAATTAGAGATGATTTGATTAATTTTGTACATGGCCAGGTTGTTATGACAATTATTATGTGAGTGGAATTGATGAGAGAGTTTCATGAATTGATGTGGGAAGTTAATCATAGTTTGAACAAAATGTATTGTTATCTTTTTTGGATGTATTGGTGGCTAGTGACAAAGAAAGAGGTTGTATGTTTCAGGGTATGTTTCTTTTCCTACTAGAAGGGTATGGATAAGCATCAGTGGAAAGGTGGTTTGTTAAAACCATTTCCCATTTTAGAAAATAAATAGGATGACATGATGATATATTTCAAGTGGATCTCTGGAGGAATCCTTGGAATAATTATGTGATATGGGTAGTTGTGTATCTGTTGTCTAAGGTGGATCATTTCTTTCCAATTTGAGAGAATTTCATTTTGGATCAGTTAGGTGAGTTATATGTCTAAGAGTTAGTGTTGTTTCTTTGGATACCACATAATATAGTTTCATACCATGATTATATTTTGACATCATACTTTTAGAATGGATTTCAGAGGACTCTTGGTACCCAGGTGTTTTTTGAGTTTGGATTTTCTCCCACAGATAGATGAGAAATTAGAGCATGTTATCTAGGTGTCAGAGGACATGTTAAAAGCATGTTTCCCAGAATATGTTGGATCATAGGAAAATAATATAGTGCAATTTGATTTAACCTATAATAATAATAACTAGTATATCATTCATGTGGAACCGTATGAGGATCTCTATGGTGGAACTTGAAGATCTCTATTGTGGTTCATAGAGGCTAGTAAATCAGATTTTGTAGGACCATTTCTCATGTAGCAGATGTCAGAATAGTTTAGTTGATTCAGAAACATATTTTTATGGATCAGAGTAGCCATAAGTCATTTGTTAATTGGAGTCATTGACCTCTTGAATTTATGTTGGGTGATCATCTATTTCTTTTGGTGTCTCCATAGTTGGGTCACCATCCAATTCAGATATAGGGTAAGTTGGCACCCAGGTATGTGCAGCTATTTGAGATTATGTAGAGGATCAGACTAATAATGTAATTATTGGATCTTCAACAATGACATATTGGAGTACACAATGTTTTTCATGTGTCACAACTTCAAAAGTATCACCTTGACCCATCTCGCATGACTGATTTTGTGGATGTTAATCACTAGGATAATGCATCCTTCTAGGAGCATCCATTTCGTATTCTGGATTGTAGTGAGAAAGTATTTTGAAGCAATATTGTACCTTGTTTATATTTTTTAGAAGCATTATGATGTTTTGGAATCGACTTGGGATAGAGATAAAAATATACTTTCCCAGTGTCCAAATATATTTCCTTCGAATGCTCATTGATGCTTTGATGTGTGTCTCTAGGATGATCCATTATAAATTGGAGAGGTTGTAATATCCCAATCCTCGTGGAGGTACATTCTTGATTAAAATTTGATATTAATCTCTTAATGTTGGATAAGTAAATGTATAAGGCCCCAGCCTTAAACCTTACTTAATCTTGAGTTATTACAAGATTACACATTGAGGATCTTTTCAGGTTCAGAGTTTTAGAGAATTAGATCATGAAACTTGCATTACATTCCACATTTAAACAAAGTGGTTACATAAAAGACATTATTCATTCTTCCCATCAACGGAAACATATTTAAAATAAAACATGGATTCTTTCTTGACTCATCCTTGACACTATCATCACATCATGTACCTTTCCCTTGACCTGTGAAAAACATTTCAAAAACTTGGGATGAGCATAAAAAGCTCAGTAAGGGTTATAAAAATATTTAAAGGAAACACGAGTTCATATATACATAAGAATGAAATCATACTTTACCCATAAAAAATAGGCACTTTAACATACCTCATCAATCATGAATAAAACATAGAAATCATAAGACATAAAAGGTAACTTGAGGCATTCATAACATTCTTACGTAGGGAGTAACCCTCTTGGTTACGTTTTGGAATACCCATCACAGTATATTCCCTAAATATCTTTGGAGAAACCTTAATGTTTCACTCCTTCGCATTACCAAATGCATTGGATAGCTATATCGGGCTCACCCGCCCTTAGTTTATCATGGAACCACCCATCTTCATAATAATACCCAAGAACTTCAACATAATTGTATCGCATAAAACATGCATAAAGGAAACATAAAATTTCCACATTTCAATCATAAGATATCAATACAACACATTGATATAAAAACATTATGGAAACCATTTTCAATACCAAAATAAAAGAAAAGTAAAACATGGTATTTATTTTTCTTTTTAAAAAAAGGTGTGGCTTGTAGAGGAAGCCGAAACTCAAATAATGGTCACGGTAGCGGAGAAGTCGTTGTCGCCGCATACGTACGAAAAAAACATTCCCTTTTGTCGTTTAGTAAACGCTTCGTAGAAAAAATATTCCTTCTGAATAAACATAAAAGTCAAAGGATTTTATGCACCGTATAAAAGAAGGTTGTGTATAAAACAAAATATTCCTCATTGAAAGGAGATTGAGACGAAGTCCCTTACCAAGATGGTATCCTTGGTTTAAGGATAAATCAATTAAATAATTATGTGTGACAAACGAATACACCAAATATAAGTGGATATTAAGTGTAAAATAATCAAATGTCATTCACACATATTCAAAGGATGACATATTCAATAACTACATGTTGAACCCAAAGAAATCAAAATTGGGTTAAGAAGTTCCCTTGACAGCCTAACGGCGTCACATCAAAAAATGGTATCTCATCACATGGACATAAAATTTACATCAATAAGGATATGTGAGAACATATCCCAACATAACAATATGTAAATAAAAAGACCCAACAAAATAAGTCTTTTAAAAAGAGTAGGGTGAAAGGTTCCCTTACCGACATGGGTATCTTTCGAAACATACGCCCCATGAAAGAAGGACAATACAACATTGATGTAAATACTCATAAATGAAATAATATTACACAATGAGTAAAATAATGTTCAGTACATACACCACTCAAAGGAAATTGTGGAAAATGTAGCATAAATCTCACAGGAATAAAAGTGAGATGAAAAATCCCTTACGAAAACTCGGCAGCCTAACGACACCACTTAAAACTTCCAAAAATGGATTGATGAGATCAAATAGGGTATCTAATAACATTAAAATAAAATGTATAGAAATATTAATATAAAATAACAGCCCCCATCATAAAAATAGGAGCTTAAAAGAAGTGACATAAAGGAGATTACTTAAAGAGAAAGAGAGAGGTTAGATCTCTTACGAAAATTCGGCAGCCTAACGGCGCCACTCAAAACTTCCAAAATGGATTGATGAGAAGAAATAGAGTCTCTCATCATATGAACATAATAATTAAATTAGGAGTAATATAAAATAACTTCACAATCATAAGAAAGATGAACTTAAAAGGAATGACATAAAAGAGTGTACTTAAAAAGAAAGAGAGGTGTAGCATCCCTTACCTCAAGTCCAACTTGACTTGTTCGTTTCTTTATATTCCTGAATAATAAACTTTGGTCAATTAATAATTGCCTAAGTACCTCCTTTAGAGATTATTATTCAGTTCATATCACATATTATAATGTTATAGTAATTTTTTAATAATGTTAGTTCATATCAGACGTTTTTGCCGATGTTTGGTACATGAGTCATAAATGAACTTGTTTGAAAAAAGATTGCCCATGTAGTTATAAGTAAATAATTTCCAGAATAGTATTAATGATTAAAATATCATATATATCCAGTAAATATTCATTTTATACTATTCCATATCATTTGGAGAAAAAAACGAAAAGCACCGTTCATGGAGATGGTAGGACGTACGTACGCATGAACGCTACTTTCATTTTTTTGTCATATTAATGAAATTAAAACAAAATGAGAGAGATATATATATTATAATTCCTTAATGATTTCCATAATTTATATGTAATATATTAAATATATATCCATTATATATATGTACTTATAATATTACATAACATTTTGAGATAAGAAATTAAATGTACCGTTCATGGAGACGGTAAACCGTACGTACGCATGAACGCTACTTCCATTTCTATTTCATAATTAATGGAATTAAAACATAATGATACATAATAGTATTTTAATTACAGTATGGTATCATATATAATATCATTAAATATATCCTTTATACATACCACATATGGTATTAACAAATCAAATCACTTTGAGGGGGCGGTAGTCCGCACTTCCTTAAATAAAGATATCGCATTTACCCATAATGGAAACCATAAAGGTATGCCATAAATCAAAAATACAGAAGCTTAAGTAAAACATAAACATATTATATATCATATATAAATATATTTTCATCTTAATGGCCACCTTTTATGGTGTTAGAAGAATGTTGAACAATCATCGTTTCGGGAGGAAGAAATTCGCCATCCACGGAAACAATATGTTCTTTAACCATTAGATGTAGGTGTGTGTATGTGTAGCTATAATACTTATTATAACAACATCCTAGTATATTGAAGATACTGTATTTGTTACAAAATAAATTAATAAAAAGATTTTAGGGGGTTGGAGAAGCAAAATAAAACAAAAGGACACAAGTGAAGACATTACATTAAAATCGGGTAACTCCTTTTGGTTTGAGCTCAAAGGATTCCTTGGAAAGACTTCTGACCAAAGTGAGGCTTAGAGGAGTAATAGAGGGAATTGGAGAGACAAAATGGGCAGGTTTTTTCTGAGCCAAAGGCTTTGGGAGTGTGGGTAAAGAGGTGGAGGTGGGGGCCTTTTATAAGAGGAGAGGAGGGGCACTCTTGTAATGTTACAAAAATGTTACTTTATTTTCAAAATATTTTCGGATTTTAAAGGTCCCACATTGATTTATTTCGAGGATAAGGTGATAAGGGTTCTAAATCCACTCATCCAATAGGTTTTGGACATGTGTAGGTCTTAGATATTACATTATCATTCCATTTTATTTAAATCGTTAAATAATGAGGTCATCGCTGCATCATCATGATGTCATAAATAATTTAATTTATTTAATGTCTAAAAATTATATAAAAAAAATACTATGATGTAGTAAATCTTTTTAGCTTTCCACGGACTATTTATAGTCAAAAATATTACTTGTATAACCCCATGTAAAAATTGTTTTAGTAAAACATCTCATGTTTGTGTCATTTTTACTTTATCATTAAATAAAAAGGTATTTATGTCATTATCAAACCAAAGTGGCTTCATGGGGTCCCCAAGTTGACCCATGGATTTTCTTGGTCGGAAATGACACATCCAATAAGGGCATGACATGTGTCTAGGTCATTTCATTTTATTAAAACATTATTCTTACCTTAAACTACACTAATTACCTCTAATCGCGATTAAAAACATAATAATCTACTATTCACCAAAAAAAATATTTTAATCCCATTGAACCACATTTTACTTCTTAATGACAACCATGTATGTCAGATTTTTGAAATTCAAAACACAAATGTGGAAAAATTTCATTTAAACGGAAAATCAGTTTTTATAAGTACCACTTATTGGTTTCACTATTCATCAAAAATTGATGTTTTTCAGAAAATTACCAAAAATTCACTCTAAGCTATATTTGATATTCCGAATTAAAAAATGATGTCTATTTTAAAAAAATCAAAACATATAATTTTCATTAATTAATTTAATAATTAATTCTCGCTGTCAAAACAAATAGCGTGTTTTTATGAAACAAAATGTTTCAAAAGATTGACACTAGTTTAAGTTCGATTTCAAAGTGAAATTAATTCCATCGACCACTATTGGATTAAATGGTAAAAATATATTCTAATTTCACTTTAAAACAAATTCAAAAGATAATGTAATCGTATAAATAAATTATATTAAAAAGAGGTTTTGAATTAAAATACAACATTTTTCACTATTCATTAAAAATTGAACTTTTTCGGCAAAATACCAAAAATTTACACAAAGTAAATTTTGATGTCCCGATTCTAAAGAAGAATTTTATTTTGTCAAATATAACACATAAAATTTTCAAAAAGTGTATTTAAAAGAGGTTCGCCATCAAAAGGCGGTTAATCGACCTTTTAAAGTATATTAGAATGTTTACGCTTAAAATTGGATTCATTCGCATTTTTAATCCTCTAACATTTATTGTAAAAAGTAAAAATATTTGACAAAAATATATAATCATTTGGTAGTTATTTCTGTTCATTCCCTCCATTACAACGACTAGGCGTTTACTACCATTTAAAATAATATTATTTTATTATTAGAGTGCAACGTAAGATTCCCAAGAAACTCGATGTTGCGTATTGGGTATGCCATCGAGCATAGCATCCCCTTTAAATTAATATTAATATTTGATTCAAAAATATGGATAAATAAAAAGATGTCATATTCTTTATTTACCTGGGGTGTTACATCTTTCCCCCCTTTTGGGAATTGCGTCCTCGCAATTTTAAAATTGTCCTTGGAAACATCCTTGAAAGTCCCACATCGGAACAAGAGTTGGTAAAACAATCACTTTAAAATAAAGAAATATTAGTACAAAGGTCACCTGAGTTAACCCATACTAGGATTCCAAGTATGAAAATATGGACATGGAGGAAAAAACAAAGGGTCATGTTCTGATGGAGAGTGATAGAAAACATGTTTAGGAGAAAGTTAACCCCAAGAAAATCACAAACTTGTGATGGGTTAAACGGTATTAGATTCCCCAGTAGGAAAAGTTAATAGAAAACATTTTTGTTTTAAGTTACTTTTTATTGAGTAATTTATTCATAAGGAAACATAATCACTTATCATGTTGACTTTCAACTTTTACACAAACTCATATTTTCTCCAAAAGATGAGTATTTAGGAAGACTTGTTCACATTAAGAGTACAATAATCAACTTCTAGAGAATCACCTAATCCACAAAAGAGAACTATATACTTGCCATGTCTTTAGACCAAAACAAAAACCAAAAAGGCTATTACAAGATTATATAATCTAGAAAGGGATAGCCCCTTATAAAAATAAAATCTATTCTTAATCTCCAAAATTTGTCCAACAAAACCCAAAGTTCAACGAGGACCATTCGATAATCAATATGTCCATAAAATTCTTCAAAGTAAACCAAACTAAGATTGAAACCCAAATATTTGAGGGATTTAGTCACATATTCTTCCAAGTTAAATCGTATCATTTATCTCCAAACAACATCAGTTGCTCTTAATGTATCGTATGGAAAAGTAATTAACCTAATCCCATATCCTCCATGATAGGTTAATAAATATCCATAAAAAACCCAAAATCAACTTACTCTTAATTCATAAAATCGTCTAACTAAAAAGAATCAGTCAAACTAACCAGGGACTTCACGTAGTCCAGTGGTAGGCGATAAATACCAGTTGCACTTTGGTTGTGGGTTCTATTCCTGCAGCTTTGTCCGACGCGGCACACGGTCTGCATGTTGTCATTTTTATAAAACTAAAAAAATAACCCTAACATGTTTTAACCTCAATCGTTTCCTTATACCTTTAATTTTCATCCGAATTCGTCACGATCTCAACATCTTAATTCTTGAAGTATTATTTCACCACCAAAAGATAAAATAAAACGATTCCCAAAACGAATAACATCATACCTTGATCATGGAATCCACTCAGTTTCATCGTCATCTTGCTCACGAAGGTATAAGTCCCATGCATTACAACAATGATTTAGAGATCCTTCAAAATCATTTGCATCCTCCATCCAAATACACCTCGTACTACATGGGTCATATGGGTGTTCACAGAAAAACAGTTCTGGAAAATAATCATGTATGACATATAATTCCAAAACATCTGACAAAAAATGATTTCTATAAAATAGTCAGACCAAAATTGAGTTCAAACATTCTATTATTGGTCCTTTTAAAATACCATAAGTATGTGATGTGAGACTATATTTTAAAAGCAAATATAAATAGGTTGTGCAAGGGTCTCCTTCTTCAGCACCATTTTTTAAATCATAATATGCTTCAAATTCTTGTGATAAGGTAAAATATTTGAAAATACCATGATAATATTTACCTTTCTTGAAAATATGAGAATATTGTGAAAATAGTATTTGACTAAAAACAACCCATGATCCACGATGATAACGAGGTATAGTGGAGATGTTTTATATCTCAAACAACTGCTTGCAAGTGATTTGTATGATAGAAAAAGTTTCACAATCATCTGAAGATGACTTTGCAATAATTATTGCAAGAATTTCATCAGGAAGAGATAGGAATGTCGTTTGAGATCCTTCTCCTTCCATTTGTAACCGACTTTACTTGACCTGAAAAAATAATGTTATAAAACAAGGATTTAACTAAAATAATAGATATAGGGACTAATCATGTGTCTCACAAGAACTCCTAATCCCTAAAGTTGTCTAAACCGACCTTTGATACCAACTATAAGGCCCCAACCTTAAAACTTACTTAATCTGGAGTTATTACAAGATTACACCTTGAGGATCTTTTCAGGATTAGAGTTTTAGAGAATTGGATCATGAAACTTGCATTACATTCCACATTTAAACAAAGTGGTTACATAAAATACATTATTCATTCTTCCCATCAACGGAAACATATTTAAAATAAAACATGTATTCTTTCTTGACTCATCCTTGACACTATCATCACATCATGTACCTTTCCATTGACCTGTGAAAAACATTTCAAAAACTTGTGATGAGCATAAAAAGCTTAGTAAGGGTTAAAAAAATATGTAAAGGAAACAAGAGTTCATATATACATAAGAATGAAATCATACTTTACCCATAAAAAATAGGCACTTTAACATACCTCATCAATCATGAATAAAACATAGAAATCATAAGACATAAAAGGTAACTTGAGGCATTCATAACATTCTTACGTAGGGAGTAACCCTCTTGGTTACGTTTTGGAATACCCATCACAGTATATTCCTTAAATCTCTTCGGAGAAACCTTAACGTTTCACTCCTTCACGTTACCCAATGCATTGGAGAACTATATCGGGCTCACCCGCCCTTATTTTATCATGGAACCACCCGTCTTCATAATAATGCCCAAGAACCTCAACATAATCGTATCACATAAAACATTCATAAAAAAAACATAACATTTCCACCTTTCAATCACAATATATCAATATAACACATTGATATAAAAACATTATGGAAACCATTTTCAATACAAAAATAAAATAAAAGTAAAACATGGTATTTATTTTTCTTTTTAAAAAAAGGTATGGCTTGTAGAGGAAGCTGAAACTCAAATAATGGTCACGGCGGAGGAGAAGTCATTTTCGCCGCATACGTACGACAAAAACATTCCCTTTTTTCGTTTATTAAATGCTTCGTATAAAAAATATTCCTTCTGAATAAACGTAAAAGTCAAAGGGGTTTATACACCTTATAAAAAAAGGTTGTGTATAAAACAAAATATGCCTCAATGAAAGGACATGGGACGAAGTCCCTTACAAAATGAGTAAAATAATGGTCAGTACATACACCACTCAAAGGAAATTGTGGCAAATGTAGCATAAATCTCACAGGAATAAAAGTGAGATGAAAAATCCCTTACGAAAACTCGGCAGCCTAACGGCGCCACTTAAAACTTACAAAAATGGATTGATGAGATCAAACAGGGTATCTCATCACATTACAATAAAATGTACAGCAAGAAGAATATAAAATAACATCCCCCATAATAAAAAGAGGAGATTAAAAGAAGTGACATAAAGGATAGTACTTAAAGAGAAAGAGAGATGTTAGATCTCTTACGAAAATTCGGCAGCCTAACGGCGCCACTCAAAACTTCCAAAATGGATTGATGAGAGGAAATAGGGTCTCTCATCATATGAACATAATAAGTACAGTAGGATTAATATAAAATAACATCCCAATCATAAGAAAGATGAGCTTAGAAGGAATCACATAAAAGAGTGTACTTAAAAAGAAAGAGAGGTGTAGGATCCCTTACCTCAAGTCCAACTTGTCTTGTTCGTTTCTTTATATTCCTGAATAATAAACTTTGGTCAATTAATAATTTCCTAAGTAACTCATTTATAGATTATTATTCAGTTAATATCACATATTATAATGTTATAATAATTGTTTAATAATGTTAGTTCATATCAGACGTTTTTGCTGATGTTTGGTACATGAGTCATAAATGAACTTGTTTGAAAAAAGATTTCCCATGTAGTTATAAGTAAATAATTTCCAGAATAGTATTAATGATTAAAATATCATATATATCCAGTAAATATTCATTTTATACTATTCCATATCATTTGGAGATAAAAAACGAAAAGCATCGTTCATGGAGACGGTAGGCCGTATGTACGCATGAACGTTACTTTCATTTTTTTGTCATATTTATCGAATTAAAACAAAATGAGAGATATATATATATATGTTATAATTCCAGAATGATATCCATAATTTAGATGTAATATATTAAATATATATCCATTATATATATGTACTTATAATATTACATAACATTTTGAGATAAGAAATGAAATGTACCGTTCATGGAAACGGTAAGCCGTACGTACGCATGAACGCTACTTCCATTTCTATTTAATATTTAATGGAATCAAAACATAATGATACATAATATTATTTTAATTCCAGTATGGTATCATATATAATATCATTAAATATATCCTTTATATGTACCACATATGGTATTAATGAATCAAATCACTTTGAGGGGCGGTAGTCCGCACTTCCTTAAATGAAGATATCGCGTTTACCCATAATGGAAACCATAATGGTACGCCATAAATGAAAAATACAGAAGATTAAGTAAAACATAAACATATTAGATATCATATATAAATATAGTGTCATCTTAATGGCCACCTTTGAAGGTGTTAGAAGAATGTTGAACACTCATCATTTCGGGAGGCAGAAATTCGCCATCCACGGAAACAATATGTTCATTAACCATTAGATGTAGGTGTGTGTAAGTGTAGCTCGAATCCTTCTTATAAAAACATCCTAGTATATTGAAGATACTGTATTTGTTACAAAATAAATGAATAAAAAGAGTTTTGGGGGTTGGTGAATCAAAATAAAACAAAAGGACACAAGTGAAGACATTACCTTAAAATCGGGTAACTCCCTTTGGTTTGAGCTCAAATGCTTCCTTGTGAAGACTTATGCCCAAAGTGAGGCTTCAAGGAGTAATAGAGGGATGTTGAGAGACAAAATGGCCAGGGTTTGGCCGAGCCAAAGGCTTTGGGAGTGTGGGTAAGGAGGTATAGGTGTTGTCCTTTTATAAGAGGAGAGGAGGGGCACTCTTGTAATGTTACAAAATGTTACTTGATTTTCAAAATATTTTCGGATTTTAAAGGTACCACATTGATTTATTTCGAGGATAAGGTGATAAGGGTTCTAAATCCACTCATAAAATAGGTTTTGGACATGTGTAGGTCTTATATATTACATTATCTTTCCATTTTATTTAAATCGTTAAATAATGAGGTCATCGCTGCATCATCATGATGTCATAAATAATTTAATTTATTTAATGTCTAAAAATTATAAAAAAATACGATGATGTAGGAAATCTTTTTAGCTTTCCAATGACTATTTATAGTAAAAAATATGACTTGTATAACCCCATGTAAAAATTGTTTTAGTAAAACATTTCATGTTTGTGTCATTTTTACTTTATCATTAAATGAAAAGGTATTTATGTCATTTTCCAACCAAAGTGGCTCCATGGGGTCATCAAGACATTCTGGAAAATTCTAATGGGTAGTTCATCATGGATGTAACCATTTCACAATATGGACTATCCATATCACATTGAGTGGTGAATCATGTATTTTTTTCCTTCTTATGTGTTTATGTTTGGTTGTGCCTTAAAATAGGAATGATAGGATCCATTGGTCCTTATTTGTGGCCCAGGATGGGATCCATGACATGGGTTTTTTCTGTGATAGGTTCACCTGGTGAAATAACCAAAGAGGTGATTAATGGAGTTAGTACTGATTGGACCGATGTTAGGATTCCTTCGTGCTATTTTTGAATTCCCCAACTCTTATGTCATCCATATAATCTGTACATTATCTAATAATTATTCAATGCTTATTCACCTCAAATTGTGATATATTCAAGAGCATCAATTCTATTTTTTTTCTAGTATTTTTACGTCTAACTAATAATTTCATAACTTGGTTCAATGATATTGGAGTTCCCTATACCAAGGAAGGTTTTTTCTTGGTCCCCATAATAAATTGTGACTCTTAAAATATGATATCTAGGCCTAGTCTAGCTCCCTCTAACCTTCTCATCCATCCCTAGAAGAAGTCAAGAGAGACATTAAGAATGTGGAACTCTGCATCAATGTGTGTTGGGATGAGTAGGTTTCGTTTCTTTGAGTCTCAATAAGAAAAAATTCAACAAGATGTTACTGGAGTAAGAGAGGTGTTTTCATGAGTGTAACACCCCGAGCTTCCACGATACGCTTCTCATTCAATAATGAAATAGCTTGCATTGAACGCAACTTCGAGTTCTAAAACACCGCGACTAATCAAAGTAGCCGTTATGAATAGTAATAACCACTTTTTAAAATTATAGAAATTTTATATGTCAAAATGGACTTCATTTTTGTATTCGTAATATCGAAATTAGCCTATGTTGAATTTTTGGTATTTTTCTGAGAACTTCTAAAATTTTATAAATAGTGAAAAATACATAAAACAACTTTTTTAATCAAAATAATTTATAGTGATAAATTATAATATTTGATGGTTTTAAAGTATAATTAGAATATATTTTTACCATTTTATCCAATGGTGGTCATTAGAATTAATTTAACATCGAAATTGGACATAAACAATTGCCAATCTTTTGATATAAATTGTTTCTTAAAAACACGCTATTTGTTGTGACAGCGGGAATTAATTATAAAATTAATTAATGCAACTAATATGTTTGGAATTTTGTAAAATAGACATCATTTTTCAATTCGGAATATCAATTATAGCTTAGGGTGAAATTTTGGCCTTATTCTGAAAAACTTCAATTTTTGATGAATAGTGAAACCACTAAGTGGTTGTTAAATAACTGATTTTTCGTTTAAATGAAATATTACCACTTCTGTGATTTGATTTTCAAAAATCCGACATACATGGTTGTCATTAAGAAGTAAAATGTGGTTCAATGGGATAAAAATAATTTTTCGGTGAATAGTAACTTATTAAGTTCTTAATCGCGATTAGTGGTAATTAGGGTAGTTTAAGGTATAAATAATACTTTAATAATATTAAATGACCTAGACACATGTCCCAACCTCATTGGTTGTGTCATGGCCGACCAAGACAAGCCATGGCCTAACTTGGGGACCCCATGGATCCACTTTTGTTGGGAAATAACATAAATTACTTTTTATTTAATGTTAAAGTGAAAATGACACTAACATAAAGTGTTTTACTAAAACAATTTTTAAGTAGGGTTACACAAGTCCAAATTTTGATTATAAATAGTCATTGGAAAGATAAAAAGATTTCCTATATCATAGTATTTTTTTTATAATTTTTAGACATTAAATAAATTTAATTATTTATGACATAATAATGATGCAGCGATGACATCATTATTTGACGATTTAAATAAAATGGAAAGATAATATAAAATCTATGAACTACACATGGCCAAAACCAATTGGATGAGTGGATTTCGATGCCTTATCACCTTATCCACGAATTCTATCAATGTGGGACCTTTTAAAACCGAAACACATTTTCAAATAATGTAATGTTCCTTTACTTTCCAAAAGTGCCCCTCCTCTCCTCTTATAAAAGGCCCCCACCTCTACCTCATTTCACACACTCTTCAAGCCATTGGCTCGGCCAACCCCTGCCCATTTGCTCTCTCCACATCCCTCTCCTCATCCTAGAGGATTCCCTTTGGGCAGAATCCTTTCAAAGGAAGCCTTTAGGCTCAACTCAAAAGGAGTTACACTTTTTAAGGTAATTCATTCTCTCATGTTCTTTTGATTTATTTTGCTTCTCCAACCCCCTAAACTCTTTTTATTTACTTCTTTTGTAACAACACCAGTATCTTAAATATACTAGGATGTTGTTATAAGATTTATTTGAGCTACACTTCCACACAACTACATCAAATGGTTAAAGAACATAAGGTTTCCGTGGATGGCGAAATTCTCCCTCCCGAAACGATGATTGTTCAACACTCATTTAACACCTTCAATGGTGGCCATTATGATGTCACTATTTTTATATATGATATATAATATGTTTATGTTTTCCTTAAGCTTCTGTTTTTTTCATTTTGGGCATACCTTTATGGTTTCCATTATGGGTAAAACACGATATCTTCATTTTAGGAAGCGCGGACTACCGCCCCCTGAAAGTGATTTGATTCGTTAATACCATATGTGGGATGTGTGAAGGATAAAGTTAATGATATTATATATGTTATTATACTGGAATTATAATATACTCTCATATCATTATGATTCCATTCCAGAAAATATGAAATAGAAATGGAAGTAGCGTTCATGCGTACGTACGGCTTACCGTCTCCATGAACGGTGCATTTCATTTCTTACCTCTAAATGTGATGTAATATTATAAATGAATGTATGTACTGGATATATATGACATATATGATATCTACATCATGAATACCATTCTGGATATAATGAACCTTTGACCAAATTAACAACATGTAAGTGTAAGAAGCCTATTTTTGACTTAAGAACCAAATACCGACAAAATGAACATTATTAACTTAAATAATTACATAATGTTCATATCATTGTAATAAGTGATATAATAAGGATAATGAAGTTGAAAATGGTTCTTAATAAGGTATATATTAACTCTAGTTTATTATTCAGGAGGTTAAAGAACGGTTGAGTCAAGTCAGACACGAGGTAAGGGAACTTCTTAACCCAACTTCCATTCTTTGGGTTAATCTCCTACATTCCAATTATGTCATGATATTATTATGTATTATTTTGTATTTTTACTTTCTTTATGTGTACCTATAGTGAATACACATAATAGATCTATTTTATTTTAAAAATGATATTTTTAAGGACTTCGTCTCAATCTCCTTTCATTGAGTCATATTTGGTTTTATACACAACTTTCTTTTTTTACGGTGTATAAACCCCTTTGACTTTTACGTTTATTCAAAAGGAATCTTTTTTATACGAAGCGTTTTACTAAACGACAAAAAGGGAATGTTTTTCTTTCCGTACTTATGCGGCGACAATGACTTCTCCGCTGCCGTGACCATTATTTGAGTTTCGGCTTCCTCTACAAGCCATCATTTTTTTTAATGAAAAATAAATACAAAGTTTTAACTTTCTTTTATTTTGGTATTGAAAATGGTTTTGAAAGCGTTTTTATTATATCAATGTGCTGTATTGATATCTTGTGATTGAAATGTGGAAATGTTATGTTTCCTTTATGCATGTTTTATGTGATACTATTATGTTATGGTTTATGATATGTTTAAACCTATTCATATGAGGAATGTATTGGACTTAATAAGTGACGGGTGGAGCCCGCTATAGCTCCTCGATGCATCGGTAGGTCTCATGAGACAACTAGACGTGGAATTGGCCGAGGCCCTTTCCCAATTTGATTTTTGGTTTTGGCCGAGGCCTTAATCATTTTAGATGTCTTGGCCGAGGCCTTGACAAAATGTTTCAGAATGTCCGGCATTATACATTCCCTCATTATGAAAGTGGTTATTGATATTGCATGTGATTATTCGGCCAGTAGAATATCCATGTGAAGAAGTGAATGGCATTATCTCATTTTACTTTTGCCATATTATGTTGAAGTTCAAGTTTAAATGGCTTTTGTTTTAGTTATACATTGCCTTAAAAGTTAATGTTTATTTATGAAAGCTTCCGCAATATTGTTATCCTTACTGAGCATCTGAGCTCACCCCTTTCAATGTTTTAATGTTTTCCAGGATTTGAAGAAGTATATTATGAATGACCTGCAGGGATAGTCTGAGGGGATATGAAGACAATATGTTGTTGTTGTTTTGGTTTACTTTATGATGTAATGTAACGTTTACAAATGTATCTAGTGTTTCCAAGGCTACTAAACTAATCGGTCTTTCGAGACTTGATCTTTTGTGATCATGCCAATGTTACGAAGTAATGCACCGACTCTGGGTAGCTGGGGTCGGGGCGTTACAGTTGGTATCAGAGGCAGTTTAGTACTAACCTTGGAAGCTAGATTTAGATAAACTCTGATTAGAGCACATAGCCCAAAGATAGACTTTGAGGATTAGTATAGAAGAACTTCCTAGAATTTTGGTATTGTAGAGATGTTATGAGTTTTCCGAGCAATGCATCCCTGTCTGGATACGAGCAGGTAGAGGCGGCTCTGGCACAGATGTACCTAGGGGTAAAACCCGAAAACACCGCTTTGAGCTAGACTCGAACGGGAACTGGTGCACGACAACGGGCCTTGCTGCACTCTTGGTTACGACACTCCCGGGGGATATGCTTAGGATAATTCTCATTTTATTTACAAACCACTATGAAGGGTTATGAGTACATACTTCCTCAAAGAAAACATTTCTTTTTATGATTATGGATTATATCCATAAATAGTTCAATTTATGTTAAGTGTTTTATAAGTATGGGATTATGTATTTTGATTCATAAACTAATCTAGTTTATGCCATTGTTTAGAAATGGCGCCTAGTGGAAGGAATGGAAACCGTATCAATGCACGCACTCCATGTAGGGATTGGCCTCCTGCTCAAGATAATTATAGTGGGGCTGGTGATGCAACTGGGGCCGATCAGCTAATCACCATACTGGGACAACTTACTCAGGTTATGAATAATAACCTTACCCGTATGGAGCACCCTGATCCACAGCGTGGAGGATCAATGTTAGATCGATTCATGAGACAACAACCACCAACGTTCAATGGGAGTACAAATCCCTTAGTAGCCGAGCAATGGATAAATTCCCTAGAGAAAATATTTCAGGCTTTGGGGAGCAGTGAAAGGGAAAAAGTTATCATGGCAGTTTACCGCCTCACTGGAGATGCCGATCAGTGGTGGTCGCTGATTCAAAACACAAAGGAAGATGATGAAGTATCGAATATGGAATGGAGGGAGTTCAAAGAGATTTTCTTAGAAAAATATTTTCCTCGTGACCATCGAGCAGATATGGAAAGGCAATTTCTGAGTCTGAGGCAGAAGGAGGATGAGAATGTCGCAAAGTATGAGGCTAACTTTACAAGGTTAGCAAGGTATGCTGCAGATTACATACGTAACCCAAGGAGTAAGATTGATCGTTTCTTTGATGGGTTAAAACCATTTCTCCGTCGAGCTTTGGTATCACAATCCTTCTCATCATACGAAGATATTGTCTCGTGTGCTATCAAGACAGAAAAGGAATTCTCTAAGTCTTATGACAACAAAGTAAAGCAAGAGAAGAAGAGAACGGTGGAACAAGAGACAGATAAAGGGAAAAAGGGAAAGAAGGATTTTCCATTATGTGATAATTGTGGGAAGAATCACCCTGGTACTTGCCTAAAAGGAATGGGAGTTTGTTATAAATGTGGAGAAAAGGGTCACCAGGCTCGTGATTGCAAGGGAAAGAAAGAGGCTGTCAAAGTTGAATGCTACAATTGTAGAGAAATGGGTCATTATGCAAATGAATGCCCTAAGCGTCAGGGAAACTTACCTCAGAAAAGGCCAAGGGATCAAGGCCAATCTTATGCTGTGACTACAGTTGAAGCAGAATAATTAATGTATTGGTGCTTCTGGACTCAAGGATTATATTCTGGTTATAAGAATAATGTGATATATATAAAGATTGTACTGCAGTACTTTTTGATTTCAGTAAGGTTTTAATATGATTAAGGTAATCATATTTTTAGTATGTGATAATAAGAGAAACTTTTCTTTGTTTGGGTAATCTGATGTTACAATTGATTTTGGAATTTAGAGACCTTTTAGAGAAAGTCTGGATGAAGGTATTTTGGATAACTATAAAGGTTGGAGTGGATTAAGTTGAACTTTGGATAGTATTGTTTAAGGTTAAAACATTTATGAAGATTATTTTTGGAATAGTATGGTACTATATTTTTAGGAAAAGGACAACCTGCAGGGTGGGGCATAACCCGTCGCGTCGGACAAAGCTGCAGGAATCGAACCCACAACCATAGTGCGACAGGCCTTTATTTCCTACCACTAGCCTACAGGAAGTCCCTGGTTATTACAAAATAGATTTACTAATCTAAATGGTATGTGTTAACATTTTGAACCTTATACAATTAGGATAAATAGAATATTTTTGAGTTCCGTTACCATTTGGAGTAAAAGTTGGGTTTGTGGTAAAAATTTATTAACGAATGAAAGTATACATAATAAGTATGTATATTCCCTTACGTTCTTAGTAAATCTCTTAAATAAATTCCTCAACATTATAAAAGGTAACTTAAAACAAAAATGTTGACAGTTAACTTTTCCAACTGGGGATTCAATGACCGTTTAACCAATCACAAGTTTGTGATTTTCTTGTGGTTAAACTTTCTCCTAATCCTGTTTTCTATAACTCTCCATCAGACCTTGATGGTTTGTTTCTCCTCCATATCCATATTTGCATATAATCCTAGAATGGGCTATATCGGGTGACCTTTGTACTTATCCTGCTTTCTTTTAATGTTATATATTTATTAACCTTATTTCCGATGTGGGTTTTCCTCAAAGGTATTGTCTCTTTTCAACCTTTTATTTTCAAAGAAAAATTTCAAATTGCGAGGACGCAATTTATTGAAGGAGGGGAGAATGTAACACCCCGAGCTTCCACGATACGCTTCTCATTCAATAATGAAATAGCTTGCATTGAACGCAACTTCGAGTTCTAAAACACCGCGACTAATCAAAGTAGCCGTTATGAATAGTAATAACCACTTTTTAAAATTATAGAAATTTTATATGTCAAAATGGACTTCATTTTTGTATTCGTAATATCGAAATTAGCCTATGTTGAATTTTTGGTATTTTTCTGAGAACTTCTAAAATTTTATAAATAGTGAAAAATACATAAAACAACTTTTTTAATCAAAATAATTTATAGTGATAAATTATAATATTTGATGGTTTTAAAGTATAATTAGAATATATTTTTACCATTTTATCCAATGGTGGTCATTAGAATTAATTTAACATCGAAATTGGACATAAACAATTGCCAATCTTTTGATATAAATTGTTTCTTAAAAACACGCTATTTGTTGTGACAGCGGGAATTAATTATAAAATTAATTAATGCAACTAATATGTTTGGAATTTTGTAAAATAGACATCATTTTTCAATTCGGAATATCAATTATAGCTTAGGGTGAAATTTTGGCCTTATTCTGAAAAACTTCAATTTTTGATGAATAGTGAAACCACTAAGTGGTTGTTAAATAACTGATTTTTCGTTTAAATGAAATATTACCACTTCTGTGATTTGATTTTCAAAAATCCGACATACATGGTTGTCATTAAGAAGTAAAATGTGGTTCAATGGGATACAAATAATTTTTCGGTGAATAGTAACTTATTAAGTTCTTAATCGCGATTAGTGGTAATTAGGGTAGTTTAAGGTATAAATAAAACTTTAATAATATTAAATGACCTAGACACATGTCCCAACCTCATTGGTTGTGTCATGGCCGACCAAGACAAGCCATGGCCTAACTTGGGGACCCCATGGATCCACTTTTGTTGGGAAATAACATAAATTACTTTTTATTTAATGTTAAAGTGAAAATGACACTAACATAAAGTGTTTTACTAAAACAATTTTTAAGTAGGGTTACACAAGTCCAAATTTTGATTATAAATAATCATTGGAAATATAAAAAGATTTCCTATATCATAGTATTTTTTTTATAATTTTTAGACATTAAATAAATTTAATTATTTATGACATAATAATGATGCAGCGATGACATCATTATTTGACGATTTAAATAAAATGGAAAGATAATATAAAATCTATGAACTACACATGGCCAAAACCAATTGGATGAGTGGATTTCGATGCCTTATCACCTTATCCACGAATTCTATCAATGTGGGACCTTTTAAAACCGAAACACATTTTCAAATAATGTAATGTTCCTTTACTTTCCAAAAGTGCCCCTCCTCTCCTCTTATAAAAGGCCCCCACCTCTACCTCATTTCACACACTCTTCAAGCCATTGGCTCGGCCAACCCCTGCCCATTTGCTCTCTCCACATCCCTCTCCTCATCCTAGAGGATTCCCTTTGGGCAGAATCCTTTCAAAGGAAGCCTTTAGGCTCAACTCAAAAGGAGTTACACTTTTTAAGGTAATTCATTCTCTCATGTTCTTTTGATTTATTTTGCTTCTCCAACCCCCTAAACTCTTTTTATTTACTTCTTTTGTAACAACACCAGTATCTTAAATATACTAGGATGTTGTTATAAGATTTATTTGAGCTACACTTCCACACAACTACATCAAATGGTTAAAGAACATAAGGTTTCCGTGGATGGCGAAATTCTCCCTCCCGAAACGATGATTGTTCAACACTCATTTAACACCTTCAAAGGTGGCCATTATGATGTCACTATTTTTATATATGATATATAATATGTTTATGTTTTCCTTAAGCTTCTGTTTTTTTCATTTTGGGCATACCTTTATGGTTTCCATTATGGGTAAAACACGATATCTTCATTTTAGGAAGCGCGGACTACCGCCCCCTGAAAGTGATTTGATTCGTTAATACCATATGTGGGATGTGTGAAGGATAAAGTTAATGATATTATATATGTTATTATACTGGAATTATAATATACTCTCATATCATTATGATTCCATTCCAGAAAATATGAAATAGAAATGGAAGTAGCGTTCATGCGTACGTACGGCTTACCGTCTCCATGAACGGTGCATTTCATTTCTTACCTCTAAATGTGATGTAATATTATAAATGAATGTATGTACTGGATATATATGACATATATGATATCTACATCATGAATACCATTCTGGATATAATGAACCTTTGACCAAATTAACAACATGTAAGTGTAAGAAGCCTATTTTTGACTTAAGAACCAAATACCGACAAAATGAACATTATTAACTTAAATAATTACATAATGTTCATATCATTGTAATAAGTGATATAATAAGGATAATGAAGTTGAAAATGGTTCTTAATAAGGTATATATTAACTCTAGTTTATTATTCAGGAGGTTAAAGAACGGTTGAGTCAAGTCAGACACGAGGTAAGGGAACTTCTTAACCCAACTTCCATTCTTTGGGTTAATCTCCTACATTCCAATTATGTCATGATATTATTATGTATTATTTTGTATTTTTACTTTCTTTATGTGTACCTATAGTGAATACACATAATAGATCTATTTTATTTTAAAAATGATATTTTTAAGGACTTCGTCTCAATCTCCTTTCATTGAGTCATATTTGGTTTTATACACAACTTTCTTTTTTTACGGTGTATAAACCCCTTTGACTTTTACGTTTATTCAAAAGGAATCTTTTTTATACGAAGCGTTTTACTAAACGACAAAAAGGGAATGTTTTTCTTTCCGTACTTATGCGGCGACAATGACTTCTCCGCTACCGTGACCATTATTTGAGTTTCGGCTTCCTCTACAAGCCATCATTTTTTTTAATGAAAAATAAATACAAAGTTTTAACTTTCTTTTATTTTGGTATTGAAAATGGTTTTGAAAGCGTTTTTATTATATCAATGTGCTGTATTGATATCTTGTGATTGAAATGTGGAAATGTTATGTTTCCTTTATGCATGTTTTATGTGATACTATTATGTTATGGTTTATGATATGTTTAAACCTATTCATATGAGGAATGTATTGGACTTAATAAGTGACGGGTGGAGCCCGCTATAGCTCCTCGATGCATCGGTAGGTCTCATGAGACAACTAGACGTGGAATTGGCCGAGGCCCTTTCCCAATTTGATTTTTGGTTTTGGCCGAGGCCTTAATCATTTTAGATGTCTTGGCCGAGGCCTTGACAAAATGTTTCAGAATGTCCGGCATTATACATTCCCTCATTATGAAAGTGGTTATTGATATTGCATGTGATTATTCGGCCAGTAGAATATCCATGTGAAGAAGTGAATGGCATTATCTCATTTTACTTTTGCCATATTATGTTGAAGTTCAAGTTTAAATGGCTTTTGTTTTAGTTATACATTGCCTTAAAAGTTAATGTTTATTTATGAAAGCTTCCGCAATATTGTTATCCTTACTGAGCATCTGAGCTCACCCCTTTCAATGTTTTAATGTTTTCCAGGATTTGAAGAAGTATATTATGAATGACCTGCAGGGATAGTCTGAGGGGATATGAAGACAATATGTTGTTGTTGTTTTGGTTTACTTTATGATGTAATGTAACGTTTACAAATGTATCTAGTGTTTCCAAGGCTACTAAACTAATCGGTCTTTCGAGACTTGATCTTTTGTGATCATGCCAATGTTACGAAGTAATGCACCGACTCTGGGTAGCTGGGGTCGGGGCGTTACAATGAGTGCTCTCAGATGACCTAGATTAGATAAGGGGATCTGAACATGACTTACTTTCATGCATTTTTGAAAGAAAAAAAGTTGTTTCAAATTCTGAATATCTATATGGATTATGGATCATTCACTCTCAATATAGTTGTTTTAGGTGATATGGTTGGCACATATTTTAAATCCTTACTATTTTCTCCTAAACTTTGATAAAATAACAGTTTTACTCATGTGGAGGTCGACTTCTACAACATTGTTTTGTGGGTTGTAATTTCATGGGTCAATGGGATACTTGAGTATTGACCAGAAGAAAAGGGGTTGTGGTACTGTATTAACTCATTGAATTATGAGAGTTCTCTCAGTCTGGATGGATTCCATGTGTCCTTCGTTTTCAGTGTCTATAGTATAATGAAGTGTGATCTTGTTGGTGATATCTGAGATTTCTTCAATTGGGGTGGTATTCCCTGGGTTTATAGTGCCACTACCTTGATCCTCATCCCTAAATATTATGTTCCCTCCTTCATAGCTAAATTTCTACCCAAAAACATGTGTAACATTACATATAAAGTGTGACAAACCTCATAAATAGGATGTTTTCCAGTTCATGCACTGTTGGGTTTTAAAGGATAAACAAGAATTTATTCAGTGAAGGTCCATCCATGGGGAAACAAGGATAACATAGTGGATGATTTGTGACATGGAGATGAATAATCTAGGGGTCCAATATTGTATTTAAGGTGGATATGGACAATGCTTATGATAGTCTTGAATGGTCTTTCATCATCCTGGCTATGAGGTGTATATGCTTCTCTAAATGGATTATTTATTTGTTGTTTCGGTGCTATATATCACCCTGGTATAATGTGAAATTCATGGGAAGGAAGTGTGGATTCTTGAAACATATTATAGGGCTTAGGCAATGTGACCCTATATCACACAACATTTTTATTGTGGTTCAATATGTCTTTAGAATATTTTTTTATCTTCATTGAAACATAAGATTGTTCTGTCTTATCACTGTGGGGCTAAGGACAAAAGAGTTTTACACCTTCTCATTGATGATGACATCATTATATTCCTTAATGACCTTATATATTTGATAAAAATCTTTAAAAACATAATGGATAAGTGTACCTATTGGAGTTGGAAAATTGTTAATAGGGACAAGAGTGGTGTATACTTTCCAACCTCTTGATCGACTAGGTGAGGGGTTTATATTTATTCAATCTTTTGAATTTTAAGCAAGATACTTTCCATAATATTTCTAGGTTCCACCATCTCCCCCATAAGGATCCACAACATTCATTTTGCAGGTACTGTTTTCAAGGTTATTAACAATATTAATAAATAGATGTGCATATTCATATTGTTTTGTGGTTGAATCACCATTGTCAACTTCATTTTCTCCTATATTCCAAAGTACATTCTTTCTATACTCAAGGTTCCTAATCCCATCATTAAACAACTTGAGTATACTATGATTGGATTTATTTGGTATTCTATTGGATATGGTTATTTTCGGTGGGCCACTTGGTGTAAAATTGAATGATCAGTTGAGCATGGGGGTATTGGAGATAGGGATGCAGGGCAAGATTTTCACTTTTATTAGGGTAATCTTTCATTGGAGGTTATTGAGGGATACTATCTGTGGGGCTGTTTTATTGGAGGTAATTGTGGTTTTGGATCATTAAAGAATGGTGGATCCCCATCATGCATGATGAATTTATTGCACGTTCATATTCTTATGCTTAATGACCACTCCCAGTGTGTCATGGGATAGGGTGATATAAATTTTTGGAAATGCAATGGGGGCAGGCCTTCTTGATTTTCAAGGATACCCAACGCCAAACCAATCCATTAAAGAGGACAAATCTTATACTACCTTTATCCAGGTGGTCCTCAACCCCACATAGCAGGATTTTATCGACAAAATCATTCTAGATAAGTCCCCATAAAATTGTTTCTTCACTGGATCCTCCAATGGTAATTTCATAGCCAAGTCCTAGAGACAGGAAATTCTCTCCTAGCCCTCTAGTAACCCATGGGGAAACTATATCTGTTGATGGATATCCCTTATAAATTTAACTTCATACTATAAAGGATATATTATCATGCGTTATCTATAGAGTTGGTGGTGAAATGCAATGGTGTATATCTGGACTCTAAGTGTATCTGTTATTCATGTTCCACTAAGCAGTCTTCACTAGACCTTTTATTTTAGAGCAGATGGGTGGGCCTGATTTGGGGGACCTTGTCGAGTTCATGTCTCCTTTACTAGGTGTGGATTCCCTTGATTTTATTCTCCAGAGCTAGATTTATGGATGGAATAAAAAAATTTAGGAAGAGCAATCCAAGGTGATTCTTTTAGTAGCAGGTTGTTGGTGTATCTGGAAGGCTTAAAACCCATCTTGGTATGGATGTAATCTATCTAATTTTGTGTTTGTGGTGATATCTGGGTTCACTATGGTAGATTTGACAGGCCTCATTAAGTAGGGTTAGGAAAATACTTCCCTCTGGCGTTATCTCCCCAGAAGCCCACCCTCAAGCCTATCTTGACCCAGACTGATGGGCCACTATGTTTGATGGTCCCCTCCCACCAATGGTCTTATGCTCAACATTGGCTATTCTGATAGTCATGGATGCATGCGAGGTGGGGGTTCCGTTAATTATAATAACAATTGAGGGTTTTTTTCTTTTTTTTTCATATTTATTAGATTGGTAACTCTTTAATGGAGAATGTTTTGAACATGCTTAGTGAAATTTCTCTTTACAGATAAAATAACATCATTCAAAGTACTATGTAGATGGATTCCATGATTATTTGGAGCTCCCTCACTAGCATCTCTACCTCTCCATGGAAGATTAGTTTTCTGATATGTGACTGAAAGGCTCTTCTCTCAAGAACCATGGCAGTCCTACATACATGATATGAAGGAAACCAAGTGGTCGACTTCATGTCTTCCCTGGCTACCTAGGATCACCCCCTAATGGAGTTTTTTATTTTTTCCCATTTACCCTTGTGGGTATATCCCATGATATAAGGGATTCACACGGTCTTAATTTCTTTAAAACACATTGAATCTGTATTCTGTTTTTCTTGATTTTGATAAAAAATTTAATATTGAGTTGGTAGTGAAAAGGGTAAATAGAAAAAGGTTTAAAAGGCATAAACTAGAATTAAATTCACCAAATATTATTCATACCCTCTCACTGATAAGTTTATTAGAATTTTTTATTTTATTTTTTATGGTAGTGGGGTTCACCTATATTTTTATTATCTAAATTTAATTTTTTCTCTTTTGAAGACTTGAGTACCTCTTTTAGTATTTATAATGAAGTAAAAATTCAATTTTATTTTCAATGAGATTTTTTTAGACTCCTATTGATGAATAAAATTTTATTATTTTCTCTAAAAATTTAAAAAACACTATTGAAACTATGTTGAATAGGAAAATTGAATATCAAAATTTGTTGAATAAGAAATCATATCTCTTGGATAAAGAAGTGTATGAATTAGTTCTTCTATGGAAGAATAATTCGAAAGGAATGTTTGATTTAAATAAAGAAGATCAGGTGGATCAACCCATCATTGAAAATATGGATAACTTCACTTCCTAAATAATATCGGGAGATTCAATTAATTAAAACGTTTCTAAATTTTATTTCTTAATCTCTCCTGAAGAAGAGACAAATATTTTTTGTGATGATTATATATCTAAAATTTATCAAGATATATCTAGTGATGTGTTAAAATATAACATAGATTATGACCTCAAAGGAAAAATTTATTTTTATTTTTTAAAAATTTTAAATTCAACTAGAAGATATCACCATGTATGAGGAGTAATCAGATTAACTAGATAAGGATTTGGAATAAAAGATTTTATCCTATGTAAATAACTCCAAAAAAGGTATATATGAAGATGCTTTGAATGTTATACTTGAAGAGAGGAGCTCAAAATTTTATTAATTGTGTCTCACTATCATTCATTAAAAGGATAAGTCCACTAAATAATTTTAAAATAATATACATCAATTAGAGAATAATTTGAAAATTAAAATTTCTCTTAAGAATAGAAGATTAGATTTTAAATCTAAGAGGATCATAGAGAATGACACATTATTATAATAAAATCTCAAGATGTATAATGGTGAAATTGAAATAGTTAAAAATAATATTTAATATTGATAAAAGGTAGTTGAAAATGATAAATATATTCTCAATATTAAATGTGTAAAAATCGAAGATAAATTTGAAAATTTAAAAAATATGTAACCTATATCTTAGAGAAAACGTTATTGGAAGAAGTGATATTATCACATCCTGTTATATGGTGGAATATTATGTTGAAATATCTACCTTATGTTGAAGAAATATCACATTTTATTTAAATGATCTTACTCAAGAGTTCTGTATAAAGAAGGTACCTTCAATACTCAATTATAATACTTATACTACATCTTCTTTTGTAAAAACTATTTTTTTAAATACAAACTCTGTATATATATGTCACGACCCGTCCTCGGGGCCCGTGCCGTGACTACCCCTAGCCCGCCTTCCATAGGCCAGGGGATTGCGACTAGCACCAAGGCATAAATCCCGGTAAAAAGGGAAGGCATTGCCTTTATAAAGTAAACAATCACACAGAGTACAAGCGGAAGAAGTAAATACTAAGTAAAAACTGATTACAACAGCAAGTGAGGAAAGTAAAAAGGGGCCGGAAATACAATCTCAACTGTAAAGTAAAACTCGAAAGGGAAAACAACATCTAAAAAGTAAATATGCTACGCCGAGCTGTCCACTGGAAATCCCACCTGAAGGGTGGGTACAGATAGCTCCTCTGCTCCTCGGGTCCCGTCGTCCGCTCCGAGTATATCCCGCCCAGTGGTCCACCTCCGGGTACCGCCTCGTCGTCATGTCCACCTCTGGGTACCGTCTCGTCGTGAGGTCCTCCTCCGGGTACCATCTCGTCGTATAGTACACCTCCAGGTACCGTCCAGTCCTCGAACACTCGGCCTCTGTCAGCACTGCCCGTCGTCTGCAACCAACACAACGAGGTGCGGGCATAGCCCGTGCAGGGGTGAGTATAACGATACTCAGTAGGGACCCCGAGACCCTCAAGGTCTCACTAAAACCAACAAGGATAACCACATAGAAGATCTCAACAGATAACCTCTACTTAGGTATATGCCCATACATATATCTAAGTTATCAAGTAACCCATCTCAATCATGAGGAAACACAAGGATTGGGAAATCAACGGATAACTACTACCCAGGTATATGCCCATACATATACCTAAGTTATCAAGTGACCCCTCTCAATCACGAGGTAAACACAAAGGTCAAAAGTCTCAGCTCAAACCAGGATTTTCATTATCGAAACCGTAACTGCTGAAGAGCTCCATCTCTGGAGTGTACAGTGGTCCTGTCACGACTCTGAGGTACTGCTCACTAACCCAGGACTGCTGAAGAACTCCACCCATCGAGTACTACGGGCCAGCTGCTACAACCAAGCGCTCCCATGTGCCGCTACAACCAAGCGCACCTCCGTCGTGGGTCTTCCGCTACAACCAAGCGCTCCCATGTGCCGCTACAACCAAGCGCACCTCTGTCGTGGGTCTGCCGCTATAACCAAGTGCTCTCATGTGCTGCTACAACCATGCGCACCTCTGTCGTGGGTCTGCCGCTACAACCAAGTGCTCCCATGTGCCGCTACAACCAAGCGCACCTCTATAACACACCGAGTCGTTCGATCAGCAGTCGCCGGGTCTCATCCAGCTACACGGTCTCTGTACTCCGCACGCTCGTCACTGGGAGGGTCCGCTCCACGAGCTATAGGTCGATACTGAAAGTATATCAAAGTCCCACGAAGAAGTATCTCAAAGGACTGCCTCATCATAGGGGTCTCAACGCAACAGACGGCGCGTCAATCGGACGCCCGGTCTGTGAGTTATTAGCCTTTTCGTCCCAGGGGCCCGGTTGGTTTCGTGTGCGAACCAACCCGGCCATATCCCAACTGCACCCCAAACTCTCATAGGGTATACTCATAGGGACTGTTTCACAACGTGATCACCAATGCCGCTGACGGTTCGTCAAACGGACGTTCTATCGGAAAGGTATCAGCTTTTCCGTTCCAGGGGCCCGGTTGGATTTCGGTACGATCCAACCTGGACACTATCCATTTGCATCCAAATCTCAGGCGGAGGATGCCCAAAGTTCCGTATTGTCAACCGGAACTCAACACAATAGACGGCGCGTCAATCGGACGCCTGGTCTGAGAGTTATTGGATTTTTCGTCTCACACCCACCCTAGGAAACTTCCCAGGAGGTCACCCATCCTGATCACTACTCTAGGCCAAGAACACTTAACTATGGAGTTTTAATCACGTAGGCTCCCGAAAAGGAAGGTGCACCTTGAGTATAGTATACCGAAACGACCGTCTCGATCCAAGGATCGCTACACAACTGACAGTTCGTCGATCGGATGTCTGCAGCCCAAGTTATGGGCATTTGAACCAATCATGTCCGAAGACGGGGGGGGGGGGGGGGGGGGGGTCTGGGCCCGGTCCGACCCGGCCTGAGTGGCGGCCCGACCCGGTGGCTCGGCCCGGCCAGCGGCTCGTCCCGGCCAGCGGCGCGGTGGCGCGACGGCTCGGCGGATCGGCGGCGCGGCAGCTCGACGGCACGGCGGCTCGGCCAGCACGGCGTGCTAAAGGGTGGGGCATTGCCCCCCTTTAATTTTTAAAATGACGGCCCCTTTAAGGGGCCGCCCCATGTGTATTTCCAGGGGGTTACACCCCCGGGCTCCCCCCCTGTAATGGCCGGCCAGCGCGGGGCAGGCCGGGTTCTCGCCGCGGGACCCTACGGTCCCGCTCCTTCCGGCGCCGGCGGCTGGATTTCCAGCCGCCTCCTTCGAATTCTCCGGCGGCCGGTTTTTCTGGCCGCCAATTCCAAGATGAACGTGAATCCGTTCGACGCGGTGTGATGAAGCCGCGTCCTTCCGCCGCGGTCCGACTCCGGCCACGACCTCGTTTGAAACCTACGGCGCGACACGATGGCGCCGCGTTCCTTCGTCGCAGCCCGCTCCGGCCGTGTTTTCTTTTGTTCCTGCGCCTTGCAACGACACCGCGCTGTCTTCGCTAAATCAACACCAAGGATTAGAAGGGGGAGGAGAATCGGTCGTGTTCGTGCAGTCCGGTCTCCTACCGTTATAACGATAACAGTCGGCCAATCGTAAAAACACAACGATGAACTTTTCACAATTTTTAATAAAATTTGGAACAATGTCCAACAGATTATTCTTTCATGTTCGAGGCAAAGAAACACGTAATTTGAAAAAAAAGACAAAACCCTTCCTCGGATTCGAAGATCATTCATCGCCGATGCAGAAATCGGTGTCGCGGAAGACATCCTCGCGGAACGTGCCTTCGTAATCGTCATTGACGAAGTCACAGATCTAAGCGGTGCAGGTTCGTTGACGTCGGGAAACGTTCGAAGATGAAGAGTCGTCGATGTTCCCTATAGACGACGCTCATTCATTCAACATGGAAGGAGGTCGTGGAAAGGAAGAAGAAGTGTCGTCTTTCTGCTTTGGAAAAAGGCGTTCTTCGTTGGAGAACTCTAATTCTCCCAAGTGTTGGGTGTCGCGGTACTTTACCAGCGTTCTGTCGCTTGGTGAAGCCGTCCCCCAAACCCTCTCCCAAGATCCCTATATATAGGTGAGGGGGAGAGGTATGTAACCATCGTGGTTACATATTTTTTTTAAAAAAAGGGGGGTCGGGTGAAATAAATTGTGTTGACGCAATTAAAGAGGTCCGTTGGCACCACTTAAGGGGGGAGGGTGCCAAGGAGTTTCTCCCCATTTAATGGGGAGTTGAGGAATTAAGAGGCTCTCCCTCATTAATGAGGGAGAGTTGGGAGGTTTCCTCTCCTCCCATTAATTGGGGGGTTAAGCCCCGTGTGGTCCCCACCACAATAAACCACCCATGGGAGGTTTAGTTTGGGTGGGCCCCACCACCATAACCTCTCAAGGGAGGTTAAGGTGTGGTGGCCCCACCTCCAACCTCCATGAGGAGGTTTCAACCACCTCACTCCCAATGGCGGCTGAAATAAAATAAAGTGCAACATGGCATGTTATTTTATTATTACACTTTTAAAGAAAACCCAAAAAAACAAACCTCCACTCTCGATAAAACGCAACTACGGAAAAAGAGTTCCTAAGAAATTACCGGTGCTGCAGTTCCATCGGTGCCCTCAGAATTCGATTCCGGGCACCGGTTCAAATGTTAGAAATTCTCACTCGTTCGTTCACTGAACGTACCCGAGCTAAACTTCGGAAATTAATTCCGGGCACACCGGGCCTCGGAATCATGCGTCGTCAGAAACTACATTCTTGTAAAATTCCAAAGAAAATTAAGAAAAAAATTTCCTTGAAATTTCCGGGTTTTTACAGTACTCCCACCTCAGGTCTTTACGTCCCCGTAAAGCATCAACACAAACTAGGGTCACAAAAGTAGTACAGAGCACGCATCTGAGCCTTCCGCTCCCATGTACTCACCCGGAGGTTCCCGTACTTCCAGAGAAAAAGCACCTGAGGAATCGACCTTCCTTGTAGGACCTGCTCCCGTCGATCCTCAATCCCCACTGGAACCTCCGTGCATGATGCTCTGTCATCGACGTCTAACTCCCTGAGGTCGATGATGTGTGAAGGATCAAGCAAGTATCTCCTCAGTTGAGATACGTGGAAGACGTTGTGCACCTTGTTCAACTGAGGTGTATGGGTCAAGCGGTAAACCACCTCGCCTACCCAGCTGAGGACCTAGAAAGGTCTGTAGAACCTCGGAGATAACTTGACGTCTTGTCCACATCTCCGTAAACCTCGTCTAGGTGAGACCCGTATAAGGACGTGATCGTCATCCTTGAACTCCAGAGGTTTCCAATTCCTGTTAGAACTGGAACATAAACGACTGCTGCCACGAGGGTAAGGTTGGACGACTCAAGAGTGATCGGTCTCACCCTCTCGTGCATTAGTTTATCTTGTGCTTCCCAGGGTTTCCTTTTCGCCGACAAAGGAAAACCCATCCCGACGCTTGCTTAATACCGTCAATTTGAATATGAATAGTGATTGCCAAATTCATACTCAAAATAACGTCGTAAGGCCTCGACGCTGCCACCAAGAGGTCCCAACCGAGACTCTCGCCTCAAGGGTCAGATCACACCGTCGGCGTAAGTGTGACTATCGAGTCTCCTCCCAAAGGTATCTCCAGACGTGAGGGTCAAGTCAACGGCTTAACCGGAAACTCTAGGTCTGGGACTAGATTCATGGAAGGAAGGGATGATTCGTATCGATGTGTGTGGCTACGACAGCTAGTAGAAGACAAAGTCCACACTTCGAAACATCCTTAGAGACCTTTTTGGTCACACTCCATGACTGCAAGCAGCTACTCTCTTTCCCTACTCTCCAACTCCCTGAGTCTAGCGGGGACTACAAAGGCGGGTGATGGTAACATGTTGAAATGTATACCACCACAAGCTGCTATCCTAGCTTTGCCTCCATGTCTTTTTCTCTGCAGATTTACCTGTCCTTAACATTTCCTCTTCTTGAAACATTTTACACGCCCAAGTCTTCGAGACTGGTGTCAGTTTCCTGCTTTCTATACTTCTAACATTCTCTGGCTGTATTCGATCTGCAAAGAATTCTCAACCACAAAGGTTCTTTCTAGCCCTCTAGCCTATGTAGGAATGCATAGAGAAAAGGTGCTGGCTCGGAAGCCCTTAAACATACCCTGCTCAGAGGTCTGACCTCTATTGCACTGATCGAAACGCATCCATCGAGTACCCGGTATGTTCAGTACGCCTCGATGAATTCTCAACTACCGACACGTCGTCCCGCCGAAACTGTAAAAGCTCTAGAAAACTCCCGGCCACCTCTTCAAGCCAGTCCTTAGCTGCCTATGAGTCAGGTTCGCCTCAAAACATGAGGGTATCTGAAGTTAGAACACATATAAGGCAGTAAGCATACATGTGTCAATTACCGGTATCGCCGGTTGTATCTGCTGACCAAAAACTAGTGATGTATAGCTGACACACTACCCAAAGGTACTATCTCAGGAATCGGTCCACGTAATGAAGCCTCATCACTATGCGGACCATCCTCATGGTCATTCACTGGAAAACACTAGTGGAAAAGTCCATCTTCCACTCTATTGATGTCTCAGCTAGGCGGAAAACTCTAGCAATCGCCTCCAGCCACTGCTCTGCTGTCTGGCAAACTACCTTGCCTCGTAACCTCAGAGGCTACTACTGCTAGAACTCATGCAATGCACTCTGCCAGCGTGCACTGTCCACTAGTACAACTATTGGAATCCACTTTCCAACAGGTGGTGGTGCTGCTGGTACACAACCTGAGGGTGCCAACATAGTAAAAAGGGCCCTGCACCAGAGCCTCGTCGCTCGGTGAGCCGTCATCGAGTACTCTCTCAGAACTCCAACTGACTGTCTACGTGGAGATATCCTGAACCGATGCGACATGGCCAACGTCTTATACCTGGTGAGCTGACCTCGTTTGAGCTGACTTAAAACTTTCTAGAAACACACACGCAATCAGTGTTTTCGTGCACAAAGTCGGAAATCAGTTGTCAGGGTCCTGGTGTATCGATACGTCGGTCGCCCGCACCAACACTGGACTCCCTGAACTGAAAACCACACTCGGTACTCTTAACACTATTGCTTCACAGAAAGAAACATCAGAGTTATAAGTTCTACCGTAGAATCGAACTCCTCTGATACCAATTTGTCACGACCCGTCCTCGGGGCCCGTGCCGTGACTACCCCAAGCCCGCCTTCCATAGGCCAGGGGCTGGCGACTAGCACCAAGGCGTAAATCCCGGTAAAAAGGGAAGGCATTGCCTTTGTAAAGTAAAAAATCACACAGAGTACAAGCGGAAGAAGTAAATATTAAGTAAAAACTGAGTACAACAGTAAGTGCGGAAAGTATAAAGGGGCCAGAAATACAAGCCCAACTGTAAAGTACAACTCGAAAGGGAAAACAACAACTGAAAAGTAAAGCTGCTACGCTGAGCTGTCCACTGGAAATCCCACCTGAAGGGTGGGTACAGATAGCTCCTCTGCTCCTCAGGTCCCGTCGTCCGCTCCGAATATGTCCCGCCCAATGGTCCACCTCCAGGTACCGCCTTGTCGTCACGTCCACCTCTTGGTACCGTCTCATCGTGAGGTCCTCCTCCGAGTACCATCTCATCGTATAGTCCACCTCCAGGTACCGTCCAGTCCTTGAACACTCGGCCTCTGTCAGCACTGCCCGTCGTCTGCAACCAACACAACGAGGTGCGGGCATAGCCCGTGCAGGGGTGAGTATAACGACACTCAGTAGGGACCCCGAGATCCTCAAGGTCTCACTAAAACCAACAAGGATAACCGCATAGAAGATCTCAATAGATAACCTCTACTTAGGTATATGCCCATACATATACCTACGTTATCAAGTAACCCATCTCAATCATGAGGAAACACAAGGATTGTGAAATCAACGGATAACTACTACCCAGGTATATGCCCATACATATACCTAAGTTATCAAGTGACCCATCTCAATCATGAGGTAAACACAAAAGTCAAAAGTCTCAGCTCAAACCAGGATTTTCATTATCGAAACTGTAACTGCTGAATACCTCCGTCTCTGGAGTGTACAGTGGTCCTGTCATGACTCTGAGGTACTGCTCCCTAACCCAGGACTGCTGAAGAACTCCACCCATCGAGTACTGCGGGCTAGCTCTGTAACACACCGAGTCGTTCGATCAGCAGTCGCCGGGTCTCATCCAGCTACACGGTCTCCGAACTCCTCACGCTCGTCACTGGGAGGGTCCGCTCCATGAGCTACAGGTCGATACTGCAAGTATCTCAAAGTCCAACGAAGATGTATCTCAAAGGACCGCCTCATCATAGGGGTCTCAACGCAACAGACGGCGCGTCAATCGGACGCCCGGTCTGTGAGTTATTAGCCTTTTCGTCCCAAGGGCCCAGTTGGTTTCATGTGCGAACCAACCCAGCCATATCTCAACTGCACCCCAAACTCTCATAGGGTATACTCATAGGGACTGTTTCTCTAAGTGATCACCAACGCCGCTGACGGTTCTTCAAACGGACGTTCTGTCCGAAAGGTATCAGCTTTTCCGTTCCAGGGGCCCGGTTGGATTTCGGTGCGATCCAACCCGGACAGTATGCATTTGCATCCAAATCTCAGGTGGAGGATGCCCAAAGTTCCGTATTGTCAACCGGAACTCAACACAATAGACGGCGCGTCAATTGGATGCCCGGTCTGAGGGTTATTGGATTTTTCGTCTCACACCCACCCTGGGAAACTTACCAGGAGGTCACCCATCCTGATCACTACTCTAGGCCAAGCACGCTTAACTATGGAGTTTTAACCACATAGGATCCCGAAAAAGAAGGTGCACCTTGAGTATAGTATACCGAAACAACCGTCTCGATCCAAGGATCGCTACGCAACTGACGGTTCGTCGATCGGATGTCTGCAGCCCAAGTTATGGGCATTTGAACCAATCATGTCCGAAGACGGGGGTGGGGGCTCTGGGCCCGGTCCGACCCAGCCCGAGTGGCGGCCTGACCCGGCGGCTCGGCCTGGCCTGCGGCTCGTCCCGGCCAGCGGCGCGGCGGCGCGGTGGCGCGACGGCTCGGCGGCGTAGCGGCTCGACGGCCCGACGGCTCGGCCAGCGCGGAGCGCTAAAGGGAGGGGCATTGCCCCCATTTAATTTTTAAAACGGCGGCCCCTTTAAGGGGCTGCGCCATGTGTATTGCCGGGGGGGTTACACCCTCGGGATCCCCCCCTGTAATTGCCGGCCAGCGCGGGGCCGGCCGGGTTCTCGCCGCGGGACCCCGCGGTCCCGCTCCTTCCGACGCCGGTGGCTGGATTTCCAGCCGCCTCCTTCGAATTCTCCGGCGGCCGGTTTTTCCGGCCGCCACTTCCAAGATGAACGTGAATCCGTTCGACGCGGCGTGACGACGCCGCGTCCTTCCGCCGCGGTCTGACTCCGGCCGCGACCTCGTTTGAAACCTACGGCGCGACACGATGGCGCCGCGTTCCTTCATCACAGCCCGCTCCGGTCGTGTTTTCTTTTGTTCCTGCGCGGTGCGACGACACCGCGCTGTCTTCGCTAAATCAACACCAAGGATTAGAAGGGGGAGGAGAATCGGCCGTGTTCGTGTGGTCCGGTCTCCTCCCGTTATAACGATAACAGTCGGCCAATCGTAAAAACACAACGATGAACTTTTCACAATTTTTAATAAAATTTGGAACAACGTCCAACAGATTATTCTTTCATGTTCGAGGGAAAGAAACATGTAATTTGAAAAAAAAAGACAAAACCCCTACCTCGGATTCGAAGTTCATTCGTCGCCGATGCGGAAATCGGTGTCGCGGAAGACATCCTCGCGGAACGTGCCTCCGTAATCGTCATTGACAAAGTCACGGATCTAAGCGGTGCAGGTTCGTTGACGTCGGGAAACGTTCGAAGATGAAGAGTCGTCGATGTTCCTTGCAGACGATGCCGATTCATTCAACACGGAAGGCGGTCGTGGAAAGGAAGAAGTGTCGTCTTTCTGCTTGGGAAAAAGGCGTTCTTCGTTGGAGAACTCTAATTCTCCCAAGTGTTGGGCGTCGCGGTACTTTACCAGCGTTCCGTCGCTTGGTGAAGTCGTCCCCCAAACCCTCTCCCAAGATCCCTATATATAGGTGAGGGGGAGAGGTATGTAACCATCGTGGTTACATAATTTTTTTAAAAAAAGGGGGGTCGGGTGAAATAAATTGCGTTGACGCAATTAAAGAGGTCCGTTGGAACCACTTAAGAGGGGAGGGTGCCAAGGGGTTTCTCCCCATTTAATGGGGAGTTGAGGAATTAAGAGGCTCTCCCTCATTAATGAGGGAGAGTTGGGAGGTTTCCTCTCCTCCCATTAATTGGGGGGTTAAGCCCCGTGTGGTCCCCACCACAATAAACCACCCATGGGAGGTTTAGTTTGGGTGGGCCCCACCACCATAACCTCTCAAGGGAGGTTAAGGTGTGGTGGCCCCACCTCCAACCTCCATGAGGAGGTTTCAACCACCTCACTCCCAATGGCGGCTGAAATAAAATAAAGTGCAACATGGCACGTTATTTTATTATTACACTTTTAAAGAAAACCCAAAAAAAACAAACCTCCGCTCTCGATAAAACGCAACTACGGAAAAAGAGTTCCTAAGAAATTACCGGCGCTGCAGTTCCATCGGTGCCCTCAGAATTCGATTCTGGGCACCGGTTCAAAAGTTAGAAATTCCCACTCGTTCGTTCACTGAACGTACCCGAGCTAAACTTCGGAAATTAATTCCGGGCACACCGGGCCTCGGAATCAGGCGCAGTCAGAAACTACGTTCTTGTAAAATTCCAAAGAAAATTAAGAAAAAAAATTCCTTGAAATTTCCAGGTCTTTACAATATATATATATATGGATGAGGAAAAGTAATTATACTCTTACCATTATGTATTTGGTGGATATAAGAGTGAATATGGATGCAAGTTCCCTATTAAGATCCCAACCAAGGAGGGATGAATCCCCAAAATAGAAATCTTAAAAATCAAGATAGCATGCTATGAAGAATAAAATATTAAGGATTATTGAGTAGTACTGGTTGTAATATGTGTTTTGGAAAAGTTAATTGAATTTTTGTTATATTCCATGGATTACAAAAGTTTAAGATAATACTATATAAAATCTATGTAACCTTTAAAAGAATCTCCATCCCTATATTAATAATAATTTCTATACCTTACAAAATTTTGAAACATTTGAGGACTATGTGATATTTTGCAATGTGAATTGTAAAGAAATGATGAATACACATATATTCATTTATAAAAATAATATGGGAAAATAATACCATAGATTTTGATGAAGAAATAATATCAATCTTTGAGAAGGAATTTAAATAAGTTTGAAATCAGAATACCAAAAAAACTACAAATAAGGCTAATGATTTATCCTTGGGAAATGAATCCAGATATTTAAGAGGGGTTATACATAAAAAAGGTGTACTGTGAAAAAGATAACTATAAATAAAAATACATGTGGTGGAACCAAAAAATCTAACATTATACCAAAAATGTAGAATTGATTTGGATAATATATTTGGAATGAAGAAAAAGAATGAACGAAGCACACGAAAAGAATAGTGATAATGAAAAAGAATAAAATCCACATGAAGATTAAAAATTTCATGAGATTATGTCAGTAAATGGAAAAAATTACGTCAAATAATAATTATGTGAAATATTTAAGGAAGTTGCAAACAATGAAAAAATATTTTTATCCATTCTTCCAACATAATAAGAATCCATAAAAAGGAATGTGGATTGCATTAAATATTAATGGTAACACCTTACACAAAGAAGAATTATATTACAAGAGATCCATGATTTCAAAATTCAACTCATATTTGAATGTAATATGTGTAATAATGATGGATAAAAATAATAGAGCAACGTAGTTAAGAAAATATGCTCCTGCTTAATGTTCTCATTGAGGAGAAAGGATATACCCCATATTCCCTCAACATTATTTTTTATCCATTCATACATTGTATGATGTTAAATATTAATTATGGATTCAAGGGTAGAACCTAAGCATAATATTTTGGTATCAAATTCTAGACCAAATAAATATGATGATCCCATCTAGGACTGATTTCGAAAATGGAGTTTTAAATATAATCAAATGGTAAGATCATCCTTGGTGAGGATATTGAAGTTTTAATAACCATAAAAATAAATAGAAATATCTATTTTGTTTTATTATAAACATGGAAAATCAGGTAATTTATCATTTAAAGAGATACACCATGATAAAGATTTAGTGGATTGTCTCTATTAGTGCAAAAAAAATTAATGATTGAGGAATCTTCCAGATTTTTTGTTTCATCAAATTCATAATATTCGTAATGGTACTTAAAATTTTTCTCATTGAAAATGGTATTATTTTTCATCATTAAAACATGAAAACTAAAATTATATTCTAGTAAACATTGGTGGGGTCATTAATTAATAAATTAATTTAATTAATGAGGTTGATGAAGTTTTAAAAATGTTTGAATCATGATACTTAATAATTGATGCTTTTTTTCTAGTGTGTTAAAGTGAGTGTAAATAATTTAGTTTGATTTATTTATATGTTTATTTGTATCAAAATTTTCATCTAAACATATATTATTAATTTTCAAAACCTTAAATTAGTATACAATATTTATGTACGGTAAAAAATATCTCATTTTAGGTAGTAACATATTCAGATTCTTATAAATAACTCTTTTGTCTAAATAAAAACCTTCTATGTTTTACACTGATAATGGATCAAATTAAGTTATACTAGAAAGGTTGATGTAGCATTTCCTATGAATGACTTGGTATAATCATTCCATAACTACTTTGAATTTAATGTCATTTAGAGGGAGAGAATGTTGAATGAAACATTTATGAGATATGGGAGAGAAATAATGGCATACATATTGACATATCAATTGAATGTATCTCACAAAAATTAATGGAGGGTATTTTGGAGCCCAATAATAGTTATGTCATTTAATATTGTCAAACATAAAATCTATAAGATCTATTTACTACATATTTAGTAGGTAGTAGGGTTTAATCCCCACAAATTAAAGCAAGTGAAAATAAAAACAATACAATGACACATCAAAAAAAACTACCACAAAAAATAGTGATGAACAAGTAGGAGGGAAAAATAGCTTAATGTCAATGGAAATCATGGTTAATGAAGGTGGTTTTAACGGAAAAATAGACTAGAATGAATTTTTAATGGAATTGATACTCTTGAATTATATTTAACCATATATTTATTCTAAATCCATGTGATAATAAGGTTGGAACACTTACTTGTTGTTAAGTGAAAAAACTATCTTTGTGATCTCTGCTAAGGGTAGAAATTTGTATATAATTTTAGAATATAAATTATTATTAATGGAGAAAATAGAACATCATACTTTTCTAAGTGATGTAATTTAGTTGAATTTATTAAAGAAAAGGAATCCTCTTCTCATCACCCATCAGAACTGTAAGAATGGAAGAAGTTATGATCATGAAGAAGAGAATTTTCCAACACTAGATGATGGAGAAAAACTATGAACTTTATATGAAATCTCTCATAACTTATCAATCTCAGTGATCTATGAACAGATTTTTCCTCTCCCTAAAATATTATATCAATAAATTCACTTCCAAGAACTTATTTAGAAATTAGAGAGATTGTGGAACAAGTGAATATTTCTAGTAAGTACAACAGTCACCAATAAATTATGCTAAGAATGAATAGGTAAAAATACTTTAATCAATCTAATTTAATTCTAAATGCTTGTTCAAAAACACATAATTATATAAAAAACAAACACATTTAATAAATAAATTGAAACACTGTCACGACCCTTCCTCAGGGCCGGTTCTGTGACTACCCTATGCCCGCCTTCTATAGGCCAGGAGCTGGAGACTAGCACCAAAGGTTTAAATCCCGGTAAAAGGGAAGGCATTGCCTTTATAAAAGTAAACAAACACAACACGGTATGCAAGTGAAGTAAGTACTAAGTAAAACTGAGTACAAAATAAGTGCTGGTAAGTAAATGGGTCAGTATACAAACCCAATTGAAAGTATAGTACAACTGAGAAAGAAAGTACAACAGCTGTAAAGTAAATAAGCAACCACCGAGTCATCCTCCAGGAATCCCACCTGAAGGGTGGGTACGTATAGTCTCCTCAGCTCCCCGGGTCTGGTCATCCGCTACGTGTACGTCCCATCTAGTGATCCACCTCCGGGTATCGTCCGGCTCAACAAGCCTCCACCTCGATTAATGTTGTCTGTCGTCTGCATCAACACAACGTAGTGCGGGCATAACCCATGCAGGGGTGAGTATACGATACTCAGTAGGGACCCCGAGACTCCCGAAGGTCTCCCAGAATCCACGATGGATAAACCACAAAAGGAAAGATAAAAACATGAAGTATCAACTAACTCTACTTAGGTATATTCCCATACATATTCCTATGTCCAAAATCTCAGTTCGGCTCCAACTTCCAAGCCCAAGCACAACCCAGTACACACATGAAAGAAGTCAATCACACTAATGGTAATGATTGAATAGTGAAGACTCATATCACACAGGTATACTTCTCATGAAAAACGGTGGAGATGATTAGATGTAGTCTTAGAATCATCTCCTCTACCAAACCCACGTAGGATCCAAGTACAGAAGTCATCGCTGCCGAACCCACGTAGGATCCAAGTACAATAACCATCGCTGTCGAACCCACGTAGGATCCATGTATAGACATCATCATTTCCAAACCCATGGAGGATCCAAGTACAGCTGTCCTCACTGCCGAACCCACGTAGGATCCAAGTACAGTTGACTTCGTCGTCGAACTCACGGTAGATCCCAACAGGGTAGTCGTCATAGTCGCAGCCACCTCTAGGGATCTCGCACATAGCGTACTCGATTCCAGGAGGGTTTTCTCCTCAAGTAAAGGGGGTCGATACATCAACTATCACGATGTCCAGAGTTGATGTATCCCAAAGTTCCGTCTTGCCAAAAAAAACTCAGCACGACAGACGGCGCATCAAACGGACACACGGTCTGAGAGATAATGACTTTTCTGTTCCATGGGAATGGTTGGAAATATGCTCATTCCAAACCTGACCGTTTACCAAAGTTGTCCAGAACTCACTTAGAGTACCGCAAAAGGACCGCCTCATCGATAGGGTCCCAGTGCCACAAATGGGGCATCGATCGGACATGGGTCTTTTTGTTATGCACGTTTAAGTGAATAACGGGCCCGACTCGATAAGCCTAGTGGGCTGGTGGGTTGGGTCACCCAGTTTTGGCAGGTCCGACCCAGTAGGGGTATCAGACTGGCCCAAAGATTCGCGTGGCCTAGCCTCCGGGGCACGACCCGACCCGAAGAGGGTGCGGCTCGGCCTGAAGTGGTGCGGCCCGGCTAGCTGGGCCAGCTGGCCGAGCGGTCTGAGGGGGTGCTGCCCCCCGGCTGTCCAAACTTATGATGCCTTATGGGGCCATCCTCCCAAACCGGCTGGCCGATCTCCTTGCGCAAGCGGACCACATGGGCGGGCCACGGGATCTCCAGCACGGCGCCCTCCTGGAATCGCGGCCTACTCGTGGATGCGTCTTTTCATTGTGTGCGCGACGGCGGCCCTTGCGTCGTCGGTCTCTTCCGTGTTCTGCATCCGATCATTGATTCTAAAAAAGATCAAGTTCCAGCTCAGGGTCGTCGGGCCGTGTTCGTTCGGCCCGCGACCTCCGCGTTAAGTGATAGCAATAGGCCGTGACAATCAAGGTTAATCAATGACGAACCGAGGCACAAAATTAATCAATTAAAAAATTGAACATAACTCCTACCTGGAATAAAAGACGTCGCACATCGGGCGTCACAGAAGACAGCGTCGCAGGGTGTGGTTTTGTAGACGTCGTCGGTGTGCGTCATCATTCTTCGTGGAACCGGCATTCTTCGTTGAAGAGACATCGTTCTTCGTTGAGAGAGGAGTTATCTTCTTCTTCACACAAGAGTTCTATCAATTCTTCCCCAACCCAAAGTGTGCCAAAATAAAATAATAGGCTCCACTATTATTTAATTAACACATGCAATTAGAATTTCAAAATTCAAACCACTCCAATAATTAATTGAAGAGGGTGAATTAATTAATTATCATGTGTTGGCATGAATTAAAGAGGGAGAGTGAGGGAGAGGTAGAGTCCACATTTAAGAGTAGTTTTCAAATTAAATAAGGGCGTTAAGGAGTTTAGGGGGAGGTGAAAGGTTGGGGCTCGTGTGGGCCCCAACTTTCAATTATCCACCCATGGGAAGTTGGGTGGGTGTGGGCCCCACCAACAACTTCCCATGGGAGGTGTTAACCTCCTTAGATATAAAAAAAATTGTTCCAACAACTTAATTTACTTCTTAATTAAACCCCAAAAATTATCTTCCTCTCCCGTGAAAATGCAACTATGGTAAAGGTCCCCTTAAGCAATTACTGGCATTGCGAGTTCATCGGTGCCCTCATATTTCAGTTCTGAGCACTGGTTCAAAAGATTGAAAAACCCGCTCGTTCATTCTATGAACGTACCTGTGCTAAACTTCAGAAATTGATTCTGGGAACACCGATCCTCATAATCAAGTGTCGTCAGATTCCATAGACTCATAAAATTCCAAAGTATTTAAGAAAAAAAATTTCCTTGAAATTTCTAGGACTTTACATTACTCTCACCTTAGGGATTTATGTCCCCGTAAAGCTAAAACATAATCTAGGGAAACAAATGAGGGTATTGAGCACGCATCGAGCCTCCCGCTCCCATTTTCTTTCCTAGAGGTTCCTGTGCAGCCAACGAATGCACACCAGAGGAATCGACCATCAATGTAGGACCCGCTCATGTCGATCCTCGATCTCCACCGGGACCTCCGCAAATGTCACCCCGTCATCGATGTCCAGCTCCCCATGATCAATGATGTGGGTCAGATCATGCACGTATCTCCTCAGCTGAGGAACATGGAAGACGTCATGCACCCGGTGCAACTGAGGTGGAAGGGCCAGGTAGTAAGCCACCTCATCTACCCTGTTGAGGACCTAGAATGGTTCGATGAAGCGCGGAGATAACTTTCCACCCCGGCCAAATATCCGTAATCCATGTCGAGGTGAGACCCATAATAAAATGTGATCGCCATCCTCGAACTCCAGTAGTCTCCATCTCCTATCAGCATAGGACTTCTGTTTGCTCTCTGCAGTCCTCATCAGCTCTGGGATGATCTTCACCTTCTCCGTCATAGCCTGAACCATCTCTTGTCCTATGAGTGCTGACTCCCCAGGGTTAGTCCAGCATAGAGGTGATCTGAAAGTTTGTCCATACTGTGCCCTATAAGGTGCCATCCCGATGGTGAAGTGGTAGCTGTTGTTGTACGCAAAATCCACCAAGGTTAGGTGATCCTCCCAACTACGACCAAAGTCAAGGACACATGCACAGAGCATGTCCTCGAGTGTCTGAATGGTACTCTCCATATGGCCATATGTCAAAGGATGAAAGGTGGTGCTCAGGTGTAGCTGTGTCCCAAATTCATCCAGAAACCCCTTCCAATGTCGGTAAGTAAAGTGAGAATCTTGATCGAAGACGATAGATGATGGCACACCATGAAGCCATACGATCTCCTGAATGTAGAGGAACCCCAAGCTCTCAACTGAGCCATTCTCTCTGATCGGTAGGAAGTAGGACGACTTGGTGATTCGGTCTACGATCACCCAGATGGATTCATGTCCTCTGGAAGTACGTGGAAGCCCCATCACGAAATCCATGGATATCCTATCCCACTTCCACTCCGGAACCTCTAAGGGTTGTACCAAGCCTGCTGGTACCTAGTGCTCCGCCTTCACTTGGTAGCAAGTGAGGCATTGTGAAACGAACTCTACTAAATCCTTCTTCATACCCCGGCACCAGTGCTATCGTCTGAGGTCCTGGTACATCTTCACCACTCCTGTATGTACCGCTAGAGGGGAAGTGTGAGACTCCCTCAGCACTTCCTCCTGTAGTGCAACTGGTACCATGGTACGTCCCCTGAAGAGGATGACGCGCTCTCCTCCTTCAGGAAATCCATCAGTCACCTGCCCTATGGAAATCTGAGCACGTCACATCTCACAGTCAACGTCCCCACGCTGTGCCTCTCTGACCCGTTGAAGTAGTGGAGTAGTGACTATGAGGGACTGTTGAAAGGCTTCCCCATCTTTATCCATAAAGGATATCTGCAAAGTGGCTAACTGCTCTGTCGCCTCTCCAAGTAGTTGAATGCCCGATCTCCTACTGAGAGCATCATCCACAACATTCCCCTTCCCAGGAGTATAGACTATCTCAAAGTCCTTGTCCTAGAGGAACTCGAGCCATCGCCTCTGTCTCAGGTTCAGGTCCTTCTGCGAGAAGATGTACCTGAGACTCTAGTGGTCAGAGTAGACTGTAAAGCGACCTCCCATCAGATAGTGACACCACATCTTCAAGGCAAAGACCAATTCTTCTAACTCTCGGTCCTGGGTAACTTAGTTCTGCTTGTGTTGCCTCAACTGTCGTGAAGCATAGGTGATCACTACCTTCTTCTACATCAGGACGCACCTGAGTCCGGTCCCTGATGCATCGCAGTAAACTATGTACCCTACGCCCTCCTCCGGTAGCCTCAAGATGGGCGCACTGTTCAATCTCTGCCTCAGCTCCTAGAAGCTCTTCTAGAATCTATCTGACCACACAAAGGGTTTACCCTTCTTCATTAATGTTGAAATAAGTGCAGCAAATCTGGAGAAGTCTGGAACAAATCTTTCATAGTACCCAGCTAGACCTAGGAAACTCTGCAACTCTGTCACGCTTCTAGGTGGCTCCCAAGCTAGTGCTGCCTCGATCTTCATAGGATTCAAATCAAATCCTGCCTCCGAGATAACGTTCCCCAAGAAGTGAACCTATCGAATCCACAACTGACACTTCGAGAGCTTACCACAAAGATGGTGCTCTAGGAGTGTGTCCAGTACAACCCATAGGTGGTAGGCGTGCTCCTCCTCAGTAGTTGAGTAAATCAGTATGTCATCGATGAGGACTATGACAAAACAATTGAGGTAGGGCTGGAATATCATATTCATGAGACTCATGAACAGTGTTGGTGCATTGGTTATGCCGAAAGGAATAACCAAGAACTCATAGTGGCCATACCAATACCTGAGGGTCATCTTCTGCACATCCTCATCTCGAACTCTGAGCTGATGATAGCCAGTTCTAAGGTCTATCTTCAAGAACCATCGTGCTCCCTTGAGCTGATCAAAGAGGTCATCAATCCTCGGGTGTGGGTACTGGTTCATTACGGTCACCTGATTCAGGCGACAGTAGTCAACACATAGTCGTAAGCTCCGGTCCACCTTCTTGGCGAACATAATTGGGGAAGCCCGGGGTGAAGCACTAGGTCGGATGAATCCCTTTCCCTGTAAGTCCTCTCGCTGTACCCGTAGCTCACGAATCTCAGCGGAAGCTATCCGATATGCTGGAGTACATATCATTGTTGTCCCGAGGTACATGTCAATATATAATTCTACCTCTCTGTGAGGAGGTAGTCCTGGAATGTCATCAAGGAAAATGTCCACATACTAATCCACCACAACATGAAAAATCAGACTCCACACATCAACTGATCCAAGGATGAAAATAGCCAACTTATGTGTTATTGGAAGCCCTCTTATCTATGTAAGCCCTTCCTGCACTACAAAGGCTCCCTTCTCTCCGGTGAAGGTGAACCTGGTCCCATCCGTGTGGACACACTACACTTTGTGCCTAATACAGTCGATCTGGACATGGACTGTAGATAACCAGTCCATACCCAAGTTGAACTCGTAAGGACTCGACGCTACTACAAGAAGATCCCAGCCAAAGCTCTCACCTCCTAGAGAAAGCTCACACTGCCAACACTAGTGGGTAATCATCGAGTATTCTCCCGTAGGAGTCTCTTACCGTAAGGATCGAGTCAACCGCTCCGTCGGAAACTCCGAGCTCTGAATAAGGGCAGCGACAATAAAAGAATGACTCTCTCCTGTTTCTATAATAACTACAGCAAGGGTGGAGTAGACATAGATAGTACCTCGAATCATATCAGGATCACCGTGGTCATAGGCCTCGACTTCCTGGAGCTGAGCCTGCCCATGCCTTCTAGCTCCCTGTGGTTGGGGTGGTCCTCCTGGTGGTGGTGGTGGTAGAGCCTCGAAGCGTCGTCCACCACCTGCTGCTTGGCCATCTCCTCTGCCTTATCCGCCTGCTCCCTGTAGAACGCCACACGCGAACCTCTGCCTCTGCCTGGGAGGTCCCACTACTGTCTGCTGCTCCTCTTCATGGCGGGTCTGGCAGTCATGAGCCATGTGGCCCTGCCCACCGCATGCATAGCACTGCCTTCCCCTCGAATGTCTAGCTCTGCTCTGTGTTCCCCGAACATCCGAACCAGTATCCTGAGGTCACCCACCTGATGGCCTGGTCCACTTGGACCTCTACGACATCTGTCTACTATCGGCTGCAGAAGACTCCGCTACGTGCCACCCTGCGGTGGGTCTCACTGCTGGCGTAGGCTCAGCAAGAAATCTCTCCACAAGAAGGGATCTCTCCAGTACTCCTGCCTGCATCGGAATGCTGAGGGAGATCATCGAACCCCTGATCTCATGCCTCAATCTATGCTCAAAGGTTCGGGACATGAATAAAGGGTCGCGTACCATGTCTGTGGAGTAGCGCAAAAGGTCGGTAAATCTCATCGAGTACTGGGCTACTGTCATTCTGCCCTGCCGCAGCTGTAGTAACTCTTGGATACGCACCGCACAATGGGTGGTTGGAAAAAACTCCGAGCAGAAGAGTCTCTCAAAGTCTGTCCAAAGTAGATATGCCTTGTCATGCACCTGGAGCATCAGGCTCCACCATCTACCTGCTGCTGCATGCAAGAGACTTGCGGCAAGGATCATCATAAGGTCTGCTGGTGTCCCTACCAATCTGAAGACTATGAAGATAGCCTGCACCCAATCCTCGGCTTCCTGAGGGTCTGTCTCTCTGAGGAACCTAGGTGGCCTCTATCACTGAAACTTATACAACGCACTCAGGCGGCGTGCACTCTCCACTACTCGGGTTGGTAATATCAGTGGCCCAACAGGTAGTGGTACTTCTAGTGCCTCTACTGTAATGGGGCCCTGTACCAAGGCCTCGTCGCTCGATAGGATTCCATCCCGCACGTAACTAGGAACCCTAGCTGGCTGCCTTCATGGGGCCATCCTGAGACGAAACAGGTGCACCACAGTTAGTACAGAATACCTGCAGAGCTGAAAAATAGTAATCAAAAAGAAAAGTTTTGAAACACACATGCAATCAATGTTTTCTTGCACTCAGTCGGAAATAAGAAGTCATGGTCCTGGTGTATGGATACGTCACCCGCCACACCAACAGTGGACTCCATGGACTGATAACCACACTCAATACAATTAACACTATTGCTTCATAGAGAAGAAATTATCATAGTCCTGAGTTATGTGGTAGAACCGACTCCTCTGATACCAATTTTTCACGACTCGTCCTCGGGGCCCGTGCCATGACTACCCCAAGCCCGCCTTCCATACACCAGGGGCTGGCGACTATCACCAAATGTGTAAATCTCGGTAAAAGGGAAGGCATTGCCTTTAAAAAAGTAAACAAACACAACAGAGTACGCAAGGGAAGTAAGCACTAAGTAAAACTGAGTACAAAAGTAAGTGCTGGTAAGTAAATGAGCTAGTATACAAAGCCAACTGAAAGTATAGTATGACTGAGAAAGAATATACAACAACTTTAAAGTAAATAAACAACCACCGAGTCTTCCTCCTGGAATCCCACCTGATGGGTGGGTACAGATAGTCTCCTCAGCTCCCCGGGTCTGGTCGTCCGCTCTGTGTACGTCTTGTCTAGTGGTCCACCTCCGGGTACCATAGAGCTCCCCAAGCCTCCACCTAGATCAATGATGTATGTTGTCTGCATCCAACACAAAATAGTTCCATCATATCCCATGTAGGGGTGAGTATAAGATACTCAGTAGGGACCCGAAGACCCCTGAAGGTCTCCCAGAATCCACGAATAATTAACCACGAAGGAAAGATACAAACACAAAGAATCAGCCAACTCTACTTAGGTATATGCCCATACATATACGTAAGTCATCAATCTCATTTTGGCTCCAACTTCCGAGCCCAATCACAACCCAGTCCACACAGGAAAGAAGTCAATCACACCAATGGTAATAATTGAATAGTCAAGACTCAACTCACACATGTATACTTCTCACAAATAAGGGTGGAGATGATTAGATGTAGTCTATGAGTCATCTCAACTGCCAAACCCATGTAGGATCCAAGTACAGAAGTCGTCAGTGCCAAACCCACGTAGGATCCAAGTACAATGACCATCACTGCCGAACCCACGTCGGATCCAAGTACAGTCATCATCGCTGCCGAACCCATGGAGGATCCAAGTACAGTCATCCTCGCTACCGAACCCATGTAGGATCCAAGTATAGTCGTCTTTTTCATCCAACTCACAGAGGATCCTAGCACGGTAGTTGTCGCAGTTGCAATGAGCTCTATGGTTCCCACACACAACGTACTCGATTCTGGGAGGGTCCGCTCCTTGAGTAAAGGGGGGTCGATACATCTACTCTGATGAAGTCCAAAGTTGATGTATCCCAAAGTTCCGTCTCGTAAAATGGAACTCAAGGTGACAAACAACGCGTCAAAAGATCTCCCGGTCTGAGAGATAATGGATTTTCTGTTCCAGGGCCCAAGTTAGAAATATGCTCATTCCAAATCCGGTCGTTTACCAATGTTTTCCAGAACTCACATAGAGTATCGTAAAAGGACCGCCTCATCGATAGGGTCCCAGTGCCGCAGATGGCACATTGATCGGACGCGCGGACATTAAGGTATTCACATTTAAGTGAATAACAGGCCTGACCCGATAAGTCCAGTGGGATCACAGGTCGGCTCACCCAGTTTGGCGGGTCTGACCTGGTTGGGGTGTCGAACCGCCCAGAAGATTCGCGCAGCCCGACATGAGGGGCGTGGCCCGGCTCGATGAGGGCGCGGCCCGGCCTGACGGGGCGCGGCCCAGCTGGCTCGGCCCGAAGGCCGAGTGGTCCGAGGGGGAGCGGCCCCCCGGCTGTCTGAACTGGTGGCTCCTTATGGGGCCGCCCTCCCAAACCTGCCAGCTTGGCCGGCCGGCCTTCTGGTGTAAGTGGCCTGCATTGGCGGGCCGTGGGTTCTCCAGCTCTACACCATCCTAGTGTCGCGGAATTACTCCATCCAGCCAATCCTTCCGCCAAAGCGTCTTGCAAAGCGGGGTGTGGTTCCCGCTGCACAGCCGGCGCGAGAGCACCGGCTTCTTTCGTTGTGGCCTACGCTGGCCGTGGCTCCGAATCCTTGGCCTGGCGCGGCGGTTCCATGATTTCTCCACCATGGCCTACGCTTGGCCACAACTTTTCTTAGTGTGCGCGATGGCACCCCTTGCACCATCGGTCTCTTCAGCATTCCACCTCGTTGATTCAAAAAAAGATCATGTCCTAGTGGAGGGTCATTGGACCGTGTTCGTTCGGCCTGCACCATCTACGTTATGCGATAGAAATAGGTCATGAAAATCAAGGTTAATCAATGACAAACCGTGTTACAAAATGAACCTATTAAAAAATTGAACATAACCCCTACCTCGAATAAAAGATGACGCACGTCAGGCATCGCGGAAGATGGCGTCGTGGGGTGAGGTTTCCTAGACGTCTTCCGTGTGCATCATCGTTCTTCGTGGAACTGGAGTTCTTCATTGAAGAGACATCATTCTTCGTCGAGAGAGGAGTTCTCTTCTTCTTCACTGAAGAGTTCTCTCAATTCTTCCCCAACCCAACGTGTGCCAAAATAAAATAATAGGCTCCACTTTTATATTCTTAACATAAGCAATTATAATTTCAAAATTCAAGCCACTCCAATAATTAATTGAAGAGGGTGAATTATTTAATTATCATGTGTTGGCATGAATTAAAGAGGGAGAGTGAGGGAGAGGAAGAGTCCATATTTAAGAGGAGTTTTCAAATTAATGAAGCGGGGTTAAGGAGTTTAGGGGGAGGTGAAAGGTTGGGGCTCATGTGGGCCCCACCTTTCAATTATCCACACATGGGAAGTTGGGTGGGTGTGGGACCCACCAACAACTTCCCATGGGAGGAGTTAACCTACTTAGATATAAAATAAATTTGTTCCAACAATTTTATTTACTTCTTAATTAAACCCCAAAAATTAACTTCTTCTCCCGTGAAAACGCAACTACGGTAAAGGTCCCCTTATGTAATTATCGGCGTTGCGAGTTCATCGGTGCCCTCAGATTTCAATTCTGAGCACAAGTTCAAAAGATAGAAAAACCCACTCATTCGTTCAATGAACATACCTGAGCTAAACTTCGGAAATTGATTTCGGGCACACCGGGCCTCAGAATCAAGTACCATCAAAAGCCACAGACTTGTAAAATTCCAAAGTATTTAAGAAAAAAAATTCCTTGAAATTTCCATGTCTTTACAAGAACATTGAAATATATACTTTTTAGAAAGACATTATGAAGTTTCTCTATCAATATATCTCAACTCCACCATCAAAAACTTATTCACTGAGTACTACACAAGTATCTGGTCTAGCACTCTCTTTTTGTGTTATCCACTTTCTCTCTACAAGATTGAATTGGATTAATAATCTCTCTGACTAGATTATTTTAAGAATTCTATACAATATTAAAGCATTTCTAATGACAAAATTTAAATAAAATTTCCAAAAATACCCCCAACTTATAATGATTATTTATTTTAACAATTACCACCATCATAAAATTCCTGACCAACTAATCATAAAATTGTAACCAACAATTATTTCAATCCATTTGTAATTATAAGAATTAAATATTTTAATTATTCACTTTAATTCTTATTTTGACCAAACTGGTCCCACTTATTCTTATTCGATTACTGAATCCAATGGGACAGGGCTAACTCAATAAATTAACACAACTTTAACTCAATCCCCAACCAGCTTCATTCTTCATCATAATACCCTAATAGTCCTCAAATGTTACATACACGAATTCTCTAGTTCATTCTACTTGATGAGATTACTTCATCTCACATGTAGATCTACTTCATTAATTTAACTCTTGGTTCTCTTAATACCTAAGCATAGATGATTTGTTATAATTAACTTCAGTAACCTACGATATATCGCACTATTTCAACTCTAAAAACAGATATTATTTAGTGTCTGAAAATATTTAGATTCTAATCATCATTAATTCAATCCTTTTATTCGATCAACATATCTCATCCTTCCATCCAGTTTAATAGTGTAGATAGAAAAAAATAATGTGGTTGACTGCAATAAACAATATCCCATTCAAATATGAACCCTACTTAGGATTCTTTGTAACAATAGATCTTTTTTTAGAATTTAATCATATAAGTGGATCAAATTATTATTCATTATTGGAGAGAAAAAAATATTTACCATAGAAACTCCCATAAATTTTTTTAATTAAATCCATATAAATATGTGTCAACCTGAAATCACTAAAATCATTCCGCCATCAGATCAGGATTGACTTTATTGAAATCTTTATTTGATTGTGGTATTCATAATTTTTGGATTTTTCGACATTCAACTTCTTCAAGCTCAACTCATAATTTATTCAACTATTTGAAAAAAAATTATGGTGAGGAGTATCACATGATTTATTCATCAACAACTCCCAGTCTTTTGATGTTTTCATAAACCCCAATGGATCATATATCCTTTCCATCTCGTTAGTTTATGAAAATAGGTTATCAGGGTTCCATCACATTCGACCTCCCTTGGTATTGGATTCCTTATTATACAAATTTTTAATTCATTTAGTAATACAAAACCTCGGTTTGTGCTTAGTTTCTACAATGTGATTGTATCCTTGGTCGGCATCAACCTTTGCATCATTCAAACACTCTAGATTATTTCTCACTAATTCTCTCTTCTCATAGAATTTCATTATGTGAGTATGGGATTCCCCTCTTTGAGATCGATTAATAGATCCAGTAAAGAATTAGAGGAAACATAAGATGAAATGATAATTATGTCATAGTTGGAATCAAATTATTTTGGGAATTTGAAAATTATCCTAAACAGTACTGGATCAAATTATCATATGATAATATCATACATGGCTGAGCTTTCAATTGTCTTATTTTTTATGAGATAGAAAATATCATTTCTGATGAGTACTAGTAAATGTATTAAGAGGTGGAAAAATTGTTTTACTTGACCTAACATGTGATGATCTCTTACACAACTTTTTTAAAGTCGTATTAAAATTAAATGTAAGAAAAAATAAAACCTTAAATTCCCAAAACTGAAATTAAATAAATTCAACGTCAATGGTAAACAATGCAACATATTGAAACATGAATATACAATTTAAAAAATAAATTTAAAATTCGTCAGTCAATGAATATTCAAAAATTCAATTCAAGTGACATGAAACTTAAAACTTTTGGATACAATATCCACAAACAATACTCTTATATAATTTTAAAAATTAAAAAAAATTACTTCCAAAATTTATATTTCCATATAAAAAAATATAACATCAAAAATATTTATTCTCAAAAGTGAACCCATTTTAATTTTTTTTTTGAAAAATATTTCAATGAATATTTCACCAACAATAACAAAAATATCAGTCTTAAAGCATATTAAAATTAGAGTAAATAATATATCATCCACGAAGTACCTAAGATTCAAATTTATATATATATATTAAAATAATTATCATTTCTCATCCTAATTAAAAATACTCATTATATTATAAACTAAATATTAATTTATCTATAAAAATAAAGAAATTTATCAAAAATAGATGTCGAAAACTTGAATTATGTTAGAGCCACATCAATTCCCCATATGCATAGTCTATTTTTTCCTCTAGTAGTCAACTTAATAGAAAAATGGAATATACGTAAACTCAATAATAAAAATTCCCACCCCCATTCCTAAATGAGATATTTTACCCAATGTTGAACCTCAAGCTGAAAGAAACATTAAAATATTTACAGATTCAACATAAATTTTCAATTTTAATAGTTCAGATTCTTATACAGGGTCACAATGAGACATAAAATAAAATAAAAATATAAATTCAAAACTTTACAAATAGATTTTAAATTGAACATAATTTTTATTTATAGAATGGAAAAAGGAATTTAAAAAAATAAAAAATATAGCATGTTAAGCATTAAATACAACAGCATCAACATTTCCTAGTATGTTTTAAATTTTCCAAAATATTCTAAATGTATATCATTGATGTTAAATATGTTTCTATTCAAATCAAAATATTTTGAAAAATATAAAATTAATGAAGAATGATACACCGTAGTGAAAATAAATTCACACAAATTTAGTTCAAAATAAATTACTTCTCCCCACCCCAAATTTCCTTCCATGTGTATTTTTTCAACTAGGACTAATATATAAAATTAATGTTAATCTTTTATTGTAGTGTGTAATAGTTTAAAATAATATCAAAATTAAAATAAGAAAATTTTAAAAATTTACTCCAATTATATTTGGGTTTTCTTTAATTTCCATTCCCAAAATTTCTTTTATACATGATTTCAATCTTTACATGTATTCTCTAATTTAAGTACCGAGAAATTTCAAAAATATAACACATGAGATTACAAGAATAAAAAATGAAAATACGAATCCAAGTAAACGGAATAAAATGAGTCAATAAAGCTCTATTTAATCGAAATATATGATGTTGCAATTGATTATATTTTTTTATATAAAATTATGGAAGAGGATCACTCTTTCTGACATGGTAGGGAAGCTGTAAAAATAACACATGAGAGAAAATTTTTTGAAATAAAAAACATAAGGTTTTATTTTTTAAAACCATGGATTTTCTCCTAGTAAGAACTAGGTTTAGTGTTTTTAGCATGATGTTTCCCTACATTGCAAACCAAAATCATTTTGGGTATAATTTATTAATAGTGTTCACTTAACCATTATTTTTTTAACATTTATTTTGTTCTCATAGAAATTATATAACACTAACATCAATGAAAAATATCTTAATTTCCCATAAGTCTCTTAGATTGATTTTTTATTCCACATCTATTTAAAGGACCAAATACCAAAAATAGTACCAATAGTTAATGATAACATCATAGAAAATTCAGAAAAACATCATGTATCAACCCCACAAGTTTCATCAACAATTAATGTATCCAATAAATCATAAACATGTTAAATAATTTTTGAAACCTACTCACTCACATCCACTACATCACCATTTGAGTTAAATTCCTTATTTTATGAAGGGAAAACATACCTCAATTATCTTATGATCTATTTATGCTCAGAGATAGAGAATGTGTACAACACCCGGTTGTTATTATGAAATGTTTTATTTAAATAATTTTTATTGTTCAGTATCTTGACTTTCACACAATCGTTAGTTTAAATGAACCGTGATATGCCCTTAATATAAAATTACCATTATATCCAAGCCGTTAGGTTATGGAATAATTATAACTAACAAATGAAAATGCACTATGAATTCAATGGCTATTAATTTTTTATAAAAAAAATATAAATCATTTAGATATTTGTATTTTTTGAGTTTATTACATTTGGTAATGACATTAATGAGATATATGTGTTATATACTAAAGGAAATATTTTTTTGAGATTAATCCAATCCGTATTTTAGTCATAGGGTATAAATAAAACCCTATTTAATGTTTAAGAACCTATTTTTTTAAAGGTTAATGTTTACCATCGAATGGAGAATCAATTTTAAATTATGATTTTGCAATATTAATAATTACTATATGAAAATATATACATATTATTTTTAAGTGGTATAAAAAAATGCACTTTGGATAAATTTTGACATTTTTCTGATAACTTTCATGTATAGATAAATAATAAAAATATGATAAATTTTAATTGAAAACAACTTTTCTCATCGAGATAATTTAAATGGTTAAATTATAAAGTTGAACTGTTTGAAATAATAAAGATAATATATTTTAAACATTTAATATAATTTATGTCATTATCATTAATTTTAACTTGAATTCATAGGTAAAAACATTTGAATCTTTTGGAATATTTTAACTTTTAAAAATCATTTTCTCATTTCATCAACATGAATAACTTTTAAATTAATTATTGCAACTTCAATGTTTTGAATTTTGAATAATGGATTCCATATTTGGAATCATATGTTATAATATTTGTAATAGATACCTCTTATTTTTGAATATTATGAATAGTAACATCACTAATTATTTTATTTACCGTGGATAATGTGTAAATCTTGTAAATAATGGTAAAAAATAATTTCATAATATAATACTACCCAAAAATGTGTCATAATCCAATTTGATGAAATATTCCCTACCATGGGAATCCATGGGTCTATTTTGGGACCCCATGGATTTATATGGATTTGAAAATGACATTTTATAAAAAATAATTTAATGTAAATATAATTGTAACCTAAACATAAATATTTTTCTAAATCGATTTTAATATACAGTTGTATAAACTATATCAACGATCATAAGTAGTCATTAGAAAGTTAAAAACAATTCTACATTATGGTATTTTATTTATTATTTTCAGATATTATATAAATAGTTTTATTTCTGATAGAAATATGATGTAGTGAATACCTCATTAATGAAATATTTAAATAAATGAATTTATAAATATTTTAAAAAAATTAAATTGGTTATTTTGATGTCATCAAAAAAATTTATGGACGAAATTGGAATATTATCTTTGAGGTAATTCCTTATTTTCTGATGAATAATATTTCTATGAATTTTTAAAAAAGTCAAGTATGAATAATGTCCAAAATTGACAGAATTCATAAGTTAAAACAAAAAATAGTTTATTAAATGATATTAAATTCCTAAAAATCATATAGTCTGCCAAATGGTTTATATAAGTCCAAATATTTCATTAATAACTTTTTTGGATCTTTTGATATTATATGGTAATTACATTAACCCACAATGTGTAAATGACAAGATATCACAGTAAGATTAAAAATGTTAAAATTAGGGTTAAAAAAAATATAAGGATAAAAAATATTATAAACTAGCATACATATTATTTGATGAGAGGTATTCGAACAAAAATAATCTTATCTTTTAGATAAATATGTTTTTTTAAAAATTTAGTTGAAATTGAATTTATTATTAATAAATATTTTTATTGTTTTCTAAAGTGTGCATCTCTCTTATAAAAGGGAACATCCTTCCTCTACTCTTCACTATACTTTGAGACTCCAATCTCAGAAAAACCTTGACCATTATTCTTATAAATATCCCTAGTAGGATACTAGATGTGCAGGTATTCTCCAAAGACAAAGACTAGTGCATTAATATGAAATTTAAAAGAGGCAAATCGAGGAAGAGGTAATCTCTTCTACCGATTCTAAAATATTTATTTCTTCTTCTACTTCAACTTATTAAGTTTTTTCATTATAAAGTGAAAACATAACTATCACTAATATTCATATATGCTACTATAAATATGAAAAAAACCCAATTTCACCTTCTAACCATCCTACGAAAAACGTAATCACTCCGTGTGTGTACATACTGCTTTCAATCCCCACGCTGTGGGGAAATATGTTTTTCACCATCACCTTAGTTGGATTGGTATAATGGTGGAAAAATTAATTATAAATGAATAATATAACATGATATTAATTCTTATATACTATATAATTCAATACCACTCAACAATTATGGGAACAATATCGCCGCTCGTGCGTATGTACGACCGACCGTCTCCACAGTGTGATGTGATTCCTTCTACATAATCATCAATAAATCATGATTATATAAATGAATTGAATGAATAAATGTGATATATATTATAATTATACCATGAAGTAAATGATATAACTATAACAAAAAAATATGAATAAGATCTTATCCGACAAAACATACAAAATAACTTAAAGAAATTAATGTCTGAATAACAAGTAATAAATAAATGTTACCAACAAACAGATGAAAATATAATCATAAATTATATCATAAAAATTATTATGATTTTGGATTAAATTAGTAACATTATTTAAATAATTATACAAGAGTTTTGGATACATATGAAGCCTATCAGACCTAAGGTAAGGGATAACATTGGCAATCACTTTTTATCTGTGATTTTTTATTCCTAAGATATTACTAGGGATATATTTATCATCCATGTCCATGTGTTCTAAAAATGTTTTTATAAAATTTTTACTATTATTTTATATATGTTTAAATTAATTTTTACCCCCTTTTTACTTTTACTATGTGGTATGGAAGAAATCTTTCTTTTGTTTACCATATGAGGTACTTTTGACTTTTCTGGAAAAAGTACGAGAGGAATGTTTTTTTAACTTGTAAGGATTGAATGAGTTTTTACATATTCATAACGCATTATTTCCATGAATCTTCCAATACATTTTTACAAGTTTATTTTCAATTAAATTAGTTTCTTTTAAAATTTCATGACATTTTGAGAAAAGAAAATGTTTTTGAAGAAGAAAGGATATTTTTCTCAAGAATTAATTGTATGTGTTTTTTCAAAATTACTTTCCATCTATGATGACATCGAGTTATATTTCTATCACAATTACTACTTAGATTTGATTAATTTAATAATGTTATTTTTTTATGAAGTCCATGTATCCTTTATAGATTATGTTATGATGGCATGTTGTTTAAGGATCCCATTTTGTTACATGGGTATTTCTATGATGAGTGATTTATGTTTTTTCAGACCACATAAGAATGGTTTCATTATGAGATGGGTGGGAGCTATTTCTCCCTCCAATGAATTGGTTAAATATTTATATTTCCTGAGATAAAAATGGTTGAAACAGAATGTAAATCCGGTTCAGTTAGAGGGATGGAACGAGGAGTGAACTTGGTTTCGTAATGTAATATTTTTTCTACGATGGTCTTGGCAATGAGACTTGACTTATGAAATGATTTTTAAGCTTATTTTTGTATGACAGAATGTTTCATGTCTTATTTTTTGATTATTTGGATTAAATTTCACTTCTATTATTTATCCCATGACCTGATATTATGATCTATTACAAACAGGATAATATTTTTATATTTTATATATGATTGATATTTCCTTTGTTTACCCTTACTGATAATTTTGAGCTCACCCTTTCATATTTTTCTTTTCACAGATCCTGGAAGATGGGTATTAAGTATGATATGCAAAAAAGGAGTCTAGTTACGATAAAATAAATGGGAGACAATGTAGATTTTTTATAAACCTGTTGTTTATGTTTCCCAATTTATAAAGACACAATACCTATACAGTCCTGTTATGGCATTTTAATATGTTGTAATAAATATACTTCAATTCTGATGTAATATCGATGTATGTAAAGTATGGGTGTTTATAGTCGGTATCATAGAATGGCAAAGTTAACTTTATAGACTAGTATGAGAGATCCTTATTATGAAGCATAAGGATTTGTCTACGTATAGGATAAAAACCAAGTGTTTTAGAAATGACCATGGATAACCTAGGATAAAACCAAAAGATTCTTAAATTGATATTTTATTATTTATTATGTTTTTTTAATATTATTATTAGTGAATACCACACTATGCTTCTTGGTTTTAGTCAATGGCTTGAACCTGAAGGAACCATGTTAGTGATGAAAGCGATGGGAAATGAAATTGTTGTCCCTCTGAGAAACCAAATGTTATGGGAGATGGAATGAAAAATATTTTATCCATGATCACACAACTTTCTCAAGCTATAAATCATTCAGGACTTCCAAACGTGAAAATGAAGGAGAAAAATTTGGTTAAATCCTGATGAGGCAGTACGCACATTTATTCAACGGTTCTTCTGATTCATTAATGGCAGAACAATGGATCAGTACCACTGACAAGATATTTTCAGTTCTACAATTTTCTGAACATGATAATGTCATCTTAGCAGTATATCATTTGGAATGTGAAGTTGATCAATTTTGGAATCATATCAATAATACAAGGAAAATAAATGAAATTGAGTCCATGGAATGGGACGAGTTCAAGAACATATTTTTCTCTACGTTCTTTACACATATTCTTTTAACAAAGATGGATAAGTATTTCCTAGAACATAAAAAAAGTATGATGAATCCATTGGAACCTACGAAGAAAAGTTTATAAGACTTGCAAGGTGCTCCTGGAATTATTATCCAACCTTAGAGTAAAATTGATCGATTCTTTAGTGGATTAAGACCAAGTCTCCTAAGGGCATTATCCATAAGGGACATCAATAGCTATGAGGAAATTTTTCTATGTGCTCTCAAATTTGAGATGGAAATTGGAGTAGACCATCAGTCATATTGGTTTGATAAGAAGATAAAATGGAATTCAAAGGAAAATATAAAGACCACACTAAAAAGAAGATGAGTTTTCTCTTATGCCCGATGTGTGGAAAGAGACTTAGAAGGAATTTTCTTAAATGTACTAGTACATGTTTTATGTGTGGAAAAGACGGTCTTCAAGAAAGTGAATGCTAAAGTGCTGGAAAAAAGATGTCTAATTATGAAAACAAAGAAAATGCTACACAGAATGAACCTCCTACACTTCAATTTGACAAGTGCAATTAAATGTGGAATTATGCTAATCAATGCCCTAATCCAAGGGTTATCGATGAGGATCAAATTCAAAAAAATCTTATGGAAAAAGTCAAAGTAAATTCACAAGAAATTATTATCATCAACATGGTGTATGATAATGAAGTAGTGAATGGTACACATACCATCCACTCTAAAGTAGAAATTTTTTTATTTGATTCTTGAACCACCCACTCATTTATTTATAAAGAACTTTCAAAGAGAATTTCCATATTAACTCAACAATTAAATTTTGAGTTATCTATGACAAATCTTAATGGCACAATAGTCACATCAAAATTTTACAATTCATCTCCAATTGAAGTTTGTGGGAAATTCATTACTAGAAATATGATGATCATTCATATAGTGGAATTTGATGTGATTCTTGGCAGGGATTGGTTTTCTTTATATGGAGCTCATATCAATTTACAAAGATGGTAAGTCACATTTTATATTCTATATCAATCTATGATCATAAATTGGTGCTAGGATTAATATAACCTTCCAGTAGAAATTTAAACCATATTATGGGTCTTGATTCAAAAAAATGAAGGGTATTTATCTTAAATGGTTGGGTAGAAACTCACGATTAAGAATATACCCACTGTACGAGAGTTTGATGATGTACTTCCCGAGGAATTTCTAGGTCTTCCTCCAAAGTGTGAAGTTTAGTTTTCAATATAACTCATATCGGGTGCTATGCCTATTTCAATGACACCATATAGAATGGCCCCAATTGAGTTGTAGGAATTGAAGAAGCAAATCCAAGAGAATCCTGATAAAGGATTCATATTCCCTAGTGTGTCACCGTAGAGAGAACTTATTCTGTTTGTTGTGATGAAAGATGGATCTATGAGAATCTACATTGATTATCGATAACTTTACAAGATCCCTATCAAGAACAAATATCCTCTTCTATGCATTGATAACTTATTTGATGAACTACGCGGAGCTCAATACCTTTCCAAGATTGATCTTCATTCTGATTATCATCAACTAAGGGTAAAAAGGAGGATATACCAAAGACAAAATTCTATATAAGGTATGGAAACTAAAAATTTGTAGTGATGCCTTTCGATCTTACTAATGCCTCAACTATCTTCATGTATCTAATGAATAGAGTCTTTAGAGACTATCTTGATCAGATTGTGGTAGTATTTATAGAAGATATTATTGTCTATTCAAAGAGCAAGGAAGAACATGAGGATCACTTGTGAATTTTATTGAATACACTGAGAATGGATACACATTATTCAAAAATTACCAACTGTGAATTTTGGCTTAAAAAAGATGCATTTTTGGCTCACATAATATCAATTGAGGGGATATCTGTTGATCTAGAAAAAACAGTGGTTATTGAAAGATGGTGGAGACCAAAAAAAGTAACTGAGATCCAAATTTTTCTTTCTTTAGATGGTCATTATCGACGTTTTGTGAATGATTTTTCACGATTATCTAATCCACTCACCTAGTTAACTCATAAAGGAGTTATATTCTTTTGGACAGAGGGATGTGAAGAGAATTTCAAAGATCTAAAAGGATTGTTATCCAATGAACATATTATTAAACTACCTTATAGTAGAGAAAGGTTTTTGATCTATAGTGAGGCATCTAAGAAGCTATTTTGGTGTGTTCTTATGAAAAATGATATGGTGATAGCTTATTCCTTAAGAGAGTTTAAAATCCATGAGCAAAATTTCCCAGCTAATGATTTGGAGTTAGCTGTAGTAAAATTTGCATTAAATATATGGAGGTATTATCATTATCGTGAAAGGGGTGATATTTTTATTGATCATAAAGTATTAATGTATATTTTCATAAAAAAGAAGATGAATCTGCACTAAAAAATATGGTTGGAGTTAATTAAAGATTATGATTGCTCAATACATTACCACCTAGGTATATAAATCAAGGTGGAAGATTCATTAAGTTGACAAGACCATTCCATCTTATACATGATGAGGTTCATGAAAGATCCAATATTTAGTTATTTGAAAAGGATGGATCTTCATATTGAAACATAAGGGGAGAAATATTATCTTTATAAAATGAATGTTCAACCATCTATACAAGTGAAGATTAAAGAGGCACATAAGGAAGATGTAGAGTTATTAAATAAGGTCAGAAATATTGTTGAATTGAACCTTGATTATGATTAAATAATAAGGTGTAGGAATCCGGTTTTTGCTCCTCCCATACCATAATTAAAGAAGGAGCTATTAGAAGAAGCTCATAGTTCTTTATTATCTATTCACCTTGGAAGAACAAATATTTACAGAGACCCAAAAGGAGACTTATGGTGGGATGGAATGAAAAGGGATGTGACAGAATAAGTCTCTCGATGCTTGGTTTGTTAGTAAGTTAAGGCTGAGAGATAGATTTCTAAGGGGATGTTACCACCATTACCCATACAAGAATGGAAATGGAAAAACTTCACTATGGAATTTATCATCGGACTTCCAAAAAAATCCTAAGGTAATAAACCTATCTAGTTTATAGTTGATAGCCTTATGAAGTTGTCACACTTTATTGCTATTAGATAGGATTTTTATCTTGATTAGATTTCTCGGATATATATAAATAAAGTGGTAAGATTACATGGAGTTCCATTTTCCATTATATCTTATAAGGTTATGAGGTTTACCTTGATTTTCTGGAGATGTCTTCATCCTATTGTGAATAAAGAGTTATGTTTCAACACTTCTTATCATCCTTAGACAGACGGTTAGTCTGAGAGGATAATTCAAAGTTTGGATGACATGTTCAGAGTTTACTCTATGGATTTCAAAGTGGATGGGATAAACACCTACCCTTGGTGGAATACTCTTACAATAATAGCTTTAACTCTAGTATTCCAATGGCTTCTTTTGAAGCCCTCTATGTTAGGAAGTGTAGAACTACAACTTCATGGGATTAAGATAGGGAAAGAAATATATTAGGGCCTGATCTTGTTGATGAAATGGTAGAAATGGACATATCTATTTAACAACACAAAAGAGCACCTAAGAATCGACAAAAACGTTATGTGTAAAACCAAATAAAATACCGAAAAATTGAAGTGGGTGATAAGTTTTTCTTAGCAATATCTTTCTGAAAGTGTGTAATGATATTTGGAAAGAAGGGAAATCTGATCCCTAGGTATATCGGTCCATCTGAAATTCTCGACCGTTTTGGGAAGGTAGCTTATCGATTGGAACTTCCACCAAATCTCTATAAAGTTCATAATGTGTTCCCTGTATCTTTTATGAGAATGTACATACCTAATCATTTACACGTAATAATCTCAAAAGTCATACCACTACAGTAAGATGATTTTTATGACGAACAACCAATAATGATTCTGGATCGTAGCGATAAAATTATACCAAACAAGACCACTCGCTAGGTTAATGTTTTATGGAGGAACCGCAAATTTGAAGAAGCTAATTGGGAACTTGAGAATATGATAAGGTATAGGAATACTTATATTTTTATTTCCATGTGATGAATTTTGAGAGTGAAATTCAGTTTAAGGGTGTAGAATGTAACACCCAGATGTTTTTATGAAATATTTTATTTAAATAATTTTTATTCTTGAGTAGATTTATTTGCATGAAATCATGAGTTTAAAGGATCATCGAGATCACCTTAATATAAAATTGCCTTTATATCCTAGCTTTTAGGTTATCTAGAATAATTATAACTAACCTATGAAAATGCATTATAAAATCAAAGGCTATTAATTATTTACGAAAAATATAAATCAATTAGATATTTGTGTTTTTTGAGTAAATTACATGTGGTAATGTGTTTAATGATATATATGTGTTATATACATAATAATATTTTTTTTATTCATACAATGGATATTTTATTCATAGGGTATGAATAAAACCCTATCTTATGTATAATAACCTATTTTTAAGGTTAATTTTTACCTTTTAATGGAGAACCCATTTTAAATTAAGATTTGGGCACATTAATAACTTATATATGACAAAATAAACATGTATCTTTATGAGGGATAAAAAAATTTACTTTGGATAAATTTCTAACATTTTTCTGTTAACTTTCATGTTTGGATATATAGTAAAAACATGCTAAATTTTAGTTAAAAACAATTTTTTTTCATTGAGATAATTTATGTTGTTAAATAATAATATTGAATGGTTATAAAGTATTAATATAATATATTATTACCATTTAATATAATTTATGTCTTTAGCATTAATCATTCATTGAATTCATAGGTATAAATATTTCAATCTCTTACAATGTCTTAACTTTTAAAAATTGTTGTCTCCTTTCAACAAAAATAATAAATTTTAAATTAATTACTACAACTTCTGTGTTTGGAATTTTAAAAAATGGAATCCATATTTGGAATCATATTGTCCAAATTGTGTGAATAGGTAACTTTTATTTTCAGACATTATGAAGAGTAACATCCGCAATTATTTTTTTAAAATGATTAAAGGGTAAATATGGTAAATAAGGGTAAAAAAATATTAATATAATAAAATAATGATAGACTGAAATGTATAATAATCCTATTGGATGAAATATTTCCAACCATGGGCATCCTTGGGTAGATTTTGGGACCCTATGGATTCACATGGATATGAAAATGGCATTTTATAAGAAATAATTTAATATAACGATAATTATAACCTAAACATATATCTTTTACTAAATCAATTTTAATATAGGGTTATATAACTGATATCTAGGCTTATAAATAGTAATTAGAAATCAAAAAATATTTCTGAAATCATGGTATTTTATTTATTATTTTTAGAGATTATCTAAATAGTTTTATTTATGACACAAATATGATGCAATGATTACCTAATTAAAGAGAGATTTAAATAAATGAATTTATAAATATAAAAAAATTAATATGGTTATTTTGTGGTCATACACGAATTTTATCGATTAAATTGACATATTATATTTCATTTATTGACTTATTTTTTACGGAAGAATGTTTTTATGAATTTTTGAAAAGTCAAGTATGAATAGTGTACCAAATTGACAAAATTCAATAATTAAAACATAAAATAGTTTACTAAATGATATTAAATTCCTAAAAATATAATATTTAGGAAAATAGTTCATATATGTCCAAATATTTTATAAATTACTTTTTTTGGTCGTTTTACATGACATGGTAATTACATTAACCCAGAACGTGTAAATAACATGATATCATGGTAGGATTAAAAAAGGTAAAATAAGGGTTAAACCAAAATGATATGGTTAAAAAAATATTTTAACCCTGTCTAAATATTTTTAGATAAATTTTATTTGAACTAAAATCATATAATATTTTAACTAAATATGTTTTTGACCATTTTTAGTTGAAATTTAATTTATTATTAATTAATATTTTTGAGAGTTTCTAAAGTGCCCCTCTTCACTCTTATAAAAGGCCACCTCCTCCCACTCCTCTTCAGATCATTTTGACAATTAAAACTCGCCCAAATCCAGTCCATTTCTAATATAAACTTACCTAGGTACATTATAGAGGTGTTTTTAGTCTCAAAAGTCCAATCCTAGTGCCTTAAGAGGAAATTTTGTTGAAGCACGTCACAAAAGAGGTAATCTCTTCTACCAATTCTTTCAAATTTATTTTTTCTTCTACTTCCTCTTATTTAGTTGTTTCATTATAAAGTAATAACATATATATCACTAATATACTTATATGTTATTATAAATATGAAACAACCATGTTTAACCTTCTACCCATCATATGAAAAATGAAATCACCGCGCGTGCATACGTACGACTTACCCTATCCACAGTGTGGTGTAATCTTTCTGTCACCATCACCTTACTTGGATGGGTATAATATTGAAAAAATTAACTATATATGATTAATATAACATGATAATAATTCTTATATACTATCCAATTTAATACCACTCAATAATAATGGGAACGATATCATCACTCGTGTGTACGTACGACTTACCGCGTCCACTGTGCGATGCGATTTGTTCTACATAATCGTCATTAAATCATGATTATATAAATGAATTTAATGAATAAATATGATATATATTATACTAATACCAAAATTTAAATCCTATAACTTTGAAAAAAAATTGGAATAAGAACTTATCCAATAAATCATACATAATAATTTATAGTAGCTAATGCCCGAATAACGAGTAACAATAAAATGTTACTAACAAAAGGATGAATATATAATCACAAATGACATCATAAAAATTATTATGATTCTAGACTAAATAAGTCACATTATTTATGTCATTATAAATAAGGTTTAGGTATATACAATTAATATCAGACCTAAGGTAAGAGATAACTTTTTCAATATCATTTTTATCCAAGATTATTTATTCGTATGTTTTTACTGGGGATATATTTATCATCCATGTCAATGTTTTCTAAAAATGTTTTTATAAAATGTTTACTATTATTTTATTTTTTTAGAGTCACTTTTACCACCATTTGACTTTTACTATGTGGTATGGAAGAAATCTTTCTTTTTTTTACCATATGAGGTACTTTTGACTTTTCCAGCAAAAGTACGAGGAGAATGTTTTTTAACTTATACGGAATGAATTAGTTTTTACATATTCATAGTGCATTGTTTCAATGAAGCTTCCACTAAACTTTTACAAGTGTATTTTCAACAAAATTCTTTTATTTTAAAATTTAACAATATTTTTGGAAAGGAAATCATTTCTGAAGAAGAAAGGATATTTTCCCCAAGAATTAATTTCAAGTGTTTTATCAAAATTAATTTCCATATAATATTACATCGGGTTATGTTTATATCCCAATTATTAATTTTATTTGATTAATTTTATTATGGAATTATTTTTATGAATTCAATTTATCTTATATGGATTATGTTATAATGTAATGATGTTTAAGAATTTCATTTTATTAAAGTGTTTATGCTATGATGACCAATTTATGTATTTGTGGCACACATAATAATGGTTTCATTATGAGATGGATGAGACCTATTAGTCCCTCATATTCATTGGGTAAATATTTATATCTCATGATATAGACATGGTTGGAATGAAATGTAAATCTAATTTAGTAATACAACACTGTAATGAGGAGTGTACTCGTTTTGGTAATGGACTTTCTCCGCTATGATGGTCTTGGAAATGATCCTTGAAAAATATGAAATGATTTTATATTCTTATGTGTGTATTCCACAATATTTCATGTATTATTTTATGATTATTGGTATTATATTTCACTTCTATTATTTATCCCATGACATGATATTATGATCTCTTATATGCAAGATAATATTTTCAAATGTTATATATGATTGATATTTTCTTTTTTTACCCTTACTAATCATTTGATCCCATAATTTCATATGTTTCTTTTCCCCAGGTCTGTAAGAAGGGTATTAAGTATGATATTCCACAATGGATTCTAGTTATGATAAAATCTACTAGAGATAATGTATATGTTTTATGAACCAGTTGTTTACAATTACCAGTTTCTAAATACATTATACCTATATGGTCCTATTATGGTTTTGTTATATGTTGTAATAAATATACTTCAATTATAAAGTAATATCAATGTATGTAAAGTATGGTTTTTTATACTGTGAATTCCAAATAACTCAAAAAATAAGGAACAAATATGTCGTCCATCTCTATAAAACAATTTAGATTCTTATTTTTTGAAATTAAAAAATGTTAAGGGATATCATTTCCACTGTATAGAGGGACATAACTATAATGAACATATTATTTAGTAAATAATTTTCCTTATCTCATGTTGATTATATTTCCTTACATGCAACACTAAACTAAAATGAAAATTGAGATTATTTAAATATATTAAAGTAACAAATAATTTTGATATTTTATAGTGATTAAATTTATGCATATTAATAGATCTATCCACCTCATAAAAAGTATGTAAAAATTTATTATAAATAAATTAATATTTTATGTTTTAAAATATAGTTTTATTATAAATTCAGTTTTTTCATTAAGTTTTATAATCTAAAAATTTATTTTTCTCACTTGAAGAAATTTTATTTGGTTAAATAGATTTTATATTTTTATTAAATAAGCCTCAATTATATAAAATTTCTCAATTAATTTTAAGGGAAAAAAATTATATTACACTGTAAAAATTTAATTACCAAAATAATAGAAAAGGTTCTATTTTGAACGATTTATTTATGGAAATTACGTATTTTTCCCTAATTAAATAAATTAATCAGCTCTCCACAATGAAAAATAACTAATTTTTAAACCTATATATATATTATTTTACCACTAATTTTTTATCAATATTAATTAAGATTAAGAATATTTAATGGTAAAACAATATTTTTTGGAGAATTTTTTTATATATTAAATGATTTAATTTAAAAGGTTGTTTTTTAATATTTAGATATAGAATTATATTATATGGTTCATAAATTTAGTTTCAAAACATAAAAATTTTCCGCTAATAGTTACATTGTTATTTTTAATTAAAATATAATTTACTCGGGTAAGAAATTGTAACCAGGTTAAAAACCAATAGAGTAAAATATAGATATATACTAGTAAAAGACTTGAATTTTTTATAACCTATTTTAATATGAATTATTGGGGATGTAATAGCCTCATATCACCCTATAATAAATTATTTCTCACTCTAGATCAATTTTCTCTTGAATTGGGTCATTATATCATTGATTTTTTTGGTATTTACAAATATTCCATTTTCTTCACTTATAAAGGGGGATCACTTAAACCACTTTTCTCTATCATTTACAATGAATTATATCTATAAAATATTTTCCATATTATATCTTAAATTATCATACCACATCTTATAATCCTTGTTCTTTCTAAATTACCAATCTATGGAGCCTTAAGTGGTTACTCAAGAGAGAAAATATAAAGTGGGAAGTAATGTTCTCAGGAAAAATATTAAAGTTCCTTTATGCTTATAAAACATTAAACTTAATTTATCCATGAAATTGAGATAACATATGTATTAATAATAGGATTAAATTTTATTATAATAATTTATCATCAATTTTCTACCCTCCACCAAACAATCCAAAAAATGAAAATGTGGCTTTTGTTACAAACACACTACTAACTTCATATGAAATGTGACATGTTTATCATAAATGAATAAAAATGATGGGTAAAAGGGAGTACAAAAATGAATAAATATTATTCATAAAACATGATTAATATCATAAAAAATATAAAAAATATACCAGAACCTTTATGTTCTATTGAAATGAAGGTGTCAAAGTTGCGTAGTTAAAGACTACTGCTTCCATGAAAGTGACATAATTAATATTATCCTGTGATTTTATGTGATTGAAAAATATGTAAAAGAAATTTATAGTGATATTGGATAATAAATAAATATTTTTTTTCATTATTGGATATTGTAATATATAACTCGTTCTTAAGATAACAACCCCTCGTTCATTAAAATTTTCAAAACATGCTCATCCACGACCTCATCCTCTAAAATTACAAGTAAAATATTTATGAAATTGAAACTTTAAATGTATAAATCATTATAAAAAATATATTATATTATTTAAGAATATCTAATAATGATGAACTTGGAATCTATAAATAATAATTCACAATTCTTATACAAATCTTGTGAAAAACACAACATCAAAACTAATAACATCTGATGATGAAAAGATAGTCTAACTATTTAATAATTTAGTATTAAATTATTAAAAATTAAATTTTTAAAAATATATTTCTATATATAATGTATTAAAATAGGTTATTAAATTTTTTATATTTATTATACATGAGTATAGAATGCATTCGACGAATTCAGAATAAATGTAATGGATTTTCATGAATAAATAGTTTCCATGAGTTATAAAAAATCATCTTTCACTATGATATTTAAATATTGTTATATTATAAAATATTATTATTATTTAATATATTCCCACCATTTATATGATCAATTCATGTTTCATATCAAAATATTTCCCTTTATAAATCCCTTGTTTTATAAAAGTTTAATATCATTAATAACAATTTTCATGCTTTTAGTGGTTCATTTTCTTCTATATATGTATTTTTAATTTCAAGTGAAGTTATGTTTTATTATTTGTAATGATAAATATATTTTATCTATTTTGATATTAATATTTATCTTAACCAATTTTCATATGGGACATTTTTTACCTTTTTCAGTGATGTGGGTATCTGGAAAAGTATTTCAAGAATATTAAGAAAGCATTTATCTTCACTATATTTTATTTTAACATACACTCAATATTTATTGAATTTTCCAAGCTTTTTCTATACTAATGGGATCGATCTTGAAATTAGTATTATTTAAAGTCTTATTTAGACCGTTTAAAAAAAATTACATATTGAAATGATATTTTAGACTATGACCTTTTGAAAAATGGATACATTTTATTAATAGAAATCACTTTTTAGTATTTGGTTTTTATTTTAATAAGGAGTTATAATTCATGTTTCTACCATTATATTTTTCATATGATTTGATTATAGTTTGGGTAAATTTTTTTGGGGTTAATAATTTTATTTCATTATGTAATTTTACAGCATAATGAAATGTTATGAAACCCATTTTACTTGCATGGATTCTTAATTATATGAAGAGTGAATTATTTTCAAGTGGAACATGTTTATATTGATGAATTATGTGTGGATTCCATTATATTACAACAATTCATTGGATTAATGTTTATATCAAAAAGGATATGTATATGAGGATATAAATTTTGTTTCCCAAAAGTGTGGGTGAATCTGTGTTACTCATGATGGTGATGATTCCATATACTTATGGTTATGCCAAAAATATATATCATTTAATATTTTTATGATATGAAACATTTCCATGATATATATTCCTATTTTATTCCACTTTCACATGTTATGTTTTTTATTAACACCCAATATTATAGTTTATGTTTTGACTACCTTGTTATCCATGATTTATGTAATGTTTTGTTTTATTCTATATATCTTTTATGATATATGATTTTATGGGTATTTTTCTCTAAAATAAAATCACTCTTACCTTTTCCTAATATAATGCTCAGTTATATTATCTAATAATTATCTCCCATATTTACCCTTCCAGATCACTCAAACTCACCAAATTCTTATATTTTTTACATCACATAGGTGATAAAGATGGTTATTTCATATGAAATGTTTAGATGGAAGTAAATATATATTTATATGTATGTATGTATTATTATGTAGGTGTGTTTATGAGTATTATAAACTAATTTTTCTATGTAGGTAGTATCCAAAGACACAAAACATTCAGTTCTATGGATTATGTGACTATTTGTACGATAAAAATATTATTGATTTAAAATTAAGAATTAAGGGTGTATTTTTTGATCTTCTTACCTTAGTTGAAAAAAGATAAAAGTGTATTTATTTTGGGTTTTAGGATAAAAGAACATTACCTAAAACCATTGGGATAAGTCTAAGGGATATTTCAAGATATATGATAACATCTTGACATTTTTTTCATGTAGGGATTAAGTGGTTTCCATAGAAAAACCCCCTCTATGGATAAAAACATGTGTCTAAAAGATAGGGAATAGATGTACCTGGGGTTAGTAACACAGAAATGGGTGTATTTAGAATTAACTCAATCATCACCCGATTCACGATAAGGAGGTAATACTATGCACCAATATTTTACAATAATGGGGGATATACATTAGTTAGTTCAATTTCTATTTATGGAATATTATGAGGGATTTTCATATGTTTAGGTTTGAGAACCTCATAGAAAATTACAATGGATTACCTTTATTAAATCCTAGATATTAATATGTCAGGGTATTCTTAGAATTTATAAATTATTTCTTCTATTCTTATAGTTTTCCATTGGTATATTTATTAATTAATTTATAGTCATCCCTAATCATTTTTTATTCAGTTTATTTGTTAGAGGAATGGGTAACCATGTTAGCAGTGGATGTGAAGATAAATATGGATATTTTAGTAACATGAAACCTAAATAGATAATGGTTAGATTGGGAAATCTGTTGATAATTTAAAACAAGGTATCATGAATTATGATTAACAATATAAACTTAGTTGATTTTAATAAAAAAAATAAAATAAGGGATGAACCAAGTCTCAAGGATGTTCAAGTTATGAAGTCAATGATGGGAAAAGGATTCCTCTCATTTATCTAAAAAATATGGGAAGATTCACCCATGGGGATGTTTCAATAGAATAGGAATATGTTTTATCTATGGTAAAGGAGGGAATAAATCAACCAAATTCAATGAAAAAAGACGATTTTATTTAAAAATATAGAGAATAATAATTCTATTCCTAAGGATCCATTAGTTATTTAATGGTTTATATGAGAGGAAACTAAAAACTATGAAAACCAATTCAACAATCCAATAGATTAAGATACAAAATTAGCACCAATGACATCTTAGACAATGGAAAGAAGGAAAATCCATTTCGGAGACTACTATTATGGTAGAAGTTTCTAATAATATGTTTTTAGGTACACTTATTCATTACTATTTTTTACATATGTATTTTATCCAAAAATATTCACCAATGATTAACTATTGAGCTTTAAATTAAACCACCTAGTGGTATAATTATTGTATCCAAGGTATGTCATTAAACTTCAAGAATTGTGAGATTATGAAACCGAATGTCTAATTATCATTCCTTAAAATGATATTGATGTGATTTTTTAAATGTATTGGGCATCTATACATAGAACACATATTATGAAATGAAATAGATAAATCACATTTATTATTTCAATCCAACCGATAATCCTCAAAATTTAAATATATAAGTATGAGCCCTCTTTGAAAATAATTTTATTATAGGAGTTATGGTACCTAATCATGATGTATTTATAGATCAAATTATAATCGTTGAAATGGAAAATAATGATATTCTTATTGTATGAAAATATATTGACATATTTAAAAATGAACTACCAGGTATTACCTTAGAGTGAGATGTTGAGTTTTCAATCAAACTCATACTTGGATCCCTACAGATTTTAAAAAAAATTTATATAATAACCAAAATTGAGTTGGAAGAAATAAATAAAATAATACAATATAATATATAAAATGGTATTATATTCCCTAGTGCATAGTTATGGGATGCACTAGACCACTTCATCAAAAGGAATGATGGATCATAGTGTATTCGTATTGATTATCATGAGATTAATAAATTCATGACCACGATCAGGAACCCTATACCCTCGATCGTTGATCTATTCGACCAACTCAATGTAGCTCAATAATTCTCAAAGATTTTCCTTCGATCTGGATACCATCAGTTATGGTTCAAATGTGATGATATAGAAAAGAAAAGTTTTTTATAAGGTATAGAGACTATGAATATTTAGTGATGCCATTTGGAATTACGAATTCTCCATCCATATTTTATTTTTATAATGAATAGAGTTTTTAGAGACTACCTTGATCAATTTCTAATGATCATTATTCATGATATTCTTATATATTCAAAGAGAAAGGAATAACATTATGATAATTTTTGCGTTATTTTAGAAACCACAATAATGGATAAATTATATTACATTTTTAGAATGATTTAATTATATTAATAGAATCTTTAATTCTGTGATCAAGTAATCACTAGATAGGGGATATATGTAGATCCTTCAATGACAATAGTTTTTAAATAATGGACTTGGTCTACCATATTACTTGAGTTCCATTGTTTCTTTATGTTATCTTGATACTATCAAAGCATTGTGAGAATTTTTTGATTACTATCAAATCCAAAAACTATGTTCACATAGAAAGTATGGAAGTTCCTTTGGATAGAGAAATATGAAGAATGTTTCGAGGAATTAAATAAGAGATTCTATAATGATCATATATCTATATTACTATGAAGTTTGTAAGGGTATGTAAAAAAATTTAATGTCTAATTTCATATATTTTGATGTGTCCTCATGAGTAATTTTATGGTAAATATTAATTCCGCGTGATAATTAAATACTACTGTGGAAAATTACTCGATTCACAATTTGGAGTATTCATTAGTGATCATTAACTTAACGACTTAGAAGCCTTATATATGTGAATAAAAAGTTTGATATATATTATTATCACAAGATATTTATATATATATATTCACTTATAAAGAGTTAAATATTATATAAAGGTGATAGTGGCAATCGATAAATGATTTTGACTTCCCCTAACACTATCATCGATGGAAGGAAAATAATCTGGCTGATGCTCTGAGGATAAAAGATCCTTCTATCCTATCACTGATGGGGATTGAAAAATATCCAATACTGATAGATTTTTAAAGTATGAATCTTTAATTCATTAGGGAAAAATAGAAATACAATATTTTCAAATGAATTATCAAGAATCCGTTCGTGTAAAGATCCAAGTGACCCAAACAAATGACATAGATCTATAGAAAGAAGGAATCAGGTATTATATAGTATGAATTTTATAAAGAGGGATTAATATGGTCTATATCCCAGACATGTGTCCAATAAAAATAAAAAATGAAGTGCGATATTTTAGATAATTCTCATAGATCATCCCTTTTTATTTATCTAGGAAGCATGGAAGTTTAAATGTATAAATGAAAAATTCATGTAGGATTACATGATGTGGGAGATTACAGAGTATCTATCATGATTCATGGTATGATTTAATGTTAGTGATAAAAATATATGTCCACAGTTTTGTTGAAACGATTACCCATACCAGTATGGAAATTTGAAAACATCACCACAATTTTTTTTGCGAGAATTCCTATGCCACCAAAAGGCCATAATTGAATTTGGGTTGTAGTTAACAACTATAATAAGAAATAACAATTAATTTTAATCAAAGAATATTTCAGAATTGAACAACTCAAAATAATACACATTCGAGAATTGGAAAGGATGCCTGGAGATCCACCCTCCATTTTATCTGATTTATATTTGAGGTTTACCTTGAGGTTTCGGAGTATCCTTTAACAATCATATATAACAGATATGATATTCAACATTGTTTATCATCCTCAAAGGGATGTTTATTTTTAGGGAAAAATTGAATTTTTTTAGATATGTTGATATCTTTTTTGATGTAATTCCATGTATTTTTAGATCAACACCTCCCACTAGTAGAGTTCTCATATTACAACTCTTTCCATTATATCATTCAGATGGAGCTATATGAGGCTATTTATGAAAAGGGATATTGGACTCTACCATGATGGGATAAAATTGGAGGGAGATAGTTGATAGGTCTTTCCCTTACATAAGAAATGATGAAGAATGATTAAAAAATATTCGATATATGAATGTGGCACAAAACGGAAAAAAGATTTATATAGGTAATCTTTGAAAATATGTAGAATTTAAAATTGGTGAAATGGTAAACCTCTAGATAAAGAGATTATGGAATTAACCCTTACCTTGTACTTTTCCTTCTTCTAGGGTAAATTAACCTCCTTTATAATAGTTAAATCATTATTATTAAATTATACAAGAAATATATACATAAATATGATATCATAAATGAGCCTCTTATATTGCTTTGTTAATAATCTTTTAGTAGTATCATCGTTTCGGGTGTTAACTGGTCCGTTTTCATTTATATGATCGGTTATGTAAGCCATTATTGTTATGGATATGATGTATTTAATTCATATCCATAATGATATTAAGTTATTAGAAATTATTTTTAATCATAAAATGAAAATTATTCTTGAATGATTGCGAGGGGGAATGAATATCTTCGGTTTCGTGGAGACGGTAATCCGTTCGTACGCACGAGCGAAAATATCATTATATTGAAGGTTAAATCGTCTATAATTGGATGGTATATCATATATAAAGAATCATTAGCATGTTATATTTATTATTTACGTCAGTTATACTCATTATTATACCCATCAATATAATGAAGTGTTTGAATAACGAACTACACCATGATGTGGAGACGGTAAGCCGTAAGTATGCACGTATGGTGACATTGTCATTCATATGATGGATAGAATAATGAATATGGTTGTACAATTTTAATAAAATCAAAACATATAGAATATACTAGATTTATTATTTTATAATGGAAACAACAAAGAAAGAGGATGTGGAAGAAGAAAAGAACATGAAAGAGGTGATGAAATATTTACCTCTTCTTTGGGTTCTTCCTTTTGATTTGATCAAAAGGGCTCCATATGTTGGCTTTATGATCAATGTAAGACCTCTAGGTTAAAGGTAGGATAGTTGAGATGAAATTTGGGTAGGTGTTGGCCGAGCCAAAAGGCTTTGGAGGTGTGAAATTAAGAGAAGTATAAGTGGCATTTTATAAGAGAGGTGAGGGTCACTTTAGGAAAAGCTTGAAATATTCTTTTATAATAAACTCAATTTCGATTTCTAATGGATCAAAAATGAATTATTTCGAGGATAATGAGGTTATGGGTCGAAAAAAAACTCAACCAATTGGTTTTAGACAGGTTTAGGTAATCATATTAACATTTCCTTTTATATTAAACTCTTGGTTAAATAGTTTGACATTTACCATGTGTCTTTGTATTTTTATATTATATGGTTGATAAAAATACTATAATAAGACAAGAGAACCAGATGTGGTTAATTGTTAATATATATAACCGTATTTGTGTCCTTTTGAAAAACTATATATTTTTAGGAATATTAGATCAATTAATAATATAGTATTTGTTTTAAAAACTCAATTATGTCAATTTGGACACAATTTAGCCTTTGATTAATTTGAAAGCCATAAAAACTTTATGAATTCGAATAAAATTTATTTAACCAATCCTAACATGACATATTAACCTACAAAATCATTGTAATTCATCATAAGTACCAATTTACATTTATTTGTATATTTATAATATTAATTATTTTAATATTTCTTAAATACGGTAATTATTGCGTCAACATTGTGTCATAAATAAATTAAATTATTTAATTTCTAAAAATTATAAATAAAATACCAATATGTATGAAATCGTTTTAGATTTATAATGAATATTTATAGTTGAATTTATATTTCTGTAACCCTATATTAAAAATTGTTTAGTTATTAAACATTGGATTTAAATCTTTTAACCCTACTTTAAATATAATAATAAAAAATGTCCAAATATAATCCATGTGGACCAAATAGGATCATATTTTATTCCTAATTTTTTTTTGGGTCGAATTATACTTATAAAATAGAATTAGGACATGTGTTAGGGTAATTATGATATCATTTTTACCCTTAATTTCCCTATTTACTTTTAACCGTGGTAAGTCAAAACTTACTATTCACCAAAAATTATTTTAATGTTATTAAACCCAATATTACATACTGATATTAACCATTTCTCAAGGATTTTTGAAATTCAACTCACAGAAGCGGTAAAATATGATTTAGGAAAATTTGCAAATGCTCCTAGGAGTTGGGTAAAAGATATTAAAAAGTTAAATAAAATTTTTATATATCTAAACTTATTATAAAATGAAATCAATGAATTACATTGAACATAGATAGGTATTATGTATCTATTTTGACTTAAAATAAATTCAAATAAAATAAATAATTATTTAAATAAAAATTCGGTTTTAACCAATAATGTAGTGATTTTCACTATTCATCAAAAATTAAATGTTTTCAGAAAAATACAAAAAATTCACCCAAAGCTAATTTTGATATTCTAAATTCAAAAATGAGGTCCATTTTGAAAAATAAAATTTATAGAATATCAAAAATTTGGTATTTCTATTCATAATGATGAGTTTGATTGGTCGTAGTGTGTTAGAATCTCAAAGTTGTGTATAATGCAAGCTATTGAGTTATTCAAAGGGAAACGTACTATGGAATCTTGGGGTGTTACATCATTAATTAATTCAAATTTGAATTAATCAAATAAAATTCACAATCTCAATATTCAAAATAATTAACTCAATAAATAATTATTCAAATTCTAGAAAACCTAATAAAACAATATATAATTACTTGAAATAAAAAATTTGAAAATTATATTCAATTAAACAATCACAGATTCCATTAATTAATTCAAAAATTAATTAAAAAAATTTCAATGTTTCCCTAAATTAATTAATAAATTAATTTACCCAATTCAATTATCCAATTTCCAACGTTCTAATTAATATCTAACAACCCATACACGCTAGTTGGATATTTTCTATGTGATTTGAAATTAGAAAACCTACCCTGATTCATTGATGAGTGATCAGCCAATGGAAATCCTCAATTTGAAGGGATGATAATGAAAGTGATGAATAATGAGATCTATATAAAAATCCTAGATCCAATATATAAAAATTCATGATCTAACCAACCTAGCTATAGATTTACAAAATTAACGAAAACTTCCCCTAAAAGATTATAGAAGAACATGAATGAAGAGGAAGCCACATTGGATTAGATTCAGTTATCAAGAGATGTCTAAATATTTGATATGATATTCAAAACACTAATAAAGAGGGATAAGAGACTTAGGAATTAATTTGAGAGCCTAAAAATGGTATAATTTTCTTAGGGATGATCTAGGGTCAATTTGGAGATGATATGGGGTTTCATTGTTTAAAACTATAATTTTCATTTTATTTAATTATTCGTGCAAGGTTTCTTGGGAAGGGGAACATAGTTTCTTAGACCCTATCCCTATTCTTTGGGGGGAGGGGTACATGTATTCTCCTAATAAGTTGACCATATTGAAAAACTAGGCACCATCCATACAAATCCACACAATCTGGGTTTTCATGGTTTTCTAGGCTAGGAGAACGGTTTGGGTAAACTGCAAACAAACCATACATTGTCCCTTTTTCTTCCAAAATATTAAAATTTCACACCAAAACACCCCAAGGTAACAACCAAACACAAATTAGTCAGAATAAGATATAAAATACCTTGAAAAAAAGCTCATGACCTCTCTAGAAAGAATCAAGATCATATAATCTCCTCACCTTATAACATCTTGTCCATAAGCTGTACTCCCAAGTATCTCTAAGACTATGAGTCAAAAATATTTTTCCACTAAGCCCATATATCCACTTCTATCTCCCATGTTTCCCCCTAAACATGGTCTGGTTTCCACAAGACACAAACTAACGAGATTTTATTTCCATGAAAATCTTTCACACTACGATCCAACACACGTATTATAAGCTCCTCAATGGATGCATCTATCTTAAGCGGAATATCATCCCCATCGATCACATGAAATGGATCAGGGTGATACCTCCATTTTTGTGACACATGAAAATAGTCATGTATAGGATTTTATTTCTGTGGAAGATAAAATCACTAAGCCATTGACCTAATCCTTTACACAACCTCAAACAGTTCAACAAACCTAGGTGGTACATTTTCCTACTTTCAAATCATTTAGTGATGCAATATAGGTTTCAACTGAAGGAATACATGATAAAACTATGAAAACGATGACGGTCATTGTTGTCTATTATCATAAAAATTCCTCCTACTATGAGTCATAGCCAAATGCTTTTGAATCAACAAAACCTACTATGATATCTCCTACATGGAACACAGTCCTAAACATCTCTAACTCACCTGCCTTCATCCAACATAGAGATAATCTTTTTGGCCTACCATAAATATCACCATATGGTTCCATCTTTATAGTTTCTAGATAACTATTTCTATAGGATAACTCTACTAAATATAGGTTCTTCTCCCATGACCCACCCATGTCTAGGAAACACACCCAAAGCATATCATCAAGCACTTGTATCTTATGCTCCAACGACCCATCAATTTTTTACATGGGAAGAAATACTTAGTAAATCATATATACCAAGACCTTTATAAAATCACTTCTAGAATATAGAAGTAAAACACGATTCATGGGATGGAACTACAGTCCATAGAACCATTTGTAAATGGGCTATCTCTTGAATGTATAAGCCTCCCCTCAGCCTCACTGAGGAAGTCTCCTGTATATGATAGAAATGAGATTCCTTCTCTAGTTAGTCCAAAACAACCCAAATAACATTATTTCTTCGAGGTATACTTGGGAGCCCCACCACAAAATCCATGGTAACATCATCCCACTTCAATTCCAGAAGGGTAAATTGCTGCAGTAAACCAACTGTTCGTCGATGACTGGCCTTCACCTTTAGATTAGAGAAGAATCATATCACAAACCCTCATATCTCTATTTTGATTGTATCCCACTAAATTTGTCATTATAGGTCATGGTACATTTTGGTCACACCTGGATGAGCCACACACTTTGAGGCATCAAATTCACACATCAGATCATCCCTCATAATCTTAGGAACAACAACCCTATTCCTGACGTAAATGATCTCATCCTCGTATATTGCCTAGTATGAAGGTGACTCCCCACATTCAAGGATTTCCCTCAAGGGAAAACAATATAGATCCTCATACTACCTTTCTTTAACCTAGTTAAAAAGTGTAGACTCCAATAAAATAGATATTAGAGTCATCTTCCCCTAAACCTCCTGACCCACAACATGCATCTTAGCCCGTAATGTAATCTTCATCCACTCAACACTAAACTCCTAAATTACATGAGTCTGAGTTTTCCTTCTTAGAGCATCAAAAAACTGTTTCTTTATTGGGAGTATATGATAGCTCAAAAAAAATAAGTTCATTTACTCATCCCATATCCAATTTCAGATATTCAAACATATATTCGAAAATATACACTTCATGATCATGTGATTCATATGTATGGTATTCGTTTCACATAATAGATAAAGTCGATAACACCTCAAATCATAAACCACTACATATAATTTATGGTTGTGCATTGTGTAATTCCATTAACTTGGCCCCAAATTTCATTACCCATATTCAAAGACTCGATTTACCTATGTCATCAAAACTGCAAGATATATTCCATATGCATCACAAAACACCGTATTCTACTAAACTAGCTCAGGTAGGATCAAAATTTTCCTAATATCAAACACTTATTAATCTCCAAGAAGGAATTATCACATGATTCTTTCTATTTAAAAATTTCACCCTTTTTGATCAATCCCAAAATAGGTATAACTAATCCGGAAATTTATTGGAAGAGCCTCCGATAATATTCAGCCAACCCTAGAAAATAATGGATATAAAAACCCATATTTGGTTGCTCCCAAGAAACCACTGCCTGACATTATATAGGTTCACTAACACACTTTCCCCCAAGATGATGTGACCTAATAAGTCTACTTGATCAAATCGAAAGTGACACTTAGAAAACATGGAATATAGAAGATTCTATGTCAGGGTACTGAGGATGATATCATCATTTTGTGCATGATAATCATGAGTGTTGGAGTACACCATGGTTCCATCCACAAACACTACCAAAAAATGATCTAGGTACTAGTAGAATATTTTTCACACCAAGGACATAAAAAAATCAGGAGTATTTTTCATCCCAAATTGTGTTATGATGAACATATAAAGGCTATTATTGCATCTAAATCCAGTAATCAGTATATCATAAAGTTAAAATATCAACTGATGATACCCTATTATTTTGTTATTCCTGAGAAAACACAATCTCCCCTAAACTATTCAAATAGATCATCGATACACAGAAGAGGATACCATTTCTCCATAGTCATCCTATTCAACATACGATAGTCAAAACAGAAGTATAGAGTCGCAAACTACTTCTTAAAAACCAAAACCAAAGAACCCTAATGTGAAATACATTTTTATATAAATGCATCCTCCACTAACACTTCTAAAAAGGTCTTGATCTCTTGATTCTCTTCTTGTTTCTTTCTATATGTTGGATTAGAAACTGGCTTATCCCACAACATGACCTTATTTGTAAATTCAAAATATCATTCTGGTGGAATTAACGACAAATATTTGGTAAAAACATCTTGAAACCTATCCACTAATGGTGGAATGAAATCTTGATTTACATTTCCATCATAAAAAAAAGGCTAGGAACCTCCGCGGTAAGCTCCCATAGTTGCTGATGAAGTGCCCCACACAACCCGCCTTGATATCCCACTCTCCACGGTGAACGTATTTTTCACCATTATGAGACGTAAAAGTTAATATTATATGATAATAATCAATGTGGTCTTGGTATTCTACTAACTAGTCCACATCCAAAATTATGTCAAATCCTGGAATATCAATAATGTAAAGATACCATCGCAAATGATACTCCCAAACCTCGAGAGAACACCCTTTTCACAAACTGATGTCTCTCTAACACACTCCCAATGATGTATCTATCATTATAAACACCCACATGAAATCCAATTCTAGGCTCAAACCATTAAAAAGTTGAAGAGAATAAATTACTAGGTGGAAATAGTGTCAAATTAGGAAATAGAAATTGTATAAGCTACAAGAATAGTACCAATTACTATTGATCGTCGAACCATACTATCTGCAATAGTTTTCTCAGTGTCATGTAAATTCCCTTTTACTATTCCTTGAGATATTGATTGACCTCCTAAAATAGCACTAATCTATTGTTATAGCCTCTCATTCTTAGATTTACCACATCTACTACCTCTACCAACATGACCAATAGAACTATAACTGGAAGACTGGTATGTTGTATAAGAACACTTACCTATGATCATGTTTTATCTAGATACCCCCTCATTACCTGTCTATTTAGGTTCCCTAAAAAATCTATAGATTCCCCATCCTACCTCATGATTTTCACTCTACTAGTGGGTGGAGAAAATTGTTATGATATAGGGTCGACCTACCACACAGGTGGAAAGGAACTTGAGTAAGATAATGTGTAACTTATCACTCCGCAACGAGACTATTCTTGCCACTAAACTTGTAAAAAATCTCATAATAAAACTTCCTTACTTTGTAATATGTACCTTCTAACCATTTAGTAGAAACCACATGTCCCCCAATGGAAGACTCCTTCATGTTCCCCTTAGAAATGAGAGCCTGATTCACCACCTATGAAAAAAATATGTATCCTCAAGATATTCATCTGGGATATAATTTCACATTTAATACCATCATGAAAACATTTTTATGATGTTTCATCATCACTTACCAATACAAGAACAATTCTCAACAAATCCATAAAATATCCATCATAGTGCATCACAAATATAATACCTTGAGGAATCCACATTAACTCAGCATCTCTCTCATGCCTGAGTATATGAGGATTAATGTTATCCTATAAAATTTCCTAAAATTACATGAAATCTGTATTGTCTAGTTTTCAATCCCATGTCTGGATTTCCCACCATCTATTTTGTTGAATATGTCACATATAAACATCTAGGTTGAATCTTTTCTTAGCAGTACCCTCTAAGTGGATAGGTATGGACTGGATATAGTCAATCTAATACTCAGTTGACTCAGGTCAACCATCTCTAGAAAAATTTGGAGGGTGTTGTAATTTAAAATCTCTTAGTATAAAATAAATTATTTTCACAACCCTCCCTATGTCTCTTTCCATGAAAATCATGAATTGAGGAAATTGTTCCTAAAACTTCTCTCTGACTACCCCTCCTAGCACTATGAGTTCCTCATGTTCCATTACAAGAAGAGCATCTCCAGCATTGTCCTCATGTCTTCCTCTCAACAATAATCATTATGTAGGCATATCATTTCAATAAAAATACACATCATATAGTACATAACACCACATTGACATATTTAATGTTAGAGGGGTTCACAATAATTCATAAAAAGTCATTCCCTCAAACCCCACCACATGGTCAAAATCGATGTGTTATCACCACCCTTAACCACCCTACATCTAGTTCTTGGTTAGCAAGGGTAAAATCATTTTCGAAATTAAAAATTATCATTAGACACCTATTTAATCACATTATTCCTTGTTATACATCATTTTCAGTTCAATTACTAAAATATTGAATAACATTTCAATTATCAATACATACCTACAACCTATTTTCCCGTGCATGCCTAAAAATATTGTATATCACAAAATAATCCTAAATTCAAAGAATAATGAATGAATACCCAACTTTCATTACATATCAGGACACGATTCAATTCTCAGAAAAAAAAATATAAATATAATAATTATTTTCACAACAATTGCATCACTCGAGGTGAAATTACAGCAATTGTAACAACACACATCAATAAAAACAATTCCAACCTAGGTACTTATATTTTAACGTCATACATGGGCTATCAACTCCCATGAATGAGATGTTAAACAAGGATAGAATCATCTTATTCTCTTGTCTTCCTTTCCAAAATATTAAGAAAAAATAAAGGAAAATAAACTACCTCTGATACTACTTTGTAACAACCCATCCGGAGTGACACTCATTGGATTCCCAAGCTGGTATGTCACATGAACTTAGGTGCACCTCACAATATTCCATAGGTTTTCAACTAGATGTGATGATTGATATCGATCATGGGGAGACTATTATATCATTATTAAAGTATCAAAATATCATAATAGAAATAAAAAACAACAAAATGATATAACAAATAGCCAGAAATAACTAGTACGACATGATGACCAACATAGGAGATTCATTATTCAAAACTCTATAGTAGATATGACATTCCAATGCATGTCATTTGTCGAATTGAAAAACTCAATATAAAAAGAGTCACCGAAAATACCTAGAGGGTCCCAAACCACATTTAGTTCTCTCATCCAAGATCCTTGACATCTGGACCATCTACTAGAGGAACTTTTCCCTTAAACTGTCCAAAAAAAAAAGAAGTCTATTTGGGAATCGATCAGGAACACTGAGTAGCATTTTAGTAAAACTCAGTAGGTTACAACTAATAGTGTCTCAAATAATATCCAGGTTATAATAGTGTATTCACTTGTATAAATAATAAATAAAATAAATAATGTAAGTAGTTTATATTTAATCAATTTCTCATTATTTAAACACATAACCCCCGAGTTCCCGAGGACATGTGAACCACTAAAACCTACTTTGGGTTATACTGGAGTCTGATCAAAATCCAAAATTTAATCATAATTAGTTTTACATTTCATTTCAATTAATTAACAATCCAATTGAAATCATAGTCTAATGCCAATATCTTGGGAATAGAATGTCATTTCTAGCACCCTGTGGCTATTTGGAGCATAAGTACCTAGCCTAGACACCATGGGTATTTAGAGAATCAGTCACTCTCCTATAAAAATATTGGAATTCATGAATTTTGGTCTAGAACACTAGGTCTAGAATTCCTATGGGTATTTGGAGTGTGAGTCTCTATACCACACCCCATTTCTCCATCAAACACATATATCAGATATATCACTTCATTCATGGTTAAACATTATTAACCGTCTCATCACTAATCAAAATAAAAACATACATTAATTAATTCAATAATTAATTAGCCTTATCCAATTAATTTTATTATTACATGAATTCTAGTTAATTACTTCAAAAATTAATTAATACCATTTAAAAAGATCAACCACTCAATAAATAATTAAAAGATTAATTATTCCAATAATTACAGAATATCAATATCTCATTAATCTATTAAAAAATTATTTAAACGAATCAATTTTACAATCTAATCATCACAATATTTAATTTAACAATTTATTAATCATGAAAATTTCAAAATATCAACACCTAAATATTTAATTTAACAATTATTAAATAAAATAAAATTCATCGTATCAATATTCCAAAAAATTAATTCAACAAATAATTATTAAAACTCAAAAAATCCTAATAGAAAAATAAACAATTCAATAAATAATTATTCAATATTATGAATTTCAATATCCCATTCAATTCCATAATCACACATTCTATTAATTAATTCACCAATTCATAAACCAAATTTCAATTTTGGAATAAATTAAATAATAAATTAAATTAACCAATTAAATTTTTTTATTTTCAATATTCCAATATAAATATGATATCTCATACATTAATGTTTTATCATCACAATTGAAATGGAAATTAGACCACCAACCTCAATTTGTTGGCAAGCGATCGCCAAACAAAAATCCAAAATTTTAATGTATGATGAATAACGTGATGAAAAATGAGATCTATATCTGAATCCTAGATCCAATATCAAAAAAATTAAGATCTATCAATCTAAGATCTTGATCTAAAAATAAAGGAGAAATCCCTCTCAAAGGATGGGAGAAGACTGGAAATGAGTGAGGCAACCACATAAGAACATATTCAAAAACTAGGAGAGGTGAATATCTTTGATCCATGCATCCATCCATGAAGAATGGAGGCTTAGAGCCTTATGAATTCATTCACGATTCTAAAAAATAAGATAATTTTCGTAGGGATGAGCTAGGATCGATTTGGGGTTAATATTGGGGTTTTAGGATTTTAAGATATAATTTTGTTTCTTATTTAATTCCACACGCATGATTTCCTAAGTAGGGGAACATGGTTTTTAAAATCATGAACCATTACCATGTGCCTATTTAGGGGAAGGGGTGCATATATTTTCTTAATAGGGTTCATGGTTTGAGATACTGTGTTTCAGCCATGTGAATCCACACTCTCTGGGTTCACACGATTTACTGGGATGGGAACATGGTTTATAGAAATCATGCGCCAACCGTACACATTCCATATTTCTTCTAAAATTCTCAAATATCACAAAAAATATCCCCAAGGTAACATCCAAGCCAAATTTACTCAAAAAAGTCCAAAATAATACCAAAAACGTTATGAGACCTCCCAAGAAAAGATCACAATCTTACAATAACATACACTTTTCATTTAATTAATTCATGTTAAGGAAGGAACTTTTTAAATCCATTTTATGCATCTCATAATCAAAATGAGATGAAATGTAATGTAATATAAAATTAGAATTTATTATTTAATCTCACGAAATGTTATCTTCATACTGAATACCCTGATTTTCTTATAACCCTTTACCCCAGGATTTCATTATATATTGATATTAAACCTTCAATGTGTGTTTTCTTAGAAAAAAACACTTTCCTTAAATGGGTCTCATCCCTTTAGGTATACTTTTAATGTTCCAAAATTGGTTAGTGAACAGGGATCCCATTAAATATTACATGGAATTTGGCTATCTCTTCGAATTATAAAGCATAATATCCTCTTAGTAGTTCATAGGGTCATCACAAATTCACATTTCTTCTTCATCATTTACCGTAAGAAATCGATATCTCTTGGGATCCTGAAAAATCCCACCACAGCTTTGAGGTTATTTAGTAAAGTGAATAAATTCCACTTTCACAACTCACTATGGAACCATCCCATTTTAATCTTAGAAACACTTCTTATTTTTTGGCTTTGAGCTTCTCCATGTTCAAATTTCTTCCTACTAACACCTTGAATAATGTGATCCTAATAATACTCTGATATTCAAATTATCATTAAATAAGTAAATGTATTTGATAACATGTACATTCTCAAAAAATTATGAAAATGAGATAAAAATTAATATAATAAACATATTAAATAACTTAATATGGTAATAAATTAAAAATTATTACCTTTAGAATATAAAAACTTAATAAATGTTAATGTTTAAACAATGTTTTTTTGAAAAATGTAGTTATACATATAAATTACATTTACAATTAAAGTATAAATATGAAAATTTTGAACAGTAATTAAATAAAATAAGCCTTATATTTAAATTTAACACATCAAAATTTACATATTTTGAATTGTTCTACATTTTCTAAAAGGTCGATTTTTAGTCGAAATATGCGAGATTTGTGAAAATTTTAATTTCATTATTTCTATAGTTATGTATGAATATGATAAATGATTAAAAAAATTAAAGTAATGAAACAAAAGATTATGGAATTAAATTAGGACTTTTGAAATAATTTTTTTACATACAAAACCTATGGAAAATATTTTTAGATGTAATGTAAAATATTAATATAATATAATTTTTTTGGTATTCTCTTTAAATCATATATTTGAAATGTATAGATCCATTTTGGATTGAATTATAATAGTATAAGATTTTATTATTTCCTAATAAATCTCTTAATGGATTTAATGCAACTATAGATGATAATTTTATCTTATATGTAAATTTAAAACCTAAAATATGATTTATCTGAAAACTATTTTTATGCAATTAAGTGTTCTTTTTTTTAAAATGTTTTTCCAAAACATTAGATATTTTATTCTCTAAAATGATATTAATATTAAAATTTATAATCATAAAATTAAGTAAAAAATAAATTTTAAACATTCTAGTTAAAATTATTAACTACCGTTATAAATAAATTACCAAGGTAAATGTATATTAGAGTAGTAGACAATAAGATAAAAAATTCCTTAAAACAATCAATGTTATATCAAAAAGTAGTTTTTGAGTTTAGATTTAGTACACTATTATTTTATCATCCTGTTTTATTCATTTGATGACTACAGAAACATGAGTAGTGACTTTACATTATTGAAAATGTAAGGGTTACTCTTAAAACTACAATTTCCATCACTTCTAAATAGGTAACATCTCTACCACATAGAGACACACATTTACATATATATTTTAATAGAAACTATACTATTTGATCCTACTATAACTCTATACCAAATTAAAATTGATTATTTCATTATTAGTTAGCCTATGACCTGCAGTTTTAAGGAGAGTTCTACGGAAAATTCAGGTCCCCGACGTGAGTATTATCAACTAAATAGATTCTCTTTAAAATTATATTCATTATAATTTATAGTATACACACACTAATATTATTTTATTAGTGTAATAATTATAATTTAATGTTACTATATTAATTCTATTACCATTATTTATCTATATACCCCATCCACTAAGAAAAAAAACCTTGTTTGTGTATTCTACCGACTACCGCCTCCATGACACAACATGTTTAGTTTTACTTCACCTACTTAAAAGGATGGATATGAAGATGATATTCAAGAGTAAATATTATTTTCATGATATAATTAAGATTTTTTTACAAAAAATTAGAGTACATATTATTGATATGATCAACAAATGATCAACATAAATATAATTATATAAAATTAGCATACTAAGGGTATAACCTTTTATTCAATTTCTGTAATATCATAATAACCATTATTTACAATTCATATAACTTAAAATTATGAAATATTACACTAATAAACAATATGTAAAATTAATATGCTTATTTTATAGTGATATTACCATAATACCACTTTATAATCATTTATTAAATTAGGGTATGGTTATGTTTGGGATAGTTTAACCATCTAATTGAATGATACCATGAATTCATATCATGAGTGAACAAGGGAACATAATTAATTTTATTATATCATATAAAGTTGAAAATAATTATTTTTTTGTTCTAAATATGTTATATCAAAATTAAATTTACTAATTTCTGAAATCACACTTAAACCATTAATAATCACCATAACATGCTTCTCATCTATTTCATCTTCAGGGAGAAAGACTAAAACACTATGAACTGATTTCTAAACATATTAATTATTTATAAAAAATCGTATAATTATACTTTAATGACCTAGTAATGATAAAATTTATAAAATATTGAATTTAGACACCATTATTATGAAACTAGTACAAATTATTAAGACAATAAACAACAGATGTGGAAAATTATAAAAATCAATATTGATATTGGATATTTACAAATAATATGATTGGAAATTGAATTGATTAAAGTTATGAAATAACTAACTAAGATAGATATGTTTTTCATATCATTGTTTAAAGTATATTCATGGGATTCGTGAAAAGAGGGAATTTTTTTCATCTAAATTTCACATCATGGAGACAAGTATTGTATCTATGGGCCTATTATCATTTTCATTATTTTTATACTAAAAACATGAGATATTTTATCCTGAATAACTTATACATAATTTTTTATAAATATAAATTTCATTCAAATTCATCCCATGTTTTTTTTGTTCGAAAAGTTAATGAAGCTGTTTGGATTTTTAATCTCAAATTACACTCTTTGTGACATGTTTGGTATTATGAACCTAATTTTATATGTGTGGTGTATATAATTCCTATTTTAGATAACATATCATGAATTATATTTTAATAATGGTATTTTATGTACAATTGCATTGTCTATCTTTCAATTTATTTTTATCGGAATGTTTCTAAAGCGGTAAGGGTTTTCTTTATCCCATTTTGGATTCTTCGAGACACGTTGAATTTTGTACACCATATTTTATTTTTACGGTATATTAACTATAATTAGATATATTAATATAATTATATTTTTATTTCACTGTATTAAGTATCCAAATAATTTTTCCTTATTCATGTGGATATTAATAAAGTTATTTACCAAGTTGTAATCATTTTTGGTAACTCAACTTTCATTTATTGGGTGGTGACCCTTCTCTAGAATTTATTTCATATAATATTTGTTCATTCTGATATTTTATTATATTATGTGTTATTCCGAAATTTTTTTATATGTATATAAATTAATGTCACATAATCCATTTGAAAAATATTACTCACTTCTTGGGATATGCTCTTTTGAGACCATCCACTTTCTTTCTCCGAATGGATTATGATAATTTTATTCAAATAATGAATTTTGTTTATACTCATTTCTCTATATGGAGTGAAATCCAAATTTTACATAACTAAGATTAGATTATGTTCACCATGATATAATGATATTATATTGATATGGGGAAGGTATTTTCATACCTTATATTGTTATTCTAACATGGAAGATTATTTGAAATATAACGTCCAATGATTTAAATGTATTTTTGTCTTCAAAATTAATTTTATAAAAAATAATGTTTAATTTTTTTTTTGAAAAATGATGTTATTTTATTAAAAAAATCCACTAAAATCTATTCAAGAAAATACCTTTAGAAACCTTCTCCCAAATAAATGGTTGAAAATATTAAATTTGCAGTTTTCATCAGAATTAAAAGAGTATAAAAGAAGAAAAACATGATAACCCCATAATCATATCATGCATCATTAGTATCTAATATCAGTATAAATATTATAAAGATTAGTATGGTATGAATGCAATGTATTGGGAAAATAGGAATCATCCTTGCAAGCAATAAAGCTAGAATATATAGAATTTAGATTATAAAAATGTATGTTAAGGGTGTATTTATAGAATGGGGAATATGATCATTGTCAGATTTCGATTAGAATAATATATAATAGGAAACATGTTATGAATAAATTTAAAATAAAATAATTATATTAAGTAGAGTTTTCTTGTTATGTATAAAGAATAATATTTATAATTCTTTGATGATAAATAATGTCATACGAAAAATGAAAATTTTCATTAGTATAAATCAATATGGAAAGTAAATACTAATTCCGACGATTTTAAATAGTATATACTTAATTTATTAATAATAGATTATAAATAATGTATTCATTTGTAATCTATTGTTTGTATCACTTTTATGAAATGGATTTGCACTTAATTTAAAAAAAATCTAGCCACTAAGACAAGAAGGGCAGCTCAGTCCACCTTCGCGTTAGGGAATGATCAGACTCATAGGTGATAGATATCCCTATGTATCACTAATTTTTGAATATTTATAAGAACCTATGGACAAGATTTTGTGTACACAAAGGTGAATTGGTTCTGAGTTAGTGCATATCACTCAAAGAGTGTGTGTGGTGGCGTGAAAGGTATAGAGAAGGTTTTCCCACACCATGCAGAGTGTGGTAGTGTTGTGGGCCCCAATACCTACTACCAAATTACTATTTGTAAGAAATATTGTGTAATATATGGAAAATATAGATCATTTAATTTTTTGGATTTGGAAATGGACTCAAGTTAATATTCAAAAATTTAAAAACCTACACATACATCTGAGTTGTTTGATTGCTTGTATCAGAGTCATTCGATCAGATCCATTTTTGTCCCCACCCTTATGAGAAACCCTATTATCCCTCTCAATAGTATTATCCTCTATTGGAAAAAATCCTTATCCTCAACACTAAATGCTTGGAATGAAGACAGTCCTGCTCGATATCCAATTCTTCCTCCAGTGTGAAAACCACACCACACATTCATAAGACTATATTACACTCCCTGGGGCCTAATTTATAACATTAGTCATTTTAAAAATTTATACTTATATTTAAAAATTACATAATTGAAAAAATATGAATACCACTTATGACATCATTGGTAGGATCATTTCCTTCCTTTTCGTCAAAAGAAAAATCCATTATCATCGTTTGTGGCTCAAATATTTCCCAATCTATATCTTATATTTCCTTAGTTGTGCATCATTTATAACTATTTCATGTTTATAAATTATATTATCTATTGATAATTAATTATAAAACACTTAATAGATATTTGTTATTTAGTACTTGATACATGATTTGTTAGATTTTCAGGTCCATATTTAAACAAATCATCACTAGTTTGTTTAAAAATGAGTGTAAATATTGTGTTTTTAAAATATATTAAGGTCATGTTGGTTATTTTTTATCTTTTATTTTCAAATAGAGTTGTTTTAAAGAGTAAAAATATTTTGTTGATTTTTAAATTTATATGGATAAAATGTATCATCCACCACTTCAAACTTATAAAAAAATATGATATAGAAAATCCTTCAACTGATATATGGGAAATGATTATCACAAAAATTTTGGGATCATATCAAGATCCACATCACATAATAAATTCAATAGATATGAAGATAGTCGTGTTTTGGGAACTTTTTTGATCGAAATATAAAAATAAACTTTCAATTTCAATGAACCCTATAAAGGCTTTGGGTTTTCCATTAACTCCCTAAAAGCCTAAAACTCAAGTTTTCTCATTACCCATTCCTCATTCAATACATTCATATCCAAACACTGGAATTGGGAAAAATCATTGCCCATGAAGACCTTGGTTTGAATGGAAGTCATATGTTAAGGGAAATATTTTCTTAAATATAAAATTCTTTTCTAAAAACCTTGATTTATGGTAATCAAATAGTATTTATAAATTTTATATTTCTTTTATATCACATTTTCATATAGGGGATGGGGTTTCTATAAACGTAAAATAAATATTTCAAAAAAATTAATATCTGATAAATTTATTTTATTTTATTAAAAAACCAATAATTTTTTAAGGAAAATACTAATATTATTTTTTAAATCCCTAGTAGAAGGTAAAAATTGTTTTATACTATTTTCCAAGATTATTTCTTAGGGAATTGGTTTCACTAATTTTTTCATTTTAATGTTGACATAAAAATATTATAATTTTAGGCATGTAATGTTATCTAATGTTTTGAAATTTATTCCATATTATATGTATGTCCATGCACTATAGCTATACTTGACTTTTCATTCATTTTTATAAAATAATTTGTTTAAGTATAAGGTTTTCAATAATTATTTCCTATTATTTTATAAATTATTTATAAAAGTATAGATTCTATTTTAATGTGACTTATGTAAATGTAAATTTATTATCCTTTTTGAAATTAAATTCCATATATGTGATGTTTTTATTGGATGATTTCTAGAGAATAAAAATGTTAAATGAAATCATTGAAAAAATGTTTTATTTAACATTTTGGAACGCGGTTATTGGTTAAAATGATTATAAATGGAGAGGGAACCCCTGAACTCAAAGGAAAATTAATCTTATGTGACTTATTTATGTCAATATTCATAGTGTAAAATTGGTTTTATTAATAGTATTAAAATTATCATTATATTCGTTGAAAATATATTATTTTTGATGTAATGTTTTGAATTTTTCAAAGAAAAAAATAATTTATTATATATGTTATAATGTTTGAAATAAAATATCTATTCAAGAAGAATATAACATTAAATTTTTTGATAATCATATTTTGTTATAGATTTAAATGAAAAAAATTGTCATATAATAAAAATTTATTTATTCAGTAAATGTTTTATTTTTGATAGAAATTTTTTAAAATATATTTATAATGTGTGAAAGGATTTCATATCTGTATTTGAAAGTCCTTATGATCAATATTTTTTTCACCCTATGTTTGAAATGATTATTCATATGATTAGTAGAAGGCCATTTTGTTTCAGTTTCAATTAAGGATATTGCTTGAGTGAAGATGGAAATTTGTATATATAACTTTGAAAAAAATATGTTATGCCATAAGGATTTCCTAATCCTCCAAATATATATTCCAAAATATTCCTCAATAGGTTTATATATTTAGTTGTGTTTTTAAATGATTTACATTATTTGTTTAGTTCCAGATTTAAAAATGTGTCATTTTAGGATGTTGTAGGAATGTTGAATATGTATTGTTTAACCATACACCTTCTTTCTTGGGATGTGTAATGATCATGTTATCTATTTTTTAAGATGGATAATATTATTGAATTGTTTTTATAATATTGGTTCCTAATGTGGGTTGATCTTGTATTTATATTCTGTATTCTTCATTAAACACTTAACAATGTTTTTATTCACCCAAAAGTTCCTTAGGGAATGTTATGAACGATTCTATTTTATCTTATAGTTAATAAATTTAAATTAATCAGGTGATAGAGGAGAAAGGAATTATATAGTCCCTATATGAATTGAAACATCTCAAGACAAAAATTAAGTTTGAGAATTTGGTCTATGCCATTCCAATTCATCATGATTTCTTCACCGTGGTCTCCACATGAAGTAAATGTCTTGGAAAAAGGCATTCCAGGTTGGTTTTTGATGTCATAATTTTTTATTTACATTATAATGAGTTCATTATTATGGATATCCATTTTTTACTGAAATGGATATATAACTCTCCCGATTTCAAGATAATTATGACTTCATGTTTTTTCCTATTCCTTCCAAAATATATATGCAATGTATCTTCCATGATTTCATTATTTATATTTTTCATTTAATGAGAACTTGACCTCACCAATTTCTTTTGTTTCCATTCTCCATGTTATAAAGAAAATTAGTACACATTAAATGTTTATAAGGATAACACATATGAATGAATTAGTGAGAGATTTTGAAGAAATATCATAAATCATGTACTTTATAATATATAATGAAAAAATTTCCATTAGTTGAGAAACACATGATATTTATTAGTTTATCATATTTCCAAATTCATTAAATATCTAAACATGAAATGAACATTTGGATGTAATAAATCAAAAAATCGTTATCTGTTTTGTAATTATGGATTGTTCTTTCTAGGATTTTATAGGTGGTGTTGAAGAATGTATTTAATGTATGGGTATATGAGAACCGGATATGGGAGTGCATGTTTGAGGCGTCAAAATTGGTATCAATGGGATGGTTTAGAAAAATCTATATATTAAAATGTTATTTGAGGATAACATAAGGGTTGATTAGTTATATTTGGTCATAATTTTAAAGGTTTAAATAACCCTTTTCAATAGTGCATGATTCAATGTTATGGAAATACTGCACATTTCATTTTGGTATTAGGTTTATAAAACCATAGTGAAAACCATAAATATGAGTCTTATTATAGGATTACATATAGAAATATTGATAATGTATTGATTTTGTGGTTATATAAAAAATATATCAAAGTCTAAACACTAGAAAGTGGATGTAGTTATGGCCAATACGTACAATGGGGTAATCACTACGAAGGGTTTATTGAGCATTTACTTAAGCACCACTCTTATACATTATGGCTTGTCCTAAGACTCCAAACCTATAGATATATGGCCATGAGATATACTTTGGTTAATCACATTATCTTTAAGAACCATTATGAAGGATTTAATAATGATGATAACTAATTTTTTAGAGAAAATAACAGAAAAATGACAAATGATAATATAGGATTGAAGGAATATAGTCATAGGTTGATATAAAAGTATCAAATGATACAAATAAATTCATCAAAAGTGGATACTTGTTTAGATTGATTTTTTCATATTCATATTTTAGATATTATCATTACCATTTTGGTTTTAGTATTTGGTTGAAGTGGGATCTTGTAGATGAAGCTCTTAGGGGTATGTATCTAGACGATACAAAGTATTATAAATTTATAAGATATCATAGATTACTGGAAAATAATTTTAGTGTATTCTTAAAATGATATAAAAGGTGAGTTTCATAGTCTTACCTTGGATAGTGAGGTTGATATCATAATAAATATTATTTCTTTATAATCCAATCTATTTTAATTAGTGATTGGATATTTATCGATAATTTTTTGATATATTCTAAATGGTATTAAACATTATGTAAAAAATATAAGGATTATTCTTCATTAGATTTGAATAAATGGTATTAAATCATATATTAAATTGTAGTAACAACCTTGATAAATGATTTTATGTCATGGTAATAATTTGGGAGATACCTATTGAACAATTTCTGTTTATTGAATCTATAAATATGTTGTTTTATATACACATGATGTTTAGATAATAATGGGTGGTTTTATTTTGAATAAGTAAGATAGCTTGAATTGTTAACCATTAAATTTATTATTGATTCATGATGTTTGTAGTGGTGTTGAACACATTTTTCAGGATAATGATGTAAATTGACTACTATTTGAATTGATGAACCATTTTCTAATATCATTTGATTGTTAAAAATAAACTTAACATTTTTAGGAATATATAACATCATTTCCATTTATTATAGATTTCAATAGTTTTGGGAAATGATTTTTATATAGAATATATGATTACAGTATATTCATACATGGGTATATAATTTTAAGAAAGAATAATTCTGTATAAGTAATGATAAGTAGGATTTTGAGATGTTATCTTTCAATGTTTTTTGGTATAGAATATTTTTATAAATGTAATGGTAATTTGGGATCACTATTTTAGGGATTATTACAATAATTATGTTAGAACCCAACTAAAAGTACACTAGGTTGAACCAAGAAAGACAGATGTAATAATGGGAGTGATATAAGATGAACTAAGTCGTATACAAGTTGAGTTATTAGAATGTTGGAAAATATGTCAGTGTTATAAATTGAGGCATATTGAGGATATATTTTCTTATGATTATTTATGTTAACTATATATAATGATAGTCACTAATTTTAACTCCTTTGGTTGTTGTAATGGTAATAACTTGAAGAAACCATGGGTGTTTTGTAAAATGAGGAGACTGAAACAACGAACATCCCAATGGAATAAGAGATGGACTAAGATATATTTGGATTTTTTTCAAACCAATGATAATGAAATATGATTAAACTAGTTAAACTATTTGAATTAAAAAACACATAAAATAAGGGGAAAATAGAGACACATGAAAGATCACATTAAGAAGTTCATTAGAGTCACATGTGTGAAGGAATGGGAGAACCTACAAAAATACAGTTATTAAAACGTATGAATGTTTTGAATTATGTGACGCAATATCCCAAACTAATGGAAAATGGACAAAATAGTCACTAAAAACTAGGTGAAAAAAATCCTATCTAAAAACTACTAGTGAATATGATGGTGAGTTTTTACTCATCATTTTCTAGCTTATTATGCCATTTATGTTTCTCAAATCACTAGATGTTGAGTTATAAATAAAAACCATAATTTTTATGATTATCATATAAATTATTTTATTTTTTTTGGAATTATTGCTCATAGTACTAGATCTTATTCCCTTAGTAGAATTATATAAGAAATTAGAAATGGGTTTGATCTCTTTATAATTTTATTATAATATTTTTCATATAGATAAATCTCATTTCCCATCTTAAATAAATACTTGGTCATGTAGAAGAGTATATTTAATTATAGGTTCCTTTTAGAAATTACTCTATTCATATGAGTCAAATTTCTAGGAAACAATTTATATAAGGGGTAGAATGTGATGCACTGCCCAAATGGCTAGAAGGTAATATTTTTTATTGTTTTTTTCATTACCCCCATTTCAAGGGATGAGGGGGAACCCTTACAATGCTCACATGCTATGATATTACACGGCCCATAGGTCTTAGAGGAAGTACCCAAACTATAACTAAATGGAAATGCTCCTCCCCAGAATTTTCATTGTGATATAATCTATACACCTTTGCATGGTTGTTCAGCTAGCCTCATTGTGCATGCATAGGCTGGTCCCAATGGCAATGTCATACCCTCCCATTCTTCCACATCTGTTAGCTTTTTCTCTGGTTAATACGCCTGTTCTGAATCCTCATCTAGATTCAGCTCGTTGTAGAGTCCTCTTGGTCTATTAATCACAATTTTTGGTAGCCTAAAGGAATTTTGGTGGCCAGAAAGCCTTACTATCCCAAAGGCCTGGGGTGGCCCGAAGGCCTTGAAGGACCCAAGGACCAAACTGGTGGCCAGAAAGCCCAAATTGACGAATAGTTCTAGCTGATATAGTACTGAACAGTACCTGCTACAGTACTACTAAAGTACAACTATAGTAACATAGAAATATGTCTCCATTAGGTTTGGAACACAGGTCTATTGGATGAACTTGTTCAGTCCTCACCAACTGGGCTGAGGTGCTTCTACGAGAATGTAATGGTCTAAAATTATAATTACATTTAACTATTAAACAGAATTCGATTACTTTATTTTCACAAAACAACCAATGTAAACAAGATGTATCATATTGTAATAAAATTAGTAAGTAATATAAAATTGTAATAAATTAAAAATCATTACCTTTAGCTGAAGAATAGTTAATATGAGTTAATTATTAAACAGGATGCTTCCAATAATAGTATTTTTCTTTATATTTTTTATTTTGATTATAAATATAAATTTTAGAATTTTAGATTTTGAATTAGGTAAAATAAATATCATTTGTTAATTTATCACATTAGAATTTACATATTATTAAATTTTTTATCATTTTTTGAAAAGGTCGATTTTAGTTGGAAAATATGTGATTTTTGAAAATTAAAATTTGCAAAATTTTATCAAAATTTTCAAATAATATAGATGATTATAAAACCATTAATTTAATAAAATATGTAATTATTTAATAACATTATTACTTATTAAATATTTTTTTCACATATAAAACTTATACTAAAAATTTTTATAACTAATGTATAATGTTACTTTAATATAAAAAATATTTGTGTCATTCTATTTAAATCATGTATCTCCAAGGTGGGGCTCAGTTTTGGATTTCCTTAGAAGCCTCAAATATTTTAATTAAATTTTAATAAATCAATTTATTTCTTTAAAATCACTAACCATGACAATTTTAACATTTATTTAATTTTAAAATTTAAATAATATTTCTCTAAAAACTATTTTTACATAATTAATTAAATTTATATTAAATTTAACTTCTCACCCCATTTAGAAATTTTATTGAATGAAACAGTATTAAAAATTATTAATTAGAATAATAAAATTAACTAAAAATTTCAATATTAATCATTTTTATTAAAATAATTTACAAAGGTTATAAATTCAGTATCAAGGTATAAGTAAGTTAGGGTGAAATACAAAAAGTGAAAGCAAAAAAAGACATAAAACAATCTATTTTTTTAGAAAAATTAATGATTGAGGTGATTTTTCTCCCATATTCTTTTTTATCATATTTTTCAATTTTTCCATTTAACACAAAAATTGTAACCTTACATTATAAAAAAATGTAAAGGATACTCCCAAAACTACCATTTAATTCACTTATAAAAGGGCAACGTATTAACCATTTCGTGACCAAAGTTTACTTAATTTTTTCATGGAAACTATGAAATTTTTCTCCACCTATAAACATAAACAATTTTCAAAAGATTTATAGTCATAATTAGTCTTTATAATTCCTTTTTCTCAAAGAATACTTCCAAGGAAAATTTAAGTCCCTTATGTGATTGTTATCAACTACCTTTTATTCATATTTATTATATTCATTCTAATTTATACTAGACACACTAATATAATGTTATTAGAATAATTTTTATACTATAATTTTAATATACAAATTGTATTATCATTGTCTATTAACATACCCCTTCCATTAATAAAAACAAAAACAGTGTTCGTGTGTTTTGCAAATTACTACCTTGATGACACAACGTGTTTTGTTTTCCTTCACTACCCTACAAGGATGGATCTAGCAATAATAGAAATTATACTATTTATGATGGAAAATTTGAGAGGGGTAAATTCCACATCACAAATAGACATTGGAAAATAACTATTTTCTATAGATGTATTATTTCCTCACAAAGAGTAATTATTTGAAACTGAATATTTCTGTTGTCACAAATAGTTTTTGTTGTATTTCCCACTACCCACTGTGAAATGTATCTGTGATGATAATTTTCAATAGACTTCTACATCCCTCCTAAATCACCATGAATATGGGAGTATTTGCGATATGAATTAATGGATATCAAAAATACATTGGAGGGAATAACTTTTTATGAAGGAATTAATTCCATCACAATAAATATATCAATCTAACAGCTACCCTTTCTTCTTCCTTTCCTCTCCTTCTCCCTCTCCCAAACTACCGTGATATGCAACACCTAGACTCCCCACTCCCTGATTCTCCAATGATCTTCATTGTATGAAATTTTTATATATTTGGCTTTGATTCACATCGATATGGATTCCTCTTGTCTCTATTTTCATTATTTTTAGGTTTTATTCATCTTGTTAAAGGATTTAGTTTTGGAAAACCCAATTTCGAGCATTTTATCTGATTTAGATGCTTTATTTGGTATTTAGGATTGCTGTAAATTTTTTATTCCCTATTTTATATTTATATGTGTGCGTAAATAACTATTTATATTAATATATTCCATATTTGATATAGTTAGGGGTGTGAAAACCTATGGTTTAGCAATTTATTTTATTTTGTTGTCGATTAATCATGTTTATTATTACATATTTAATTTTGTTATTTTTATTTTTGTGTATATATATTTATTATAATAAATTATTAGAAATGTGAAAATGAAATAGGTTTTCAATTCTCAGGTCTTGAGAAATAAAAAAAAATTATTTTCATTTGTGCATGGTTGACAAAAATTAGTCATTTTTCAAGACCTGAAGATAGAAAATTCTACGATTTGAACCTTTTAGTAGTGTATAATATAATGTTAATACTTTATATTAAATTATACTAATTTTTTATAATTTATAGAAATTGTATTAATTTACAATAATTAACGGTTAATTTAACGAAATTTATATGTTTTTTAAAATGATCAATTTATTAAAAATTATATTAACACGCTCATATCCAAACATATTTTTAATATATTTTTAAATTTTTATTATTTTAAATTTTTAGTTATTATATTTATTTTATTTATTTGTAATTTTTATAGTTATTTGTTAGTTTTTAACTATTTTTAATGTTTTTTATTTTTAATTTTTTTTAATTAATTGTTAATTTTTTAATTTTTTGAATTTTTCTTAATATTATTAATTATTTTAAATTTTCTAAATTTTTTAATTTTTTAATTTTTTAATATATAAAAAAATATATAGATATATTAAATAATATGTCAAATTTCAAAAAAAACTAAATTATTTAAAAAAATTAATTATTTTTAATTAATTAAATAATTTGTATATTATTTTTTAAAAAAATATAATTATTTATGACATATTAACTATCCCTCACAAATGACATTTTTTCACAAAATGAAAATCATCTATAACAAACACATAACCCATCATAATTCGTTTCTATTTTTGACGGTGGGTGGAAAATAACTTCATTTGCAACACCGTTTTTGGAAACGACACATTTGCGACACACGTTGATCAAAAATGTGCCATCGTAAATAAAAAATTATTTTTTAGTGTAAGGATGGAATTAAAAAATAAATATGATTTTTCTATATGGGTATGATTTTGGTATGAAAAATTAGAGAACATAAAAATGAAATGATCAACAAATGATCATCATTAATTTAATCATTTGAAATAAGCACACACAGTGGGTAGACTTTTATAAAAACTATGTAATATGTTCACAGAAATTATTTTTACTTATATTTCCTTCTAGTTATAAAAAATCATTATAATAAAAATTAAATAATATCATTTTTTTATTTGTAATGATATTGTAATAAAACCACCACATAATCAGTCATTAGATCTGTGTATATTCATTTTTGGGTTAGTTTAACCACCAAAATGAATGATAATATGGATATATATGAAGCATGATTATTCAAAAATTATTAATAGTAAAATAATATATAAATTTATAAATAATAATTTTTTTTTGTGAATGTTATATCGATATTTTAATCATTAATTTATATAGAACACTTCAACTGTTAAGAATCCATGAAATATGCTTCTTATCAATTTTTTCTCGAATGATAAAGACTAAAAAACTCCTCAATAGATATTTTAATATATTATATAATTTTAAAAAATCCTTCAAATTAACTTTATTGACATATTAATGAAGAAATTTGGAAGAAAAATGAATACAAACACCTCTATTATGCATCTTGTACCAACAACCAAGTGTATAAACATCTGATGCGGAAAATTAAAAGAAGTCATATAGAGAATGGAAATTTATGAAAACTATGAAGGAAAATTGATAACTAAGGTTATAAATTAAGTGATTAATATTTCTATGTTTTTTATACAAGTGGTTAAAGTATGATTGTGGTAGTGAGGAAAATAGTTATGGGTTTTCATCTCAATTTACCTTTATTGAGACATTAATTGTATTTATGAATCTAATTTAATTTTTTGGGTTTTTATAAAGACAATTTTCTATATTTTTTTGTATAACATTTTTTTGGGTATATAAATAGACATTTATTGTTTTATCTCGCAAGAGTTTTTGGTCTGTATGTTTGAAAAGTTGTAAGGGTTTTATCATCTCAAATTCCTCTCTTTGAGATATGTTTTACATTATGCACATAATTTCATTTTAAGTGTTTTATACAAATAATATTTGATATACCATATGATGAATTTTTTTAGTCGTGGTATTTGATGGTCAATTAAATTCCCTCTCTTTCAAGGGGTTTTGATTCAAATGTTTCTAATGATGCAAGGATTTTCTTGGTATCAAATCAAATTCATTGAGACATAATACATTTTGTGTGGAATGTTTTATTTTAATCGTGTACTCACTACACATGGATATAAATTTTTAAAACTCTTTGAATTTTAGGGGACTTAGTAGAAAACCCATCTTCCATTACTCAGGTGCATATTTATTCAGTTAACTCCTGGGTAGAAAATATTTATTATAACTCGAATATAGTTTAGTGTGTTATAATTTTTCTCTTGAATAAGATTCATATAAGATGGGTAAATTCTACCCTTTTATTTTATTTTTTGGTTTTATATCATTTTTCTAGGAATATACATTCAATTCACATAATTACTTTGAAAAACTATTTCCTACTTCATGGGAAATGTTTTTTTGAAACAATCCACTCTCTTCCTTTGGTAGAATACGATCATGGTATTATAGTATTAACTTTGTTGTATACTCATTTTTATACATGGTGTGAAAATAAAATTTAAAATAACTCATTTTAGATGAAGCAAACATATAAATAAAAACATTTTATTGACATGGGTAAAAGTATTAGATTAAAGTATATTTTTATTCAAAAACATATTATTATTGGAAAGTTAACTATATTTTTTTATCATCCACCTTCTGTATCAGGATAGTATATGGTTAAGTTTCAATTTATTGGTATGGGGAAATGTATTTAACTTTATGATGATTATTGGATGCTAATACAAGTTGATCAGGTATTGATATTCCATATTCCTCATTATACAGATAGAAATGTTTTTATTCAATAAAATGTTCCTTATAGAATGCTAGGAAAGGTATTATTGACAATTATGGTGAAACCATTTGAATATATTAGCTGATGTGTGGTGCAAAAAATTTTATTACCCAATAATTTTTTGGTAGGTCTAATGAGATAAAAAATATTATGTATTTGGTGTATGCATACCCAATTTATCTTGATGTGTTGACTGTAGTCTTAATGAAATTTAAAGATTTTTGGATTAAGGCCTTGAGAAGTGTTTTTTTGATGTCTGTGATTTTTCATTCCCTATGTATAAGATTAGTGTTTTTAATATCCATGTTTTTATTTATTTCCCTAGATATAACATGGTATCAGTTCAAGTTGATTATCGCTTCATGTTTATTAATGTTTCCTTCCATAATATTTTTTCCATGTTTATTCCATGTTTTTTTAGTTATATGTTTCTGTTACTAATTGTTTGAGATCACCCATTTATTGTGATTCTATTAATAAGGATATTAATAAATGAAATATTTGTAACATGTTTATAAGTACAGCAAGTGTGGGATAAAATATTTAATACTTACAAGGAGTTTGATGAATTTGGTATTTTCTTTTAAATAATGAAAAATGTCCATTTGAAGAGAAATACATGGTATTTATTATCTAATTATGTGTCCTAATTTTATAAATCACTAAACCGGAAAATATCATTTGAATCTAATAAATTCAATATTCACTGTTGATTTTGTAATTATAAATGGTTATATTGAGGTGTTTATAGCTTGTATAAATGTAATGGTGTAAAGTATGTGTCTATGTGAACAAAATTAGGGAGTGCGGGAATGGGGAATCATAATCCATTATAATTAAAATATAAACTCAATACATAAACACTTTTTTATCCCCTGGGTTTTTGAAATAATAGACCATGGTTTTGTTGGGATCACCAACCAATGAGAAATTTTCCTATTTAAGGTTTAGTTTTTCAAAATTGAAACATCATACTTCGCTTCACAACCACAGATAAAAAAAATTCATCTTGGGATGTTTACTTCTCAAAATCTTGCTTGACGTGTTTACTATATTCTTATATGAGACACAATTAATTAAATTTATATATGTTTAATAGTAATCTCCCAAAAATGAAAAATAAAGGTAACATTGACTCACCATCGATCAACCCAAATCTAATGGTGTATGATTACTCCTCTCAGACACAACTTATCGGTACAGAGTTCTTGGAGTATGTTTTTATAATAAAATTCCAAAATAGTTTATATAATAATTGATTTCCTAGAACTATTATCCCCCACCCCAATCTGATCATTGAATGTTAATACTTTTTCCCATTTTATTTTTTACTTTTCTTAAACTATTTTAAGTTTACAAAATTTTTATACTAGTGCCTAAAAAAAACATAACCATGGAAGATAAATACAATGATAAATGTAATGAAGTACGTAGACCCTTTACATTCGTCAATTTTTATTTCCCCACACACATCACTTTGTATAAGATCCAAAAGTGCACTAGCCCTTTCACATTTTCCACATAATGGGGCTTTGGTCATTTTTCCTTGTAAAAAAGATTTACAATTCTCAAATGATTCGTAATCTAATAAATGAAAAAATTTTATAGAGAGAGTAATTAGATATGTTTCCCTTTTATATATTGAAGGTATAATTTCCAAGGTATGTTTTATTAGCATCAACCATTACCACCATATTTGTAATGATATAGACAGGATTATCCAAATCTAAAATGCATAAGCCATTTACAATATACCTAATTAAATAAAACATTTAATTTATATATATATAATCACACATTTTCTTAGTATTGGATGAAAATCCAATATTATCTGAAAAGATATATTAACAAAATGTTTATTTATGGTCGGAACTAAAGAATAGTTTTAAAATTTCAGAACAAATCCTATGGGAAAAATTGGATCATAAGTGCCAATATCCAATTTATAAACTCTTTCTCTATTTCAAACACATAAATCTACATCAAATTTCTCCAATTGTATTATATCATTAATCCACTGTGTATTAGAAAAAAAATTCATATAAACTTGATATATAATACCTATGAGTTATAGTTTTAATAATTGATCTCTATAAAAAAATACATTCAAATGTTCAGAATGATTTTCATTGAGAACACTTATTTTCATTATATTCTTATTAATAGTTTTTTATAGTTCATACTGACATCAGATCTCAGAATGACAATTATGATACATTCCATAATCTATAAACAATACATATCTATGAGTGAGTGTCATGTTTTATATATTTCATCAAGGACTTCTATAGAAATAAATTCCACTAAAAATGGTTGACACCAAACATTATATCAATTTAGTGAGCCATGATCTATGTTACACTAAGTAATCCGGACTATTTTGAGTGAACAGCATCACTTGAGATATTTAGGTTGGATTACCTTATAGTAATATCATATATTAATCTTGGATAGTTTAGTGGAAAAATATTTAACCAAATCTATCATATGTATATAAACTTAATAATATTTCTTTATTATCCCAACTCTTCGGGTTCCTACGTAAGTGTCCCCTAAATATCACAATAGTTTATGGTTACCTAAATCTTAGGGTTATCCACACAATCCATTCCTAACATAGGATAATCAATGGATACACTAATTTTTTATGATCCCACAATGTGGATTGATCAAGTTTATAACATGTATTTTCATTTGATATGACTTGATAATTGGTGCACCATTAGAGGTGAATCTAGGGTGAGATTCTTTTAAAATTTATTTCTCTTAGAAATAAACCTCTATGACCTGTTAGGATCTAATACTCTCAATATTAATCTTATCCTCACCTGAATAAAAAAATAAAATTAAATAATGTTATGGGACACACATTTCATACATGGTCCAATATTAATATGGGTACCTACTCCTTGATTTGATTGGGGTTTCTAGGTCATATACTATCTAGTATTAATCAATAACAAGATACAAGTGGTTTTATAGGTGTCATACTATACAATAGTTATTCCAAAAACTATATAACATCCCATTCCAAATAAAATTACCCCTTCCAGTATTAATGTTATTTAGACTAGGGTGGGTAAGATCATAAGAAATATGGGTTTCTTAAATAATTAATATTGATCATTATCTTGAGTAATCAATATAATTAGATCATAATATGATAGCATAAACATATAAACTAAAACATGAATATTTAATGTTGATATTAGATTTGTTGGTGTTACTAAATTTATGAAGAATTAGTTGATGATCAACATCTCAATGTCAAATCTTGGAATAAATTGGGCTCTTTCACATTTTCTACTCTTCTAGTTTCTCAACTATAGTCTCAATTTTTATTATTAATGCCTTTGTCTCTCATAATTAACTATCTATTCAATATTCACCACTTAATTGAGTATTATCAATAATATTGAATTAACTAATATGTGAAAATCAATGGAATCACACATTCAAGTGATTTCTCATGGTATAATTCTACACTTAGATCCTCCGTATGTTTCCTCAATCAAATGTTCATATGGGAAAATATACCATAGGAAAAAAATATTCCTTTAACATTTAACCACTCTCTATAGTGATATTATATAAATTCCATTTTTTTCATTTCGATTATTAAATAAAATCCTTGGGTGTTCCATCAGGAGAAATCATCATTTAAAATAATAAATAGATTAATTAATTTATGAACTCCAAAAATTTATAAACATGATCTCCTCTCTACATTTCATATGATCAAATTTAGATGGAATCAACCATACTTTTCTTCATGATGTGATGCTTTTCATCATTAAAAAAACATTCAAACTACTAACTTGAATCACACCATAATGATTTTAATGTTATTTATGAACTAAATACCACTATAGCATCATCCCATATAAATTTATAGAAACAATTTATTCTATAATTTCACATACATTTAATTATTTCATAATATAAAATTTTCACAAAGGATATAACTCATATGAAAATCCCAATACATTCATATCATAATTGTAAAATGACTCTTACAATGTACTATGAAGATTCTATTATTTTCTAATTTTAAGATTTAAATGATATGCCATAAGAGTAAAATGAATCTTAGGGATTTATCATCAAATGAATCTTATGTTGTGGATTAATATTCTAGTATTATTTATTTTTGAATTTTTTTGATTGCATTCAGAATGAATCATAATTATGTCAATGGTTCTTGTTAAGACTAATGACTACTTCAGAATGTCTGATTCACTCTTATGAGGAGTCTAAATGACTCTTATGGGGTGAGGTGTCTTCATTGCTTTGAAAGATTCCCATTTTTTGACTCTTACAAAAAAATATACATCATCCTTAAGATAACCATAAGATTATAATTGAAATATAATGTGTCTTAAAAAATGTTGATGACTTTATAGACTTCATCAAATCACTCAAAAACACATAAAATTCATCTCAGACCAACTCTGAATCACTCAAAAATTATTATCAATATTTACTAAAAAATCACAGAAATTTTTAATGAATCTTTAATAAAGCTTGAAAATAAAAAAAAATCCTTCAAACATTCTATTGAATAACTCATATTTGGAAGGAATATCACACAAAGTGTTAATAGGGATTTCTTCCAACATGCCACCAAATTAATAGACATAATATTCATATTAATTTCATAATTACTGAATCACATGAAATATTTATACTATCATTTTTAATTCCACTATATATGTAGGTTTCTAATGGTTTAGATTTTGAATCATGATTCCAACCAGTAAATTAATATGTATAATCTATGTTAATGTGTATCTATTTACAATTCCCATAGTTTGTGTTACTTACCAAAATATAAAAGTTAAATATATTCAAACACGTCCAAATTTATCCTATTCATATGTTATATGAACATTTCAGTTTAAATTTTAGAATTATACAAGACTGATAAACTCTACCAATGTATTCCCAAATACAAAGATAAACAATACCCACATTTCTAGAATATATAATAAGATGCTAAACTAGTGGGATGTATTACACAAATTCCGTCTATATAGGGATAATTTAATCAAGAAAGAGTTTAATTCATCAAAATTCTAAAAACCAATATTAAATATATTCACTAATATAATTGAATCTAAAAAATTAAATTACAAACCGAGGAAAAGATAGATGAAAACTAAATCTTATATTGTTGTATATAACATGTAATTCATGGATTAATGTTTTATAAAAATAAAATCATCATATAAATTAAAGGATAATTAATACCGATATTTTATAAAAAAACTTATAAACATTATTATTAATAAAGGAATAAATAAATAAATAATCAAAATGTTTTAACAAAAATGGGATATATATATATATATAAACATTTCACATTTTATTTTTTCATGAAAATATTATATTTATATTTTCGAACAATATTTTAATAAAAAATATAAATTATATGAAATTAATGCTAAAATAAGGAATTTCAAACATTTTTAGCTATATCATATTAAATGATAGATTACTAGTTTTTCTTTCATACTACATGATAGAGGTTATAGATACCCTTATTTATAAATAAATAACTTCTATGATAAAGGAAGTAACCCTTGTATATGGGGAAATTTCTACTATGGAAAATGGTGTAACTGTTACCTATAGGTCAATGTGGTTTTTTATGATAGAATCTATAATAGAATTATGACTCGATGATCTATTTTTGAGAAACCCCATTTTTAGTTATAGCCTATTATATCACCTATATAATAGGTTATAACACAAAAAATGATGGGTTTTCAATATATGATTCTCGATAATATACAGCATTAATATACAATGATTATGAAAATTTGAATTAAAATATTCAATTCCATAAAGCCTCTTAATCCAATTATTGGTAGTTAACAATGTCATGTTTTACACTTTGATATGGGCTCATGAATATTAGGATATTAATTTTTTTCATAAAAAAATAAAAGAACAAATCAATTCATTGATGAAAGTGGAACTGATACCACTGATGGGTTTTGGTATATCATCAGATGGCCAGTGCAGTGAATGAAAGTAATAACAATGCGTGATCTATCATCAATAGAACCTAAATGTAAATTCAGAACATAAAATAAAATATTTACCTCAAATATTTCAAGTTATGTGACTATATTTCTCAAAAGATATTTCTTGATTTTAATCACCAATAAAATGAATAAGGACACTCACTTATATGTGTATACCAATATACAGTTAAATACTTATTCATAATGAGGGGACCCAACAATATACTATGGTTTTATGTCAAAAACTCTGTATATACAAAAAGGGAACCATGGTGAAGAGTTCTTTAAATAGGGATAGAAAATATTATGTAGTTCCATTATGGGGATCATATCCCTTTATATATTCTCCCTTTATTCAATAATGGGTGTTGGGAATTAGCTATAATCACATGGTATTAAAGATGAGTTATGATAACACATTTCTTATTGCTACTTCATAGTAATTTGAAAACTTCAAATGATTACCTGTAGTCATAATTGAATAAATCAATTGATTCATAATCAAACATAAATCGTATGAAGGATGTGGAAGCTACCATGTATTTTCATACTATATTATAAGCATGTCATACACTACTATAAAGACTTATAGTGGCATCCTGATTCCCCCTAAGATATGGAAATATTTTAATTTATGATATACATCACATATATATCATCTTATATGAATCATGGGATATCATTCAATGAAATACCCCCAATTGTATTCCTAACATGATATGGCCTAGTATAAGGGATTTAATACATATATATTTCAACCACCCACTTTTAATAAACCCTCATAAACTCTGTTCCATTTCACTTTATACTATACATATACAATAACATGTGAAACAAAAACCAAAACAATTTTTGGATATTATCTCAATTACTTTGGTAATGTTATCAATAACATCAACATTTATAAAATTATACGTAATACCTTGGGAATTACCATCCAAAAATCATTTGGATAATATCTAGAACACTTTTTGGGTATATCTCTAAGTCACATTCAATCGCCATTCACTAAACCACATTGTATGACCAAATAAAGCAGTGCAGCATTGAAAAAAATAATGAATTTTTGAATCAATACATTTAAGCATAGAGAGGCCTCTATAATAGAATCAATGTTACTCAAGCTTCAAATGGATTTGGTGCAATCTCCATAAATAATAATAATTTTATACCTATGTCTACAAACTACAATATAAAATGATATGCATTTTTATAAGGTCACATTATTTAATACTTAATGTAAATATGGGAAAAATAGTATGTTATTCCCACATAACTTGACATAAGAGGATGTTGTGCTCTAGGGGGGGGGGTGAATGTAACACCTCATAATGATAAAGGGTTAAATGGAAAGATGATATAACTCATGCTAACATGGTGTATCATTCTTTACATGAGCCCACCAACATAAAGATTCGAAGTTATTAATTATTGGCTTGGAGTAGTGGTTAGGATTGGTGACCTTTTGGGAAGTTTTCTAGGGTGTGTGCGAGTGATGAAATATCACAATAGAAAGAACTTTTATTGGACTATGGGGATTTTCATTAGTTTTATTACACATTTGGGAATGTGTGTTGTCCCTAGGGAGGGGAACACATTTCTGTAGGAAAAATGGTGGTACATGGCTTGTCAGGACCTGATGACCATGTTAAGCTAGGTTTCCTATTCCATCATCATGGACTAGTTTATAAAATTCAATTATGGATGATCACATCACATTACCCTCACTCAATTATATAAGTACATCATATGTAATATCTCAATATAATTATATGTAATGCCCCAACCTAAATTACAAAGCCCGATATAGAGCACCATATGACCTCATGCGCACCTCCCCATATGTAAGAGGTTTCCAACTTACAGTGAGGGATATAATGATGTTATTGGAAAGACTATAACCTCAGTATCCATTGTATAACATCATACCCATAAACATTCATAATGAAAAACAAAAAAAAATACAACATAAGAATTATAAAAATGTTATTTCAGAAGACATTGAATGTATATCAAGTCTTGAAGGTAATAAAACAGAGACCCCAAACTGAATTGCCAAAATGTATAAAATAAAAAATATTAAATTGAAGTGTTACATGATTGAAACACTTCATTGCCTATCCATGTAACAACTCTGAACCCCATGATCAGTTCCTTAGCTCCCTGTCATTGGTCCCTTGCCTTTCCCTAGATCACTGATCACGATTCATCATACAAATCAAGATATTAATAGAAGGTGTGAGTGTAAATCCAACAAGCCGCCACCAATTAATCCTTAACATAATTGAACTTGTATAATAGGTGTGTTCCATGATAATAAGGTTGTAAAAAATCATGTAATAACGATCTATTTTAAATCAGTCATGTGCTAACCTAGCTACCATGAAACCTGGACATACCTACTTCGATTCCATGATAGAAGGAAATCATAATAGAATTAATGAAATAGGGATGACAACAAGGCCTTGTCACATGTATCTGAGTATTCACAAGGCTAATGAGTCTTTAGTTGATCCACAAGGTTGTTAATACTAGTATCTATCACGATTAAATCTAAATGGTTATCATACCTTTCCTCTATATCAGGTAAGGCCACATTAACGTCATATCCCATCAATTACTGGGGTCATACCTTAAGTCCATCATATCCCTTACCTATATCGTTATTCGTCATCACATGTCACAGATGCTCCCCTATAAGTAACATAAAGTCACAATGATCCACATTTCATTTTATACTATATGAAAATCCTCTAAAGTCCATATATCCAAACACAATAAGGAATAAAACATGTAAGTACATTATAATAAACCAATCATGAGTATCAATAGGTATATAGACACTTGTGATCACCACAAAGATGTTGGCCTCATGGGCTACACATGTACATACATTTGATCGACTGTTATACATGGGTCTCAAGTGTTTCAGACTCACAGAAAAGCCATAAAACCCAATCAAGGGTCTAAAAAAAATAACATACAGTCATATAATGAAAAAAATCATATATAAGGACACTATATGGTAAATAACATCCAACCTCACACACATCAATGTCAACATCATGATTTTCCATGTGTCTATGCACAAATCACACCCACACTCCTATACAATCAATCTCGTATGCTAAGGATCCTTCAAACAAATATCAATTCCTTATAAAAGAGATTGTAGTTAATGATCCCATAATGTGATATAGAATTAGGCTTAGATATTCTGTTCACACAAAGATAAATGGAGGGAAAGCAAGTTCATTGGAAGGGGAACTCACATAAAATCATCAAGAGTTGGTCCTCCAATTTGGGGAATCAATCCAAGAACATGGGTGATGGAAGATAATTGAAGAAAACCTGCATTCACCCAATTTTTTTGGAAAATTCTAGAGAATTCTAGGTTTGATAGAACCCATTAATTTAGAGAACGTCTTGAATAATGGCCATCACAATGAAGCAAAATGGGCAACACTATAATGCCTTATAAAATATCACGAACTAAGGTGAAATGAATTTGGACATGCCATAGTGGTTCCTAGTAAAATGAACATTTAGAATCCACTTTTTGGTAAAAAAATTGATCATATAAACTAGGTAAAAGTGTATAGACCCGGAAAGTTCATGGAATTTTTTTTTCTTAAATACTTTGGAATTTTACGAGACTGTGGCTTCTGACGGCACTTGATTCCGAGGCCCGGTGTGCCCAGAATCAATTTTCAATGTTTAGCATGGGTACGTTCAGTAAAAGAACGAGCGAGTTTTTCTATCTTGTGAACCAGTGCTCGGAATTGAAATCTGAGGGCACCAATGAACTCACAACGCTGGTAATTGCATAAGGGGACCTTTACCATAGTTGCATTTTCATGTTAGGAGACGTTAATTATTGGGGTTTAATTAATAAGTAAATAAAATTGTTGGAACAATTTTATTTTATATCTAAGGAGGTTAACTCCTCCCATGGGAAGTTGTTGGTGGGGCCCACACCCACCCAACTTTCCATGTGTGGATATATGATTGGTGGGGCCCACAGGAGCCCCAACCTTTCATTTTCCCGAAACCCCCTTAAAACCCATTCATTATTTTGTAAACGCCTATTAAATGTGCAATATTCCTCTCCCTCTCTCTACCTCTTTAATTCATGAAAACACATGATAATTAAAGAATTCAACCTCTTCAATTAATTAATGGAGTGGTTTGAATTTTGAAATTATAACTGCTTGTGTTAATAAAATAATAGTTTAGCCTATTATTTTATTTTGGAACACGTTGTGTTGGAGATGATTTGAGAGAACTCTTGTGTGAAGAAGAAGAGAACTCATATCTCAACGAAGAATGAAGTCTCTTCAATTAAGAAATCTGGTTCCACGAAGAACGATAATGCAGACTAACGTCATCTACGAAACCTCACCCCGCGACATCGTCTGCCACGGCACCCGACGTACGACATGAATTATTGAGGTAGGGGGTTTGATTAATTTATTTTAGATAAATTAATCCCTCGTTCTTGTCCAATATCTTGGCCGATTGTTACAGCCTAATGTGGAGGGAGCAGGCCCAACAAACACGGCCCGACGACCCTCTGTCATTTCCTGTCTTATTTAGAATCATTAACAGAAGGCGGAGGAGGCACGACGCCATCACTCCGTGCCGAGAATGTGGAGAAGGAAGCCGTAATCATCGCGCCAACTATGCGGGAGGAACAGTGGCCCACTTCACGGGCCGGTTATGTGGAAGAACCAGTCGGCCCGTCGGCCGGGAGGGTAAAGGGGAACCACGACACCTGGAGAGCACTGCGCTGGAGAACCGGCTGACCCGTCGGCCAGCTGGGTGGAGCTGAACCGCGGTGCCAGGAGGGCGCCGTGCTGATGAAACCTGTGGCCCACCGTGCTGTCTGCTTGCGCCAGAAGGTCGGTCGGCCTAGCTGACTGGTTTGGGAAGGGAAGTTCGTCGGTTCGGATAGCCGGGGGGGGGGGGGGGCTCGGACCGCTCGGCCTTCGGGCCACGCCGCTCGGCCAGCTAGCCACGCGCCCGGCCATGGCACACTCTCTTCGGGCCAGGCCACACCCCTTAGGTCAGGCTGCGCACCTCTTCGGGCCGGTTTGACACCCCTACCGGGACAGACCCGCCAAAAACTGGGTTAACCCGACCCGCTAGCCCACCGGGCTTAACGGGCCGAGCCTGTTATTCACTTAAATGTGAATAACATAAAGATCACACGTCTGATCGACGCACCGTCTGTGGAACTGGGATCCTATCAATGAGGTGGTCCTTTTTCGATACTCAAAGTGTGTTTTGGACAACTTTGGTAAACAACCAGGTTTGGAACGAGCAAATTTTCAACAGGGCCACTGGAACGAAAAATCCAATATCTCTTAGACTGGGAGTCCGTTTGACGCGTCGTCTGTCGCATTTAGTTCCTATTGATGAGATAGAACATCGGAATACATAAACTATGGACTTCATTATAGTTTACGTATCGACCCCTTTACTCGAGGAGCAGACCCTCCTGGAATCGAGCACGTTGTGTGTGGGAACCCTAGAACTTGCTGCGACTGCGACGACTACCGAGCTGGGATCCTCTGTGGGTTCGACAACAATAACGACTATACTAGGATCCGACATGGTTTCGACAGTGACGATGATTGTACTTGAATCCTCCATGGGTTCGGTAGCGATGATGACTATACTTGGATCTTATGTGGGTTTGGTAGTGATGGTCACTGTACTTGGATCCTACGTGGGTTTGGCAGTGATGAATTCTATACTTGGATCCTACTGGGTTCGGCAGAGGAGATGTTTCAGAGGCTACATCAAATAATATCCACCCCTTTTTGTAAGTTGCATATCTGTGTGAGCTAAGTCTTGACCATTCAGTCATTACCATTGGTTTGATTAACTTCTTTCCTATGTGGATTGGGATGTACAAGGGCGCGAGAGTTGGATTTGAACTGGAATTGATGACTTAGTTATATGTATGGACATATACCTAAGTAGAGTTGGTTGATACTTTGTGATTGTCTCTTTCCTTTGTGGTTTATCATTTGTGGATTATCGGAGACCTTCAGGGGTCTCGGGGTCCCTACTGAGTATTGTATGCTCACCCCTGCACGGGCTATGCCCACACTATGTTGTGTTGGATGCAGACGACAGAAAACACTGATCGAGGTGGAGGCTTGTGGAGCTGGACAGTACCCGAAGGTGGACGACTAGACGGGATGTACAAGGAGCAGACAACCGGACCCGAGAAGCTGAGGAGACCATATATACCCGCCCTTCAGGTGGGATATCCAGAGGATGACTCTGGGGTTGCTGCTTTACTTAATGATATTGTACATTCTTTTCAGTTGTACTGTACTTCCAGTTGGGTTTGTATACTGGCCCATTTACTTTACAAAACATACTTTTTACTCAGTTTACTTTGTTTTTACTCCAGCTTTCGTACTCTGTTGTGTTTTTGTACGTCTATAAAGGCAATGTCTTCCCTTTTATCGGGATTTATGCCTTTGGTGCTAGTCGCCAGCCCCTAGCCTATGGAAGGCGGGTTTGGGGTAGTCACGACACCGGCCCCGAAGACGGGTCGTGAAAAATTGGTATCAGAGGAGTCAGTTCTACCATAGAACTCAGGACTCTGATAATTTCTTCTCTTTGAAGAAATAGTGTTAAGAGTATTGAGTGTGGTTTTCAGTCTAGGGAGTCCAGTGTCGGTGTGGCGGCCGACGTATCCATACACTAGGACCCTGACTTTTGATTTCCGACTCAGTGCATGTAAACATTGATTTCATGTGTGTTTCAAGAGTTTTATTAGTGATTAATTTGTGTCAGCTCACCAAGTATACTGTATTAACCGTGGCCACCATTTTCTTTTCATGTTGGCCCCACGAAGGCAGCCAGCTAGGGTTCCGAGCTACGTGCGAGATGGCAGCCCACCGAGTGATGAGGCCTCAGTGTAGGGCCCCATTACAGAAGAGGCACCAGCGTTACCATTAACCACTGAGCCACTGATGCCACCAGCCCCAGCAGTAGAGGGTGAATGTCGCCTGAGTGCATTGCACGAGTTTCAGTGACCGAGGCCGCCCAGGTTCCATGGAGAGATGGACCCTCAGGCAGCCGAGGATTGGCTGGAGGCTATCATCAGAGTCTTCAAATTGGTAGGGACACCAGCAGACCTTATGTTGATCCTTACCACGAGTCTCATTCATGCAGCAGTAGGTAGATGGTGGAGCCTGATGCTTCAGAAGTACGACGAGGCTTCACTACTTTCGACGTGCTTTGAGAGCCTCTTCCACTCGGAGTTTGTTCTAGCCACCCTCTGTGCGGTGCTCATCCAGGTGTTACTACATCTATGGTAGGGCAGCATGACAGTAGCCCAGTACTCGGTGAGATTTATTGACCTCTCGTGCTACTCCACAGACAATGTACAATACCCATTCTTCTGGGCACGGACCTTCGAGCAGGGACTAAGGCATGAGATCAGGGCTTTGATGGTCTCCCTCAGCATTCCAACGTAGGAAGGAGTACTGGAGCGAGCCCTTCTTGTGGAGATATTTCTTGCTGAGCCAACGCCAGCAGCGAGACCCACCACAGGGCGACACGTAGCGGTGTCTTCTGCAGCCGGAAGTAGACAAATGTCACAGAGGTCCAAGTGGACCAGGACATCAGGTGGGAGACCCCAGGATTCTGGTTCGGATGTGCGGGGCACACGCAGCAGAGCCAGCCATACGAGGGGCAGTCAATTCTATGCATGCAATGTGCAGGGCCACATGGCTTGTGATTGCCCGACCCGCCATGCAGAGGAGAAACAGACAGTAGAGGTACCTCCCATGCATAGGCAGAGGTTCAACCGTGGCGGTCCATAGGGAGAAAGCAGATGAGGCAGAAGATTTGGCCAAGCAGAAGGTGGTGGACGATGCTTCGAGGCTCTACCACCACCACCACCAGGAGGACCACCCCGACCACAGGGAGGTTGCAGACAGGGGAAGGCTCAGCTATTGGAAGTCGAGGCCTACGACCACAATGGACCTGAGTTGATTCAAGGTACTATCTGTGTCTACTACACCCTTGTTGCGGTTCTTATAGACACAAGAGTGAGTCATTCTTTTATTGTCACTGCCCTTTTTCGGAGGTCAGAGATTCTTACGGAGCCGTTGGGTCGATACTTACGGCTAGAAACTTCTATGAGAGCAGACTCGACAATTACACACTGGTGCCGGTAGAGTGAGCTTACTCTAGGAGGCGAGATATTCGGCTGGGATCTTCTTGTAGCGGTGTCGGGGCCTTAGGACGTCATCATGGGTATGAAATGGTTATCTACAGTCCATGCCCAAATTGACTGTATTTGGTGCAAAGTGTGGTGTGTCCGCATAGATGGGAGCAGGTTCACCTTCACTGGTGAGAAGGGAGCCTTGGCAGCATAGGTTGGACTTACATAGAGGAGAGGGCAGCCGATCACAAATCAGTTGGCTAGTCTCATCCTAGGAGCAGTTGATGTGTGGAGTCCGAGTTTTCCTGTTGTGGGGGATCAATATGAGGAAGTTTTTCCTGAAAGTGTTCCAGGACTACCTCCTCACAGAGAGGTATATTTATACATAGACCTGTACCTTGGGAAAACATCGATATCCACTCCAGCAAATTGTACGACTCCCTTTGAGATTCGTGAGCTGCAGATACAACTGGAGGACTTACAGGTAAATGGATTAATCTTACCCAGTGTTTCACCCTGGGATTCTCCGATTTTATTCGCTAAGAAGGCGGATGGGAGCTTACGACTATGTGTCGACTACCGTCACCTGAATCATGTGACCGTAAAGAACATGTACCCACTCCCAAGGATTGACGAACTCTTTTATCAGTTCAAGGGATCATGACGGTTCTCAAAGATAGACCTCAGGTCAGGCTATCATCAGGTCAAAGTTTGAGATGAGGATGTGCAGAAGATGGACTTCAGGTGTCGGTATGGCCACTATGAGTTCTTGGTTATGCCCTTTGGCATAACCAACACACCAGCAGTGTTCAGGAGTCTCATGAACAGTATCTTCCAGCCTTACCTCGATCGTTTTTTCATAGTCTTCATCGATGACATACTGATTTAATCGACTACTGAGGAGGAGCACGCATACCACTTGTGGGTTGTACTGGAAACACTCTGAGAGCACCAGTTTTATGGTATGCTCTCTAAGTTCCAGTTCTGGATTCTAGAGGTTCACTTCTTGGGGCATGTCATCTCGGAGATGGGAGTTATTGTGGATCCTTTGAAGATCAAGGCAGTACTTTCTTGGGATCCATCCAAGAGAGTGACGGAGGTGCGGATTTTCCTAGGTCTAGCTGGGTACTATCGAAGATTTGTGCCAAACATCTCCAGAGTTGTTATAGCACATTCAACATTGACGAATATGGGGAAACCCTTCGTGTGGTCAAATAGATGTCACCAGAGCTTCTAGGAGCTGAAACAGAGATTGAACAGTGCGCCAATCTTTAGGATACCAGAGAAGGGCGTAGGGTACGTAGTTTATTGTGATACATCTGGGACCATACTTAGGTGTGTCCTAATGCAGGAGTGGGCAATGATCGCATATGGTTCACGATAGTTGAGGCAGCACGAGTAGAACTACGCTACCCATGAACTGGAGTTAGCAACAGTGGTCTTCGCCTTGAAGATGTGGCGACACTATCTGATGGGCGAGCGCTTTACAGACTACTCTAACCTCCAGTGTCCTAGGTAAATCATCTCGTAGAAGGATCTGAACCTGAGACAGCGGTGATGGCTCGAGTTCCTCTAGGACTATGACTTTGAGATAGTCTATACTGCTGATAAGGGGAACGCTGTGGCTGATGCTCTTATTAGGAGATCGGGCATTCAGCTACATAGAGAGGCGACAGATCAGTTCGCCGCTTTGCAGATATCCTTCATGGATAGAGATGGGTAGCCTTTCTACAATCCCTCACAATCACTCCTCCACTACTTCAGCGGGTCAGAGAGGCACAACGTGGGGACGCTGACTGTGACACGCGACGTGCTCAGATTTCCACATGGCAGGCACCTGATGGATTTTCTGAAGGAGGAGAGAACGTCATCCTCTTCAGGGGACGTACCATGGTACCATTTGCACTACAGGAGGATTTGATGAGGGAGTTTCACACTTCCCCACTAGCGGTACATCCAGGAGTGTCAAAAATGTACCAGGACCTCATACGGAAGCACTAGTGGTCGGGTATGAAGAAGGTTGTAGTAGAGTTCGTTTCACGATGCCTCACTTGCCAACAAGTGAAGGCGGAGCACCAGGTACCAAAAGGCTGGGTACAACCCTTAGAGGTTCCAGAGTGGAAGTGGGACGGGATATACATGGATTTCATGATAGGTCTTCCAGGTACTTCCAGAGGACACGACTTCATCTAGCAGATCGTTAACCGACTCACCAAGTCAGCCCACTTCCTACCGATCAGAGAGCAGGGCTCAGTAGAGATATTTGGACACCTCTACGTTCAAGAGATCATACAACTTCATGGTTTTCCGTCATCTATCATCTCGGATCGAGACGCTCGCTTTACATCCCGGCTTTGGAAGGGGTTGTAGGAGGTATTTGGGACGCAGCCACGCCTGTGCACTGCCTTTCATCCTCAGATGGATGGACGGATAGAGAGTACCATTCAGACACTCCAGGACATGCTTCGTGCATGTGTCCTTGACTTTGGTCGTAGTTGGGAGGATAACCTACCCCTGGTGGAGTTTTCATACAACAACAGCTACCACTCCACCATCGGGAGAGAAAATTATGGGGCACTGTACGGTAGACCTTGCAGATCAGCTCTATGTTGGACTGAACCTGGGGAGTCAGCACTCGTAAGACCAGAGATGGTTCAGGATACGTCGAAGAAGGTGGAGATCATCTAGGAGTGGATAAGGACTACACAGAGAAGATAGAAGTCCTATGCTGATAGAAGACAAAGACCACTGGAGTTCGAGGATGGTGACCATGTTTTCTTAGGGGTCTCACCTCGACGTGGATTACAGACATTTGGTCGGGGTGGAATGTTATCTCTGCACTTCATCGGACCATTCATGGTCCTGAGCAGAGTTGACAAGGTGGCTTACCGCTTGGACCTTCCACCTCAGTTGCACCGGGTGCATGACGTCTTCCACGTGTCTCAGGTGAGAAGATACGTGCACGACCCGATCCACATCATTGATCATGGGGAGATGGACATCGATGACGGGGCTACATTCTTGGAGGTCTCATTGGAGATCGAGGATTGATAGGAGTAGGTCCTACATGGACGGTCGATTCCTCTGGTGCGAATTAGTTGGCAACACGGGAACCTCCAAGAGAGCACATGGGCATGGGAGGGTCAGATGCGTGCTCAATACCTTCATTTGTTTCCCCAGTTTAATTTGTAGCTTTACGGGGATGTAAATCCATGAGGTGGTAGCAATGTAAAGACCCAGAAATGTCAAGTAATTTTGTTTTCTTAAATACATTGGAATTCTACGAGTAGGTGGCTTCTGAAGGCACTTGATTCTGATGCCTGGTTTGCCCGAAATCAATTTCTGATGTTTAGCTCGCGTACGTTCTGTAAAAAAACGAGTGGGGTTTTCTATTTTTTGAACTAGTTCTCGGAATTGAAATTTGAGGGCACCGATGAACCCACAACACCGGTAATGGCTTAAGGGGGCCTTTACCGTAGTTGCATTTGCACGGGAGGAGAAGTTAATTATTGTGTTTAATTAAGATGGAAATAAAATTGTTGGACCAATTTTATTTTATATCTAAGGAGGTTAACTCCGCCCAAGGGAAGTTGTTGGTGGGGTCCACACCCACCCAACATCCCATGTGTGGATATATGATAGGTGGGGCCCACAAGAGCCCCAACCTTTCATTTTCCCCAAACCCCCTTAAACCCCCTTCATTATTTTGTAAAATCCTCTTAAATGTAGGCTCTTCCTCTCCCTCACTCCCCCTCTTTAATTCATGCCAACACATGATAATTAAAGAATTCACCCTCTTCAATTAATTAATGGAGTGGTTTGAATTTTGAAATTATAATTTCTTCTGTTAATAAAATAATAGTTTAGCCTATTATTTTATTTTGGCACACGCTGGATTGGGGAATATTTGAGAGAACTCTTGTGTGAAGAATAAGAGAACTCCTCTCTCGACAGAGAACGACGTCTCTTCAACGAAGAACGCCGGTTCAATGAAGAACAACGACCCACACCGATGTCGTCTATGAAACCTCACCCATGCGACACCGTCTTCCGTGGCGCCCGATGTATGACATCAGTTATTGAGGTAGGTGGTTTTCTTAATTTATTTTAAATAAATTACTCCCTCGTTCTTGTTGAATATATTGGTCGATTGTTACCGCCTAAAGTGGAGGGCGCGGGCCGAACAGACACGGCCCGATGACCCTCTGTTATTTCCTGTCTTATTTAGAATCAGCAACTGAAGGCGCAGGAGGAACGACACCGTCGCGCTCTTCCGGGAATGTGTTGAAGGAATCCGACACCATCGTGCGCGGCTGTGCGGGAGGAACTGCGGCCCGGTTTGCGGGCTACTTCGGTGGAAGAACCGGCCGGCCCATCGGCCCGCCGGGCGAAGGGGAGCCCCGACGCCAGGAGGGCGCCACACGGGAGAACCGACAGGGCAGAGACGAAACATGGTGCCAGGAGGGTGCTTTGATGAAGAAACATAGGACCTGTCACGCGGGCCGCTTGCGCCAGAAGGCCAGTCAGCCTAGCAGACCAGTTTTGGAAGGGCGGAGCCGCCAGTTCGGATAGCCGGGGGGGCTTAGAACGCCCGACCATCGGGCCGAGCCGCTCGGCCAGCTGGCTGAGCCAGCAGGGCCACACTAGGTGAGACCGAGCCGGGCCGAGCCAGGCCGAGCCGGGCCACGCTGAGCCAGACAGAGCCAGGCTGCACTGGGCCGGGCTGGGCCGCGCAGGGCCAGACCGAGCCACGCCGCGTCGGGCGAGAACGAGTCATGCCGCGCTGTGCCACGCTCTCTTTGGGCCGGGCCGCGCCCCTCAGGCTTGGTCACGCAAATCTTCGGCCCGGTCTGACACCCATACCAGGACGGACCCGCCAAATATTGGGTTAACCCGACCAGCTAGCCCACCGGGCTTAACGGGCCGAGCCTGTTATTCACTTAACGTGAATAACTTAAAGACAGCGCGTCCGATCGACGCGCTGTCTGCAGCACTAAGATCCTATCGACGAGGCGGTCCCTTTGAGATACTCAAAGTTAGTTTTGGACAAATTTTGTAAACAGTCGGGTTTACAGCGAGCATATTTCCAACTGGGACCCTAGAACAGAAAAGCCAATATCTCTTAGATCGGGCGTCTGTTTGACGCGCCGTATGTCTCGTTGAGTTCCTTTTAAATAGATAGAACTTCGGGATACATCATCTCTAGACTTCATGACAGTTGATGTATCGACCCCTTTACTTGAGGAGCGGACCCTCCCGGAATCGAGCACATTGTGTGCAGGAACCCAAGATCTGGTTGCGACTACGACGACTACCCTACTGGGATCCTCCGTGGGTACGACAACGATGATGACTGTACTAGGATCGTACTTGGGTTCGGAAGCGAGGGTGACTGTACTTGGATCCTCCATGGGTTCGGTAGTGATGACGACTATACTTGGATCCTATGGGGGTTTGGCAGCGATGGTTACTGTACTTGGATCCTACATGGGTTCGACAGCGATGACTTCGGTACTTGGATCCTATGTGGGTTCGACATAGAAGATGATTTAGAGGCTACATATAATCATCTCCACCCCTTTTCGTAAGTTGTATACCTGTGTGAGCTGAGTCTTGACCATTCAATCATTACCATTGGTGTTATTGACTTCTTTCCTGTGTGGATTTGGATGTGCATGGGCTCGAGAGTTGGAGCTGAACTGGGATTCATGACTTAGGTATATGTATGTGAATATACCTAAGTAGAGTCGGTTGATACATTGTGATTGTATATTTCCTTTTTGGTTTATCCTTTTTGGATTCTGGGAGACCTTCAGGGGTGTCAGGGTCCCTACTGAGTATCGTATACTCACCGCTTCATGGGCTATGCACGCACTACATTGTGTTGGATGTAGACGACAGACAACAATGATCGAGGTGGATGCTTTTGGAGTTGGACGGTACTCGGAGGTGGACCACGAGAAGGTACGTACACAGAGTGGACGGTCAGACCCGAGAAGCTGAGGAGACCATATGTACCCACCCTTCAGGTGGGATATCCAGAGGATGACATGGGGGTTGCTTCTTTACTTACTTCTATTTTGCATTCTTTTCAGTTGTACTGTACTTCCAGTTGGGTTTTTATACTGGCCCATTTACTTTACAACACTTACTTTTGTACTCAGATTACTTTGTTTTTACTCCAGCTTGCGTACTCTATTGTGTTTGTTTACTTCTATAAAGGCAATGCCTTCCCTTTTATCGAGATTTATGCGTTTGGTTCTAGTCGTCATCCCCTGGCCTATGGAAGGCAGGCTTGGGGTAGTCCTGGCATGGTCCTCGAGGACGGGTCGTGAAAGAAAGGACATCATCACAAATTATAGTATATAGCCTCTTATCCATCAAAAGTAAAGTACACCACAACCCCTACTCAATAGAATAGTGAACTTGATATTGGAAAAAGAACACATATATTACCTTGAAGCCTCCACGATGTTATCGATGCTCAATGGTATATCTATAACTAAAATAACGAGAACATACAAAACCATCCCCTATTCCATAGTTCCTCAAACAAATAGAAACCACTGCTTCCACATTCGAAAAATTACTCCAGACCATAATATCCAGTTCCACCTAAAAAATTAAACTAAAATTCATCATTTATCCTCATTAAATAACACTATACCATTCCTAAAAATAATAGGGTTTTACAATTGTCCCCCTCTAATGAATTATCATCCTCAAGAACAAAATCTTGGTTAATTTCCCAAACAACTCAAGCCTTTGGGCCTAAACATTAGAATTCAATTACCAAATATCTTCATAGATCTTCTCATGCTTCCATAAGCCACTGAAATCTAGACCATATTTCCGTGAAACACTTTATTACTCTACTCAATGACATGCATCGATCACTCTATAAACAATGCATCATGATCCATCTCAATGCCCTCAAAGTCATTATCATGTGTATGATATTGCATGTAACTCTGAAATTGAGTCAAATAGAACACATTGTGAACACCTTGATTATGTAATCATAGATTTTTGAATTGATGAGTTACCCACAAGAAAGCTTGATCACCCATAGTAAACTCCAAATGTCATATCCTACTATATGAATATGATGAATAACTATTGCGACCAATGATTTATTACTTCCAAATAAAGTAAAATATCATGGAGTTCCCTTATATTAGTTTGGGCTCCATAACTACTACCTCACCTACCTCATTCTATAACAGTGGTGGGTGACCCCACTGACCATCAAGAGCCAAATAAGGTGCTATCCAAATTAATGAAAATGATTTTATTATTGTAAATGAACTCCACCAAGGATAGATGATCATCTCATACTCCACCCAAATATATGTAACATTACTATAGTATGTACTCTAATATTTAGATCATCCTACATGACCATCCTATAGTTTGCGGATGATATATTGTACTCAATTTAAACAGTGAACCCAAAGAATTTTATAATACCTACCCAAACCAAGATATGAAATTCATGTACTTATCTGATATAATTCTCAATAGATCCCCATGGAGGTATTAAAGTTATCATAATAGTGTTTCCCCAACTCATCCATTAAAATATTATCTTGAATAGACAAGAAAGTAATCACTTTCATCAACCGATTGAATTCCACCCAAACAACATCATGCCTCATCGGGATCCTAGGTAACCCCATCATGAAGTCCATCATTGAATCATCCAACATCCACATAGGAACTAAACATGACTGAAGAAAACCACCATGAAATAGATTCTAAACTATTACCCTTGATAATTTAAGGCATCTTGAAACAAAATCAGCGACATCCCTCTTAATTATGGGACACCAAAAATGACATCAAATTTCATAGTACAAGTTTGTATAACCCGGATGAAAAACCTATTTTATTACATCAAAGTCTCACATCATCTCCACCCTTAAGAAAGCTATAACTACTAACCTCCCATTAATGAAAATCACAACATCTTCATATAAGGGATAACCCAGGACTAAATCATTCCATTCAAAGCATTCCTGTATCACAATGATCTTGGGATCTGAATCCTAGATAGATTCTTCCCATTACAGTAATGAGGATTTGATAAATAATGATTCAAAAATTATAACTCAAGGTTTCTTATATTCTTACAGTATCCACTTTACTATCATAATCATCATATATAATCCTACATACGATGTATCTCTCGAAGTTCTAATGACTATGGTGTTTTCCTTCTAGTAGAAAACTTTAACATCATTAATATTCCCCAATGAATATATTATCTCAATGTTATATGTCTATATATACTAAACCCTACACCTCTATCTCATATTCAGATATCACTAAGAGATGATGTATCATAATTTATTACTAACTGTGTAGAGGATAACACTCTCTCCAAATAGATAATATCCCCATCACTTTAGAGTGAAGAACACAATTTCCAACTCAAGGTCATAAGTCAATAACTTCCACTTATGGGTCTTAACTAGAATGACCTAACCATTACTATATGATCCCTCTCTATCAACACATCTCCAAAAGTAACATACGAGGAATCACAATACACCTCTTATCCAATCCTAAAATCATGAAGGATCAAAATAGATGTTTTCATAAATATCCAATTCAACTATAGGAAAATATCTGCACACTGATCAAAACCATTAATATTCACCCCTTTTTTAGTAAACTCCATCATTTCCATTTCCAAATAAAATGTGTCTTGGAAAAAATTTCAAAAATACATAAAATTTATTAAGAATATCCTAATTTGAAACACATTTATGTGATTTTCCCAATACAAAACAACCTCTACATCTCCCATTCCACTAAAATTCCAACCATAGATATCACAAGCATGAGGAATCACACCTCTTGAATCTAGAAGTGAAACTTTTACTATTTTTCATAAATACAATGTGCTTGATCTATTATCAATACAATATCATGTTCCTAAAATGTAAATATGATTTATAGGAATATATCAAGACATTTTCCATGAATAAAATGGTGAAGGAGTCAAGATAGTTATGGAAAATCCAGTTAATAATATAAATAAAAAACACTAGATAATTTTGATACAAAAATTTCATGAAAAAATATTCATACAATCCATACCTTCTCATAAATGTTTCTCAGAAATATCCTCCTCTCTTACTCACAACTAATGGTTTCCTAAAAAAAGGTCAATATTGGAAAACTATTAGTATCCTATAAATTTATTGAAACAGATATCAATACTAGGTTAATGGTACATGTTATTTAGTGTTACCCAATTTATTTTTTAATAGTCCACAAATATCCAAATAATATCAACTAACTTATTATAAAACAACAATGGTGTACCCCAAGGAGATATTATTAGTTTTATAAAGGCATTGGCCTTAAAATAATTTAACTTCACCTTAAGATATCTCTACTCAACTAGTGGCATATGATATTGAGGATCGATATCAGTCTCTCTCGAAGAGTAAGATCAATCTCCAATGAAATTTCTCAAAATATATGAATATGTGAGAATACATCTTGGATGACATCCTTATACTGATCCACTACTGGAAGGATGGTAGGGGGAGTCATTGTTGAATCTAGAGAAAGAGATGAGAATTTTACTTACATCATGATCACCCCAAAACATCTCAAGTCATGTCCCATCATACATGTTCAAGTACCCCACTCATTTATCATCACAAAACATTCTTCTAAAGGTGTGGTGAAATAAGAATGTCTCCAGTAAATGGTTATATTAGAATCATAAATGGTCTACAAGACCAATCTAAAGATCATATCAAAACTTATCATTTATAATAAAATCAATTTCTAGAGAATTGTCTAGTTAGAAAAAACCATGGGATTATCATAAAATAACTATATATAATTTTTTCGCATATGTAGTTCAAGACATAGAAAATTAGAGGATAACATAACCGTTAAATATAATCTATCACCAACATGATAAAATTTAAATCAATGTCATGCCCTGGTAATAAAAAAAGTGGTAGATAACGTGGAGGTAATGAAAAATATGCCTATAACTATAGAAGTTCCCTTTTCACCCCTAGTTGGAACCTATTCCACCACACACGCTCCTCTAAACTCATATATATGGGACTTTTCTTAATACACAAAACTCTCTTGGGTCCCCAAAGTCCAAAATGCATCGGAATGTTATTGAGGACCTCTTCCAAATCCCTGGTTCATAGTCTAATTATATACAGAACCCTTGAAATATCATGTGGGTGACTTTCACAAATATAAATGTTGAATATTTCCATTCTTTATATATCAATGAAACATGTTTTATGGTCTTGGGATAACATTCAATAATTCCCACCCTTTATATAGTTAAAACACTATGTACCTACACTTCCTATATAGGGGGGTGAAGAAACTATAATATTCTCTTCCTATAAGGAAAATATAAGTACCTTTTAATTCTTAACTAATATGATACTATAAAATTCATTTACTATGGTGCTTTTTTGTAGGCCAACTGATCCTTAATCATTTCACCGGGAGCATTTCCTTTCCAAGATCCTTAATCATGAATTTTGAAAATGCATCATGCTTTCAAAGAAGGCTTTGTGTATAAACCAAGTGGGATAACACCAACTGATTATAACATAATTGAACATGCATGATAGGTGAGTTCCATGACAATAAGTAAGTGATGAATTTAGAAACAATCAACATGTGTGGAGTGGTCATGTGGTAACCAATCCACTAAAAAACTCATAAATAATTTTTTCATATCCAAACTGGAAGAAAATCATAATTTAAGTCTTGAACAAGGTTGACCATAAGGTCACCACAAGTATTTTTAAGCAGTAATAAGGTTAACAAATCTTGGGTCGGACCAGAGGGCCAACGAGACCCCTTTCTATCAAGGGGTAGGCTAAAGGTTATTGTATACTACCTCTACATTGGGTTGGGCCACATGGTCATTGTATCTCAATACTCCTTCCGGTTTGGAAAAATGGAATTTATACCCCTAACCTATGCCTTTATCCAACATTCTAATTTTCTCATGTCATACAAACTTCCAATCAAATGTAAAAATAATTCAAAATGGTCTACCAATCATTTTCTTCTAGAAGTGTATCCTCCAAAGGGATTGTATTTGTAAAAAATAAGGCATAACACATAAAGGAAAAATAGATAATCAATATTGTGTATCATTATCCAAACACATAAAAACACACAAAAAAACACACATGTGATCAATATTAAATAATGATATCATATTCTACAAACACACACACATTTGATCAACATTCAAACATGGGTGTCACAGGTTATATACCAACACATGCAATCAAAACCAATCATGGGTCTCAATAATGTAATCATATACCATAACATCATGAAAAAATAATATACAAGGGCTCTATATGCTATGTAAATTCCTACACTGAGAACATCAAAATCGACATCAATTATTTCAATGATTTGATAAACCAATGATCACCACCCATCATTAAGATCAAGGCAACATGACAAGGATCCTTAAAACTAATCTAAATTCACAAAAATAGATATTCTATATAAAGATCCAATAATGTGGTAGTGGAATAGGTTTAAATATTTTATTGACCCCAAAGATAATGGAGGAAACCATGTAGAATGAAAGATAAACTCACATAGAAATGTTTAGAGTTGATCCTCTAATATAGGGATTGAATCCAAGAGATTGGGGGATAGAATATTTCTTGAAGAAACCATAGAGTCACCCAATGTTCAATATGAAAATCAGAGATAATTTTAGGTTCAAGGTGACATGGTAATGTTTATAAATTATAGAGAAAATGACATTGTTGAGCAACGAATAGGTCTATTCAACAATGCATCCCAAATTGAAAAGGACTATGAAACAGTGGTATTGGCCATGTTGTAGTATCTCATGTTCATAATATTTTATAGAGTCTACACTATGGTCAATTCAAATATCCTATAAAATTGGTGAATGGACTATGGAATAATGCAAATCACTATTTTGTATCCTCTAACACTTCATAGGGAAATTTTTTTCACATCTACCTCTCCATGGAGTGGTGGACTTGATATTGGTATAACTTCATAGAATCCAACATCCAGCCTATACACCGTATATGATTCTATATGCCACCCTTGTTCCAAAATAAATAAAACCACGAAAAGAAACAACTACATCATAGATCTCTATCCATTCTGCCACCGCTGCAATAACAGTAAAAAAATAACCATATCATAGTATACATTTCAATCAAAAATAGTTAACTCAACATCATTATGTCTCTATTGATACTCACCCTAGGACATTATGAAAAATCCAATGATGTTACACTATACACATCCTTATTCTATCATAATCATGGGTACACATTTCAAACATTTCATGTGAGAGAAAAAATACCAACTTAGTTGAGCTCCAACTAATGACATATATGAAAATATACCTGGCCACCCCTCGATTATAAAATCATCAACGATTTCATAACAAGGAAAAAAGTATTAAGGATATCATGTTTGGTATATCACCAACCATGAGTTGTGGGGACCATAAATATGTACCACACACCCCCGTTATATTAATTACATAATGTATTACACTCCATGTAGTATACTTTAGGGGGTATCCAATACCGTAAATTAGTTTAGTGGCTTATAAGTATATTCTATATCTTGATATAAGAACAATACTCAATTAATCGTTAACAATTTATTTTAATCTATAACAATCCATGATGAACATCATTTAGGGAAAACTAAAATTCTTAATTTTAATGATCAATTATCATTACAATAAAAATATATATATCAATTTATCTTTTATAAAACTAATGTGTAATAATGATAAATAAGATATTCCCTTTTTTATAACATGATTTATTTTAAATTTTTAAACTAATTTTTGAATACCTAAAAAAACAATATATAAACACCTTCCTAACATATCATATATGATAGATTTATAAATCATCTCTATATTTGATGCACTTTTAGTGGTATTATTAAACTTATTATAGGTATTTGAAATCCATGAAACATCTCTATGTGGCCATATAATAAATCTATCTAACAATACTCTTTAGTGAATTAAGATGATGAAGAATGTAAAATTGAATATTGGTGACAATTAGGAACTATATTCATAGTGTTTAACAACATGAAATATATAAAAGCTCTTTAACTCAACAACATCAAATGTTATGATCTTGATAATATATGTTGTTTACTTATAATATTTACATGTAAATCACAATCATTCTTGAATCCCTTTCCAAAAAAAATTTTCCATTACATATTTTGATAACTAATGTATCTCTTTACAGTATTACTTTACCAACACATCATATACTGATTTAGAATATTATAAAACTTACTTAATATTTTGAGTGGATAATATTTTATTTTTTAACTTTGACCTTTTGTAAGTTATAAAATACTCCCACAAGCTTCATTGAAACTACATAATTATAAATTACTCATATTTTAATTATTATATGGATCAATACTTTTATCTATGATAAATAAAACTATCCTTATCTTATAAAAATATTTTATAGAAATGATTTATTAGAAACCACGTGTATTAAATGAATCATAACATTTTATTCATCACAAATAAATATTAACAAAAAACTATATTATTATATTATAGGGATGAGATAACTATACAAAAACATTACATAGATCCATATTGAGATTAATATATTCATGTATATTTAAATATCTTATGTAAAAAATCTTTATTTCATAATTTAAAAAGAATATACAAGCTCTATTAATTTGTTTAATTTATGTTGAACTCTTATATTGCATTAGAATTTTAAAATTATACATTTGGTGTCACAAGACCATTAAAATCATATAATTTATTTCTATAACACTAATAAATGATGAATACATTCAATGGGGTTTCACATACCCCTGTAGATATTCTAGAGAACTGTATTATTTGGAATTATTAATGCCCCATCCCAATGAAACTTTTATGATTCGATGAACTTGATTGGACACTTGAAGAAACATCGTGGAACTCTCCAATAAAAATTTCTTCTTCATGCTTTTAATTTAACAAACATATACTATTTTCATAGCACAAAAACATTGACATCACATTCCCAGTTAATCTATTTTCATCAATTTTTGAAAACAAGGTAAAAAATTCAAAAATTTATTAAATTTTTTAAAACATTTCCATTGATAATAGTATTCTGATTTCCTTTACTGAAATAATATATAAAAAATAATGTTTCCCTTTGTTTATAGTATATTAAATCACATTTTGTATGATGGAAGACAGTAAATATTATTGGATTATTTTTTCTTATAATTACTATGAAACCTTAAATGAATCATTATATGTTTATCCTATGTTTATAGATTAATTTGTTAAACAACATCAATAGTTTTTTTATTCAGTATGTTATTATTCAAAAAAATATAATATCTATTACATAAGATTTTTAATTATGTTTCTAATCTTAGTTGTTTATCGCATTAAGATTATACTTTCAAAGGATTGATTTCATAGTAATGTTTAATGATAATTATGTTATTTTTTATTATAGATTATTTTATCATATGTGTGTCATTATTTATAAACATTTAATTGGGGAATTTGTTAAATATCTTCCAATGAAAATTATGACCCATTTTAAACTGATCTTACCCATTAGTAAGCCATGATTCATAGATTATTATGTTTTTGGACTCATTATCATTTTACCATCACTTATCTATTTAGTTAAGGAATTATCCCATTCATATATAAGAATCATGGATTATTTAGTGAAAAAAGGATCACATAATCCATCATATTAATAATATCAACAATATTCCTACAGTAAACTAATATAATTAGGTTCTCTTATCTATGTGTATCCCAATGAAAAATCCTTGAATATGAACTAAATTCAATTTTGATCACCTATTAATATTCTATCTTATATAAAATTATCTCAAAAAACCCAAATTTAGAAAAAATCTATCTAGTTGGATGACAGATATCTTGAAAAAAGTCACATTGTAAGGAGTATAACACTTTTCATTTAGAAGGGGATTTAAACTCACCACATCATCCCATGTTTCCCCTTATACAAGTATGTATGCTTTGAAGAAATTAGTTTTTAAATCCTATTCCATTTCCAAATAATTGATATGATCAAATCATATTGTTATGTAACTCTTTACGTGACTCATGACTAGTTTTACTAACCCAAATTTAAATACAACTATATTTATATCCATCCAAATACATCATATAGATAAGTTAAATGAATCCATTTCATGTTATATATCAATCATAATAAACTACATAATTCAGGATCATATCTCACCAAAACAAAACGTCCTGGTAGAAGAAAAAACAATTTTTCTTACCTAGAATGTATATTAAGATATTCATGTAAGATAACATAGATAATGATTAACTTTTAAAAAAAAGAATACATCGCAATTCATGAAATAATAATTATATCATTGAATAATAGAGGTAATACCTAAATAAATGAATAATTCCTATACTTAAGCATGATATACACTATTTATGAACAATTCATATATAAAAGATAATGAAAACACATTATAATTTTAGATAATCATACGTACATTCCCTTATTTTTAATATAGAAACCTTATATTCATTTACAATAAAAACAACTTAAAATTATTTATTACATGGAATTTATTTAAACATGTTGAGTTATACAAAATATAATAAAATATATTTCAAATCTACAAAGTTAACATTATATATAATTCAAATATGAAATATTTTATATTTTGAAATTTGTATCAAATAAATCATTAAAACCCATTTTTTGGTTTAAATAATTTTTAAATATGTATTTTAAATTGAACAATTAAAATTAAATATTAAGAACAATTCATAACATACATATAAATACTTGTATATTTTGGCCTTATTTTATAATTTATAATTTTTTTTATAAATTACTCTTATAATTTAATTTAAATTACACATATATAATTTGTAATGGACTCTCAATAATTCAAAAATGTATTTTAATATTATCATTATATAATTATGGTTAATTGTTTAATAAAATTTTCAAAAACATTTAATGATTACTTAATATTCTATAATCAATTTTTTTAAACACTTCATAAATTAATTAATATCCAAAAATATCATTAACTATAATTTATAAAAAATTTGTAAATTATACACTTCAATTCATAATTGGATTGTGGGGTAAAAAGGAAAATGTATCTACTTTTTATATATAAAATGGTCGAAAAATTACTAACTAGCATGCATACAAATAAAATTGTCTAGGGGCATGTCTATTATTATGAATCAATGGATAATGACATTGAATCTCATGTATGAAGAACTCTACACTCACATTCGAATAATATAGAGGCTATATACAAATAACTGAGTATGTGATAACCTACATAAGGACTAATCCATAGGTATTTGTAATCAAATAATTTTATTTGATACATCTTGAGATTAAAAAATTATTATGAGATATTAAACCCCACAAAAGATGAATATTATTGGATTAAATCCACATTCCACTACATATATATGAATAACACACCCAAGAGTGTGTATGCTTAATTTTCAAAGTGATGGGTCATCATAGTAATAAATTAAATTTCGTGTGATTAAATTGAAACATATGGTTCATGTAAGAATAATAATACATGGAATATGATTAAACCAAATCATATGGATATCACATTTAAGGTGGAACAATTACTCAATCCATATGAGGTAGCCCCTAGCAGGTCTATATAAGAATATCCATGTACCCTAATTGGTTTAAACTAATATTTAGAGGCCCTTTTCCAAATTTATTTGGAATAATCTAGTGTATAATATCATATTTGTAGATGGATTGAGTGTAAAAATTTATAACTACTTGAATTGGTTCGTTACAATGCAATAACTATTTTAATCATGAAAAACAATATGAATTATATTTTCATTATGGTATAATTCCAATGATACATAACAATATGAACATCTTCATTTAAATCATGATATTTAGATTCTATCAACATGTCTTTAAAATGATTTCACTTTGGGGTTTAATAATATCAACTCTGATTCATTCAATATTTGAGAAACTAAATAAACCCATAAATAGATATTTCTATATAATAAATAAAAATAATGAATATGATATAAAAAAAGAACTCATGTTCCCTTCACTATAGGTATCCACGGAGTCATGCTCTTCATCCAATTCACTTAATTAAAATCACCTAAAAGGTATCCAATGGACTCCCATATCTCGGGTGTATCCACTAGCTTTGATAAATCTCACATTTCATGGGAAGGATTATCCAGCCTTCCATGATATTCTAGTGTATCATAGGGACATGGAAGGAAGAATAGAGAGTCACATTTAAGGGTGTATCAGACAAGGATTGAAAATTATTTCAAGATAACAATATTAGGGTCATATCCTATTAATGTATCCTTTTAGAAAACTCCTCTGGATCACATGCTATTAACCATTTATTACAGAGCATGAGTAAATACCTCTTGGTCTTTCATGTAACCTTTACATGAATGAATCGTCCTTTTTATTTGATTATTATATCAACTATTAATTTTATTGATATCCAGTGGATGAATTAAATTTTATGACTTTATTAAGGGATTTTTTTTTATCACATAATTTGCCTTTATGATATACCTAACCAAGGTATTCGACATTCTTTAATAGTCAACTTATCGTACTATACGAAAATCATATGTATATATATATATATGTATATATATCATACATTTAGAAATAACCCAATGCAATGGATTTGGGGAATATCTCATTTAATTATCAATTAATAAACATTTATGAGTTTCTAAAATTCTATATACCATTTTTGATAAAACATACTAGTAGAAAGTAAAATTCCACTTCAATTTGATCATTTATTTTTATTCAGAAGTTGAATTCACAATGTATGACTTATCTTTTAATAACTTTGAATTATAATATTGTCTTAATAAAAAAACTCAAAGAAGAAAATCCAAATTTTTCAATATATTTTCTATCAAAAATAACGAATATTCATTATAATTACTATTTAATGTCGTACCATACTATTAATACATTTTTTAATAGAATACATTTCAACTAATTTTGAAATGAAAATTGGACATATATTATTTTTATAATAAAATAAGTCTTATATTTTTAAATAATAAATTTTAAAATAAAAACACATTACATATTAAATTAATATGTTGTTTCAATCAATATATATAACTTTTCCAAATAGAAAAAACATATTCACGTTTCATCCCTGGATTAAATTATTTCTAAGATCATAATAATAATGAATACTAACATAAATCCATATAATTAAAATAAATATATGTTAATAAAATATAATAATATTAAATAATTCTATAAAATATCAAAATTAAAAATCGTGTTAAGGAAATATATTTAATTATTAAATAAATCGAATTTTATATCATTTAGTAAACAAAATAATTTAAAATGTATAATTAGTGTGTATTTGATTATATAATATATGTTCCAACATTAAATAAATATATATACCTTTAAAATAAATATTTGTCAAATAAATATAAATTTATACATGAATATTAACAATACAGAAAACTATCATATTATAAAAAATATTTAGGTTTGGTACAAGACAGATTATGTTTTCCAATTTCATGACTTAATTTCCAAAATTATAGTTCAATTCCCATTCCTGAGAGGGGATATAAACGTATTCATCCATGTACCTTCTTCTCTGAACAAAATTTTTATATTTTCATAATGACTATAATTGGGATGTTTTTATTTTCAAAAAATGGTGATTTTTAACCCCCTTTATATTTCTATAACCCACTATTTCATTCGATATTTTATTAAGTTATAGAAACTATGGATTTCTGTATGGGTTGGTCCCTATATTTTTATGTACAAAGGGATAGATTTTATTTTTTATTTCTTGTTATTGATCCCATGTCATTTTAAAAAAATTAAGACAAGGGAGTACCTTTGATTGAACCATGAATTTACATATTTCACTTTCTCTAACTAACTATCATAAATAGTAATCTTGGGGATAGATTTTTTAATATTTTTTGACATCCAAGGGCATGAGAATAATTTTCACACAAATTCCAGCAGAAAAAATTAGAAAAAAATTATGAAATGGAAAAATTCATCTATGTTCGAAGTTGAATTTGAATCCTAATGTGCAACCGGATAAAGAAAAATTGTGGAAATTATTTAAATAAAAATAGAGGGAGAGTTATTGGTCGTTACATTCAATTGATATCATGAATTATTATATATATTATGGTGTCTATTTTCAACCCAAATCGATATTTCTATATTATGACCCACCAACATTATGATTTAAAGACATTTTAACCTTAGTAAGAAATCCACTATATTTTTTAGGGTAAAATTTATTATGGATATTGAGATGACATAAACTATTATGGATATAGTTCATCTACATAAGATTTATAAAAAATCCAATCAAATATATTACAAGTAACGAGTAATGTGATTTTGTAGTGATGTAGATCATAAATGTAATTGGTAACATTTTTATTTCTAACATGGTAAGTGTAATGGGAGAAATGTCAAAAAATGGAGTGATTGATGAGTCAGGATTAGGAAACTATGGATTATATCATTAGTGTGTTAAAAACATCAGTAATGATTTTTTTTATGAATAACATTGATTTTCCATTTTAATTATTGATATTTGATTCCATTTTGATTTTATTTTGTGTTTTATTCATGGCTTATGGAAAATGATTAAGTGTTGTGGAATTTTAGGATAAAATTACATTGAAAATTTATTCCCACAGTTTTAGATATTTAATTTATTAAACATTTCCTTATATCTATCTTTTCTAAAAAACCTAGATTGATGTGAAGGAAAAATCAGTGGTATGGTAATGATTTTAAAGGGAAAAGTTATGTACCATTCCAAAAACTATAAATCATATATTGTTTTACCCATGATTGTTTCAGAAGGTGGAAACCCAACCCAGACGACATAGCAGTCATGATTAACATGTCGCAATATGAGATAGATTAAATTGGAAGATATGGAAGATAAATTTAGAAATTTAAAGGATGTTTCACACCATGGGGAGAAAAAAATTACACCAACATAGTTATAAAATATTAAAATATGAACAGCATTGGTTATAATTGAAATGATCGGGGAAAATGTTGAGGTTATGAAAGATCTATCAAATTGTTGTGAATCTACGAATCAACCCCTGCAACCTAGAGACCGTACCATGTTGTAACTAGAACCACAAAAGAATAAAATTATTTTTTATATGTATGAAATGTTTCCATTTTATATTGACCCAAAATCCATAGTAATCATATAATATTAAATCATCCAATCAATGTAACAACCTATAAACCTATCATGGGTTCTCGTTCTATATAAAAATCGCATGGATTTAGTATTTGGGGTTGTTGCACCAGGGTTTTTATCAATATCCCTTGAATAATACATATAAGATTAATATAGACAAAATGATTGTATATTTTACTATAGTATAGAATCAATTACCTATATGGTGAAAATTTTATATGACCCCCTGAGTTGAGTAGAATAACCAGCATATCATGACACACTGTCTCGACAAAAACATTATTGGAAGATCATCAAGAAAATTAATTCCAAAATTGATAAATTCAAAATAATACGATGTGATCATTTAGATACGTTGTATTTAAAAAGGTTGTATTTTATATATGTGTTGAAGTCGTTACTTTTGCACCCGGATTTTGGTCATCACATAAAGAGAAAATTTTAATTTTAATAGACCACACTAAAATCTATTTTGATGCAACATGGATATGTTTGGGCCCATAAATTACACATAATAGTAAAATTTAAATTGTAAATTAAATATGGAGAATCAATTTTGGGAGACTGATACCCATGAATAGTTATTGAACGAGAGAGATTGTTTTTTACTGAGTTATCCACTTTCTGATAACATTGGTTGGTTTATTTGGTCCTTTTGGATTAAAAATTAATGTATGTATAGTTGTTAGCTTCATTTCATCTCCTATATGTTTTCCTCATAATTTAAATATATTATTGTGTCTCATCCAGCCCCCAATAAAATGATTTAATTCAAGATGGTTTCCCATTCAGTCAAGAGTGTATAGTTTTTTAAGGGATTGTAGATTTAGAATTGACAGACGAGGCATTAATATAAGTTGTTTTTTTGTTATGGATTTCAGGAGTTGCAGGATCATTTCATTGGTATTAATTAAAACCTTATCCCATGGTGTTCCCATAAGAATGAAAATGATTATAGAAAGAACCCCAATGTGATAGATGAGGATAAGATCATGGTATCCAATAATAATTCACCTTCTACCTTATGAAAGATCACAATTCATCTTGGATTTATTAGATTGCTATGTCCATGGTGGTTTTATGGCCATAAGAATCTTTAATCATTATTGACCATGTAGGAATAATTACCTCAATATGTATCATAATTTAACTACCATGTTAATTCAAAAGGAAAATTAATCATAACATTTTTTAAAAACATATTATAAAATTTATCCCCCACCATTATTACTCAACAATTATTTTTTATATTCAATTAATTACTCTTATCTTCTTTCATTACCAACCTAGTTTTATTTACCAATTATAATTTCAGTAGTTTCAATCACAACAAATCACTGAGTCAATAATCATAAACAGTTCATTGTGTTAGTCTCATCATGTCAAAAATGGATCAAACTCTAGACATATAATTCTTATACTATATTTTTTAGTTTTAGTGTCTGGGATATTGTGTAAAACAAATTATAAACATTGACCCCATTCCCCCAAGATGTAATGATGCTCAAGGGTTTATCATAGAGCCCTGCCTATTTCCATTTAGGATTCCCCCAACTTTCTCTATCACTAACATACCTTATTGGAATCACATCCCATTCCAATAATATTCCTCCTTGATTCAACATTCAAAAACTATTATTTTATTTTACTTTATAGATCCACTACAGCTGAACCATTATCTATTGAGATAATCAACAATGATTATCCTTTTAGATAGGTGAAAAAGAATGGAAATGAGTAAATTTGGTTTTAGATGTGATTTTATCAATCCCAAACATCATTCATTAATAGAATCAATGCTCAAAAAAACATAACATTTAATGAGAGAGATTAATAATTCTATAATTCACAATTTATGTTCATCCCATGAAGAAAATAAATAAAATAATATCTTTGAAATACGAAAAACATAAATATTAGAAGTACTTTATCAAGGCATCTCTGTGTCGAATTGAGTAATTCCAAAATGGAATATGAATTAATATAAATAATATTTCGAGATAAAATAACATGGATTCTGACATCATGGATATTTCAAAAAAGCCTCACTGACTAGGACTTGATATAAAAACAATACCAATGTATTCAAGACAAATAATATGGTTGTTTGATAATACTCCATGTGTTATCATTTTAATACAATGAATAATTCATTATAAAAAATATTAACAACATAAAACATGATAAAATATAAGGGATAAGGGGTTGTCTTTCAATATATTTTAAAAAATTACAAAAAAAATCTATACCATAGGAAAAATCCCCATTAAAAAAGTTAACTCTCCTCTACAAAATACATTAATTTTTTCACTAAACCTATGTAAAATTTCAATCAAGAGACTATTTAGAAGATAATATTTTTCGGTGAATTCATACTAAAAATAATATACAACAAAATATTAATTTATTTTCGGAGACACTGCGACAAAAATATTAATCCAATAATGTGACCACTCAATAAAATATTATTAAAAATATTTAAAAGTACATGATTGTAAACCATGGTTTCTAAAAGATTTTTGATTTAATAATTTCAAATATCTCATAATATTTTAATTAAATTAAAACAACCTTTTAATAATTAATTCATAGTATTTAGTTTCTTGAATATTCTAATGAAACATCCCCACGAAAACTCTCCTCGTTGTCATAGATATATACATGCGATTACTTAAAGGGTTTTAATGATGTCTTATGGATCACTATGTTAATTTACTGTTACTTGATCTTTTTAATTTCATATAATCTCTTATAAATAAAAATATTTAATAGGCTTAACAATTTTAATTTTAAAATACATCAATAATGATATGTTATTTATTTTATTATAATTTTATTTTTGTTTATTAACTACTCTTATTTTAACTACCTTATAGTAATGGATACTATCAAATATTCATTATGAGCACATCAAGTTATGATTTCCCATGAACTCAAGTCTAGGATGGTATCAGTAAACTAATATTTCATTAATAAATTTTAATTATTTTATTTTATATAAAATTAAATTAAATTCAATTTTTTATTCTTGTTAATTAAGATATTTGATTAATTTTACATAATTAAACATGCATAAAATTAAATTATTTATAAAAAATTAATTCATTTTTATCTTTATATATTTGTTAATTTTCTTATGTGATTGTATTTGATCCATGAATTCAAAAAATATATGAATATCAATTCATGATAATATTTATTAATTTCAATTGTGATCTGGAGCCCTAAATTTCAATGTAATCCATTATGTTGTTGATGAATCAACCAATAACCTATAGAAACATATGGATTCATTTATTAACTTCAGTTACAATATCCATTTTATTTCATGTGTTGTCACATACATGGATCGATACAAGTTCTTGACTCGAACCATGTCATTGAGTTACACTACTTATTTACAAATTTTTACTCACAGGGGAGTGTGGGGATCACGAGATTTAGGATTACATTTAATAATTTAAAATTAATTCAAAACCCGTTATAAAAATAATTATGGAGGGGTGATGCACGAATAATCAATTATGGTTATTTAATATTTAAATATTAAATACAAATACAAATTTTAATCATTAAATTTATATAATTATTATACAGAAAATTCATTGTATAGTCTATAACCATTTTTATATCTAATTTAATTAAATTGGATAAAAATAATTTAATACAATAAAATAGTTTTTAATTATTTTTAAATTAACAAAAAAAATTATTTAAAAAAATATTTCACTAATTGTACATTTCTTGTAATTATAAAGATATCATAGGAAAGATAAATTGGGCATGGGTAGGATATAGTGGGCCAAGCTGACCTGTGGGAATGAAAAAGTCACACCATAAATGTAGCATATACACTTTCAATGGGTTGATACAATCATGATCTATTTTATTAATTAAAAAACATAATCATTCTAACATCATTTGGATTTCATAATAGGTCACCCTCTATGGAAAAAGGGTGGGAGGTTAGTTAATAGTGGTGTTGGGATACCTATATTTTAATAAAATGAATGTCCTAGGAAGTCCCCCCCCCCACACACAAACTTTGGCACAAGTATTCCTTATTTATCCAAATAATTCTCTTTAATATTTCCCATACATCCTCATTTGGTCGTATAGTGGATATCAAAATTTTATTTTACAAACATTATTTATTTGGACTATATCAATCCCTATACATGATTGTTTGAAAATTTCCTTAAAATTGTTAAATTAAATTTTGTTGAAGATAGATTTGATACCACAAAAAAGAATATAGGTTCTATAAAATTGTATGGTCTTTTTTTAATGATTTGTACCAAATGGTTGTTAAAACATAATTTCTTAAATTAAAATGAAAAATTTTCATCGAAGGGTCATGTACGACAAATTTAAACATGAATAAATAAAATAAAATAATTAATTTCGATACCTCAATATTATAACTTGACCCCAAGATGCCTCAAACATCACCGGATCATCATAACACAAATGAACCAATCAGGGATACCTCTATATTATGAAAAAATTTATCAATGTTCGTAGTTCATAATTCTAAAATCCTCACATGTAATCAAATTATATTCGAGTGCATTATGATGAATGTATGATCTCTAAAACATGAAAAACTCACTAAAGGAAGAGATAATTAGATCATTTTTTTCTTTATATCCAAGTAACTTGACAGATTAGATGGGTGATAGAACTCATTGAACATTATACTGTGCATTATTTTGGGTATGAAATAAGGTTTTATACTTCGGTTCTATGTTTCTTTATTGTCAATTAGGTTTATAAAGAATCATAAACCATAACAACAACTCAATATGAACAAATTAAAATAAATATCACATTAATTTAATGAATAAAATGTTAAATTGTAACATGTCTCATTAAAAAATAATAACCATTAAAAATCTTGTTCATTGATAGTATTTTTAATGACCCTTAAATAAATAATACTCATTAAGAAAATCATTTACTTATATTTTATTTTTTATATTTAAATAACATCTGATCACCTTGAGATATAAATTCAATTATCATTGTTATATAATTGACTAATATATATTTAAAATTATTAATTCATTTATATTTCATTAATAATTGGACATTAACTAACCCACACACATGGGACCCACACCATTATAAACTCTAGTATTTATTAATGTTGTAAAATATAGATACCGTTCGTGTTTGAGCATGTTACACCTTAAATTAATATCATTGACTCTTAAATGAAATAGAAGTATCCATTAACACATTATATTTTTGAAATAGATATAGGTAAGTAATAGTTGGGTAAAATGTTTAACAACACATTCTGTATAATATAATATATATATCTCATGATATCTCATAAGGAAAGATGTATATTTTTTCCACCATGCCACCAGTATTTACTTATCTTTCATTTCCCCTATCGTATAGAACTATATTTATTGAGCTTGGTCAAAGATGTTTTCATGTAAAATTAATCCTAGTAAAAGGGCCATAGATATCTTCTTCTAATACCTGGAAATGATAGATATTATTCTTGTAATGCAGTAAATTTCATAACACTAAAGATGGACCGGAAAAAATTTACCACAACAAAAATATAATGAATAATGGTTTTCATTATTCATTATCACACATAATTGAATCATATAAACTTGTAATAATATCAATTATAGAGAACGATACATAGGCATGTATATTGGAATATCAAATGAAACTAAAAATATACTATGTTTCTATTATGGGGTTATTCCTCAATATCTTCTATACATGAGATCACTGAGTCGGAAATTCATGGGAAAAAGTATCAATTTTTGTGACCAACCATCACATAATAGTAATAAATCATTTGTGTCATGTCCCATTAATATATATAAACTATAAGTCAAACATTTAATTTTTTTTATAGTATCATGATGTTTCTATTATAGTAGGGGAAAAAATAACCTTTAAATAAGAGATGTGATTAAACTAAATTACTGTATATAATATATGTATATTATGTCAATAATGGTATGTTTAAATCATGTGAATATCTACTGTATTATTGGAATAATAATAATAAATTACTAGTTTCAGTTGGTTCTTGTAAACCCAATCATATAAAAAAGACAATATTCTTTATTTTAGTGTTTAATGATGAATTTCATATTAAAAATATTGGGGGGGTATCCAATTGATAATGATAAAAGAAATTTATTCTTGTTGAAGAAATAGTTATGTTTTTAGGAAAGTTATCTATATTCTTAATTATATTATAACCCAAGGAAACTGGTATTCAAGAGAGGTGTTGTTGATAAAAAACATATGTGAAATAATTGAATGAATAATAGTTTATGAAACAGTTCTATATTGAAGATATCATTGTTAATAGAATAGATTTGAAATAAATTGAATAGTATTATAAATTAATATTTTTAAAGTTTGAAATATCGAAGATTTGTTATATTACATGTTTTCTAGAGTTAAAAGTTAATACTAAAAATGAGTACATATTTATTTCTTAGAAAAAGTATACAAGAGATATGTTAACAAATATTTATTGCAAAATATTGGATCGACTACAATAATGGTTAGAACCAACATTGGAAATAATAAATTTATGATGGAAGTGGATGGTATTTTATTTTAGAGACTGATTAGTATCATCTATTATTTGATAACAACGAGGTAGAAATTTTTTATGTGATTTGTTTCGATATGAGGTTTTAATGTTAAGAAAAATAAATACATCTTAGTATTTTGAAAATAATCATGAGGTTTTTTCAAGATACCCTTGATTATATTTTGGTGTTGGGTAAAGGAATATATCAAAATTTAATGTGATTCCCACAAGATTATTGGGTATTAAACATTGTGTATAGAAAAGACACATATTAGGAGCCTTATTTTTAAGAAATATGTGGGTAATATGGATTAATAAAAACAAAGAGAGTAGATCTCTTTGTATAGTGAAATAGTAATAAATTTTAGCTTAGAATGAATACACCTAAATAATTTTATGATGTAATAATTAGAGGTTATTGGTGAATAACTGAAAGTTACAATGTTTTATTATTATAAATACAAGTGTGTTATCATGTAAAAAAATACTCTAGTATCAAACTCATTTGAAAATAATATAGAAAATTAATATCATTTTACTAAAAAATAGGTTGTGGAATGAATTATCAATTTGGAATATATTGTAACACAAATAATATTTATTGCATATATTGACTAAAAAATGACCATAATAGAATTTGAAAACCATTGATTGAATATTAGAGGTCAACCACCTCCCCCAACAATATGTGGTTTTGAGTATCCACTCACCTTAAAAGATTTTATTGACTCATATATCTATTTATGTTTTATTGGAATTTACCCATTGGGATTTTGATTAAAGGGGGATAATTGTTTTAAATTGGAGATGTTAGTGAAATTAGAATATTAAAAAATTGAATTTATATCTTTTTATTATCATGATTGGAATACAAGAAGTGTAATAAAATATTTTTAAGATTAAAAATAATAATTGGATAAAAAATATCCTTTCAAGAGGTATTAATCTAATCTTCTCCAAAATTTTATGGTATAAGAAAAATTGGAAGATAAAATTCCTAGGGAAGAGAATCATGTGGTTGACTATTGGTTAAGATCATAGGTATAAATTATGGAATAAAACATTCTCTTTAAATATTATTTAATATTTTGTGCATTTATCATATATAGTTTGAGATATAATTGAGTATTTATGTTTCAATTATTCTTTTTGTGTCATAGTAAGTCTATAATTTTACTATGGTTATTCGTGATACATAAGAGTTCTAATAATTTATAGGTAAGAGGGGTGAATTTTTGTACCTGAACCATTTATGTGGAGAATATTAGTTTCAAAAAGGTGGTTTGTAAACACTTGAAACATTTTTTTGTGCATTTTTTCAGTCTATATTAATAAATTGAGACATATGGATCATATATTACATTATTTGAAAAGGGTAGAAATGTGAATAACGAATAGAAATATCTGAAGAAGATTTTTTTTGAAGAGAACCAAACCATGTTATGGTGAAAATAAATACATTATCATTTAATAATTTTCTTTATATTCCAAATATTTTAATTATTTTAATTCCTGGTGAAATCTATATTTTTATAGGATTATTTATTCTTCTGTAATAGGTGGGTTTTATGTCCAATAAAGGCGTGACATGTGGAATTAAATGGAGAAAATATTTATAAATTTAAATCCCAAAATTTAATTGAGGAACAATATATGATAAGAAATATATAATGTTTTAGAGATTTTGGAGATAATTGTGAATATTTGTAGATTTTTTTAGGAGAGTACTGTGAATTTTTTGAATCTTTTGATATAATATTATGCTGATGAAAAAGGAAAAAACCCTAACTATTATGGTATTATATATATTTATTATGTTTATTGTAAGGGAACCATCTAACAAATTATTCTTTAATGCTCTTTCATGACATAGATTATTTATAGAAAAGAGGAAGGGTATCTTTGTTTTACAGTGATCCTTAAAACAAATCTTTTAATAATATATTGTGAGAAGTGATTTTCAATAATCCAACACCTCTCCATGCTTATGATCCACAGATATAACCACTAATGGTTAGAAAATTAAAACCTCTATTATATTGAATGTAATTTTTATATTATATTTTGTGGTTTTATGTTTAGAATTAATTACTTTAATACATTTCATCTAATGAGAGAACAATATACATTCATTAGAAGAAGAAATTCACACATTAATTCACCCCCTTATTAGGGTGTATTTTATCCTATGGTAAAAACACAGTAAAATATAATTAAATAATTAAAAAAAGTAAACCATCAATAGGATTAATTCGCATCTATTAAGACAAATATTTTTTGCATAAATATTTTTAAAATAATATAGTAAAATATATGATAAAAATCTATTTCAATAGTTATAATGAAATAAAAAATTAATTATTTTCCCAAATGAATATTTAAAAAATTAAAAACTCAAATAGTGTGAAGAGTTTTATATTATATATTAACACTAGTGATATAAAAAAATACATATATCAGGGTATAATGGATAGAGAAAACATATATTGTTGATTTTATATTGATGAACAAAATTTCTATTAATGTTCATGGTCTATATTATAAATAGTGATATCACTATAACACCACAATGGTAAACAATATTACCATTAATGAGTCATAAATATTTTATAGTATTAATTGCGTGTCAACCGTTGTATGAAATGACACAATGTTCACCTAGTGTTATCTTGAATCACATTTTATATATTTCATTGAACTAAAAACATATCACCATATCATGTCATGAAACCTCCTATTTAAACTAAACCCAGCTCACAAGAAGGTCAAAAGGGAATTATCATTCCTGAAGTATTTCAAACTAGTGTCTTGTAATCAAGGTAGACACACTTTGAACCAATTTATCCAAATTAATAATAAAGAACATACAATTTAATTCTCACTTAAGATCAAGAATTAAATTTCCATAGGTTTTACATCCATGAAAAATGAAATAAACATTAATAATAAAGGAAAAACCTTTCAAGGAATGATATAAAAATGAATATCTGTTATGAAACAATAATATAAAAGTAGTAAAACTAGACCAAATAAAAGATCCCAAGAAACGAGAGGACCAATTTAGCTGAAATAATACATGTTACAATGAATAAAAGAAGACCCTCAATACGAAACATAAAATATCTCAATGACCCAAGGTCACCATCCAACCTCATACATGAAACATGATCCAAAACAAGTTGGATGAAATTAGTCCATATGGTTTAACTCTTTACGAATATGAATAAAACCTAATATATATATATATATGTGTGTGTGTGTGTGTCTGTGTGTGTGTGTCTGTGTGTGAGCACAAGTCAAAGTAGTTATACTCCCCAAATCCCATTCACAATCATTAAAAGTAAAATCATTTGGTGTTAGTTTAAAAATAAACCACTAAAAGTATGTCTTCCATTTCACCTAAAAAAATAAAATGTATTTTTCACAATAATTCATTTCATTAAGAATATTTTTACATTTTAAATAAAAACTAATCTTTTCAGATATTTCAATAAGTAATTTAAATTGAAATAAAGTAAAAAAATTTAATCAAAAACTATTTAATACTCACCTTTCAACAAAAAAAGTAATCCACATTTTAAATTCCAATTTTTATTTTGTATCTTCCCTAAATCACTAATGTGATAAAGTATGATTTTTAGAAAAAAAATAAATCCTAAAAGGTATTAGATAAAACTATAATAGCTATAACAATTATTAATAAATAATATCAAAAGTGTGGAATATCATGACAAAAATGTAATAAAAAATATAAAATATATACTTTATTGATTTTTAGAAAATATTGAATATAAAAAATAGCATTATACCGGAAATTTCATGGAGATAAGTGATATTATAAAAATATATAAGTAGTATCTAATCGTAAAAATAATAATCATGGGAGTGTCTGTAATGAACTAAGGGCAAGGAATCCTCGAATAATATATTATCTCTCTGACCAGACCAATCATATCAAACTATATTCCCAACATTAAGGAGATAAACATTATATTCAATAATGATGTAGTCGCCCTAGAAATTATCCCCATTATTATATTAATTTATTATTTAGTTAGCATTGTAGAATATTCTAAATCTATTTTCAACACACCAAGCCTTATAATACACTTCATAGAGATTCATACACAAGGTATTGGGTTCTCAAGATCAAAAAAATGGTGGTAAGTATATATGATAAAATATATCATGTAAAACATTAATAATTTTTGAAGCCCCAATATCCTTCTCCCCAAGCCCCTTATAGAGAAAAATCCCCATTTAATCAGAATAAAATTCAAAATATTACCATCAATCATGAAATAATATTAATTAAGAAGAAATACAAGCCACTTTCATAATGTTCCCATACATATTTAATGCCTCTATAAAATCTAAAATAATTAAATACCTATAGTATTTTCCAAACGGACCTTAAATCATTATTCCAAGGTAAAAAAATATTTGGATCAATTTTTTAAAAACATAAAGCCCTATACATTGAAATTAAAACATTCCAAAAAAATTAATCCCACTATAAAATCAATAAATAGGCTTAAATAAAAAACTCAAATATCATGTAAAATATCACTATAAATCATAATAAACAAACCAAGGAGTAATAATTAATAAATAATAACTAATGGACACCTGATCTCAACAAATATCAAAAACCATTTAAATAACAACATTTATAATCTACATTTAACTAGAATTATAAGTTTATTACTTTTTGAAAACATTCCTAGGTCATTAGTTATCCCAGATATTCTTTTAAAACATGTATCTACATAATAATTTTTTTAACATTTTATAAAACAACAATATGGACTTAGAACTAATTTTTCTAATACATGTGTCCTAGATTCCATTTAAATAATATTTACAACACTTTAAAAATTAGAAAGTCCAGGATAAAAAAATTATATTTTATAACATTTTAAAAATTTAAAATATAGGTTAAAATAAATTAAGAAATCATGAAAGGCTTCAGAATTTAGAGAATTATGCGTTGATAAATTTACCTCAAACAAACAATTACATTCACCCTTTGATGAAAAATTCATTAAAAGGTCTCAGGATGAGTTTCAGGATCTCTAGACATCCAATACGAAAAACTACATCAAAACCCTAAAACATAGGGCTTAGATACTAAGGCCTCTAAGCAAGGGCCGGTGGAAGAAACTATAATTGAAGAAGAGTAAGAAAGAAATAAATCACTAACATTAGTGAATAATTATAAAACAAATGAAAATGACTGAGAATGAAAGAGAGTAAGAGAGGGATTCACATCTTAGTATCCTCTTCATCTGGTATCACATGATTTTGGATAATGAGGGTTCGAAGGAGGTTAAAATAAAAGGAGATTAGTTTATTAATTTTATGATTTTTTGAACATGGACTTGTCACATAGTTTTGAGAAATTTTATACCAATACAAGTTTGATCCATGCACCCTCGCTGGAAACATCCTGTAAACTATGAATGGTTTGGCTTCATTTTTAGGGTAACTATAAACCAACCTTGAAGAGAACCAATGAAAATAAATTTCATGTGTCTCCTGGTTATCAAATACTAAGATATAATCATACAACAACCGTTTGATCGCAAAACTCACCCATTTTTTCCAAAATTTCAGAAGGAAATACCAAGAATCCAATAACCAGGATGAAAATCAAAAAAATAAATATATAAATATAGACATATAAGGATGGGGTGTGACAATTACCCATACCATAACACTTTACAACTACAAAAAGTGAATCCAAATCTCAAGGACTATGAAATTAAATAAATTTAACAAGAGAGGAGGGACTTTGGAACACATATCTCCCAACCCATCATGGATCAAAGATAATAATAAAAAACATTCCAAACCCAAGAATGACAACAAGAACATCCAATACATAGATAAACAAGAAACTAAAATTGACATATGAATGTTATAATAAAATTTTGATATCTAAAATAGGTTTCTATTCAATTTAAAGGAATCAATAACATGGTGAAATCAAATAGGACCCCAAAAGGTGCAATGATAAGATCACCGAAGGAGGAAAAGATGAATCAGACATCCAATGACACACTGATGTCCCCACTAAAAAAAATTATGACATTCTCTAAGAAGATATAAATATACAAAACATCAAAAAGAAACCAAATTAGGATATACATAATGTAGTTACATAGATATAATAATGAATTTCCAGAGAGATATCTAAACAAGTACTATCAGACTACTGCCTCAATCTAAGATATGAAAACTCAATATACAAAGACGATGAGTAAAAATACTATAAAATATTAGAATTAAAATTAATTTTATGAATACACTAAAATATAAAAGGATATTCTACTCACAATATAGATAGCCTTCACCAAAACAAATAGCAGAGGGGTCACCGCCCATCATAAGATGGATTTTATATTCAATATCCCAATCATGGCCCCACTGATATTATCATTAGATGAAACCATTTTAAATGATATCACTCCCATGCTATGGTCAAAATTATGTCCCCTTATAGGTATCTAACATTCATCAAGTCCTTAGCTTCTACATCAAGAAGAAGTAACCCACTCATTAAAATAAAAAAAGAAACATAATGAATAAATCTTGAAAATGGATCAAACACATAGATGGATTCATCTCCACTACTCTAATGGGAGTTTGGGTATGGTTTGAAATTAAAAAACTATACTCTAACCAAGAGAGTAAAAATTATAGTAATCACAATTTAAAATATGAATATCACCAAATCAACTAAAACGAATCCAAAAAATAACTCATCCCAAACCAAATCGACCATAGGTAGAAAGAAACAACAAAAATGAATAAATCAAAAACACCACATAGATAATTAATCACTTATAAAAATTATAAGTTCTATTTTAATCTCTTTTAAAACAATTAATTTTTTATGAATTTTTTTAAATCCAAATATTTATCAATGAAATCATTAGAACATTACAAAATACAATACCCCCCCCCCATTATAAATTTCAAAATAAATATTTTATGATCATAACAAAAAAATTCGAAATGAGAACACTTATAAAACCATCTCCCATTTTAAATTCATTAAAAAAAATATTTTAAGTAACATACATTTAATTAAAAATGTTAAACAACAAATAAAAAACCATTTTCATTTAAAAAAATCATTTATTATAACCATTAAAAAAATAAAACATATAACTAATTAGAAAATATTTTATAAAACCCATTTATTACTATAAAAACATAACTTCTAAAACTAAAACTAGTCATTCAAATTCAGATCATAAATTAAATTCATTCAAATGACTTTAAATATTATTAATAACTCTTGTTAGTTCATCCTATACAGTAATAAATCTTAACCCCAAGAGAACAAAAAGAAAATGGGTACAACATAAAAGTTTCAAAGGGTTTAGTGGTTGTGAGTAATTTGGTATACTGTGTGGCAACCATGAAGTAAACAATTGGATCCCAAAACAAAAACACACTTATGAGCAAAAAAATCTAAACCATGCGGGTTATTCACAAAAATCTGGAAATTCACCAATTTTCCCTAAAACATAATATAATATCAATAAAAAACACAAAAACGTAAATATATTTAAAATATAATAAATTTAGTTAATAATATATCATAAAAAACAAATACTAAATCCAAAATTCAAAATTCATCACCGACCACCCATGGTAAAACACTGATTTAAATGTGATGATGTTAGCTAGATTATAACACACCTAGATCTCATGTTTTGATGTACCTCTCTCTAATATTCCAAAAACCACCAAAATAATGAAGTGGGAACTAATACTTTTTTATGACAATCCACCCGATGTTGACTCCACCCATCACCCAACATGGCATGCAATATGGCCAGAAGGGGGTTCTCGATCCCCACGACCAATACACTAGTTCCTCATAATTAAATAAAACACAATTATAAATGGTTTTATAAAATAAACAACAATCAAAACAGAAAATAATGTCATAAAATATCTTTTAGGACCCATCTATAAGTTAGAATTCTAGGAAAATTGAAAAAAATCCATTATAAAATGAAAAACAAACAATGTATAACTGAAAAATGTACATCCATCACAAAAAAAATAATATAAAAATATCACAACATGATAAAATAAAATATCTCCGCATTTAATAATGCCAAAATGGATATCATATACATGGTAAAATAAAAAAAATATGACCCAAAAAACTAAACCCAAAATCTATTTGTGACCCAAGGTACCTGTTCAACCTCAATAATGATACCATCTCGAAGAGAATGTAGTGGAATGTAGTCAAAAAAATAAAACTCTCCCAAAACTAGAATATATATATATATATATATTATATGATATGATATTAGAAATATTGTTAGGTTCCCTCACCACACCCCATGCATAATCATTAAAATTAAAAGCATTTCGGTCAATTTGAAAATACGCCTATAAAAGTGAGACTTCAATTTCACGTAAAACAAATCACATGAATCCATATTATAAATTCAATTCAATTTTAGAAATTAAATTTATATTTATAAAGGAACTGAAAATATAGAATATTTTGTGATGCAAATGGAATTTAAATAAATTTTTTTTTGGAAAATCCATTTTAATACTCAAATATCAACGACAAAGTAAATGTAACTCACATTTTAAATACCCAATTTTATTAATTTTCCACCCAGATAACACCAGTGTGATAATCCAAGATTTATAAAACCAAATAAATCCTTAAAATTATTATATACATCTATAATATCAAATAAATTTCTTGCACCAATGAATTAAACAGTTAAGAAAAAATCTTGACATAAAAGTGGTGGTACAAAATAGTATCCCCCAGTAAAACATGAGAAATAAATTAATGAATATGAACAGAAATATCATTATAATGGTGAAAAGGGGGAAATTAATATAATAAATAGATAAGAATAATTAACTAAAATTAAAACAATCATAATTGTAGTGGTCATGTAGACCTAACGTCAATGGAACATAGATTCATGTTTTATCTCTTTGATGAAACCAATTATATCTAACTACACCACACAATTAGGAAGAGTAATCTTACTACCTAGCATGAATGCGTTTTCATGAACCATGCTAGACTGTCATCCAACCTAACACATGACTTGGTCTGTGGTATGGTCTGAGGGGCATTCCTAATCGACACAGGATAGAAAATAGTGTTGGACATCAAAATAATCTCAATGGGAATGATTTTACCCAACAAACCAAGATCAAATAAATAAACTATCTTTTTGGAAGAATTGACAATAACTAAATAACAATAATAAAAAAAGACTGGTCTAAATACAATAAAATTTGTGTGGAATAAAATTGACTAAAAAACTAGACTAGATAATGCCCCATGATATCGACATGACCACTTAGACTCCACCAATTGTATGAACATCTTACTGCAGATGTGAGCTAATGAACTAGAAACCAAAACCAGCAAAACCGACCAGTTCTACTAACATCGAATGATACAAGTAGGGTGTGATATATAATAGCTTTGTTGGAAACAACCGCGAATCCAAATATTTATTTTCCAGAAACATTCTGAAAACACTATTTTGGAATATATATATATAGAATTTATCAATTTTATAATCAAACATAGATATCCCATTTTTCAAAATAATACACACTACACTTTTATTTTTAAAATAGACCACCAATTCCAAAACAAACTCCCAAACCAAGATCCATGCAAAGCATTACCATGTCATGCTGAAAATAAATGGTCTATTTAAAAATTAAACAATGTGAATTAAATTATACACAAAAACATACCAATAGTAAAACAAAGTCATTTCTTAAAGATCCCTCCAACATCCCTCCAACATCCCTCAATGTACTCGGGTCGGACTCTCCTGATAGTTTATGATGCATCTCAATATGTAAAAAGTCACTGGACTTTTTAATTGAAAATCTAGTGAAAAAATCCCAAAGAGCCTATAAAACATCCATGGTGTACCAACCAAGCTAATCAGGGTCATTAAGAAATCATCACTTAACCCTATAAAAGATTCCCATTAACCCAATGGTAAATGTACATGGTGAAAGGAGAAGACCCTCACACATGTGACTCACCATACATACTGCCACCACATATCCCAACCCCAAACATCGACACCACCAATGTGATAACCCATATTAGGAAATCCTCCACAGGGGTTCCAATCTAACAGAAGTCCATTTTCAAGTTCCAAATGGGCCTTCACATCAAATTATCTTTCAAACAATTTCTCAAAACACACTAAGAATCCAATCCGTCATTTTTAATTTCAAAACCAAAATTCCCATCCAAAACATTAAAAAGTGTTAATCGGGAAGTAGATATTTCAAATTAGAAATAAATTAAAAAATTATTGCAAGTCATTTCTGAAATAACATAAAAGCTACTTCCTAGCCCACCATGCCAAATGGGCCTTTATATTGAAAATAAAATTTCTTTTACAACACCACTTCAATATAAATTGAAAACACAAAACTCACATAAAAATTTAAAATAGGCAATCAGATCATTTAGAAACCTACCTTATTTTATAAGGTACCAAATGGGATGGAATTTTGAACAAAAAATTTGAATCCAATTTTGAGTCAATAGAAACCATGAGACCATTTATGAAATATTAATTTTTTGAAGAAAGAGAGAAGGAGGAGGAGAAAGTGTTTTAAAATATCATTGTTTATTTTGGAAGAGTTCATGCAAGGCCATTATCATTTTTTCCCATCCATGTGTGTAACCTAATAACACATGGATGTTCCCACATCCAATAGCACATCCCCAGTATCAATGAAATTACCCAAAACCATTTTCAAATAATCTTCACATGCTCTACCACCAATACCACAAGAGGTTTGTAAGTTCCATACCAAAAAAATCACTCAATCCACACATAAGGATCATATCACAATGAAACCATGATTTCAAAATTGAACCATCCCAAAACATTGATCACAATGACCCAATTTCATTAAGAACTACTACATGCAATTTTACCAAATGTTTTGAGTGAATATATAGATAAGAATATTATAGGGATATCATTGAAAACCATTTTTACAAAATTTAATCAAAACAAAAGAACCACTACAAACCAAATAAACACATAAAAAGTAAGATAATAACATTTTTAAATTATCTTTAAATACCCATAATCAAATGGAATGCATCAGAAATGAAATAGATGGAAATATTTACATTAACAGAGTGTGGGTGTGACAAAACTCTCGGAGAAGGCAGATCTAAGCCGCACACAAAAAAATAAACACACTAGAACCAAAGAAACACTAACCAATCATCAACCCTAGATTGTAGGGTTCATCTGTAACACTGTATACTTCAACAGTACACTTTTCTTTTAATAATACAGAAGCATGTGTTGTACGCAACTTCGAGTTCTAACACGCCACAACCAATCAAACTAGCCGTTATGAATAGTAATATCCACCTTTTTAAATTATAGAAATTTTTTATTTCAAAATGGACATCATTTTTGGATTCGGAATATCAAAATTAGCTTTAGGTTAATTTTTGGTATTTTTCTGAAAACATTCAATTTTTGTTGAATAGTGGAAAACACTGAGTTATAGATAAAAACCAAATTTTTATTTAAATTTATTTTAGGTCAAAATAGATACATAATACCTATATAAGTTCAATGTAATTCATTGGAGTCAGTTTATAATAATTTTAGATATATAAAAAATTTAATGAACTTTTTACTGTCTTTTACCCACCTTCTAGGAGCATTTGCAAATTTACTTAAAAAATAATTTTATCACTTCTGTGATTTGAATTTAAAAACTCCGAGAAACATGGTTGATATCAATAAGTAAAATTTGGTTCAATAAGATGAAAATAATGTTTTTAATAGTATCTTTTTACTTTTATTTACGACAGTTAAAAGTTAATAGGGTAATTAAGGGTAAAAATGATATTATTATTACCCTAACACATGTCCTAATTCTAGAGGATAAGTATAATTCGACCAAAAAACACCATATAAATAAAATATAAACCTCTTTGGTCCAAATAGATTTGATTAAGACATTTAATATTATTTAATTCAAAGAACAGTTAAAAGTGTTAAATTCAAGGTTTAATAAATAAATCATTTTTAATATAGGGATACACATAAGATAAATTAGATTATAAATATTCATTCGAAATATAAAAAGATTTAACAAATTGTTTTATTTTATTTATAAATTTTTAACATTAAATAATTTAATTTATTTGTGACACAATGATGATGCAGTAATTACCTAATTAATGAAATATTAAAATAATTTATTTTATAAATATCCAAATTAATGTAATTTGATACTTTTTATGAATTTCACTAATTTTATAGGTTAATATGACATATTAGGGTTGGTTGGATGAATTTTTTTCGAAGTAATAATGTTGTTGCAAATTTATCAAAAACCAAACACCCAATAGCGTCAAAATTGACATAAAAGATTTTTAAAAAAAATTATTTTTTATTAATTGATATTATATTACAAAAAATATAAGGTTCGGAAAATGGTCTTATATAATATTTTATATGTAATTAATGAACCACATGAGGTTTGACATGAAGTTTATAGTGTGTTTATTAACCATATAATATAAAGATACAAAGTGACATGGTAAATGTGAAACTGTTTAACTAAGAGTTAAATCTAGACGATAAAGTTAATATAGTGACCCAAACCTATCTAAAACCAATTTATTGAGTGTCCTTAGACAAATACCCACTTTTTAATTTAAATAATTCATTTTGGAGCCATTAGAAACCTAATATTATTTTATTAGATAATAATATTTCTAGCTTTTACTAAGGTTCCCCTCACCCCTCTTATAAAAGGGCACTCACACATCCCTCAAATTCACACCTTAAAAGCCTTTTGACTCTACCAAACCCTACCCAAATACCCTCTCAACTGTCCTCCATTCATCTTAGAGGCCTTTCTTTAGTCATAAATCCATCCAATGGAGTCCTTTTGATCAAATAAAATGGAATAACCCGAAGAAGAGGTAAATATTTCATCACCTCTTTCAACTTCCTTTCTTCTTCCACTTCCTCTTTCTTTGTTGTTTCCATTATAAAATAATAAATCCAGTATCTTCTATGTACTTTGATGTTATTATAAATATGGTACTACCATATTCAGTATTCTATCCATTCTTTTAATGACATGTCACCATATATGTGTACATACGGCTTACCATCTCCACATCATTGTGTAATTGTCATTCAATACATTATTATTTGGATGGGTATAATAATGATAATTAATTGATGTAAATAATAAATATAACAAGATAATGATTATTTATATATGATATATAATCAATTATATATTATTTTAATATCAAAATAATGATATTATCGCTCGTGCATGCATAAGAATTACCGTCTCCATGAATGCATTGAGATTAATTCCCCATCTTATCCATTCAAGACTAATTTTAATTAGATGATTAAAAATAATGTTTAAAAACTTAATACAATTCTGAATATGAATAAGATACATCATATCCATAACAAACATTACTTACATTATAAATAATATAATGTAAAACGAATCAGTTAAAACCCAAAACGACGATAATACTAAGATATTATTAACAAGGAAATGTTAAAAGATCATATATGATATCATATTAATGTGTATGATTATTTCATAATTTAATAACAACTATTTCACCATTATAAAGTAGGTTAACCCACCCTCGACAAAGGAAAAGTACAAGTTAAGGGTTAATTTCACAATCTCTTTATTATCCGAGGTTGTTTTCATGTAAGTATATACTGGGACCTCTTTATCATCCACTTCCATGTTTCCTAAAAATGTATTCCAAAACATTTTAACTATTTACTAGAATATGGGCTAAAACCATTTACACCCTTGTTTTACTTTTTATAAAATGGGTTGAAATGAATATTTCTGTTGTTTTCCAAATAAGGTACCATATTACCTTTTCGACAAAATTAAATTAAGAATGTTTTTTTAAACTTATACGGTTCGTGAAACTATTTTCCGCCGTTATAACATCGTTGAAGCTTCCCTTACAACCTTATAAGAATATTTTAAAAATAATTTTTTCCTTTTTTAATTATTTGACATTTAAATGATTTAAAAAAAATAAAGAGATATTTCTCCCAAATAAATTAGATTTCATCTATGTCAATATTGTTTGATGGATTTTAAGCTTGTTTGAAGTTGATTAATTTTGTTAAAAATCATTCATATATTATTGATGGTTTTTTGATATGTTTGACTATGGATGTGTTATTTTATACCATTCGTGGTTTATGGATAAAGTATTGACATTTCGTATGCTAGTTTTAATACAATTTTAAATGTTATGTTTAAACCTTTTAATATGAGGAATACATTGGACTTAGTATGTCATAGGTGGAGCCTGATATAGCTCTTTGATGCATCAATACATCTCAGGAGACAAACTAGTGTCTTGGCACAAGGCCTTGACAAAGTCTTGTTTGTATCCTTGGCACAAGCCCTTAACAATGTGGTTATGAAGTCTGGAATTATGCATTCCATCATTATGAAAGTGGCTATTGATATTGCATGTGATTATTCAACTATTATAATATCCATGTGAGTAAGTAAATGGATTTATTTTGATTTATAGTTTCAATAGTATGATGAATTTTATGTTGAAAAGTCTGTTGTTTTAGTTTTATACATTTCCTTAGATGTTTTTGATTATTTATGAATGTTTCCTCTATATTATTATCCTTACTGAGCATCTGATCTCACCCCTTTCTCTGTTTTATTTTTCCGAGGATGTGAAGAAGTATTTTATGACTAACCTGTAGGGATTGTATATGGGATCTCAATGTTTTCTATGGAAACAATGTTATTTTATTTTTCCATTTTATGATGTATTGTAAACCTTATGAATGTATCTAGTACTTCCAAGGCCACTAAACTAATTGGTCTTTCCAGAAATTATCTTTTGTGATCATTCCAATGATACGAAATAATGCGCTGACTCTAGGTAAATGGGGTTGGGGCTTACAATTGGTATCAGAGGAAGGTTACTACAAACCGTGGAATATAGATTTAGAAAAAATCTTGTTAGAGCACATTACCCTAAGATGAACTTTGAGGATTAGTATATAAGAACTACTTAGAATTTTGGTATTGTAGAGATTTTGTGAGTTTTCTAAGAAATACATCCCTGTCTGGATACAAGGAGGAAGAGGCTGCTCTAGCACAAATGTACCTAGTGGTAAAACCCAAAAACACCACTTTGAGCTAGACTTGAACGGGAACTGGTGCATGACAATGGGCCTTGCTGCACTCTTGGTTACAACACTCCTAGGGGATATGCTTAGGATAATTCTAATTTTCTTTAAAAACAATTATGGAGGGATTATGAGTATATACTTCCTCAAAGAAAGCATTTTTATAATTATGTATTATATTCATAAACTATTCAATTTATGTTAAGTGATTTATAAGTTTGGATTTATGTATTGTGATTCATAAACTAATATAGTTTATGCCATTGTTTAGAAATGGCGCCTAGTGGAAGGAATGGAAGCTGTATCAATGCATACACCGCATGTAGGGATTTCCCACTTACTCAGGATAATTATAGTGGGGCTGGTGACGCAACTAGTGCTGATCACTTAATCACCATTCTTGGACAACTCACTCGGGTTAGGAAAAATAACCTTACCCATATAGAGAACCATGATCTGCAGTGCAGAGGATCAATGTTAGATTGCTTAATGAGGCAACAACCACCCACATTAAATGGGTGTAAAAATCCACTTGTACCCAAGGAATGGATAAATTCCTTAGGGAAAATATTCCACGCCTTGGGGAGTAGAAAAAGGGAAAAAGTTGTCATGGGAGATTACCGCCTCACTGCAGATGCTGATCAATGGTGGTCATTAATTCAAAACACAAAGGAAGATTAGAAAGTATCAAATATGGAATAGAGGGAGTTTAAAGAAATTTTCATTGAAAAATACTCTCTTCTTGACCATTGAGTAGATATGGAAAATCAATTTCTGAGTCTGAGGCAAAACGAGGATGAGAATATCACAAAGTATGAAGCTAACTTTACAAGGTTAGCAAGGCATGCTGTAGATTATATAGGTAACCCAAGAAGAAATATTGATCATTTCATTGATCGGTTAAAACCATTTCTCCATAGAGCATTAGTCTCAAAATCCTTCTTTTCATACGAAGATATTGTCTCATGTGCTATCAAGACAAAAAAATAATTCCTAAGTGTTACAACTTTAAAGAAAAGTAAGAGAAAAGGAGATCTGATGAACTCTTTAGAAATGTAAATAAGGGGAAGAAGGGAAAAGTTGAATATCCATCCTGTATTAAATGTGGGAAGAAACACCCTGGAACTTTCCTGAAGGGAATGGGAGTCTTTTACAAGTGTGGTGAAAAAGGGAACCATGCTCATGATTGCAAAGGGAAGAAAGTGGATGTCGATGTTGAATGCTACAATTGTAGAGAAAGGGGTAATTATTTAAATGAATGTCCTAAGCGTCCAGGGAACTTACCTTTGAAAAGGCCAAGGGATCAAGGCCTAACTTATGCTCTCACTACTACTGAGGTTGAAGCTCCGAATGACGTGGTGGTAGGTAATTTAATGGTTTCCTCATGTTTACAAAGTACATTATTTGATTCTGGATCATCGCATTGTTTCATATCTTCCCAATTTTCTAAGAAAATTAGATATTTCCAATTTGATTTAACAAGGGAGTTGTTAGTCAAAATTCATAAGGTAAGTATCATTGCCACAATGTTTTATGAATCAGTCCCCATTAGGGAATATAAATTTTCTTTATCCACTGATATAATCGTCATACCCATGATTTAATTTGATATAATCCTTTCTATGGATTGGCATTAGACCATGATGTGAAAAATTATTGTAAGAAGAAGGAGGATGCAAATTTTTAGGATGATAAAGAGTTACTTATCTTTAGAGGAGAAACCTCAAACCTAATTCTTATCTAGATCCACCACTAGTAGCTCAACTAAATTCAATTATTTGGGAGGAAGAGAATGAAATAACTGTGGGTGAGGAAAGGAATGTTCAAATAGAGGATATAGCTGTTGTGCAAGAATATTTTGATATGATTCTAGAGGATTTACCTGGACATCCTCTAAAAAATAAATTGAGTTTTCCATTGATTTAATTACCAATTGAAGGCCCATATCGGAGACCCCTTATTGAATGGACACTATGGGATTAGTGGAACTAAAGAGACAACTAGAGGAATTGAGTAATAAGGGATTTGTTTTCCCTAGTGTTTCTCAATGGGGTGCCCCTGTCCTTTTTTGTTAAGAAGAAAGATGGATCTATGAGGTTCTGCATTGACTAAATGGAGATCAATTCAATAAAAATAAAAAAACAAGTATCCCATACCTCCCATTGATGATTTATTTGACCAACTTCATGGAGCTCAATAATTTTCAAATATTGAACTTCGATCTGGATATCATCAGTTGTGTTTGAAGAAAGAATACATTCTAAATATAGCATTTCGAACCAATTACGGGCATTACAAGTTTACAGTAATTCTTTTTGGATTGACTAATGCACCATATGTCTTCATGGATTGAATGAATATACATTTCAAGGAATATCTTGATGAATTTGTATTGGTATTTATTGATGATATCTGGGTATACTCTAAAATCTATAAACATCCTGAAAATCACTTGTACATTATTCTGAAGACTCTTTGAAGACATGAATTATATGGGAGGTTTTTCAAGTGTGAATTATGGATTCAGGAGATTTCTTTTCTTGGACATATTGTCTCTAAGGATGGAATCTATGTTGGTCCGTCTAAGACCAAGGAAATCCAAGAATTTCCAGCACCAACGAGTATAACTGAGGTACTTAGTTTTATTGTTTTAGTAGGTTATTATCGACGTTTCACCATGAAGTTTTCCCGGTTGGGAAACCCATTAACAAAGATCACACGAAAAGAGGTTAAATTTGTTTGTAAAAAAGAGTTTAAAGAATGTTTTGAATAACTGAAGAGAAGATTATTCAATGATCCTATATTAACACTACCATTGGGGAATGATTGGTTTCTTATTTATAGTGATGCTTCAAAGAAAGGACATGATTGTGTCCCTATGTATAATGATAGGGTTATTTCCTATGCATCACGACCGCTAAAAATTCATGAGTAAAACTATCCTACGTATGATCTTGAGTTAGCAGCTGTAATATTCTCTTTGAAGATTTGGATGCACTATCTCTATGGTGAAAAATGGGAGATATATACTGATCACAAGAGTTTGATGTATATTTTCTCATAGAATGAACTCAACATGAGGCAAAGCATATTGCTTTAACTACTCAAGGATTATGATTTCACTATACACTACCACCCGGGGAAGGAAAATAAGGTGGAAGATGCTTTAATTAGAAAAGATCATGGAGTTTTGGACAAGATGAGAGTTGAAAAGGATACTATATACATGGATCTAGTAAAGATGGATATGGGAATCACCATAGAAGGAGATACATCAATACTTTTTCAAATTTTTTCCAAACCATATTTACTAGAAAGTATAACGAGTTCCCAGACCGATGATGAAGAGTTTCAAAAGAATATTAAAGCTGTGAATGATGGGATATTGAGTGGTTTTGTGTATGGAAATTGAATTTTGAAATTTGGGAAGATACTTTGTGTTCCCGATATACCTAATCAAAAAAGATAATTATTGGATGGTGATCCTAGTTCCAATTTCTCTATACACCCTGGTAATACTAAGATGTGTAGAGATTTGAAGGAACATTTTTGGTGGGGAAAAATGAAGAGTGATATTGCTGATTTTGTGTCAAGATGTATGGTTTGTCAATAAGTGAAAGCTGGAAGGAAACATCTTGGAAGATTCCTTCAACCACTTCCCATACCGGAGTGGAAATGGGATAATATTACGATGGACTTTGTCATGGGACTACCAAACACTCTTAGAAGAAACGATGCAATATGGGTCATTGTTGATCGTCTTACCAAGTCATCACATTTTCTTAATATAATAGAAGAGTTACCGCTTGAACGTTTAGTAGTACTATACATTAATGATGTTTTAAGACTTCATGGAGTACCACTATCGATTTCTTTTTATCTTTATCCCCATTTTACATCAAGATTCTGGAAAAGTTTTCAGAATGCCCCGGATACTGAAGTTTGTTTGAGCACTGCCCACCACCCCAAACTGATGGACAATCAAAATGGACTATTCAAACCATTGAAGACATGTTGAGATCATTCTCACTTGACATTCAAGGCGTGTGGGATAAATATTTAACTCTGGTAGAATTTTCTTATAACAATAGATTTCATTCAAGTATTTAGATGGCACCATATGAAGCGTTATATGAAAAGAGAGGTCACACACCAACCTGTTGGGATAATGTTCATGAAATAAAACTTGTAGGACTAGAACTTGTGGAGGAAATGATGGAAAATGTGAAGGTAATCCAGAACCACATCAAGGAAGCTCAATGTAGCCCGAAGATCTATGCTGATAACCGAAGGAAGGATTTTGAATTTCAGGTAGGAGATCATGTTTTCTTGAAGGTATCTATATGGAAGGGTGTTATACGTTTTGTTAAGAGGGGAAAATTATTTCCCAGGTTCATCAGACCATTCGAAATTCTAGAACGAATTGGGGATATAGATTACCATTTGGTAATGCCTCCATGTCTCTCCAATTTTCACGATGTATTCCAAGTATCACTATTGAGAAAATACATGCCTGAATGAATGATTGTACTTACCTATGAGGAATTAGAAATGGAACCTGATCTACCTTATTGCGAAGAGTCTGTTAAGGTTTTTGTTACAAGAGAACAAGTGTTGAGAAACTGGACGACTCGTCTGGTAAATGTTCTATGGAGAAAACATAAGATGGAAGAGGCAACGTGGGAACCTGAGGAACTTATGATGAAGAACCACCCGATTCTTTTTACGGGGTAACACTATAGAAATTTCGAGTACGAAATTATTTGAAGAAGGGGAGAATGTAACACCCAAAGTTTCCATGGTACGCTTCTCTTTGAATAATACAGTAGCGTGTGTTGTATGCAAATTTGAGTTATAACACACCACAACCAATAAAACTAGTCATTATGAATAGTTATACCCACTTTTTGAAATTTTATAAAATTTTATCTTTCAAAGTGGACTTCATTTTTGGATTCGGAATGTCAAAATTAGCTTAGGGTGAATTTTGGGTTTTTTCTGAAAGCATTCATTTTTTGATGATTAGTGAAAAACACTTAGTTATAGTTTACAACTGAATTTTTATTTAAATAATTATTTATTTTATTTAAATTTATTTTAAGTCAAAAGAGATACATAATACCTATATGATTTCAATGTAATTCATTGGAGTCTGTTTATTATAATTTTAGATATATAAAGATTTTAATGAACTTTTTACCGTCTTTTACCCACCACCTAGGAGCATTTGAAAATTTACATAAAACATAATTTTACCACTTATGTGAGTTGGATTTCAAAAATCCTAGAGACACGGTTTATATCATTAAGTAAAATTTGGTTCAATAAGATGAAAATAATATTTGGTGAATAGTAAATTCTTAGTTTTATTTGCCCTAGTTAAAAGAAAATAGGGCAATTAAGGGTAAAAATGAATTTATTATTACCATAAATGATGTCCTAATTCTATTGAATAAGTATAATTCGACCAAAAACATCCTTAGAAATAAAATATGAACCTCTTTGGTCCACTTGGATTATATTAGGACATTTATTATTAATATTTAATTCAAAGAAGAGTTAATAGTGTAAAATTCAATGTTTAATAACTGAACTATTTTTTGTACAGGGTTACACATAAAAAAAATTTGGCTATAAATATTTATTATAAATCTAAAATTATTTCCAAAATAATGGTATTTTATTTATAATTTATAGACATTAAATAATTTAATTTATTTATGACACAATGATGATGCATTAATTACTTAATTAATGAAATATTAAAATAATTGATATTATAAATATCCAAATAAATGTAATTTGAGACTTTTTAAGAATTAAAATAATTTTATAGGTTAATATTACATGTTAGGGTTGGTTAGATGAATTTTTTTTGAATTAATAATCCTATTATGAATTTAGAAAAAAATACCAAATAGTGTCAAAATTGACATAAAAGTGTTTTTAAAACAAATATTATCTTATTAATTGATATTATATTCCTAAAAAACTATGTGTAGGATAAAGGCCATAAATAAAATTATATATGTCATTAATGAACCACTTTATTTTCTCTTGGATGTTTGTAGTATATTTATTAACCATGTAATATAAAAATACAATGAGACATGGTAAATGTCAAACTATTTAACTAAGAGTTAAATCTTAAAGATAAAGTTAATATAGTGACCCAAACCTATCTAAAACCTATTGGTTCAATGTTTTTCGACCCATCCCTACCTTGGTCATTAAAAAATTCATTTTGGAGCCATTATAAATAGAAAATGATTTTATTATAAAATAATATTTCTAGCTTTTCCTTAGGTGCCCCTCACCCCTCTTATAAAAGGGCACTCCCATTTCCCTCAAATTCACACCATCAAAGCCTTTTGGCTCAGCCAAACCTGGCCCAAATACCCTATCAACTGCCATCCCTTCATCCAAGAGGCCTTCATTTAGTTATATGGCCATCCTATAGAGCCCTTTTTATCAAATCAAAAGGAAGAACCCGAAGAAGAGGTAAATATTTCATCACATCTTTCAAGTTCCATTCTACTTCCACTTTATCTTTCTTTGTTGTTTCCATTCTAAAATAATAACTCTAGTATCTTATATATATAGTGATGTTATTATAAATATGATACAACAATATTAATTATTCTATCCATCCTTTGAATGACATGTCACCATACATGCATATGTACGATTTACAGTCTCCACGGCGTGGTGTAATTGTTATTCAATACATTATAATTTGGATGGGTATAATAATGATGATTGATTTATGTAAATAATATATAAAACATGATAATGATTCTGTATATATGATATACCAGCCAATTATATATTATTTTGATATAAAAAATTGATATTGTCCCTCGTTAGTACACACAAATTACCGTCTCCACGAACGCGATAAGATTCATTCCTCTTCGTATCAATTGAAGTCTAATTTTCATTAGATGATTAAAAATAATGTTTAAAGACTTAACATAATTCTGAATTTGAATAAGATACATCCTATCCATAACAAAAATTACTTACGTACCAAATAATATAAAGGAAAATGAATTAGTTAACACCCAAAATGATGATAATATTAAGATATTATTAACAAAGAAATGTTAAAAGATCATATATGATATTATATTAAGGAATAGGATTCATGTATAATTTAATAAGAATTATTTCACTATTATACAAATGGTTAACCTACCCTCAACCAAGGAAAATCACATGTTAATGGATAATTTCACAATCTCTTTATTATCCGAGGTTGTTTTTACGTAAGTATCTACAGGGACCACTTTATCATCCACATCCATGTTTCTTAAAAATGTATTTCAAAACATTTTTACTATTTGCTAGACTATGTGTTAAAACCATTTACACCATTGATTTATATTTTATAAAATGGTTTGAAAGGAATCTTTCTGCCATTTTCCAAACAAGATACCTTATGGCATTTTCGACAAAATTAAGGTAAGAATGTTTTTTTAACTTATACGGCGGCGGTGTGGATATTTTCCGCCGTTATAACATCATCAAATCTTACCATAAAAGAATATAAGAATATTTTCAAAATAAATTATTTTTTTATAATTATTTTTCTTTTAAATGATTAAAAAAAGATACATTTCTCTCAAATAGTTTTGATTTCATCTATGTTAATATCGTTTGATGGATTTTAAGCTTGTTCGCAGTTGATTTATTATGATAAAAATCTTCCATATTATATTGAAGTTTTTGTGATATGGTTGACGATGGATGTGTTATTTTATACCATTCATGGTTTATGGATAAAGTATTGACATTTTGTATGCTAGTTTTAATATGAATTTTTATGTTATGTTTAAACCTTTTCATATGACGAATTAATTGGACTTAGTATGTGACGGGTGGAGCCTGCTATAGCACCTCGATGCATCAGTAGATATCATGATTCAATATAGTGTCTTGGAACAAGGCCTTGAAAAAATCTTATTTGTAGTCTTGGTACAAGGCCATGACTATGGGGTTATGAAGTCTGGGATTATGAATTCCATCATTACGAATGTGGTTATTTATATTGCATGTGATTATTTGACTAGTAGAATATCTATGTGAGTAAGTAAATGGAATTATTTTGATTTATATTTGCCATATTATGATGATTTTATGTTGAAAAGGCATCAGTTTTAATCTTATACATTGCCATAAATGGATATGCTTATTTATGAAAGTTTCCACTATATTGTTGTCCTTACTTATCATATGAGTTCACCCCTTTCTATGTTTTATTTTTTCCAAGATGTGAAGAAGTATATTATGACTGTCTTGCCGGGATTGTCTATGGGATCTCAGTGTTCTCTATGGAAATAATGTTGTTGTTTTTTTAAAAGTGATGACATGAACAAGTTTCCCAGTTCATGTTATCAAGGGAACTTATTAAAATCAAAAAGTTGCAGTACAAGCATGAGGTGTAATGTGTTTACACCAGCAGGGATTTAAAGAGAGAACATTGGAAATCATGGAAAATAAACAAAAACAAAGATACATATCGGTCGAGATGAAATCCTTCAAAGTGTAGTGGTATCCAACCTCTTTAAGAGTGTAGAAAACTTCCAGATACAGACATCCATGTTCTTCACATCAAGTGCATAAATAGAAAGATCCATTCAGAATGAAAACCTCAGAATCTTCAGCAAAAAATAATAGCCAAACAGAATGAAGGATTCTCCAACAAAGAAACATCATGATGCTCTCTAAAAGAAATTTTTTCCAGAATCCATAGAGAACCTAGAACTCATACTTCAGAATAAGTTTATAGCAGATCAAACATGCCCCAAGCTGCCACTGAAACATATAATCAAAGCCAAAAAGCAAGAGAATCATAACCTAACTTCTAGAGTGCAGGGAAAATGAAGATTAATCTATCATTCAATTCAAATAGAATACAACATAAGTAGTGATCCAACCATCCAAAATTTTCACATCAAGCATAAAAGATAACCAGCCTGATTGAAGCTTCTAAAAATGCATCAATGAAGCAGACTAGAATGGCATTTCAATGTCACCAGAGAGAATCTAAAACACAAAACCTCATATTCCATCAATACCCCTCCAAACCAGTCTAGAGGTAGAGGTTCAAAGCACAGCAATAAAAATACAAACAACAAGATTTAGATAGTCCAGTTGTAGTCTTAATGTTGTGGTAGTTTTCCTTTTTATGATGTAATGTAAACCTTATGAATGTATATACTACTTCCCAGGCTACTAAACTAATCGGTATTTTGAGAATTGATCTCTTGTGATCATGCCAATGATATGTAATAATGTACTGACTCTGAGTAACTGGGGTCGTGGTGTTACATCAACCAAGAGAGAACCAATGATGGAAATAACCATAAATCAAGAGAGGAGAAGATAAAAAAAATATAAAACTGGAAAAACCCCATAGAAACTGACCATAGATCCTTGAAGTAGAATCCATGGAGGGAGAAGAACCAAAGAGAGAAGGCTTGGGGGATCCATTGATTCACCAAAACTATCCAAGGGTGAGTAATCCAAAAAAAGTTTAAAAATAGGAGAGGGAAAACATGGAATTTCAGGATTTTAAAAATCTTGTATGCTCATATGGTTTAGCTGCAATGTTTGTCAATATGTGCGCAAACCATGAGGTAGTTACTGTATAAATGTACGAAACCTCACACACATTTACCACATGGTTTCCAGAACCTTTCCCAACCCATGACCCTTAACTATAAACCCCAAATGAAGAAGAATAGTTACTTGGGTGAGGCCTAATAGTTTCCCTTAACTGTGTGATAAACATGCACTCCTTTCTATCGAGCCCAAAAGTTACAATTTTCAAAAAAAATATCAAAAAATAAAGATGATGATTGACTTGAACCAAAACTATTTGATCCAAATCCAAGAAAAGTGTAAAATAAAAGAATTCTGAAGTATAGGGTGTGATAATTCTCCCCATCACAAACAATTTCAACCCCTGGAAAGTCACACAGTCGGAAGGTAAAAAAATGTCTGTCCCAAATCAGAAACAAGATTAAAAAACCCACTAACCTTGAGGTGACATTTTATTCACTAGTTAGAACCATCCAATTTTAGAGAAAACCACTCAATGAAATACAAATAGAGAATAAGAGAGAATTCTCCCTTCCTCAAGAAATAAACTACCACCCTAGAATGGCTTTGGACCAACCCAATGAGGGGGGACACCCAACACAGCTAACACAAAAAAAATTCTCATGAGAAAAACAACACCACCACTAAAACATAAAATTCTCCACATAAGTGAAATAACCCAACACCATGGGGAAACCCATGAAAGGAACTTGATCCCAATATAATACCTGAATGGTGAACTTGGGAATTATCATTGATTTCCATAACCACAGACACCACTAATCAAGCACCACAAAAAATAAGAATCTAATTTTCAAAAGGGATGAACATTTAAAGATTCACATCCAAAGCACAAAACAGGTCACAAATTTAAGACTTGAGTCATGAAAATAACTATTCGAATTAAAAGAGAACAAAACAACCAAACTCCTTGCAACAATGAAAAATATACAACAAAAAAGTATAAGATTACAAGAAACTCAACTGCATCCACACCAACACTGGAGACAGAGTATCGGCTATGGTTTCCCACTACCATAACAATTTATAAATATGGACGATCTTCACTCTGAGGCCTATGGATACATCCCTAATGACTAATACATCCACTACCACGTAGTCAGGCACTGACATCCACTGATCATGACTTCTTCTTCAGGAAATTATTCTTACAAAACTTCCATAGATAATATATATGGCCAAAATGATGAGACATTATGGGAGGATTGTGACATGATGGCTTCGAATACCCAAACCGACCATACTAGTGGCACCCAAGAAAATGGTCAAACGAACTGGCAGCTGGAACCAACGAAGGAGACATTTCAGAAACTGGTTCCTCAAGAAATCCCCTCTCTACAAATAGAAAACCTTCTTGAGAGAGAACTAGAAATATTGTTGACCTTTCTAGGTGGAATATTATGAAAATCATTAAAACACATATACCAAAATAAAAATTAAACTAAAAAACAACTAAAAATTCACGTTGGGCCAAAAAAATTGGCTCACAAGGAAAACATATTAAAAACTATAATTCTCTTTTAAAAAACATCATTCCCATTTGAAATTCCAGACCACCTTCTTCAAAATACAGTTTACAAATACCAAAATCCATTTTTCAGAAAACAAAAATCACATTTCACAAAACAAACCAACATTGGAAAACCCAATTCCTAAAATCTTTTTTAAATAAAACACATTTTTTAAATTCCAATCCAAACTTTTTGGTCTCAAATACACACCCATGGTATCCTATGAACCATCACATATGTATTCATCCACTCCCGCATGCATCGTTCATGAAAACGTTCCAAAATTCACTTTCCATACATACCCGCACATATGTTATTGTTTGCAAGGATTACCAAGGGGCGCCTGTTCCACTTTATCAATAATCCTAAGCATTCAATTAATTTTATATCCCAATAACTTTACTGTTTAAATCCAATTTTACCAGTCCAAAACAAAGAAAACATTTCGACTTCGAAAACCATTTTCATTTTAAAATATTTCTCACATCAACTAAAACTGAAACAAAAGACAACTAACCTAAAATTACTGGAATGGCGATCTCTTGTCTATACCAAACTCAGTGACATGGATAAATGGACATTCCCTAAGTAGGAATCAAAAACTAAAAAGACCGTGAACTATGCACATCGACTCCACATGTTTCACTAATCTTTGTAAGATGACAACATGACACTGGATCACATCGATTGTCATTCATCAGTTCAGAACAATGAAAAAAGACTCAAATTCTAGACTACCCCTGGAAATTCAAGGATCAGAATGAGAAAGGGTTCTGATGTCCTTCCCATACCAACATCCTGATCCCAGACATTCATAATCTCCATCTACCTCACACCCCAAATAATAATAACCATATGTGATGCCATTTTCTCTATAAACCAATATATAGTGTAATCTAACCAGACACCCAACCCAGTCCATGGAATGGACAGAATGGCATTCATGATCCCCATGGCTAGGAAAAAAGTGTCAGGAATTAGTATAATTTCAATGGTAATGATTTTTGCTGAAACACCAAGATAAAATATTTAAATTTAATGCATAGAAGATCTATCAATAATTGAATGTCCATAAATATACAAGTAATATCAAAATAAGAAAATAGTTGATAAAAATGAAACAGAATACAAAACTAAAATAGACCACACCTCATGATCTATACATGACCACTTGGTCACCAACAACAATAAGTCTAACCTACTCTATAAGAGAACACACGAACTAGAAATCATAACTTACAAAAGAGCCCGGGTCGACCAAAACTGAATGGTATAAGTAGAATGTGAGTCGTAACAGCTACATAGGAAACCTGCCACAAAATCCAAATTTTTTCCTTTCCTGAAATAGACTACAAACACTAGTTTGGGATATATATATAAAAAATTTATTTTTCACATTTTTATAATCAAACGTAGCTTTCTCTTTTTTATCAAAATAATAAACACCACACTTACATTTTCAAAATGGTCCACCATTTTAAAACCAAATTGCCAAACCAAGATCCATGTAAAGATTAACCAAGTCTAAATGAAAATAAATGGATAGTGTAAGCGGGAAGAAAGCACATAAGAATTTACAATAGCACATACAAATTGTAAACCATGGGAATTTCATAAACATCCCTATAATACTCCCTAAACATACTAAGGTCAGACTCACCTTCTTGTATATAGAGGAACTCTATAGAAAATAATGCACTGGTAGTTCTTAATGCCAATCAAATGGCACAATCCCACCTGGCCTCTAAAACATCTAAGGACTACGAACCCATCTAATCAAGTTCTATTTGAAATAATCACTAGACCCACTAAATTATTCCTATGAATCCCTTGTTAACAGTACATAGTGAAATGAGGAGGCCCTCATATGCCTATCTCACCCAACCTTTTACCACCATAATTGTCTACCCCAAACACCGACACTAGCCAGGTGATAACCCATATTGGTAAATACACCATAGGGGTTCCTTTAATAACCCATCGTTTATAAATAAATTGAAATTCATGAAACAGTGAATATTTTCGTAGTGAAACTATGTTTTAAAAATATAGTTATAAACTAGCTGTTAGAAATAATTTCTCCACTTGAATAATTTGAGTTTTCAAAAATAGACATCTACAGTTGTGATTAGTAAGTTATTTGGAGTCTGATAAAACCAATTTGTTTTTCTGGGAATATTAATATAACAATTATGAATAGTAAATATGACCATTATGAATAGTAATAGAAATATTAATATGACTATTATGAATAGTATATCACATTATTAATTTATTATCTTAAGGTTATAAGATAATGAGACATTAATTAATTTTTCACAGTGATATAAAATGAGTTATAGTTTTAAAATTATTATTTTTTGAATAAATTATGATTCTATTTTAAAATTCGATTAATCATATTAAGAAAATCATTTTCCAAAAATGGAGTTTATTTTTTAATTCTACATGCTGAAAAATGGTCTGGGTAAATTTTTGGGATATTTTTGAAATTCTTGAATTTTTATGAATAGTAAAATACGGTAATTTACCATATATATACATTTTAGATCAAAATCACTATTCCTAAAATCATGGACCATGTTAGCACCCTTTTCTAAAAAATAAATTCAATTTTTTTCTATCTATGGTCACATGATTGAAGACTATTCATTATTTTGAGAAAAAATATTAAAATAATGATTAAAATGATAGAAAACCCGCTTCTCCTCCACTATAAATACCACCCTTACCACCTTCTTCTTATCACTCTTAGAAATCATTAAGAATAATAAATATTCTGACCAATACCCATCCCTAGGCTCTCCCCCACGTTCAAGACCTATTGGTCTCACCAAAAGGCCCAAACCAAAGGCCTTACTGAGGATCTCGTGGAGAAGATATGAAGAGGTAAAAACCCTCTTTCATTTTGTTGTGTTTTCTTTTCAATTGTTTTCTTTTCTTATAATCTCTTAGTTTACCATTATCTAGGTGGCTTCAAATCTCTATTATTTTATATATATTTTATTTTTAATATTTTTATGGAAAAATTCATCATCATTATTCATTTCCAATTCCTATTTTTCTTAAAATAAAAATATCATATGTGAAGCGTCGATTTACCGACATTGTGGACGATGTGTCTTAAATTTATTTACTTCCTTAATGATGGTTGTAAATCAATTTTAATGGTCAAAACAGATTGAAAAGTGTGTTATATGACCACTCTTATGTTAATAAATTAATTTTTATGCATAATATTAATGTTATATTATGAAACTAGTTCAGGATTATCAAAGAACCCCCATAATAATCTAAACGGATATCACTGATGATTTATCAAATGATTCATCCTCATACCATATATCCAAAATAAATTATGAAATCATTTAATATTATAGAATCATATTAATTCAATTTCATTCCACATCTGTAATTTTTCATCCATTCGTTACGGAAATCATTATGAGATGACAATGGAAATCTTGTAAAGAACGCACCCGAAACAATAGAATGAACAAAATATTAATATTTAATAGGTGAAATGATGTTATAAAATGATCTTATACAGTGTTATAAACATTAATACGATTCTTTAAGATATTAATAACATTCTTTTAACCATTATATTTGAGGCTCAAACTAGTTTTATGTATGAAAAATCCTAGGAAATGGAATACTTAACCTAATTTCCATTCATCAGGTTAATCTTCAACTTCATTAATTATGTGGTCTTAAAATTATTTGTCTGATTAATTCGGTTTATATTATGTTTAATTAAGTGTATTTATTAAGTATATAAATATTCCATCCACTCTATTATTTCCCACATTAACTATATTATATTTTTATGGGGCATTTTTTTTAAAATCCTCTTTTAAAATCATGTTTACAAAATTCAAAAGAAATGATTTTATGAAATTATTCATGTATTATAATTGTGTTCTGGTTCATGGGAATTTTTTATAGTGAAGGGTGGGACCTATATATCCCTCTAATTAATTTATTATGTGTAAGTGGTAGGTTGTTCGTATGGTTACTCCAAGTGTAACTGCTTTGGTTACATCCTAAGGCAGCTCTGAGGGTTACATTGTAAAGTAGGTATGAGGGTTGTAAATCATAATGTATCCATGAGAGTTAAAATATAAGTAATTACCCAAGATACCTTTATGGGTTTTTATATGTTCTTTAATGTTTTATGGAAATATTAGGTTTCACAAAGTAAGTATATATGGGTGAGAAGTATGTCTTTGTGGAAACGATTTGATAAGTTTATAAGTATTCATAGAATAATAGTTTCTTTCCTTATTTCTAAATCCCTTATAGAGATTTTTATGATCATGTCAGGTTTTTAAAATTTTTTAATAGGTTATAAGTATGTTTAATAGAAATAAGGAAGTCATCTTCAATGTTATAATGATTTGTAAAACAAATCTTGTTTTTATTTTGTGTTAAAAATTATGGTTTAGAAGAAATGGATACAATTTTCATGGTAAGCACTATATATGATATTGTGTTTATATGTATCAGTTATGTTCTAAATTTCTAAACCTCTAATACAAAAAAATATCTTTTGGAATGTATGGAAGTGAAATCCATTTGAAATAGAAATAATATGTAATGTTTAAGGCTGGGTTCTTATAGTTGGTATCAGAGCACAGTTTAGATGAATTTAAAAATTAGTATGATGTCAATAGAATAACATCTATGATTTTTTACATTATGTTTACATTGAAATTATATAGTGTATAAATATTACCGTGTTTCTTTATTTATGATAAGTCAGTTCAGAATGGTTTTCTATAGAAGAAATAAGGAATCTGAAGTTGGAAAGAAATAAGAGGTTGATATCTTTTCGAATCCAGAATTGAGAATGCTGGGAAATAGAGATGAGTAGTTTTTGACAGAAATATCTCAACTGACATAGGAAATAAATTCTAATGGAATCAATTCAAGAGAAAACCACAGCTACCAAAATGGACCATGATGATAGTGACACATTTTATGAGGAATCAACCTCATACTTTCAGTGGATCCTCTGACTTAGTAGCGGCTGATGGATGGATTCAAGCCCTTGAAAAGATATTCAATGTTACTAGATGATCATATAATCAATATGATAGTCATGCCATTTATAATTTTGAATGTGAATATGAATACTTGTGGTCAATCATCAATAATATCATGGATAGAGATAATATTTATGCATTGGAGTGAAATGAATATAAAATTATTTTCATGGAAAATTATTTTCCTATGGTTGCCAAACATAGGATGGCGATGAAATTCCTTGAATTGAGTCAAAAGGGGGAAGATTTTGTGATCGTGTCCGAAGAAAACTTCACTCGACTATCAAGGTTCGCTCTAAATCTTATTTAGGATCTTGATAGAAAAATATATCAATTTTACTCAGGATTGAAGCCGACGTACTTAAGGGCATCAACCTCCTGAGAATTCAAAAGACATGAAAAACATTTCCAATGTTCTCATAGGGTAAAAATGGAGTTTAATAATTATCACTTGTTCTTTTAAAAAAAGGAAGAGGTCCTGAAAACAAGTTATGGGTAAGAATAAATCAATGAAAAATGATGTATATAAAGTGAAGTTTCCAATTTTTGAGAAGTTTGGTAAAAAGCACCAAAGTGATTGTCTTAACAAATCATTAAAGTGTTTTTAATGTTTTATTTTTGGACATATGGCACTAGATAGTAATGGAAATTATCTTAAAGTATATTCTAATAAGAAAAATGTATATTGCTTCAAATGTGGTGACATGGGTCCTTATGGAAATGACTTACTAAAGAATGATTCACGTTATATAAATAAGCAAGAATATAAGGAGAAAGGTGTTGTGAGATCCTTTGCAGCAGCGTGAGAAGATTTTAGGCCATCCAATAAAGTGGTATCAAGTAATTTGTTTATTTACTCAGATTTTTCTAATGTATTGTTTGATACGGGGTCTACACATTCTTTTATATTTGAGAAAATTTTGGGTAAATTTGAAATATCACCTCAAAAAATGAGACCAGAAAATATTTTAAAAACACAAAGAAAAATGTTACAGAAAAAGGGAATTTATAGAATATTCATATTCAAATTTTTGGAAAGACATTTCATGAACCATATTGTTTTTTCCTTAGTAGATTTTTATGTCATTATGGGTAGGGATTATATTTCTATTTATCAGGAAAAGATTAATTGTAGAGCTAAAGATGATGTTTTTCAAAATGTGTTTTCATTTGTATATAATAACAAACCCATAAATTTGATAACATATTAGAAAGCTGAGAAACTATTAATAGATGAAAATGAACGTTATCTTGGTCATATTATTGAAAATAAAATAACTATTCATATCCATGATGTGGCAGTGTTAAATAAATACCATGATGTTTTTTATGATGAGTTACCTAGTGTTATACCTGAACAAGAAGTTGAATTCATAATTGACTTAGTTCGTGATGTTAATCCAATTTCAAATCCCCCTTATCGAATGACACAAACAGAACTTCATGAATTTCATAATAAGTTTCAAGATTTGATTGATAAATGTGTCATTCATCCCAGCACATCACCATGGGAATATCCTATTTTTTCGTCAAAAATAAGTATGGTTCCCTGATAATTTTCATTTATTATAGAAATTTGAATTACATCACTATTAAGAACATGTAGTTTTGCCTCACATCGATGACTTTTTTTATTGTCTCTAGGGATCTTAGTATTCTTGCAATATTGACTTGATATCGAGGTACCATAAACTAATGTTGAAGGAAAATTTCATTCCAAAAATAGATTTTTGAACTAGATATGGTCATTTTGAATTTGTTGTTATAAAATTTGGGTTAACTAATGAACCTTCTATAATTATGGATCTTATGAATAGAATATTTCATGAGTTCTTGGATGAGTCTATGGTTGTGTCTACTGATAAAATTGTGGTATATTCTAGAATTAATGAGGAGCATTAAAAACATTTTGGGATTATTTTGGAGACCATTAATGAAAAGAAACTATATGGAAAATTCAGAAAGTGTGAATTTTAGTTGCAACAAATTTCCTTTGTTGGTCACATTGTTTCTAAATATGGAATAACTATTGATCCTGTTAAAATGAATGTTGTTGAAGAATGGCCAAGAACCGCAAATATAACTGAGATTCGTAGTTTTATTGGTTTGGAAGGCTATTATGTGATGTTCGTTGAAAACCTTACATGATTATCCAGTCCACGGGGAAAGTTAACTAAAAAACAAGTTAAATTCTTCTTGGAAAAAGAATGTGATTATTGTTTTTAGGAACTTAAAATAATATTGGTGAATTCTCTAGTTCTGATCATACCTTCTAGAAATGGTGTGTTTTTCATCTTTAATGATGCTTAATTAAAGGGACTTGGTTGTTTTCTGATGCAGAATGATTAGACAATTTATTTTTCTTCAATACAGTTAAAACCTCAAGAGTTAAATTATCCCACACATGATTTTAAATTAGAAATTGTTTTTTCGCATTAAAAATTTGAAGGCATCTTATTTACTGAGCCAAATGTGAAATATATATCGACCACAAAATTATGAAGTATATATTCACTGAAAAGGAATAAAACATGAGGCATAAAATATGTCTTGAATTGAAAATATATTATGATTACACGAACAATTTCCATCCTTGAAAATTAAACAAAGTTGTGAATTCCCTTAGGTGAAAACATCATGAATCTTTAATTATTATATGGATCGAACAAGACCCTTTGATTAATAATTTAATGAATTATGGCTTCGAATTTGTTGGTGAAGGAAATTATTTAGTTTTACTTTAGGATTCAGTGAAATCATATTTTTCATTCAAAATTAAGCAAGCACAAAAGGAATATGGGGTGTTATAGAAAAAGGTATAATTGGTTAAAATGGTAATGTTCCTAGAATTTAACATTGATAAATACCATGATCTTAGATTTGTAATGGTATTATTTGTGCCTTGTGATTCTCATATGAAAAAATAATTGTTGTGCGAAGCACATAGATGTCCATTTTCAATTTATCCGGGATGCAAAAAGATGTACAAAGACCTTCAGGAGTATTAATTATGGGATGGAATAGAAAGAGATATTTTATATTTAATCATTAAATGTTTGACATGTCAATAGGTTAATGCAGAGAGACCACTACCAAAGATGAATCATCAGCCTTTTACAATGCCTGAGTGAAAATGGGAAAATATATCCATGGACATCATGGTGGGACTAGAAAAGACTTCTTAAGGAAACAATGCAATATTGGTTTTTGTTGATCGAGTGACTAGATCTACTCATTTCTTTCTTATTCGATATAATGTGCCTTTGGATATGTTTTATCAGCATTTACTCAAAGAAATTTTTAGTTTACATGGTGGTCCTTATTATATTGTATCTGACCGTGATCCTAGGTTCACCTCTAACTTTTGGAAAGGACTTCAGAAGTCATTGAAAACAAAATTAAATTTCAGTACATCTTTTCATTCTTAATCTAATGGACAGTCAGAAAAGAAGATTCAGACTTTGGAAGATATAATTAGAGCTTGTTCAATAGATTACCTGGGATTTTGGTATAAAAATATTTCATTATTTTAATTTTATTACAATAACATTTTTCATTCCAGTATACTTATAGAAATTTTTGAGGCATTATATGGGAAGTGGTGTCAAAATCCATATTTTGGGATAAAGTCAGGGAAAAGAAGTTGATGGGACCAAAATTAGTGGAGGTAGTGGATAAGGATTTGATTATGATCTTACAACACATGAGGAAAGCCTAGAACATGAAGAAAAGTTATGTAGATTATAGGAGGAACGGATTTTTTGAGGTAGGTGATGATGTTTTTGTAATAATCTCAAGATGGAAATGTTTTATTCATTTTGGTATGAAAGGAATGCTATGTCTATAGTTCATCAAAACTTATGAAATATTAGAAAAAGATGGACATATTTATTACCATGTATATTTTCCTCGGAGTTTAGCTTAGGTACATAATGTATTTCATTTTCGATGCTCAGAAAATATGTTCCAGATTCATCTCTTGTTTTAGCCCAAAAATAGTTCAGCTGGAAAAGTACATTTCTTATGAAAAGAAACCTGTTCACATTCTTGATAAAATAGAACAAGTATTATGGAATAAGTTAATCCACCAGTAAAAGGATTTTTTGAGAAACCAAATGGTCAAAAAGAACCATGCGAACTAAAAATTATATGAGGTAAGGTAACCTGGCATGATTAATAAATAAATAAAATTATGATGACTCAATTTCTAGAAGGTGGGGGGAACATAACACCCAATTGATTTGAAAATAAATTGAATTCATGAAACACATAATATCTATATGATGAAATGATATTTTAATAATATATTTATAAACTAGTCATTAAACAAAATGTTTCCACTTCTATGATTTGAATTTCAAAAAATGGACATATATGGTTGTGATCAGTATTTTATTTGAAGTCTAATAGAACTAACTTTTTTTAAATAGTAATATATCCTTACGAATAATAATATAAATAGTAATATGAAACTTATTAATAGTGAATCGTATTATAATTATATTATCTTAAGGTATCAGGATAATGAGATCCTGATTAATTTTTCAAGGTGAAATAAAATGAGATATAGTTTTAAAACTTTAAATTTTGAATAAATTATGATTTTATTTAAAAATCAATTTAATCACATTTATAAAATTATTTTCAAAACATGGAGATCATTTTTTGAATTATACATGTTGAAAAATGGATAGGGTTAATTTTTGGTATTTTTATGAAATTTTTGAAATTTTAATGAATAGTAAAACTCTGTAATTTACTATATATATTCATTATATGTTGAATACACTATTCTTAGTATCACAACTGATGTAAGGACCCTTGGTTTGATCTCACATGGTCTCTTTAATGTTTTCGGTCACACGGATCAAGACTATTCATAGTCTGTACAAAACACGTTAAACTAATGATTAAAATAATGGAAAACCCATTCTCTCCTCCACTATAAATACCACCCTCACCCCCGGCTTCCTCTCACACCTCTCATGATTTGAAGATTTTCTAAATTCAAACCAATCACCTCTTGAAGGATATTCCACATTTACCAGACCTTTGGGTCTGACCCAAAGGCTAAAACCAAAGGTCTTTAGGAGGATCTCAAGGATATGAGATCAAGAGGTAAATACCCTCTTTCATTTTCTTGTGTTTTCTATTTAATTATTTAAATTCATTATACTCTATTAATACCTCCTTATAAAAGTGGCATGAAGTCTCTATTATGATATATATTCTATATTTTTATCAAGGTTATGGAAAAATTCATAATCATTATTTGTCTCCCCTTCTTATTATTCTATTAATAAAAACATTGTTTGTGATGTGTCGATTTACCGACAGCATGGATGATGTTTCGTTAATTTACATTACTTCCACTAGAATGGATGTAAAAACTTTTAAATAGTCGAAAAATATTGAAAAGTTTATTATATGACCTCTATTATGTTCTGGAATTATCCTATATGCATAACATTAATGGTAGTTGTGAGGGTTACAAATCATAAAGTAGTCATAAGGGTTACAATATAACTAAGTAATTCCCCAATACACCCTATTTATTTTATATATGTTCTTTTTTGTTTTATGGAAATCTCATGTTTTAAAAGGTATGTATATATGGGTGAGACATATGAATTTGTGGAAATGATTTCATATGTTTATAAGTATTCTAGACTAATGGTTTATTTCTGTCTTTTTATATCCCGTACAATGATTTATATTTTAGACCCAAGATTTTAAATGTTTTTCACAGGTTATAAGTATTTATAAAAGAAATAATCAAGTCAATTTAAATGTTATGAAGACTTGTATAAGAAATAATGATGATGTTTTGCGTTAAAAATATTACCTTTCGGAAGAAAGGAATACTATTTTAATGGTACCCACTATGTATGCTATTGGATTTATATGTATGAGTTATGTCCTAAATTTCTAAAACTCTAAACCCAAAAGGTATTTGAGAGTATAATGAAGTTAAATGTATTTGAAATGTCTAGATTATGTAATGTTTATGTTTGGGTATTTATTGTTACTATCTCATGATAATACATTTTCTGGTTCCAGTCGGGCTTTCACATAACATGATATTTCATAACATTTCTCAAAATTTACTTTGATTACAATGAGGACTTTTTTACTTTCAAAACTACAATTTATTTCCATAATATTACGAAGTTTCCACCGGGCCTTCAACATTGTCAATTCAAAATACATTACCAAATGATTCTAAACCATTTCCAAAAACAATAAAAAATACCACTTAAATTTTCACCATGCTAAATAGGACATTATATTTCTTGTTTAATTCCATTTCCACACCACTATAAGCCAAAGAGAAAACATAGAACACACTTAAAGATTTATAATGGGATTTAAAATCATTTAGAATCCAACACACTTTTATAATGTATAAAACATTCTATAATTTTGAACATAACATCTGAAATCAATTTTGATTCATTAGAAACCAAGGGACCATTTATAAAGCCTTAAGAGTTTGAAGAAGGAGAGAAGGAGGAGGGGAATGTGTTTTAAAATCTAGTTTTTTTATGTATATTCAGATCTTTCAAGAGAATTATCTTTTTTGTATCGATTATTTGTGTGCTCCCTGAGAACACATGGATGTTCCCCACATCAAATGGAACATCCCATGTATCAATTAAATCTCCCAAAACAATTTCCAATGAAACTTCACATTGTCTACCCCCAACACAACAATCCATAAGTAAGTGCCAAACCATAACAATTACCACAATCCACATATAAGGATCATATCAAAATCAACCCACACCATCCAAAAAGAACCAAGACAAACACATTCTCAAAATGAACCAATTTTATCTAAAAAGGATACATAGTATCTTTCCAAACATGTTGAGTGCATATATACATAAGCATATTTAAGGAATATCTTTAAAAACCATTTTTACTAAATTCCACCAACACAAAAGGAACAACACAAAATAAATAAATTCATCAAAAGAATGGGATTAAAATTTAAAAATCGTTTAGGTATACCCAAGCATCAAAAATAACGCATCAGAAAAGAAATGGGAAGAAACACCTACCTTAACAAGGTGTGGATGCGATGAAACTCTCGGATAAGGAAGATCTAAGCCCCACGAGAAAACCACACTCACAAGAACCAAATAAACACAATCCAAACATTAATCACATCTTCTGGGTTTTGACTAAGAGAGAAACTATGATTGGAATACCAAGAAATCCATGTAAGAGAAGAGAAATAAGAGAAAATTTCCAAAACCCTAGAACCTTCCCTTATATCGATTAAGAAGAATCCATGGAGGTGGGTGAAAAAAGGGAGAGGGATTGGGGTGTCCCTTCATGTAAAAAAATGATTAGGGGAATGAAATCCCAAAAGGGGATAAAAAATGGGGTGGTAAACCATGGAATTTCATTATTTTAAAAATCTAAGCAGCTCAAACTGTTTTCCAAACAGTTTGAAAACCTTGTGGTTGGAACTGTCCAAATGGAATTAACCTCGCATACGATTTCCTCCTGGTTTCCCAAACGACGAGCAACCGGTGTTCCTTACCTATGGACCCCAAAAAAAGCCAAATTATTACCTAGTAATTTCCATATTGTTTCCCTTAATAATGTGATAATAATTAAGTCCTTGTTGTATTTCCTATATCTTCCAATTTTTATAAAAAACACAAATAATAAAACCAGGACTCCACCTCAACCTCAAAAAGATGATCTAAATTAATGAAAATATTAAAATAAAAAAATTCCAATGGTTGGGGTGGTAATATGGGTAACCCCATAATGTTACTCCCTAAACATATCATAGTAATATTTAGTTAATGTTGTAGTTTATTCCATTGATAAGTATAGATCACCATGCCTACCCTTGTTTTCATGTTCCCATGATGAACAAAAAATAATGTGATTATGTAAGACAAAATCAATCCCAATGAACACTAATAACATATAAATCACCCCTCACCTCCTCTATAATCCCTTTCTAGAAAAATATATTCTTTTAATATATATATATAAAGTGGTCGAAACAACCATCAAGATCAAAACAATATAAACAATAGAGAAGAATAATCCACTTCCATATAGTTCCAACTCAGTCATGATAACTTAAATCACCAAATTCATTTATCATTTTCAAAACTCACCTTAAATATCTAAAACATGTTCCAAAATATGTAAATTCCATTGTGAAAAAAATGAGGAACAATACATTCAAATAAACACATAAAAATTGAATAAAACTTCATCCCTGGTTAAACATAATAAATACACATAATAATAAACTAAAATGTTTTTCAAAATATGACTATGAATAGTAAGTATACTTTTAAAGAGTAAGAGTTACAAAATAATAAGCAAATGATACTCAAACTCAGAAACCATAAAAAACCCATTGAAAATACTCCATTTTAAATTTGATAAACATGTTTTATTCTGAGTTTGTTACTTTTAAGAAATATTAAATGGTCATTGGATTCATTAAAAATATTTTTTAAACTTAAATTTTTCTAAAGAAATATTTGAGGGGTTTTATAAAATCTCTAGAGGTTCCGAGATATCAATTTTCAATCATATATTTCCTAAAACACTTAAAATATTATTTTCTAGACATGATAATCATCAAGAATATGATATATATAATTACATACCGCATAACCTTAAAAAAATTAAGCTATATCTTAAAATAAATTAGGTTAGAAAACATAGTTTTCGAATTTAGATAATTACACTATGAGAAACCTACCAAAAACCATCAGAAATGATTCACCTTCAATGATCAAAACTAAAAATGGTCTCAAGAAATTACCCATGAACCCTAGAGATTTAAAACCAAGAACTACACCCAACACCGTGACCTTGTGTTTTGCAGCATTACCTATATGTAAGGTAAGGAGAATGAAACAAGAAATGAATAATATGAAAAAATAAAGCAATCCCCAAACATAAGGAAACAACGTAAAATGAAAAAAAAAATTATGAATCAAATACTAGAGTGGAGGGATCCATTCATAGGACATAACTTTGATAAGATCAACATGAATACAAAGAAAGTGGACTCAAAGGGGGTCAAATTTACAGTAATATAGTTTTGGAATTTCAATACTTACAAATCCCTAACTGGTTGCATGGTTTGGCCAGATGATTTTCCAAAACATACCCTAACCGTAAACCCTTCTTTAGAAACACTGAATCACCTCATCACAATTTTTTTATCATTGTTAGAAAAAACATGTGCTAACGATGAAAATTACCATTTATGAGTAACTGTAGGTTTTTATCTATTTACACATCATTATCTCTAATTGTCCTCAAACATTGTGACAACAACTGTCCGCCATTTCTTTCCAAATTAAAAAAGGAAACATCTAGATTACAAGGAAATGGATGAAAATATACAAAAAAATAATATGGAAATATGTTTTTGTGTTCTGACATATTACTCCATGAAATATGATCTCCTACTCTAAAATACATTCGATTCAATATCACAAACAATGATATCACATTTTTTATGTATAAAATACATGAACCAAACATATGATTACTATTAATATCTATTATGATTGTCCAATTTATCATGACCAATATCTTGGATTCAACTATTCTATTTTATTTTCAATAATGTGACCATATTAGTGTCAACAATATTGAGTCCTATACAAATTAAAAATATCAAAACATGGATTTTATTCAATAATCAAGTCTATTTAGTGACTTAATGTAAACATTTATTATTTGAATAAATTTTTTATGTCTTATAAAATTTATAAATGTTTACTTTATCACATAAATTAAAATGGTAAATGTTAAAAACATTAATATCATGGGAAATGATATATTATATATATTGAAAACAATACTAGAAAATCCCTATTACATGTCATATTTCCCAGTTTTATCTAATACCATAATTTACATATCAAATAACATGAATCATTTAAATTACCATATCAATGATAGTGATACCACAATATTTATTTTTATGAATAACTGTATTTTCATTAATAAATTAATTTATCACATATTTATTGCCTCATTAAAATTACATGCATCAATACAACATTATTGAACCGATTGATATCCATAAATTAACTTTTTAGTCCATATCATTCCTAGAGACATATATATATTTCTCATATTCATACAGGTCCCTATTTTGAAACATACTTGTTTATTTATTTCAGATATCAATATCATATATCACTATTTTTAATACATTATCATGGCATATTGTAGAGATTTTAATTTAATGTCGTTTCAAATGACATAATATTCAAAATACATAATTTTCTTACATCACGTCCTAAACTGTGAGGTCAATATATTTATTATAATGATAATATATGTTCTTCAAATTTTCACAAACTCTATCAAAAAATGGTTTTCTTAAAAAATTCATTAAATTTTTCTCCAACACCACTAAATAGTTTTGATGAATTATAACTGTTATAAAAACATTATAAAACACAAAATAAAAAACCAATTTCTATCTAGAAAATATTTATAGTACAAGTACAAATAAGTGGAAAACATGCCTTATTTATAGTTGGTGAAACCATTCAACGTCAAATATACAAGATATGGATCACTTTGTAACTATTGAATGAATTCTTCCTCTATAGCAGATCTATAAGATATATTAAATCTATTGGGATACTCTTAGTTTATAGTATATTGAAGTTTCTATTTAATAAAATAGGCTGAAATTGAAAGCCTTTATCAGATATTATTTTATTCGATAGAAATTCAATGAGATCTGAATCACCTTTTATAGGATTTCTCCAATAAATTAAGATAGATAAAATAAGATATATCCCCAAAAGTTTCACAAATTTCTGATGGACTAAATACATTAATTTATACTTTAATCATTCCTCCATTATGAATTTAAAAATTACTAATACATATTAAGATGGCATCATGAAATTAATTAATAAGAACTTAGAAGATTACATAGATAAATAATAAAAAAGGGGGAAATAGTGAGATATCTCATAATGCATAATATGATATCCCATATCATATTCCATGACCAATTTTTTCACATTAAGTTTTATCACACATTTCACCAAAAATGATATGGGATATAGTGAACTAACATAATTAGGGAGAGTGGAATTTTTTTAGCATACCTATAGGTTGTTGGAGTTAGAGATTTATTTTCAAAAAGATAATAAATTAAAGACATGGCCAACCATCATTCCATTATCTTGATAAACCAAAAATGAAATTAACATCGTGCTAAATTTTATTCACTTTATCATGATAATATGTGAAGGAATAATGAGAGGATATAATGATGTGCTCATGAAATGGTAAAGGAACCACCTCTTGATTTCTAAAGTCTTTATTAAATGAATGATATTCCCTTATGTTTTTAGTTGTTTCAAAAAACATTAAGGATTCTAAAATTTTATTAAATTTAGAATATGAATGTTTAAACTCTTTTTTTTCATATTTTCAATCATAGATATCCGTTGAAAATGTTACATAAATCTCCAATACAATTCTATTTTCTCTAACATATTTAATGAAATTATTATCTCATTAAAACACAATTACATTTTAAACCTTTTAAAGTCACACATCCGTACAAAATTATTACCCAAATTCAACAAGACACTTAAAAACTCCAATTGAATGTCACATTGATAGTTCAAATTCAACATCACCAAAACTAAAGATTCCTAAAAGTCACACAAAAATCATATAAATACTATTTAGGCCACTAATTATCAATTTCAATGTTTCAATGGATATAAAAATAAAATCTTAACATTTTATACCCTTTAAAAACATCTAAATATTATGAAAACAATAAAACCCTTATTTTAATGAAGTGAACTATAGAAAAATAGTTGTTTCCAATAATGTAACCATTAAAGATTATTTTAAATAATTAATATATATTATCAATGTCCCCTTGTTTATTTATTAATTTTTCACATTTAAAATTTACATTTTAAAAACAAATTAACTCATTTCATAATATATTTAACACACTTTACATGTGATATAGTGAATATATTAACAAAAAGTAAACATTTGTATTCCAAGGGTAGTTATTAAATATTTAATTTTTAATTCCAATTCTACATTAAAAAGGTACTAAATACACCTTTTATGGATCAAATTTAAATCCTTATATATATATATATAATTTAGTCTCTTAAAGTTTATATATACTATGAATTTTTCTCTAAAGAGTAATCTCCCCAACCACATAAAAACATGAACCACCACAAAAAGTTATAGATTCAACAAAGGGGGTTATTTTCATATAATCATAACATATTTGATACATATGCTACAACAATATCACTTAATATTAATACAAATACTTGCCCTAATTTGGATGTTTTATCCAAAAATAATAACATTCCCCAAATTATATAATATTATAATACGAGTTAAGGTAATAAATTTATTATGTAATTCAAAATTGTTATAAATAGAAATTATAATGTTTTATTTATTATCCATTGGAAAATTACTATACGTCTTTTGAAGTAGTTTCAAATATCTATAGAATTTTGGAGTCTTTTTTGGATGGTTGTATATTTACTCTGAATATTATTGTAGCTATAAGAACAAGTCATGTTGTTATAATAATGACCACAATGGGAATAAAGTTGTAAGGAAATTGAAAAGGCATATACTTAATGTTATTCCTGATTTTTATGGGTTATATGTAAAGTTGTGGCATAAGAAAAACATCAATCTATGAATGACGAAACAAGAAATAGTAAAATTCCCATAAAAATGAATTTTTTTGATCAAATGTATGTATTTACTGAAATATATAATGATTCATAATTTTTTAATAATTTTAAATAAATTATCACACTATTACATATTAGCCACACTGTGAGTCAGATCAGTAAATCTTTAATGGTGCTACGTATTTAGAGATTCCATTTTCATGTATGAGGTCTATTCCATAACTAGTTTAGAGAGAAAGAATATAATAAATTTTTCACATCATAATGAAAAGGTCCAATCATAATCAAAGAAAGAACATCACTATGATTAGAGCATGATTCAAGTAGTAGGACTACGAATGTTAATCTCCATGCTATTTTGAAACCCAATTCCTGAGCAAATTATTAATCTTTATATCGCATTGGGTTTGAACTAGAAGTTAATGAAAAACTGGTAAAAGAACCTAACTATCACACCAAGATGAAATATACCATGTTGTGATTGCTAGAATCTCAGGAATTCAAATATTCCGGATGAACGGGTGGACCTAAGAAGGTTTGCAAGTTTTATAATCTTAATTAACAAGCTATTTCAATATCATTGGCAGTGAATCAAATTAAAATAATTCAATTCATAAAAGTTAAGTGCTGATGTTGGATGATTTTTGAGGTCTAAATTTTGAATTTGAATTCCAAAATTTATATGATATAACAAAATCTATTGCACACAAAAATGTAAGATAAGATAGGTTTATATGATATCAAGTAGGATAAAATTTATCCTAATATGGTTATGGAATTTTTTGAATATATAGTATTAAGGAGTGGAGTGTGATGGTATTTAATACCATTTAAGATCATTCTTGTATGGAAACAGTTGTTGTGCATATTGATAAAGATTAAGAAGAATAGATCCTAGAATTATGGAGATCACCCATGATTATTTGATCCTTAGATCAGCATCGATCTTTCCCAAAACACTATAATCATAATAAAATGGTGTATAGATTATTTAAAATTTCAACAAATTATTCATATATTCGTCTTTTATTTGATAAATTGTGTGTATAAAAGTAAAATATATGTGTTTATACTTTTATATTATTTATCCATTTAGTTGTTTATGGGTGTGATCAACATGAAAAATTCATGAACTATTTAAAAACTCGATTAAAAGATCCGATGAAACATACCTTCAGAAAAATATTCACATCACGCAAATCCACCCCCTTGTTTATGTTTCTTCTAGGAAATTTTTTTACAACAATTGGTATTTGAGACATAGGTATTTTCATGGAAAATTTTTTAATGGAAGTTATCAATATGGAAAATAATATAATGGAAAAGTGGATCAATTTTTTTTTACTATAATTTTAATGTGTGGAAGGATATAACGTGATGTCATTTATGATCTATCATTCTGGTTTTTTACTCAATTATAGTTCTTGGAATTATATTAACTGATTCTAATAAAATTTCAATCTTTGAATTAGAAAAATAAATTCTGGAATGATAAAAAATTGGATACGATTGCCTTATTGGGATAATTTACTATTTATATGTACATGAATGTAATGTGTTTTATAGAAAAAACTTATTTGTTACAATATTGTTAATATTTTTGATGCTTATAGAAAAATGAATGAGTAAAATTTAATGGATTATCAAAATAGATTTGATGATTTGAAGCTGAGTTTAGGATAAAATGTTGATAGTTTCTTCCACCATATTTTTGATGTGGTTATTGATTTTAATGGACATGGTCATGAGATTAAATATCCCTATATGATAAAGGATATAATAATTATATTAAAACTAATTTAAAAATTAATTGTATTTTAAGTTTATGATGTAAATCTTATGGAATTATCTCTTGGTGATCAGTATAGAAAATTGGTCTCATATGAAATGTGAGGGAAGCCTGAATTCTGTGTAAAAATCATCTAAATAAATGGAATTCAAATTAGTATAGAATCAATAAATTCAAGAGAATCAATTTTATAACTTTTTTATGATTTATTTTCTATTATGGAATGGATGTTTATGAGATGAAAATAAATATTTGTGGGTATGCTTCCCTTAGCCTATTATCATTTTATAAAAATTGGACACATCACAACCATGTTTCAAAAAAATGATTCAATAAAGTGGATGGTGAGTTTTAATTGACACAAAAAAAGAGAACAATCTTCCCCCTTGAATGAAATTTAATTTATGAAAATCTTGAAGGAATATGTTTCAAATAGTGGTATTAGTATGAACATTTCAAGATGATGATGAGGAAGATCCATTAAAATGTGTGGATACTTAGTTTATCTCAGATATAGAAGACGTTATGATGGCTAAAAATGATAAATATAATGTTTATATATATGAGTATGATAATCCAGAGGGAGTTTTGATCTAATGGTGGAATTAAAAGGGGTTATTTAGGATCTTGACATGAAAAAAGTTTGAATATGAAGATTGGATGATTACTAATTTAATCGTCAATTTATGTCTATGATTGTGAAGCATAAATAGATCACCAAGAAGAATTAGTGAATGAGTATTAAAATTATCAAGTGAAATGATAAGAATTATTAAACTACCAGTCAGTTATTTATGAACATTCCAGACACATTGATGTTATTAATATGACCATCAAAGAGAAATCTAATAAAATTAAAACTCTCAAAGAGGAATCCTTGATTTTAGTAAATAATGATAAAGGTAAAATAAAAATAAATGGTTTAAGGAATAATCCATAATCGGTATAATTATCATAAGATGTATTAAAGGGTTTCATAATGCATAATAGGTTTTTTGATGTGTTGAGAGATACAAATATCAATTACTTTTGTAAAATTGATATTGGTTATTATTATGAAACATCAAAATCAAATAATGTAAAATTGAATTAGAAAGATAATTAGAGTAAAGGATAAATTTTTCAATAATAAAGAACTTACAAAAAATGATTTATTGAAAACATGGGATATAGAGAGAGATGGAACTTATATGATTTTTCCTCTGACGATGTACTAATTCTGCGACTGCTTAAGACTCACAATGTTATATTGTGATCAAATGTAATGTTACATGAAAATAGATGCAATTTTATTTCATCAAAAGATAATCAAATCATATAATTCATATAAAAATAGAAACTATTTCCATATATGTATTGTTTTAATTAATCAAATATTGTGAATAAATATCTTGGTTTTGGGAAAAGAAGTGAATGTTATTTCTATAAAATTATAATAATAATGGATTAAATCCCATCTAATTTAATTAATGGAATTACCTATTGGAGTAAGAAGAATATGAGTTTATTACCTATGATAGAGAAAATGTGAATAGAATTTCATATGTCTTTACTAATTATAGAGTGTCTTTTAAAGTGAAGAATATGTAGGTGATGTAGAAATACTTTCTAATTAAAAAATACCCACAATCTATAATGATGGAAAATGAAATATTTGTTTATCAATGATAACTAAAGTCAATTTTTGTTAAGTGGAAAGAAGATGAAATTAAGGGAATAATATTTTTTTCCCTAACGAATCTATAATTTAACACTCTATTAGTTAAGAAATCAAAAAATAGAACATGAGTAGATGATAGATCTACTATGGAAGATGGAAGTGAAAAATTCCATATGGGTTAATAATATAATATAAGTCCTGGTGTTTGAAAGTAATGAACTAGAGAATACATTTCTAAGGAATGTGGACTTGAGATTAAGTGTTAATCGATGAAATGTGTTGACTGTTGTTAATATTGTTGCGTGATACACTTTAATGATTTTAATAAAAATCCATTTGTGTATTATGAAGACTATCATGAAATTATAATCTGAACTCCTGAATGATAAGTACGTAAAATAATACACATATCATAGATGAACTAAAAATGAGAATTATGATGGTTTAAGTGGTAGAAGTCTGGAAGATAGAGTGGTTGAAGATATTAGAATAGTTATTGAAGTATTACTTCATTTTATAGGAATTATAGTGATTTTATAAGACTATTGGATGTTATTGTTGGACTATAAAAATTAAAAATACATTCCATTATGAGTAAATGAGTCCTCAAATACCAATAAATTGATAATGGGGAAAGAACTAACATAACAGTCACCTGAATGTTCATAAGGTTTTGTAGGGAAAATTTTATGAGTGATCTAAAAACCCATAGGAGTCATTTAATCTTATATTATTATTGGTGATTAATAAAATAGTTTAATAGAATTATACTCATGGTGGTTTTCATGACTATTTTACTATTCAAGAGTAAGTATTAGTGAATTGGCAGAGTCATCAGTTAGTAACAGTTAAGGAGATTAATTTTTTTTATGTTATAACACATAAGGACATATTGTATATGATTATAATTAATGTAATTAGAAGATGAGAAAGGTAATAAAACTAGGAAAAAAATATCTTAAGGGTACAGAAGATATGTTGAACAATGTTATGTTTTTCGTTTAATAGATGTTATGTCACATTGTGTTATGGATCAACTATTATTCTTTGTATGATTCAACAAAGGCTTCAAAACTAGTAGATATATATTATCTCGGAATAATCATAGAAAATAATAGTCAGTGTATGTTAGAGAATCAAAAATTATGGAGCTAAACCACCTTATGTTGTTCCATGGATATAACCGTAGGAAGATAATTTGAGAAGATGACTAAGTTACATAGTTAACAAACTATCATGATGGATTACCCTATAATTTTCTATTTCATGAAATTTTAAATGGGATCTATGTTATGAAATGTTTGGGATTGTAATGAACCAATACTTTAATAAATTTTCTCCTCTAATAAATTCATATATTTTCGATATCATTCTTCATAGAAAAACAGAAATAAAACAAAACTATGATATGTTTAGATCTATAAAACCAATTTGTTAAATTAGTAGTTATGAACATGATTAATTGAATTACTAAATATATTAATATATATATATATATTTACTTATTTATAAAGGTTATCTTTTACCTATTTACTCAATCATTTTTATGTTTAAGAATATTTTTTTTTGACATTTAGATTTTATTTAAAAAAAACTAATTATATTATTGTTAATTTATGATAATATTGACTGATTAATGTTATCATTATTAGTGTTGTATATAATTTAGTAAAAAAAATTATTTTAAAATTTTATTTTCCTATAAAATATGATTCAAAATTTATGTTATGATTTTATTTAAAATATGAAACATAATATTATAGAAATTGAATATAAAACAATATAAATCATTTTTAAATTTATAATATCTAAATTATCATACTAAAAGAAATTTGGGTTTTTTCGAAAATAAATGATTTTTATCTAAATAATGAAACATACATTTTTTTTCGTACCATCAAATTTAAGAAATTATGACTTGAATTCTTTATGAAAAACATTTACCATAAAAATTATATAATTACAATTAAATTAATGAATTTTAATATACAATGTTTGATAATTAAAATCAGTTAATAAAATATAAGAATATTTAGAAATATTTTTTTAAAACTATTTTTTTATATTTCATTAATTAAGGTTGAAAATAGAGAATATTAGTTTATAAATTTATTTCATAGTAAAATTACTCTTATATGATTGATAAAATATTTTTAATAACATTGGAATCAATAATAGTGATTTTTTCCAAATATAAAATTTATGAATTAAATTTTTTTTTCTAATAAATGAGTTTTTACGTGTTACCTGGTCTGACGGAAAGAAATATTTTTGTGAACATAGAATTTTAATTTTATAAAATTATTTTTTTTAATTGAGATGATTATTTTCAGATTATTTAATTTATAAAATCTAATTTTTATGTATATAATTTAGATTATTTGGATTAAGGCTATTTACAAAGATAATAGTGAAACAATTAAGTTAAAATTATAGTTTTATTAAAATCAATAACTTTATATCAGATAAATTTAAATAAAATATAGTAAATAATGAATATTATATTATTTATAAACACAAAAATAGATAAATTAACACTCATTTAATTTTTGACAAGTACTAAGTACGGTTAAGAATCCCTAATGGTCAAAAAAGTCATTTTTCTACCAAACCAATTTTTCTACACATTATCAATGTCAATTTTATATTTATTTTTTTAATATTTATATCTTCAATTAGATTAAATATAGTTTAAATTTATTTCGTTCACACACAAATTTGGTAATATGGGTTACGTTATATTTGTAATAAAACATAAAATCACAAAGTTATAAAATAGTTACCCTATTTAAATGTAAAAGAGTAAAATTTAAAAAATATTTCTTAAAACCATAAAACATGAATAAAAATGTGTGGAAATACTTGGTTGTTTATATATAGTCCCTAATACACCCCAAACTCCATTATGTATAAAATCGTGAGCCGTTGTCTATTAAATTGTATCAGAGAATTATTAAAATATAAAAGGTGTTTCAAAAAGTTCCTTTTTCTTCTCTTATAAAAAGGGGTGCCTTTCAAACATTAGACTACAAAAACCCCATTAAATATTAACTATAAAATCTAAAAAAAATATAACCTTATATAAGTAAATGAAAAACTATTAATACCATGTTCACACTAAGTAATCCTAAGACCTTTAATTCTAAAGAATATTCTAAGGAATGATCAGGTATCCAATGTAAGTATTTTCTAATTCTAATGTTTTTTATTTTTAAATTACTTATCTAAATACCATTACATCATAATAATATGGTTAATTAAGTAAAATTATTATTATTATATTTGATTTTATTGATTTAATAACTATTTTTTATTCCTCCCAATCTACTACGAAAAATAAATGCATCATTATTTCATTGTACGGACAACCAGCTCCTCAATGCAACATCTTCCATTTTTCATTACTTACATTTATGGATGATCAAATATATTTAATGGATAATTAGATATCAAATATATAATATAACTATTATTCTTAAAGTTAAAATTATTTTATACATTATTTCCCTCTCATTAGTTAACAAATGAAAAATTAATCATGGGTATATGTGAATCATCACCCCCATGTGATATGAGGTTCATTTTCCATCACCACCCATCATGGATGAGAATAAAAATTTATGTAATATATAAAAATTATTTAAATAAAATAATTAATAATTTTTATACCAGGAATCTATTATAAAATTCTTTTTACCATGATCAGTATACATATGGAGTTCTGTGAAAATTAACCTCACAACCTCAAGTAACCGACATATATAAGAAAATTATGTTATAAATAAATAATATGTAATAATTAATTTTCTATAGAATATTAAATTTAGACTAATTGTGTAATTGGTTATATCTATAATGAAATTATTTTTAATATCCAGGATGTTATGTATATGTTTAGAATGCTTTCTGACACGTGTAAGGGGTTCATCTCCAAACATCCTTTTTTGAGACACGTGTTCTTTTAGGAACCTAATTTATTTTAAATGGTGGATATACTATGAATTGGATATTTAATATCATTTATATTCATTATTCCTGGTATTTTAACTTTAACTTCATGCTATCATTATTCATGGGGTTTTTCATAGAATTTTTCTTAATCCTTAGGTGATTTCATCTCTATTAACCTTCCTTGGGACATGCTATAATTTTTTGAAGTAATTTATTATTTTTATGGAGTATATAATCACAAATAATTTATTTAGGAATAATCCAATATCTAATTCAGGTGATTTATATAAACATTTGATTTTAAAGCTACAAATGACTTTTGATTCAAAAACTCCTAAAGTCGTAAGTGTCTTTCATAACTCAATATGATTTATTGAGTTGTAATGTTTTTCTTGAATTTATTCTAAATTAAATTTTGTGCAGCCTATTTATATATTCAGAGATAATTTTTTATTGACATATTACTTACTATAGAGTTCTAACCCTTTTTGAAAATTTAGTTATTTTAGGAATAATTACCATCCATTGAAACATCCTTTCCCCCCTTTTCATAATTTACCTTCCCTCTATTGTAGTCCTTTTTAATTGGAAATATCATTATATGTTATCTCATGTCAAAATCATATTTAACATATATTATTTTAAAAATAATGTTTTATTCTCATTTTCTATAATGTTGGATATTAAAAAAGGAATTTTAAAACATAAAATGGGATTTTAAAAACATCATTTATAACTTTTTAGTTAGGCATTATCATTATTTATTTACTTTATATGATATATTTTTATTGTGAAAATATTATATTGTATTATGTATTTCCATTAAAAATGAACCTATTTAATTATTTTTATTATTTCCTGGGAAATACATGTAATTAATTCCAATCCAAATTTCAACATTTAAGTAAAGATGGTTGAAAAGAAAATTTTTTATTTCTGTCTCATGTTGAAAATATCCTCCATAATATTTTTAAACCAATGAATATCCTATTAAAACAATCATTATTTCATAGAGAAACTCCCTGGTTAATTTTTATTTTTATGGGGAATAATATTTCATTTCCATCTTTTGGAAGATTCTTTACATAACCCCCCCCCACCCATGTATTTCATTTTTATTCATTCTTCTGGATATATTTCTCATGAATCTTTCTGAAATGAAACCCTATATAAGAAAACTATGTGCTTATTTCCATTATGAATGTTTAAAATTATTTAATTACTTGTTCTCTATGAAATACAGAGTATTTGGCCTTAGTTTATGCCTTGTATCATAATTTTTAAATGAACATCCTTCTCACGGATTTGGTCATGCAAATGAATATGTATGGTTTATTTTCCTCAGGATAAGTTAATATATATGATTATCATTATGTCATGGGTGGGCCCATAATTATATTGTCTTCCAAGATAGTGGTTAATGTTTATATCTCATGATATAAAATGTATGGTGCACATATGGTTTGCTTAATCACACTATGTGATGTGATTGGTGGAACCCAAATAAAATAGAACTAAAATGCACTGGGTAAAGCTTTATATATCATGAAATTCTATACAAGTGATTAGGGAGTGAACCCATTCAAAATGAGGATTTTTCCACGATGTTTATGGGATTTCAGAGTGAACTCAATACTCTATAGAATGTTGTCCACTTTAGGAATCTGGTTTTGGGAGTGGAACTAGACTTATGTTTTTGATGTCATGTCTAATTTTATTACCACATAATACCTGATTCCATGATGTTATCTCTTCATTTAATTATTATATGTTTCAATACATGTGATCATACATAAGTAAGAAAGATGAATATTATACATAATATTACATTTTATTATTTTACGTACAATTTATAAATATTTATTTATTAAATTAGTTAATCAATTACACCTTTAGGAAAAATATGTTTTTCAAATATTTTGTTAAAATATTTTAAATAAATTTTCATATTTATTCTAACTGAATAACTATTTTTATAAATATTGTATCCTTTTATTTTAATATAAACATATTTATTCAATTATTTTATATAAACAAAATTTATTAACATATATTTGAGTAGTAAAACAATTTTGAATGAAATTTAGTATTTATTTCATAGATTAAATTACATAATGAAAATAATTATTAAGATTATAAAAATAGTTGAATATTAAAAATATTTAAATATATGTATTAATCTTTAAAATGTGATTTTATTTTTATTTATTTATATATATGTATAATGAGTCTTATATCTTATGAATATATAATTTTATTTTCTGAGTGACATCGAAGGGTTCATTTGTAGTTTAACATTCCACCTCGGGGTTGGAATCCATATCTGATGTAGTAATTTTATTTTCCTTCAAGATTTCAATCTTTTTTCACTATTCTTTTCTGGTATTATTTCATTATGGATGTATTTTTTGGTTTCTAATAATATTTTTTATTTTTTCCCTATATTGATAATTTTAAATTGATTTTTTCATCTGGTTTGTGATGAATTTTTCATCAATTGTATTTTTAATATTCTGTCTTTTTTAAATGATGATTTTGTTTTTATTTACATCCCAGTATATTGAATATTTTCTAAAAAAAATTCTAATCATTTTTAGAGAATCTTTTGTTAAATTGAATTAAAAATAGATCCACTTGTTTTTTTAATTCGATGAATGCACTAATAATAATATGATCATCAATATTTCTAACTTTTGATAAATGTGTCAACTGAAAATTTTGTTTTCATTTTTATTCAGATGATTTCAAAATACCTTTTTAGAATTTATATTATTGTAACGAAAATACATTAATATTAATACACCTCTGTATATCCAATCATTCCTGGTAATCGATGATTCTACACCATTAAATTTTTTCTACAAACATCCAATTAATATGACACACATACAAACACACTTATATATATATCATCACCACTCTAATAGTGATGTAACTGGATATAAAATACCTTGGTGTGAAAATGAAAATAGGAAAACCAATTTGTTGTCCATGGTGAGAGAATGACTAAAGCATGGTCTTCACTTTTTTCTAAAATTCAGAAAGGGAATTTATTTTGAATCATTTTTATGATTTTATGATTTAATTATTTTTTTTCTATTTTAGAGAACCCTTAGTAAGAGATATATATATATATATTTTTATCAATTTTAATGACTAAATTCATTCATGCTGTGTTTTTATGTGTCACTATGGATTGATGATATTCAAAACATTATACTTGTGGAACTAAGTGAATATTATTATTTTTGTAAGGATGTGATTAAATTTATTTTAAAAATATGAATCATGATAAATTCTATACATCATGATTATTTATTTAAATACAATTTTTTTCCAATTTTACACATTCAATTTTCATGTTCAATTTTAAAAAATTGAATTTGTGTTCTTAATAGACTGTTGTAAGTTATGTTTTATGTTTTCATCATTTCATCTTTAGATATTTTTTATGTAATTATATATTTATATATATTAGAAGGTATTATAATTATTAATGTTTTGTTGGAATATAAATTTTATTTTCTTATTGTTACAAATTTCATGATATATATATATGTGTGTGTGAGTGTGTGTGAATATTTATTCAAAATTTTATATTAATTATTCATAACTAATCATAAATAAAATTAAAATTTATTCAAGTATATAAAAGTTATGAATCCCAATGTTTTATGAAATAGAATTTTGACTTATGAATGTCAATTATAAGTCATGGTTATGGCCATATATCATTGATTATACAAGAAATTTTATACATTATTGAAAGTATATGTATTTATATATATGAATATACATGTAATCATGTACAATGAATAAAATTCTCATTTATAGGTGCATCATTCAAAAATGAGTTTTTGGTGAGATTATGAGTGAAATTTTAGGTACATGGATTCAAATTAACCTTCCATGAAAATATAAAAAGTTAAGTATCAAGATATTTGGTTGTGAAAAGTCTAATAAGTGATTTTCCTTGAAGGTATATATTTATTCATTTACATTAAAATATAAGTGAATATGTATTTAATGTTTGTTTATGTTTTTAAAACAAAAAACTCCAATTGAATGGTATATATACATGTAAAGAAATCTGAAAAGGTTTTTGTAAAATATTGGCACATGAATTTTGTAAATAATGTAAGGAATATGGGGGTAAAACCGTCCCTCAATGTTTCAAGAGGCATCACTACTTTGTTTTAAAAATATTTCTTATTGTTTTTAGAAATACCACTGGAAAAATTTTAACTAATGTTTGTACGTAAGTATTTTAAAAAAAAATTATATTGTTTTTTAAGGCCTAATAAATTTAAATAATATTTTCAAATGGTATTTCAAAATGTATTTTCTAATTTTTTATCTTAAAATTCATGAAATGTATTTTTAAGAGTTATTTTTAAAAACGATATTCATTAATTATATTACAAAAATTTTAAAACTCCTTACTGGGAAATTAAATGCTCTCCCTATGTTTTAAATATTTTTTCGTATGTCTAGTATAAAATATTTGGGATTTGATATTCTTTGCATAGGACCCACACATGATGTTTTTTAGGATAATTTTTTTGACATGTTTGTTAGCTTTTAAGGCATGTGTCTAATTCTCCAAAACATAGACCAGAAAGGTTTCTAGTAAGTGATAAATGTTTCTTTATTTTTTCATGATCCATTTTATAAAAAAATATACACATTATTTACATGTGTTAAACACAAAAGCATGAGTTTGGATCTTTACCATTGGTATCATAGCAACAGTATAGAAAAATTTGGAGATTACATATTGTCAACATATTATATAAATTTAGAAATCCTAATTTTCTTAATTCCGAAGATGAAAATTCATAATTGTTTTAGTCATATGAATGAATTTTGAGGGCCCAATTCCTTTAAGGGAGGAAGAATGCATCATCCCATAATTTCTATGTAATTAATACATGAGTGATTTTATAATTTAAATAAAATATGTTATGTAATATACTTTAATAAATTATATGATTTTATTTAAACAGATAAAATATTTTTAAAAGTTATGATGATTATTAAAAATAATATTAATTTATATTATTAAATATAAAAAAAATTTAGATAGTTATTTAAAAAATTATTTTATCAATTATCCCTTTATAAAAAATATTGTTTTTAAATATTTTTTTATAATATTTTAAATAAATTGATATTTTTTTAACATAATAAATATTTTTATAATTGTGGTATCCTTCTGTATGTATATTTTATTTTATATAAAAAAATGATGGCATATAGAAAAAATGATAAATCAATAAAAATGTAAAAAATAAACTGAAATGAAAATCGAAATAAGGGTTTCTTACTGTTTCGATTTGGGGAAGAGCTTCAAGCTGAAATCAAGGATTGTAATAGTGGGAGATCCAACTGTAGTTATGATAATCAAGCTTGGGAGGGGAGTCGAGTCAAATGCTGACAAGGGACCCGGATTGAGGTTCAAACTCCACAAGTAAAGATTTTGAGCATTATTTGATATTAGGGTTCCATTTCTGAGTGACATCGAAGGGTTCTTGTGCAGTTTAGTGATCGACCATGAGGTTCGGAATCCATGTTTAAAGTAGGAGTTTACTTTTCCTTATAGATTAAAAAAAGTTTTTAGACTCTTTTTATAGATTGTTTTTCGGGGATGTATTTTGTCTGTTCCTAACCCAATCGTTTGAACTATCACTATGTCAAACATTTTAAATTGATTTTTTCATCATGTATGTGACAAATTATTCATTAATTTTATTTTACATTTGAAATCCTTTTTGAATGATGATTTTCTTTCTATATTCTACCCTATTTTCTAAATATTTTTTCAAAAATCTTAAAAATATTCATAGAGTAGATTTGGTGAAACTTAATTAAAAAACAAGATACATATGTTTTTTTAAATAAACGAACCCACTTCCAGTAATATGATAATTGATACTTTCGACTATTCGTCCATATGTTAATTGAAAACATTTTTTTCTTTTTTTATTCTGATGATTTCAAAGTCCCCTTATGTATTTTTAATTACTAAAATGAAAATATATTTATATTCGTACACCCTAGTACATCCAAGCTTGCTTAGAAAACCATGACTCTACACCATTAATTTTTCAAGTGCATAAATTTAATTAATATAATATAGAAACACGCACACACACACATATATATATATTTTATCACTGGTTTACTAGTGATTAAAATGGATATAAAATTCATTGGTGTGAGAATTTAAATTGGAAAAACAATATTCAATTCATAGTGAGATCCTGACGAAAGCAAGGTCTTCGCTTTTTTCTAACGTTATTGTAAGGAAATTTATCTTAAATAATTTTTAATGATTTTATGATTTTATTGTTCTGTTCTATTTTATGACAATCCTTATTACGGGATATAAATATTATTTTATAAAATTTGAGGTTTTAATTCGTCCATGTGGGTTTTTAAGTATCAAAATGGATTTAGAATATTAAAAAATTATACTTGTAGAAGAAAGTGAATATAATTATTTTTTTAAGGAGTTTATTAAATTTATCTTCAAAATATGGATCATGATAAACTCTATAAGGGAAGAATATTTATTAAAAAATGTTCTTTCACATTTGACACATTAAATTTTCTTGTTCAATTTCATAATATTTTATTTATTATGACTTGATATATTCTAAAAATTCAATTTTATATGAGTTGACAAACTTAATTGTATGGATTTAAGAGACTATTGTATGTGATGTTTCATGTTTTCATGATTTATTCTCTAAATATCAGTTATTAAGATATTTTTTAAAAAAAATTAAATATTTATATATATAAAATAGGATCATAATTATAAAATTTTTTAATATAAATTTGATCTACTTATATGTTACAAGTTCCATGATATATATGTCTGTGTTTGTGTGGGTGAATTTATATTCAAAAAGTTATATGAATAGTGCTGATAAAATCATACATAAATTAATCATTTAATCCCCAATATAGAAGTTATGATTTCTAATGTTTTAAGAAATGGAATTATGTATTTTGTATTTCCATCGTAAATCATGATTATGGCTATATATCATTGATTATACATGACATTTATACATTATTATATGTACATGTATACATATTCGTATACATGTAATCATGTATAATGAATAAAATTTTCATTTAATGGTACAACCTTCAAAAATGAATTTTTTGTGAGATTATAAAAGAAATTTTGAGTACAAGGATGTTAAATAACATTCAATGTAATTATTCAAATCCATGTCTCAAGATATTTGGTTATTCCATGTGTAACATGGGATTTTGAATGAAGGTTTATATTTATAAAATTATATACAAATATAAGTGTATGGTTATATAATTCATGTTTAGGTTTTTATAAAAACATTATTGGAAGTGTATATATATATTAGTAATGAAAACTGAAAAGGTTTTTATTATATAATGGAACAAGAAATTTGTAAATATGGTAAGGAATTGGGGAGTAAAACCATTCATAATCAAGTGGGTCGGTCCAAGACAACCTTCAATGCTTCTAGCGGCCTCAGTGTTTTGATTTCAAAATCATGATTTTTGTTTTCAGAAATGTCACTGGATTATTTTAATCTTTATCTCTGTGTATGTATTTTCAAAAAATTGATATGTAATTTTTATGGAATAAATAATTTCCATGATATTTTAATATTGTATTTCCAAGTGTATTTTGGAATGTATTATCTAAAATATGTACAAATGTATATTTAATAGTTATCTTCAAAGGATATTTCATAAAAGATATTTAAACAATTTTAAAACTCCTTATGGGGAAATTAAATGTTGACACTATGATTTAATATATCTTTCATATTTCTTGTATCAATAACTTGTTATGTGAATTTTTTTGAAGTAGTCACACCTGTGAAGTCTTTTTGGTTAATTAATTTTTTTTTAGAGATGTGTTATGTTGTGAGGCATGTATATAATATTAAAAACCCTAGACCGGAAAAATTCCATGTAGATTATAAATGTTTCCTATTTATTAAAGTTTCATTTTATGAGTAAAATATTCCAAAAATTTATCTGTGGTAAACCCAGATGCATAGGTTCATATCTTTACATATTTAATTTGAAAAAATGGATTACATATCTAGAATAAGAATAATTTCCAATTTCTAATAAGATAAACATATTTTTTTATCAAAATTAACAACAAAAATGGTAAAAATATATATTATATGTTCATGGAATGATTCATGATATAAATAGAAACCATGGACATTGATACATGAATGGAAATCCTATTTTTTGTTTCAAAAAATATTAAATGAAAATTTATTTTTCCTATTACAAACCACTTTTTTTACATGAACTCCCAAGTAACACAAATTTCTCCAAAAATATATTATAGATGACATTTAATAATAATTAGTTGACTTATATTATCCAAATACCCTACCAAACACTAAATTTTTAATATATTTCACCTTTCAAAAAAATCACTTTAATACCAATTTGTAATTCACTAATTTGGATAGCTAACCTGTTACCAGATATATGAAAGTAAAAAGTGCTTTAGTGCATTAAAAAAAGTCAATGGTCAGCCAAATTTAGGAAGGGATGACTACATACCTTGAAATTATTCATTTTTCTAAAATGAAACTAATAATTTCTTTTATTGTTTCACTAAAAAATTACTATAATTTAATTGTAAATTTAAAAAATATAAAATCATTAAATAAATAAATAAATATACAATTATTCATTTAGGGACATAAGAGATGTTATAATTATTATTGTAAGGGTAATTATATGTAATAACAGAAGAATTAATAAATATTCCATAATTAAATCTACATGTAATAAAATGATTTCTAATCTTTGGAACTAACAAAAAATATCAAAGGAAATCCAATAAATCCCTTAAGAAATATATTCATGGGTTATGAAAAATATGAAATAAGTAAAAGGATAATTTATAACAATGTAAGGAATTATGAAATTGGCTTCCACAAAAGACAACTCATTTATCCCTATAATAAACCAATATGGTCTAAAACAACCAAGCAAACCCACAAGACATTTATTGTATATACCAAAATATCTAAACAATAAATAGCCCATTTTTATCCATCACTTATAAATTTAGGTATATTCTCATCATTATTATAATAATTTATAATTTACATATATTTATGTGAGGAATTAATCATGATTATTTATGTTACTCATTATAATTTCAATTATGGACTATCATAATATTAGAACATGTGAAAATACACGTGTGCTTATGTGTTTTAAACAAATACTAAATGAACCACTAATCAGCAATCAATTAATTTAATCATAAATTTGATTATAAAAAAATAAAAACTATGTAATATATATAATTAAATTTAATTTTCATAAAATGGAATAATAAACACCAAATATAATCAAACAATTTACACTAAAAAGTACCCAATAAAAAAACAATATAATTTCTGAAATATATTTCATTAATAGAAAAACATTTCTAAAGGACATTGTAATAGGTAACAGAGGAAAAAATATTATTAATAGATAAATAGGTTACCTTTATAAATCATTTTCATGTTTAGGAACTAATATATGAACCCTTTATTTTACCGTCAAACATTCCAGCCTCTAGATAATATTATCTATCATTATTAGGAGTTTCTCTAAAATAATGTTTCATATATCATTTTTCCAAGAACAATCCATCTCAATGGTCCCAAAAATCATTTATAAAAAGTCAAATAAGACATATTTTTTTTTGATAAATACATTTAATATATTTTTAATGACAAAACTATTTATGTTTTATTATAACAACTATTTTGAAAATAAATAAGGCTCTATATAGCATCAACTGAAAGAAAAAAAAAATTATAAATAGACAGTGGTTGAAAAAAATAAACAAAATCATTATATAAATAAAATAATATGTATTAAAATAATTTTTTTTAATATCACACCCAAGAACCCAATGTTTCGTCACGCATAGGATTGAATATGATCTACCATCCTTAAATTAGATTTTGGTGTGTTAATAGTTTATGACCATAGACGTTTTCAAGTCATATGATGATCTGATGATAACTAATCACAAAATAACAAATATACCACCCATGTAAAAATAAATCTACATTTAATATTAGGAAATTTTCATATAATGAAGAGAAAAAAAGAAGAACATAGATGAATAGGAGGATTGAGAGAGTAATTTTACTTTATCAGAGTTTCAAATGGATAATAATAGAATAATGAATTATTATAGGATAATATACCCAATATATATGAGAATAATACCAAGAATGACAACCCATATAGAAGAAATAATACTAGAAAAGAATAGGGGAATTTAATTTTTTTAATAATATTTAACACCATTTTTTAGGGTTGAATGGTTTATAAGATGTGTATGCTTACAGTTCAGTGTTAATACAACGCATAGATTTTATTCTATGCATGCATACCAAAATTACCCCAAAAACACACAGCTTCACTTTTTCATGAATCCGAAAAAAGAAATTCATAATTAATGTATGTCAAAAAAAATCAGGGTCTTTCACTCAACAATAAAACACATAATCCATGAAACATATCTTATTATCAACATCCCATCCAAAATTAGCATATTTATACCCCTTTGTAGTATTTTCATTCCTAAATGATGTCAAAAATTAATTTTTTTCTTTAAAATACCGTAATATTAATTTCACGGCATCATAATTCTATTTTATTGGTTTATACATATAATTTATCTAAAATAAAACTATATGAAAAATTTCTGGTCATGTAAAAAACCTGTCATGACTCATGTTTCTAAAAATGTTTAAATTGGGAGTATTTTTATTGTACACAACTACATACACTAATATTTTCAATTTATATTTTAATATCATAAAATTTATTTCTAGGGTGAAATAAAATATATTTTCATCAAATGATCTATGAATATTAAAAAAATTCAAATGATGAAATATAATGAAAACCTCAATGATCCTGCTTCCTGGTATTTTTGGATTTGCACTCCCAAAATCCCAATAGTATTTCCATTATAATTAATCTATAACTCATATAATATTTTCAATTTTTATTCAATAATATCATTCATGTACGGTCTGATAGTAATGTTTTAATCCATCTATTGAAAACATTTAATATATAAATTTTTTAAAAAAAATTAAATAAATAAATGGGCCATGAAAATTATTTTTCATTAATAATTACTCTTAAATGTGTAAAAAAATTATTTATGTACATAGGAGTGTATAACGTTCTATAATTCTTTGTAAAAACATTTACATCTAGGTTTTCATTCTTAACTAAGTAAATTCTTCTATTGTCTCTATATAATGTTACTTTGGTAAATAAATATGAATGAATAATGTTTTAATATAAATATTCTAAATATTATATACCTTTAATGTAAAATGGTTGAAAAACAAGTAGATAGTGGTGAGTTTCATGAGAGGATAAAAAATGTTGGGAAACTAAAAACTTTTCATATACTAATGTCCATTCATTGGTATCCTTTCAACATGTTTTTTCATACCATCAAGCACTTTTTTATTTAGTATACACATTTATTCCGTAATTATTTCTTCATTTATAGATAAGTACATAGTTCCTCTTTCCTGATTACCTGAAATAGGGATTTCATTTATTTAATATTAATCTCTAAGTTGTTATGACAGTGAAAATTCATTAATAATTCAAATAATTTTATATGTACACTACTAGATAACATATAATTTGTATTAATGATGAATAACCATCTATAAGTATTCTTACAAAAAATATAGCATCAACTTACCATTGGAATATGAACCAAAATTTCATTAATTATATTCTTATATATTACATCAAGCTCAAATTTATTATATAACCCCAAATATTTACTCCCACCAATCTATTTCAATAGTATGTACGTAATTTTATATAATTCCATTACCTAATACCAAATTCCGACTTAATTGGATCTTATTTCTCTTATTATTCTACAAGAAGAACCCAAAATTCTCAACATTATGACTAAAAAAGAAACTTTTTATATACATTAGAATTAGGACTATATATTTGATCCAAATATATCTGCACACATGATAAATATCTAAGACTAATTAGTTAGAAAGTATTACCACTTTTTATTTCAGAGATAATAAAGAACAAATTACCCCATTAAAACTAAAAGGTATTTATTACTAAGATGTACTTTTATATTTAAAACATCATAATAAAAAAATTTGGTAGCCTAATGGGAAGTCTCATATAACTATAATTTTGATTAAATTTATTTTCCACCCTATTATATACATTTAATTATTATGGTGCACATGATTTAATATATCCCACTAAATTATATTAAAAACATGTAATTTATTAAACATGTTACCATAATACTCTCCTTCATTTTCAAATCAGAATTATTTAAACAATTTTCTCAACTCATTATTCTCTAAATTCTCTCATCTTATAGATATTCCAAAATCGAAAATATTCCTTTCTAAAAAATAAAATAAAACCTACCATGTTGATTTATAAATATTTTTTGAAAACTATAATAATACTATAATGGAATGAATTGGAGTGGTTCACAACACCTAAATTTTCATAATGTTTAGCTTTCAAATACTTTATTATATACCTCCCTTCGAAAAATGATTATATATTCTACATTACAAGTGTATAATCTTTAAATATGGAAACAAAAATCAAATTTATCTCCAGTATTTTTTTTTCACAAACAATACTCTCATGAAATTCACGCTCATGTGACCTAACAAGCAATTATATTTATTTAAATCCTAAGCTAAATATTTCCCGTTGATACAATATCCATGGAATTTGTAGTCTTTTTTACTGTCTTCCATTTTTCAACGAAAAATACTAAATAATATCTCATTGAGAATGTTCAAGTTATTTCTAATGAAACTATTGAAAAATATTGTATCAAAGATCTTCTTAACTAATATTGGATTCTATCACAACCTAGTGATATTTAATGAAAGATTAAGAATGTGAAAAATCTCATGAAAAAATGTTCATATATAAATCAACCTTTCCTACAATCCATACAAATCATTAATAAATAAGTTATTGAGGGTATTTTAAACATATCAATACCCAAAATTTAGTGAAAAAATTAATAAAAATATCCAATAAAAACTCACGATTTTATGATATGATTCTCTGTAATTATATTTTATTTCATGGATATAATTCTTTACAAACAACACTAATGTTAAACGAACTAGGTTATAATATTAAAATATTATTATAGAGTGTGATTTTCTTTTCTAAGACATTGGATTTTTTGGAATGAATACAGATAACCAAATAAATAAAAAAATTACTAATATTGAATATAGATTCATTTTTTATCAAATGGGAAAAAATTTAAATAAAAAAACTTTAATTGTAAATTGAGTTGTTCTTCAAAAAAAGTGTTTTAGTGAAAAATGGATTTCTATGTAGAAATATTTGATTGATAGCTTTCGATGAATTAATCTAATTAAATAAAAACATAATATATTCAATAAAATTTATTAATATTCATCTAATAATTTTTACTATACGTAGAAAAATACAAAATTGTGATTTATGTTAAAATATGAATTTTTCTAAAAAAAGTTTTTATTTAATTTTATGCACATATTGTAAAATAAATTTATGATACATTGACGAATTTAATATTGAAAAATGTATCCAATATTTGGGATTAATTTGTAAAAAATAATTAAATACAACCCTTTTATTTTCTATCATTATGAATTGTAGACTTTGTAAATATCCAACATCTCTATAGGTGTAAAGTATGTAAATAATAGTTAAAATATATGAAGGTGATTTAAAATTTCAATAATAGTTTAATTTATCCTATTGGATGAGTCTATATCCATCTTTCCCTTCTAATTTTCAAAAATATTTCCATTTAGTACAATTTTTCTTAAATTATGACTTTTATATTATTTTATGAAATTGTTATATACCAAATGTCACTCCCTAGAATTTAATATCTCTATTTTTTCATATGTATAAAAGGAAGATATGTTCAGTTGTAAATTTTTATCTAAAAATTAATTAATTTTATAATCATGTTAATTTTTTTAGTTTTTATTTATTGAATAATTGCCTTAAATGTTTTCACAACGTCGATAATGCATTTATTCAATTTATAGATAAATAAAATATATCAATTTAAAAATATTAATATTAATAAATTTTGGAAGACTTATTGTGTTCCAATAACTATTTAGGATAAAAATAACATAATATTTATGTTTTAAAATTTTTAATTTTATTTCCATTTCTATGAAGTTTTATTTAAAGTCAATCATTGTGAATATTTCTGAAAATGACCCAAATGGGATTTTTTTGTTAAATAATGTTTTATTGAGGTATTTAAAATTCATAAAATTCATGACATAATCTATGTTAATTTGATATGGTTTAATAAAGATACCATTGTGAATTTATGGTTTTCTTGTACTTTTATGGTAACATTCATGACCCCTAAAAGAGAAAACAATATTTACATTTGGGTAATTGTTGAAATGGTTAATAACGGGTTAAAAATAAGATATAATGGATAAAAAATCACTTAAAAAGTCATAAATATTATTTTGTAAGATAATTTAGACTTATCCTCATCCTATATTGCAAATATAACAATTTGGATCCACTTCATCATGGAAGTTAATTTTTATTAATTTAATACATTATGTTATTCGAAAAGTGACCCTCCTACCACTTATAAATGGGAACTCTCCCTCCACTTTTATCTACACAGTTTGAAAACAATATATTATCCATGGCCTAACATAATTAAATACTACAATCCTGCAGAATTTTCTATAAATTATTTTCTTTCCAAAAATAATCTTTTTATTGCATAATGTGTAATCCAAAAAAAGGTTTCTGAGTGAAGAAGTATAATACTAAAGTGATTAATTTTAATTTAATTTCATCTTTGACCACTTATAAATATATGGTATCCAATATTAAATAATTAATTAATATATTATATATACTAAATTATTATTTATATTATTGACCAGCCATTATTCACCCCCTTTCAATCATATGGGAAAAGAAAACATCACTCCTGAATACATGTGCACTACCACCTGTAAAAAGAAACAAATTTAATTTTTCATCATTACTAAACATTTATTATTATGATGATGGAATTAATGAATATATATTATATATATTATATTGTTATAGTTATAGAAGGTGAATTAATATTTTCCAATGTTTCTTTCCACCAATTGAAAAATGGAATGATCACACATGAAAACCTACAAACTCTGATCTCCATGTAGTTATGTAATAAATTTTTCATAAATGATTTATATGAATATCTATAAAAATTTATATAATTAATAAATATGATAATCATGAAATTATTAACAAATTGAGATGATTAAACCATTATCAAAGTATATGTAACGGGACCACCGAACTAAAACAAGCTGGAAAAATTAAGAAGTTAACACAAGAAGTAGTGATTGTAATAAATAATTGTTAAAAAAGGGATAAAAAGATGTTATAAGTAAATTATATATGGTAATATAAATGTATATGAGTGAAGTTATTAAATACATGTATAATATATCTATATTTACTATACATGTGTTCCATACATGTTTGTAGATGGAAGAGAATTAAGTTAAGCGATTTATATTTTAGTCTTATTTTAATCAGGATTGCTTATGGTTGAATATTCATTGAATTAATATTATGATTATTATATTATAAATCAATTTAATTTTCATATCATATGTTTATTCATGGTATTTTGTCTAATATTAAATTTTTTATCTCTTTGGTAAATTAAAATATTGGAATCATATATTTTTTTAAAAAAATTCTTTATTTACACTCGGTTTGGGAATATTTTTCTTACATGTCCATTTTTTCATGTAATGTTTTAAATAATGTTTTAATATTCCCATATTAATGATTATAGTATTTTTTCCAATTTTTTAATTTATATAAAAATCAATTTAATACTCTTTTCTTTTTCCAAACAAGAAGCTATTGACTTTTTACCAAAATGTGAAAGGAATATATTTATTTTAATTTCATGGGATGAAAAAACTTTCCCACCATAATGTCCTGTATAATTATTTAATATTCTTATAAAAGTTTACATGGTTTTTTATCAATGAAAAAAAATACACAAAATTTTAGAAATTTTTATATTATAATGATGTGATTTCAAAATGAAAATTTTATTTTCCTTAAGAAATAATCCAGTAATATTTTAATAGAGTTTTCATATATGATAACTTAATTTGATGTTAATTATGATTTAACGGGGATATGATCCAATGATAAGATAGATTTCTTTATCTATAAATTATACGTATATATTGATGTTATTTTAATGAAACACATTTATTTTTAATGTGTTATTCTACGATAAAATGTTAAAATTTTTATGAATCATTTTTTCATTCCATGGGTTATGTTATGATGACATGATGAAAGATTTATCATTTTGTGTCACATATATGTGTGTTTTTTATTATGTAATGGGTCGGTATGGAATAATATATCCTTCCAAATAATTGGTTAATATTGAATATATGATGATATAATTATGGGATATGATTTGATCTGTTCGATTAAATATGGGAAACTAGTATGGATTCTTAATCCACTATGGAAAACACGTTGATATTTAAGATCTATTATGATATGGGAAACAAGTATTGATTACTAATCCTCTATGGTTTGATGGTGTCCAGTGTTAACATTGAAATGTTAAATGGTTTCTATTCTTATAATGGTACCACAATTTTATGACATGTATTTTGATTTTTATTTGAACACATGGTTCATGATTAATTAATAATTATTTTTTACTCTAATAATTCATGTTTTTTAGAATAATAAATGTTTAGGTCATGATTTATTATTATGATCCATGATATGTTCAGTAGGAACATTGTATGTTATGATCATAACCTCATTCCCTAATTCTTATCTTATTCTTGCATACTATCATCGATTTGTATCTCCATAATTTAGCCTTACTGAAATTTTTTTTATCACCAATTATTTTGTTTCATTTCCCCAAGTTATGAATAAAGTTATATGTATGGCTTTTGAATAATGTTTCAACATGATAAGAACTTTATGTTATATGATTAATAATATATATAAATAATGTGTTTATGAATTTTATTGTCCAATAACAATAAAATATTATGGTTTTTGCGTGGACCATAATGTTTTATATTGAATATTCATATAAAATGATGTAAAATTTATATATTAATTTCTTGGGTCACCTCAGTTGGTATCAGAGCAGGGTTCAGTCAATCATTGGAAATTCAGATTACAGAGATTTGGTGAAAACCCAATGTATAATCCAAATCATTAGATAACGTACTAATTTTTTGGTAAGATAGATATTATGTTTTTTTCATAGAAATACATCCCTGTTTGGATGCTACATGAGGATGTGGTTTTACCACAGATACATCAAGGAGTAATAGTTCAATAAATAGTTTTTTTAATTATATATGTTAAATCATTGTGGTATAAGGTTAATGTGCCCTTACTATGCACTGGGTTTGACACTCATGGGGGGATATTATTGGGTTATCTTACATTTTTATAAAATACTAATAAGGATTTGAATAGACAGTTACCAATGATTTCCTAGGTTGAACATAATATAACAAATTTTGAAAAGAGGGTGTCCAAAATAAGATATCATATAAATGATTTTTCATGATCATGTGCTTCCTCACAATGACTATGATTTCTCACAACATGCTTTTTTCAATGGATGAAACCAGAATGTACGATGTTAATGTAAAATTTTATGGATAATGGAAATAATTTCATCTACAAAATTTTAATTAAATGAGAGTTTTAATAATACTTACATATCTTTCTTAATATATGAATAATATTGAGCTTCCAAAAATGAAATAGGCAGAACAACGTATTATTGAGTTTTCAATGAGGAATTAGCCTCCTGATTTTAGTGGGTCAACTCGTCCACTAGTGTAAAAGAGATTGATTATTACCACTATGAAAATATTTTCTATTATTCATTTATCATAATATTAAAAAGTTTTTCTAGTAATTTATCATCTAGAAGGTGAATAAGATCAACTGTGGAATCTTATTAAGAATAAAATGTGAGAAGAATAAACTAAATCTATGGAATTGGAAAAGATTAAGAGGATATTTTTCATTAGATATTTTCACCTTTTTATACTTTTAAAAATGGATATGGAATAGGTTGATCTTATAAAGATGGATGATGAATCCATTGGCACCTATGTGAAATAATTTTCAAGACATGTAAGGTATACATTTGGTATAATCATAATACCAAAAAGAAAAATTGATGAATTTTTAACAATATTAAAACCATGTCTCCAAAATTAATTTGATATATGAGACTATATTAACAATGAAAAAATTGATCAACGTGCACTCCAAGTTGAAATAGAAATTCGATATTCCCACTATCCCCAAGTTTTTGATAAGAAAATGAGGATTTATTCACATGAAAACATGAATAGATATCCTAGTGGAATGAAATTACATCACCTAACATACCATAAATATGGTAATGAACATCAATTAATTTTTTTGAATGGTATGGTGTGGTTCTTTAAATGTGGAAAGTTAGTTCATAAATCTTATGGATATCAAGAGGAAATAAATATGTATGATAATTAAATTGAGGAAAATAAGACACCAACTAATGCACCACTAACACTCCAATGCATCAATGGAAACGTTTTTGGGAATTACTCCAGCTAGTTAGTGAATATGAAGGATTATAATGATGATCATCATAAAAAATATATTCATCTCAAAGAAAAATTGAAATATCATGTGATCAGGACTATCAATGTTGGTTATGATATTAATATATTGATGTTTATACTTATCATCCATTCTAGAATAGATAATTTCATATATGATTCTATCCATACCCACTTGATTATATCTAAGGAGATTTAAAAGGGCATTTAATTAACACCGCAATGGTTAGATGTTATGTTAATGGTGGAAACTCTTAATGGTATGATGGTCACATATCATGTATATTTTTTCTCTTTGATTAACATTTGAAAGAATTTGCTTCTTTTAGGTATTTTGGTTCTCCCATTAGTTGAATTTTATGTGATTATATGCATTTATTATGTTTCGTTTTATATATACAATATATACTATCATGGAAATAAAGTAAAATTTCATATTTTGAATGAACATATGATCATTTATTAGTGTGAGGATAAATATTACCCAATAATGAAAATAAATTGATTTTTTGTGGGCCTTAATTCCTATCCATGGGGGTATATATGACCTATGGTTGGGGATAAACTCAATATTGGGGATATTAATGTTTTATAAGAGGTTTTAGATTTCATTACATAATAATTTTAAATTCTTCCTTTGAATTTTCATGTTGAGTTTCTAATAGAACTCATACTTCGTGTTATGCCTTTTTGAAAAACTCCTTATAGGATGGCCTTGATTTAGTTATATGAATCAAAGAAGAAAATCATGAAGAATCTTGATATGGGATTCATATGTCTGAGTGTGTCACCATGGGGTATACCTATTCTTTTTTTAAGAATAAATATGCTTCAATGTGTGTTTTCAATGATTATCAAGAAATTAATGAGATAATTTTCAACAACAAATAATCTATACCCCATATTGATGATTTATATGATTAATTAAGAGGATATGAATTCTTTCCTAAAAGTAAACATTTTTATATATATCATAAATTGGGGGTTAAAAAAGGGGATATAACCAAGACATCTTTCTATAAGTTGTATGGGAATTATGAATTTTTAGTGATCCTATTTGGACTTAATAATTCCCTCATTATATTTTTGGATATAATTAATAGATTCCTCAGAAATTTCCATATTCGGTTTTTGGTAGTTTTATATATGATATTATAATATATTCAATGAGAGATAAATATCCTAAAGATCATATTCCAATTATGTTGAATAGCCTAAGGAGACGTTGTATAAAAAATTAACCAAGATTGATTTATGGATTCAAAAATTTTCATTGTTGGGTCATATGATAGTATATCCATGTATATAAGTGGATCCTTCAATGAAGGAAGTAAATATAGAGCGGCCTAGACCAACCATGGTAACCAAAATCCCTTGTTTTTTTGGGTTCTCAAGATACTAGCAATGTTTTTTGAGAGCTTTAACATGAATATATAATTCAATCAATATGTTTACATGGATGGGGGGATTGTTATTTTGGGTAGATGAATGTGAGGAATATATAAAGTAGCATAAAAGAAGGTTGGATAGTGTACCTTGTTGGAGTTAGGGTCCTAGGTCTAACTTTTTATACATTGGTTTCATGTATATTTTATTATTTTAAATTTAATAAAAAATATTTTTATATATTTTTCATCATTCTGTATGAATTTAATTCAATAATAACCCATAATATATGTCACACTAATAAGGTTATAGAAGTTCAACCCTATGGTGAGAAACTTGAAGTGCTATGATGATATAAATTAATCTAGTTCTTTGATAAAATAATATTTTATAATGGAAAACAAAGAAAGTGAATTTCATGTCTGAGTACTTAGAAATGGATGAGGATTATACTCATGAATTTTAGAATTGGTTATCTCTATGATGGAAGAATATGAGAATATACCCGTTAGTATTAATTTTTCATGTTTTTCTGTAATGCCCCAACCCCAGTTACCCAAAGTCGCTGCATTATTACATAACATTGGCATGATACAAGAAATCATGTCCCGAAAGGCCGATCAGTTTAGTAATCATGGAAGTACTATATAAAAAGATAAGTTTAACATTACATTATGAATAAAAAGAATCATTTTGTCACTGTAGAACACACTCATATCCCTTAGCATGTTCCTTCAGGTTAATCGTAATATACTTCTTCACATCCTGGGAAAAATAAAACACAAGAAAGGCGTTAGCTCAGATGCTCGTTGAGGATTTCAATATAGAGGAAACATTCATAAATAAACATAATCATTTAAGGCAATGTATATGAATAAAACACAATCCTTATAAACATAAACATCATCATAACATGAAATAGATCAATCGAATAATTCTATTTACTTATTTACATGGATATTCTACAAGTCGAATAATCAAATGAAATATCAATATAAAATTTCATAATGATGGAATGCATAATTCCAAACATCATAACCACATAGTCAAGGCCTCCTGCCAAGACTAAAAAAAATATTTTTTCAAGGCCTTATTCCAAGACACTAGTTTGTCTCATTGGACCTATCGTTGCATCGAGGAGCTATAGCGGGCTCCACCCGTCACATACTTAGTCCAGTTCATCCCTCATATAAAAAGGTTAAAAAATAACATAAAAATTCATATTAAAACATGAATATGAAATGTTAATACTTTAACCAAAATCCATGAATGGTATAAAAATTATGCATCCATAGATAAACATATCACAAAACCTTCAATACTATATGGAATACTGTATCATAAAAAATAAACTTCAAACAAGTGTAACCAAAACATTTATACCATTCATGGAATCTTTGAAGGTGTTATAATGGCGGAAAATGGCTACACACACTATATAGGGTAAAAACATTCTTTCCAAATTTTTTTCAAATGGTCTAAAGGATCTTGTATGGAAAATGACGAAAAGATTCCTTTATAAGTTTTTTAAAAAAATTCAAAAAATGGTATAAATTAGTTTAATGCATTGTCTAGGAAATAGTAAAAATGGTTTGAAAAATATTTCTAAGAAACACGGAAGTGGATGATAAAGAGGTCCCAGTAGATACTCACATATAAACAATCTCGAATAATAAAGAGATAATAAAATTAACCCATACCTTGTGAATTTCCTTGATCTAGGGTACGATAACATCCTGTATAATATTTAAATCATTTTTATTAAATTATACAAGAACCACATACATAAATATGATATCATATATGATCTTCAAAGATTGCTTTGTTAATAATATTTCAGTTGTATCATTGTTTCGGATGTTAACTGATTCGTTTTCTTTTATATGTATTGTTATGTAAGTCAGGTTTTTCATGGATAAGATGTATTTGATTCATATATATAATTATATTAAGTTCTCAAACATTATTTTTAATCATAAAATGAAAATTATTCTTGAATGATTACGATGGGGAATGAATCTCATCACGTTAGTGGAGACGATAATCCGTACGTACGCACGAGTGACAATACCATTCTATTAATTACGAAATAATATTTAATTGGATGTTATATAATATATACGGAATTATTATAATGTTATATTTATTTTTTAAATCAATAATACTCATTATTATACCCATCAAAATAATGAAGTGTTGAATAACAAACTACACCATGGCGTGGAGATGATAAGACGTAAATACACACGTATGGTGACTTTACTATTCATAAGATAGATAGAATAATGAATATGGTTGATCATATTTATATAACATCATAGTATATAGAAGGCAATGGATTTATTATTTTTTTGTAAATAACAAAGAAAGGGGAAGTGGAAGAAGAAAAGAACATTGAAAGAGGTGATGAAATTATTACCTCCTTTTCGGGTGCTTTCTTTTGATTTGATCAGAAGGGATCCTCAGGACAGATTTATGTTCAAATTAATTACTCTAGTATAATTTTGGGTTATTTGGCAGGATATTTGGTCTGGGGTTGGCTGAGCCAAATGGCTTTGGAGGTGTGATTTTGAGAGAAGGGTAAGTACCCTTTTATAAGAGAGGTGAGGGTCACATTTCAAAATGGTTAACATATTATTTTACTATACAACCATATTTAGTTTATAATGGCTCTAAAGGAATTTATTTCGATAATAAGGTGGGTATGGATCGAAAAAAACTCAACCAATAGGTTTTAGATAGGTTTAGATCCCCATATTAACGTTATCTTTTATATTTAACTATAAGTTAAATAGTTTAACATTTTCCATGTATTCTTGCATTATTATAATAAATGGTTAATAAACATACTATAAAAAACCAATGGAACCCCAAGTGGTTCCCTTTATATATATATAACCTTATCTAAGTCCTTTGGAAGAACCATAGATTTTTATGAATGTTATATCAATTAATAATATATTATTTGTTTTAAAAATTCATTAATGTTAGTTTTGACACTATTTAATATTTGGTGTTTGTGAAAGTCTTAACAGCATTGTAACTTTGAAAAAAAAATTATTAAATCAACCCTAATATGTCATAGTAAACTATAATGTTCGTGGAATACATCAAAAGTCTCATTTTACAATTATATTAATATTTATAATATGGATTATTTTAATCTTTCAATAATATGGTAATTAAAGCATCATAATTGTGTCATAAATATATGTTATTATTTAATTTCTAAAAATTATAAATTAAATTACATTATTTATGAAATATTTTTAGCTTTCTCATGAATATTTATAGTCGAATTTATCTTATGTATAACCCTATATTAAAAATGGTTGAGTTATTAAACATTGAATTTAGCATTTTAAACTCTTGTAAATAAAAAAATAATAACTGTCCAAATCTATTCCATGTGGACCAAAAGGATCATATTTTATTCCTAAGGTTGATTTTGGTTGAAATACATTTGTCCTATAGAATCAGTACATGTGTTAGGATAATTATAATATTATATTTACATTTAATTAAACTATTTACTTTTAACTGTGGTAAATAAAATTGAAAAGTTACTATTCACCAAAACTTATTTTTATCTTATTGAACCACATTTTACTTACTGATGTCAACCGTGTCTCTCGTATTTTTTAAATTCAATTTACAGATGTGGTAAAATTTTGTTCTATGCAAATTTGCTAACGTTCCTAGAATGTGAGTAAAAGACATAAAAAAATTCAATAAAATTTTACACATCAAATTTTTTTATAAAATGACTCCAATGAATTACATTGAACTAATATAAGAACTATGTAACCAATTTGAAAAAAAAATGAAAATAAAATAAATAATTATTTAAATAAAAAGTTGGTTTTAAACAATATTTCTGTGTTTTTCACTATTCATAAAAAATTAAATGTTTTCAGAAAGATATCCAAAATTCACCCTAAGATAATTTTGACATTATGAATCCAAAAATAATGTGCATTTTGAAATATAAAATTAATAAAATTTAAAAGAGTGGGTAGTACTATTCATAACAGCTAGTTTGATTGGTTGTGGCATTCTAGAACTCAAATTTGCATACAACAGATGCTATTGCATTATTCAAAAAGAAACGTACCATGGAAGCTTGAGGTGATACATTCTTCCCTCCTCGACCTAATTTCTTCCTCGAAATTTCTAGAATACTACTGCATAAAAATATTCAGGTGGTTTTTCATCATATGTTCATCGACTTCCCATGTTGCCTCTTACTTCTTATGGTTTCTCTGTATAACATTTACCAGATGAGTCGTCTTGTTTCTCAGCACTTGTTCTTCGGCATCAAGAATCTAGACAGGCTCTTCACAATAAGACAAATGAGGTTCCAGTTCTATTTCATTATAGGTGAGTACATGTGTTGGGTCAGGCATGTATTTTCTAAAGAGTGAAACGTGGAACACATCATGAACTTTGGAGAGACATGGCAGCATTTTCAAATGGTAAGTTATAACTCAAATTCATTCTAGAATTTCAAAAGGTTTAATGAACCTTGGACTTAATTTACCCTTCTTCCCGAAACATATAACACCCTTCAATATAGACACCTTCAAGAAAACATGATCTCCTACTTGAAATTCCAAATCCTTCCTTTTATTATCATCATAGCCCTATTTCCTACTTTGATCTGCTTTGATGTGGGTTTAGAAAATGATGACATTTTCCATTGTTTCCTCAACATGTTCTGGGCCTACAAATTTTAATTCACCAACATCATCCCAACAAGTTGGTGTGTGACATCTCCATCCATATAACGCTTCATATGGTGTCATCTGAATACTTGAAGGAAGATATTTTTATAAAAAATTATACCATTGGTAAACATTGATCCCATATACCATGAAAGTAAAGTGAGAAAGATATAAACATGTCTTCTAATGTTTGAATAGTCTGTTCTGATTGTCCATCAGTTTGAAGGTGGTAGGCAATGCTCAAACGAACCTTAGTATTCAGGGCCTTCGTAACACTTTTAAAAAATATTGATGTAAAATGGGGATCACGATAAAAAACAATAGATAGGGGTACTCCATGAAGTTTTAAAACTTCATTAATATATAGTGTTGTTAAACATTCATGTTTTAATCCTATCTTATTTAAAGAAAATATCCTAACTAGGTAAGACGATCAACAATGACCCATATTGTATCATACCTTCTAGGAGTCTTCGGTAGCCCCATGAAAAATTCCATCGTAATATCATACTATTTCAACTCAGGTATGGGAAGAGATTTCATGAATCCTCGTGGATGTTGCCTTCCAGCCTTCACTTATTGAAAAACAATACATCATGACACATAATCAGGAATCTCCCTCTTCATGTTGTCCCACCAAAAATGTTCTTTAAAATCAATATACATCTTATTGCTACTGGGGTGTATATAGAAATTGGAACTATGAGCATCATCCAACCATACCCTTTTTAGATCAGGTATATTAGTAACACAATGAATCCTCACAAATTTCAAAATTCCATCTTCAAATATAAATTCGATCATTCTCCCATCATTCACAATATTAATTTTGTTTTGAAACTCCTCATCATCAGTCTGAGAACTTTTTATCTGTTCTAGTAAATATGTTTTGGCAACAATTTGAAAAAATATTGATGTTTAACCTTCCATGATTATTACCATATCCATCTTTACTAGTTTCACGAACATAGGATCCATTTCAACTCTCATTTTGTTCAAAATGACATGATCCTTTCTGCTCAACGAGTTTTCCATCTTATTTAGTTTCCCTAGGTGGTAGTGTATAGTTAAATCATAATCTTTGTGTAGTTAATGACATCCCCTTTTCCCCATGTGGAGTTCCTTCTGTGTGAAAATATATTTCAAGCTCTTTTGATCGGTATATATCTCAAATTTTTCACCATAGAGATAGTGTCTCCATATCTTCAAAGAATTGATTATAGCTGCTAACTCGAGATCATGAGTAGGATTGTTTTTTTCTTTAATGATTAGCTATCATGAAGCATAGGAAATAACTCTATCATTCTGAATAAGGACACAACCATGTACTTTCTTTTAATCATCACAATAAATAACAAACCCATCATTCTCCGATGGTAGAGTACGGATAGGAGCATTGACTAATATTCTCATCAGTTCTTCAAAACATTAGTCACACTCTTTTGTCCAAAAAAATTAACCCCTTTACATGTGAACATAGTTAATGGGTTATCCAATTGGGAAACATCTTGGGTGAAATGACAATAATAACATGATAAACCAATAAAACTATGTACCTTGGTTATACTCGTCGGTGCTAGCCATTCTTGTATTGGTCTAGTCTTAGAAGGATCAACAAAGATTAAATCCTTAGAGAAAATATCGCCAAGATAAGAAATATCCTGAATCCAGAATTGACACTTTCTAAACGTCACATATAATTAATTTCATCTAAGAGACTTTAGAAAAGTGTGTAAATGATTCTCATGATCATTATAGATTTTGGAGTAATACAAGATATCATCAATAAATACCATGAAAATTTCATCAAGATATTCCTTGAAAACTCTATTCATTAGATCCATGAAGACATAAGGTTCATTAGTTAGTCCAAAAGTAATTACTGTAAACACATAATTCCCATACCTTGTATAAAATGTTGTCTTTGGAATGTCTTCCATCTTCACACATAACCGATGATATCCATATCGAAGGTCAATCTTTGAAAAATATCGAGCTCCATGAAGTTGAGTGAATAAATTATCAATGTGAGGTAAGGTATACATTTTATTTATTTTTATAGCATTGATCTCCTTGTAGTCAATGCAAAACCTCAAAGATCCATCTTTATTCTTAACCAAAAGAACATGGCCTCCCCATTAAGAAACTCTAGGAAAAATAAATCCTTTACTACTCAATTCCTATAGTTGTTTCTTTTGTTCCAAAAATTCCACAGTGGCCACTCTACAAGGGGTCTTTGATATGGGCCTTGAACCCGGAAATAAATCAATGGAAAACTCAATTTATTGTTCTGGAGGATGTACAGGTAAATCCTCTGAAACACATGAACATATCCTTGCACAATAGGTACTTCCTCTATTTGAACATTATTTTCCTCACCTATAGTTATTTCATTCTCTTCCTCCCTAGTAATTGAATTTATTAGAGCTACTGGGGGTGGATATAGATAAGAATCAGAAGGTGATTTTTCTGCTCTAATGATAAGTTACTCCTTATCATCTTTGAAAATTGTAACCTCCATCTTCATAAAATAAATTTTCTCTTCATGGTCCAAAATACAATCCATAATGAGGATTATATCAAATTAAATCATGGGTATAATGATTATATTATCACATAAAGAACATTTATATTCCATAATGGGAACTAATTCACAAAACATTTCTGCAATGATACTTCCCTTAGGATTTTTACGGACAACTCCCTAGTAAAATCAAATATTAAATAACAAATTTTATTAGAAAACTAGGATGATATGAAAATTTTGATGATCCAGAATCAAATAAATCATTGGCCAAATTTGAGGAAACCCTTAAATTACCTTCCATCACATCATTCAGAGCATCAACATTAGTAGTAGTGATCACAAAATCATGATCCTGATCCCTTGTCCTTTTCATAGGTAAGTTTCCTTGATGCTTAGGAAATTCATTTTCATAATTCCTCATTTCTCTAAATTTTTAGCATTCAACATTGACAACCTATTTCTTTCCATTGAAATCATGAACTTGTAATACATTTTCACCAGACTATTAATAGACTCCCATTCCCTTCAACAAAGTACTAGGGGGTTTCTTCAAACATTTACTATAGGATGGAAATTCAAATTTTCTTTTCTTCCCCTTATTTTCACTTCCAGAGTGTTCAACATATCTCTTCTTCCCTTCCTTTGCTTTAAATTTGTAAGACTTATAGAATTCCTTTTCTATCTTAATAGTTCATGAGACTATATCTTCATATGATGAAAAGTATTTTTAGAATAATGCTTGATGGAGAAAAGGTTTTATCTCATTAAAGAATCGATCAATCTTACTCCTTGGGTTATGTATAAAATTAGCTTCATGCCTTGCTAACCTTGTAAAGTTAGCCTCATACATTGCGACATTCTCATACTCCTTTTTCCTCAGACTCATAAATTTTCTTTCCATATTCAGTCGATGGTTACGAGGAAATTTTTTTTCTAACAAAATATCGTTAAAATGCCTCCATTATATATTTGATACCTATCTATCTTCCTTTTTGTTTTGAATTAATGACCACCAATGATATGTATCTCCCATGACGCAATAAACTTCCTTGAAAACTTTCTCCCTTTCGTTACTCCCCAAAGCATGAAATACTTTCACTAAGGAACTTATCCATTTCTCATCAACATATGGATTTATTTTCCCATTGAATGTTGGTGGTTGTTGCCTCATGTAATGGTCTAACATTGATCATCCACGTTGTGGATTAGGGTGATTTATATGGGTAAGGTTATTATTCATAACCTGAGAGAGTTTTATTAGTATGGATATAACTTGTTCAACACAAGTTTCATCTCCACATCCACTATAATTATCTCGAATTAAAGGGAAGTCCCTACATGGATTATGTGAATTGATATGTTTTTCATCACTTCCACTAGGCGCCACTTACATACAATAGATTAGTTTATGAATCACAAAAAATAATTCAAAACTAGTAAAATACCTTACTTAAATTGTAGAGTTTATGAATATAATCCATAATCATATAAAATGTTTTTGAGGAGGTATTTACTCATAAATACTTCATAATGGTTTGTAAATAAAATGTGAATTATCCTAAGCATATCCCCTGCGAGTGTCATAACTAAGAGTTCACTAAGGACCATTTTCGTGTACCAGGATACCCCGGGTCAAGCCCAAAATTCTTTGTCAGAGTTCTCACTCCTTGGTACATCTGTGCTAGAGCCTCCTCTACCTACTCGTATCTAGACAGGGATGTATTGTTTGTAAAACTCACAAAATCTCTACATTACCAAAATTATAGGAAGTTCTTCTATACTAATCCTAGAAGTCTCTCTTAGGTTAATGTTCTCTAATCAGAGTTTTTCTAAATCTAGTTTTCAGGGATTTTACTAATGTTCCTTTGACACAACTATAACACCCCGACCCCAGTTACCCAGAGTTGGTGCATTATTACATAACATTGGCATGATACAAGGAATTATGCCCCGACAGACCGATCAGTTTAGTATCCTTGGAAATACTAGATACATACATAGGTTTTACATTACATTAGGTATAAAAACAACATTGTGTCTCCATAGAACACACTCATAACCCTTATACAATTCCTATAATTTAATAATAATATACTTCTACTCATCCTGGAATAAATAAAACATTATAATGGGGTGAGTCAGATTCCCAGTAAGGATAACAATATAACTGAAAATTTCATAAATAAGAATAAACATTTAAGTCAATGAATAAGACTAAAACACAATCCTTTTAAACATAAACATCATCATATTATGGCAAAGATAATCCAAGTAATTCCATTTACTTATTGGCATGGATAATGTAGTAGTCGAATAATCACATGCAATATCAATATTCAATTTCATAATGATGGATTGCATCATGTCGGACATCATAACCACATAGTCAAGGCCTCGTACCAATACTAGATATAAGATTTTGTCAAGGACTTGTGCCAAGACATTAGTTTGTCTCATGAGCCCCACCGATGCATCGAGGAGCTATAGCGGGCTCCACCCGTCACTTACTAAGTCCAATTTGTTCCTCATATAAAAATGTAGAAACAGAACATAAACATTCATATTAAAACTAGCATAAGAAATGTTAATACATTAACCATAAACCATTAATGGTATAAAAATAACACATCCATATTTAAACATATCACAAAAACATCAATACAATATGGAAGACAGTATCATAATAAATAAACTTCAAAGAAGTGTAAAATCCATCAAAGGATGTTGACATAGATGAAATCAAAACTATTTGAGAGAAATATATTATTCTATTTTGAAATAATTTAAAAGTAACATAATTATAAATGAAAACATTTATTTTGAAAATATTCTTGTAATCTTGTAAGGGAATATTTTATGGTTTTATAATGGGGAAAAATAGCTTCACCCGCTATATAAGTTAAAAAAATTATTTCCTTAATTTTGTTGAAAAGGTCGTAAAGGACCTTGTTTGAAAACGATGAAAAAATTAATTTATAGACATTTTATAGAAAGTCAAAAAATAATATAAATGACTTTAAACCATAGTATAGAAAATATTAAAAATGTTTTAAAATAAATTTTTATGAATCATGGATGTGTATGATAAAGACGTCCTAGTAGATAAATATGATATCATATATGATCTTCTAATATTACATTGTTAATAATGTTTCAATAGTATCATTGTTTCAGGTGTTGACTAATTCTTTTTCCTTTATATGTTTTGTTAAGTAATTCATGTTTGTTATGGATAAGATATATTTGACTCATATCTGGAATGATATTATGTTCTTAAAAAATATTTTTAATCGTAAAATTCAAATTATTCTTGAATGATTACGATGGGGAATGAATCTCATCGCGTTCGTGGAGATAGTAATCTGTACGTACGCACGAGTGACAATACCATTCTATTAATGGTTAAATATAACATAATTGTATGGTATATAAAATATACAGAATCATTAACATGTTATATATTTTATTATCATCAATTATACTCATTATTATACCCATCAAAATAAGGAAGTGTTGAATAACAGACTACACCATGATATGGAGACGGTAAGACGAACTTACACACGTATAGTGACTTTGTAATTCATAGGATGGATTGAATAATGAATATGGTTGTTCCATATTTATAATAAAATCAATTTATGTAGAAGGTACTAGAGTTATTATGCTCGTATGGAAATAACGAAGAAGGAGGAAGTGGAAGAAGAAAAGAACTTTAAAAGAGGTGATGAAATTATTACCTCTTCTTCGAGTGCTTCCTTTTGATTTGATCAAAAGGGATCCATAGGATGGATTTATGATAAAATTAAGGATTTTTGGTTGAAGTTATGGTAGTTGGTAGTGTATTTGGTTCGGGACGGCCGAGCCAAATGGGTTTGGAGGAGTGATTTTGAGAGAGGTGGATGTACCATTTTATAAGAGAGGTGAGGGTCACTTCAGTAAAAGCTTAAAATATTATTTTATTATGCAATAATATTCAGTTTATAAATGCTCAAAAAGGATTTATTTCGAGTCTAAGGTGATTATGGGTTGAAAAAATCTCCACCAAAATGTTTTAGATAGATTTAGGTCACCATATTAACCTTATCTTTTAGATTTAAATCTAGGTTAAACAATTTAATTTTTACCATGTATTCTTGTACTATTATAATAAATGGTTGATAAACATACTATAAAAATACAAGAGAATTCCAAGTGGTTCCATTTTGATACGTATAACCTTATCTAGGTATTGTGGCTGAACGTTAGATTTTCAGGAATATTATATCAATTAATAATATAGTATTTGTTTTTAAAACTCATTTTTGTCAGTTTTGACACTATTTAGTATTTGGTTTTTGTGAAAGACATAACAACTTTCTCACATACAAAAAAATTTATTTAATCCACACTATCATGTCATATTAACCTACAAAAATAGTGTAATACATAAAAAGTCTCAATTTACAATTATATTAATATTTATAATATGGATTATTTCAATATTTCATTAATAAGGTAATTAATGCATCATCATTGTGTCATAAATATATTTAATTATTTAATGTTGAAAAATTATAAATAAAATACCATTATGTAGGAAATATTTTTATATTTCTAATGAATATTTATAATTTAATTTATCTTATAGAGAACCATGTATTTATAATGTTTTAGTTAATAAACATGGAATTTAACCCTTTTAACTCTTCTTTAAATAAAATAATAATAAATGTCTTAATATAATCCATGTGGACCAAAAAGATAATATTTTATTCATATGGTTGATTTTGGTCAAAAGTAAATTATCTGATATAATTATGAAATGTGTTATGATAATTATAACACCATTTTTACCTTTAATTACCCTATTTACTTTTTACTGTGGTAAATAAAATTCAAAAGTTACTATTCAAAAAAATTATTTTCATCTTATTGAACCACATTTTTCTTACTAATGTCAACCGTGTCTCTAAGATTTTAGAAATTTGGTACACATAAGTGTTAAAATTATCTTTTATACAAATTTGCGAACAAGCCTAGAAGGTGGGTAAAAGATGTTAAAAATTCAATAAAATTTTATACATCTAATTTTATTATAAAATTACTCCAATGAAATACATTGAACTAATATAGGTATTATATATCTATTTTGACTAAAAATAAATTTAAATAAAATAAATAATTAATTAATTAAAAAGTATGTTTTAAATAATAATGCAATTTTTTACGATTAATCAACAATTGAATGTTTTCAGAAAAATACCAAAAATTCACACTAAGATAATTTTGATATTCCAAAACCAAAAATGAATTCCACTTTGAAAAATAAAATTTCAAAAATTTACTATTACTATTCATAATGAATAGTTTGATTGGTTGTGGTGTGCTAGAACTAGAAGATGCATACAATGAAATCTATTGCATTATTCAAAGAGAAATGTACCATGGAAGATTGGGGTGTTAAATTTAGTGTCACCATATATTCCTATCAACGTGTGTGTATAATGGACTTTAAATTTTTAGAAACACATAAATGCATATAATTACCTAAACATTTAGATTTTTTGAAGAAATTTAGGATACAAAATGTTCTTGGCGAGAGAGGGTAAGTTGTGTACATCAAGATTGACATGTTTTTAATGGCTAAGTCAATGAAGGATTTTTCCTTCCATCTTTATAGAAGTTGGTACCTTGACCCATTTATTGGAATATAACTATCACACTAAATTCTATGGTCATTGTGTAAATTCATATTTATTTATGATAGTAAATGAAAGACGCATCGGGCATATAGGTTGGTGACATGAGTGTAAAACCTTTTTGAAGATATATTGTGACAAATAGATTATATTACACTAAGTGTATTCATAATTTGTTGTTGTCATTGTGAAATTAATTTCATTCCCTTGGGTGTCTTAATGTATTTCTAGACAATAATCCTGGACATTAGGGGATTCCATGTAATGCTAATGAGAAAAAATACTAGATGGTCACACACTAAGTTATATCATTAAACTCAATTTAATTTAATTTGAATTTAATTAATAGTGTTAATATTATTCTAAAGACCACAATTTTATTCATGTTTTATTGATTGGAAATTTTTATTGATGAATTAATATTCAAATTAAATATTTATTAAGGTATTCAATAAATATCAAAGAGGAGAAATAAACCAAGGTTGTATTTATTAATGAATATTTATTTACAACATGGTGAATATTATTTATTATCGTGCAGGTTAGAGAACAAAATCAAATATTAATAATAATTATAATAACATTATTACGTGGAATGGGGTTTATTAAATATTATATTATTATTTAAAGGCCAGTGTGAAATTAAATTATTATTTCAACCTAAACCCCTAGTCTATAAACAAACAGTTATTTCTATTAAGTGAATTATTTAAAATTGATAATTGATCATCGTTGCACAAAATAGACTTATCCCTCTTTAATATTCCTTCACTCTTCCTCTCAAGAACTACAAGGAAACCTTCAACTATGAGGGTTATTTGAGTGATCATGATGAACAATGACTTCTAATTGATTCCCCAAGATAGTACCATAAGATCAATTGGAATATCTCGAAGTTCATGACAAAATATGTGGATCCCCACTACAGGGATTGAATAGTCAAATATTTACATCACAATGAAGGTAATCTGAAAGGGTATTCAAAAGATGTACACTGTCAATAAATAAATATCATAATCCCTAGTATATCTTTTCTTTAAGTCTTAATTAAATTAATTATGAATTTAACATAAAATGTCCTCTCTTGGGGTTTCCGGAAAATCTATATTAATTTTTTTAAATATTACTCCTACTATTGGTGTTTCCGCTACACCCAAAACCTTCATGTGGTATGAGAGTATTCTTGTTTTGAATTTATAATTATTTATTTTCTTATTGATATTTTTGTGAAATCTTGGTTGAATCATTTATTTATTTATTTATTCATTAATATGATTTTAATTAATATACTTCAACATATTAATCATCTTCATTCTGTGTTTCATTATCTCAAATGTCTAAGAATACCAGAAAAATGACTGGAGATTACATCCGAAATTTACAAATTTTTTGGTCGGTAAGACTGGGTTGCATGGTGTGTAGTCGAATTACAAACCACATACCCATGTGGACATTATTTAGACAGGTTAAGGGATACAAATAATTCCAACCAGTGACTTGAAATAGTTTATTTATTTCATAGCATGTGTAGACTAGGGTAGACTATCACATGGGTTATCCGATTTCATAGTGTGTATCGGGTGTACATGTCATCTAGTCCACAAGTATTAGAAATGGAATTCGTGAAATTATTATTGTAATAGTAAAAGTTAAACCAACATTATACTTACAAAATGGAGTATTAATGATATAGGCAACATATATGTGGCCTAGAAAACTTGTAATTAATCATTTCCCACATCCAAAATACATGATGATCCATTCAACGTGTTATGTGGACATAGAGCATGAGAAATACACAACATGTCGCTGGTATGTACATGTTGTTTAGTCACAACTAAAGAACATGTTATGTTCATTATTAATAAGCGTAGATACAAAAAAAGAGTGATATGAAATATACAGATGGATTTTACACATCCTGTAGCCTCAAAAAGATACAGATCGAATCCATGGGTATGTACCACTAGTTTATGGCAACCGAGATACATTGTGTGTCACTCATAAGTACACACTATGTAGTATCCGAATTAGTAAAATAATTAAATTTCCTCAATTTTATTATTTCTACATCAAAACCATATTTTAATTATATTCACCTAATTTTTTGGGAAAATCGAATAATGGTTATAATGATTATAAATTCTCTATTAATTTTTTTTAATAAACTTGTGATTTTTTTTCAACTGTTCATTTTCTTTGAATTCCATTATGATGGGAATCTTTATATGAAATCGAATGGTCATATTAATGAAAGGGAATTAATTAATTAATGAAATAATATTTATATTAATAATAATGATTGAATTAAAATGCATTTAATCTAGTTTACTTTTGAATATATGTTCCATATATGACCATTAAAGAGCTTGGCCAAGACCAGTGTATATATAAGAGGTTTAAATTTAAATTATTTCATGGGTTTGCAATTATTTAATATTAATTTAAAATTTATGTCTTTTTTATCATCCCTCCCTCTATTATTAAGTATGACATGTTTTTCAAAGGTTATTTATGTAATACCTATAAACCAATCTTTGGTTCCCCTCACCTACATGTGATTTTTATATTATTTAATAAATAGGGTATCCCAAGGGGCATGGAGGAGGTTTAAGACAGAACCATAATGCTTCCAACTCATTTGATAATTATGTGGATACATGGAATAAAGAAACTCCTGTTATGAACAATAAAAGGAGTTATTACCCTAGGTCATAAGTTGATTTATTGTCTCCTCAATAAATCAACTAATTAGATAAGGTCCAAATCGAGTTATTTATTTATTTATGCCTATGAATTAATCATTTTATGGTTTCAATATCATTATCACTTAAATAAATGAATTAATTTACATAGTTGGAATTTATATAAATGTATTATGCACAAATGTTTTATCTAAAATGGTTAATTAATTAATTAAATTCACTTAATATTTAAAAGAAATATATAAGATAAAACAAGATAAAATTTATTCATAATATATTAAAATTATATAAACTAAATGTTAAGACAGACAAAGCCTTACATTAATTTATTGGGAATGTGACCATATAACTAGGTGTTTTCATATCCAACTTCCAGAGAGTTACATATATCAGGGATTTATCATGAGGATTTTTGGTTGACTTCACCAAACGTCTATTTAATTTATTAGGGAGTTTCTATTACAAAACAATGTAGGCATGTTTTGAGGAAATCTGATTCAATGTTTTAGGATTAGGGAGTCCAATCAATAGATCATGGAGCTTAAATACCTATTTTGGAAAGAACACCTACCTAAATACTATCTTATAGTTTTAAAGGACTAATTATAGATCATTATGAAAGGTAATGTTGATATTTGGCTAAAGAATGTCCTGGAAACTAGATTTTTGGAGATCAATATTGTGGGATTACTGGACTTGGTAAAATAGTGGTAAATTTTATAAAATAAGTTAATTTATTATTTCTAGAATAATTTTTAATTTTGAAATGTAATAATAAATACATTATTAAAATTATAGAAAATGAGATGTTTTTACTCCACACTATCCCTATTATCTATATATGAGAAAGACCATTTTCTAATAGGAAGTAACACCCCTGAATGGATCAAACTCTTTTGAGTTGTGTTGAGTTAAGAACATAAATCATACATGCTTGAATCCTAACTTCTAAAATGTCATTGCTAAAGAGGTTAGTGATGACGAGTCATTGTCTATAGAAAACATGTTAATGATGCAGTTGACATTCAGTGTTTGATGAGTTAATCTCTTTCTACTAAATGCCTGATGTCTCCCTAGAACATGGATTCATATAGCATGATGATAATAATCCTTAGTTTATACTATGAGATATCTATATATGAGCATATTGAGACATCTAAGGATATTTTTAAGAGTAGTCATGGAGAGTTTTCACCAGCTGGGCCTCATATATTCAATACCATTTTCATTATTGATAATCTAAAAGTTATAGGGTTTAAACTCTAGGAAGAACTAGGTACCATTATCATTATTGCATTACATCCTAATATATTTACCATCATTGTTGTTAATTTTAATATGAGAAATATGGATAAGTCTCTCCCACAAGTGCTTACTCTTCTTCACCAATAGATAAGGACACTAATCACAAAAATCCTCTCACCCATATGGTGAATGAATATTAATGAAAAGTTAAGAGATATTCAGCCAAAGCTTCATAACAATTCCATTACAGGTAGTGTAATATCAAGAGGAAATAATGAATAAGGATACATTGTGTTTCACATGAGGTAAGAAGGGCCACTAGAATAAAAATATCACCCATCAAAATATGGAATGGGGAGCTTAAGGTGTATTTGTTATCAAGTAAAATTTATCTATTTCTAAAAATGTGTTATTCAATATAGCTCATGGTTCTAATATTTATATTCAAATAAATTATCCCAGTATATTCAGAATGATTGAATGATAGAATGTAGATCTATGACTAGATAATGGAGCTGAACTTGTTGTAATAGCTATATGGGACTGCCACCTCAGATTTCTATGCAGAATGATATTGGTTTTGAAAGGTTGTTATTATGTTCAATCCATTACCAAAAACATTATTTCTATATTTAGACATGATATGAGTGGATTTATATTAATGTTATGGAGTAAATGTTACTTTTTTCATAAATATTTTACTTTCTATGGTAAGTAATATTTAAATAATACACTTATTTGTATTGGAATGCACAAACCAACTAATTGAAATTAATAATGAAACTACTTCACATGACTCATACAACCCCCATCATTGGAATCATAGGATAGGTCATGTAAATGAAAAATGGTTAAATAAATTTAACCATGATGGATATTAATATTCTTTTATGATAAAACCAATTAGAGTTTATCCTGCATGGATACAAGGTAAAATGACCAAAGCACTATTTAGTGGGAAAAGTTACAGGTCCAATGAGCTTCATGGATTAGTTCAAACTGATGTGTGTGTACCATTTCCTATTGAAGAAAGGGATGAATACTCATACCTCATAACTTTTACTAAATATTAAAGTATATGTGGATATAAATAATTGATGGGGTATAAATTAGATTTTTTGATAAATTAAAATAATAAATGAAGGAATTTGGGAACTATCTTGTTACGAAGAATAAGAAAGTCCACTAAGACCAAGGTATAGAATACCATAATCTATAATTCATCAATCACCTATGGGATTTTATAATTATATCTCAAATAAATAATCCTTATACACCTTGTTGTAATGGTGTAATATAAAGGAGGACCTAAACCCTGATAGACTTGGCGGGATCAATGATAAGTACTTTGAATCTTTAATTATCCTTTGGGGGAAACACAATAAAAATTGAATAATATGTACTAAACCAAGTTCCATCTAATGAAATAGATGGAATACTATGCCAAGAGTGAAATGGAAACAAAATCATGTTTTTATACATACCTATGAGGGGTTATGTTGAAATATTTAATCCCTCTTTAGGTAATAAGCTTTCACCCAAAGTTACAAAGAGTGTCTTTATAGTATTTCCAAAAGAAAAAATGGATACTACATATAAAATAATTCATAAAAAAGTTATGTTTGATAGATTCCCCCAATTTATTGAGAATGATATTATCTAAAAAATCGATAGTGGGAAAGATATATACTTTAATTAAATCTAGAATCAAGATATATAATATTATTCATAGGAATAGATTTGAAAATTATTGATGGAATAAAAAATTAGTTTGAGAGGCAAATGTACTATATTGAAGTACATGAGAGGTTATAAAACTAATGTTTTATGGTTATCTAGTTACTGAGGATGATGTATCATTATTAGTTGGAAATAATGATTAAATAAAATACAAGGAAGAAGTAAGTGGAACCAAAATTTCAATGTGGAAGGAATCCATGAATTCAAAAATGGATTCCATGTACCCATACCATGTTTGGATTTTGGTAGATCCTCTAGTGGATGTAAATCAAATTGGTTTTAAATGGGTATTCAAGAATAAACTAGAAATTAAAGAAATATTTAGTATATATAAGACAATATAGATTATAAAAGTGTTTAAACATAATCAAAGCATTGAATATAATAAAAAAGAATGGGGTTATTAGTAAATCAATAAAAAGAAGGCTTTCAGGCCATTTAGTCATTTCAGCCTTCCATGACTATGAGACTAAGAAATTTATGAAAAAATATACTTCCATAACGAAAACCTTTATGAGGATATCTATATTACACAACCCTATGAGTTTTTACTATAAATTACATCAATATAATAAGAAAATTAAAAACATTCTATTGATAGATCAAAGAAAGCATAGAAGTCATGGAACCGTAAATTTCATGAAGAGATAATGTAATTTTGTTTCATAATGTATAGAAGTGATCCATGTTCCCATAAGATGTTTAGTGGCTGTACTGTCATTCTATTAATAGTTAATATTGACAAAATATTACTTATTAGAAACATGATACCATTATTACTATCTGTTAAGACATGGTTGAATAAATTCATAACCATGAAGGACATTAGAGATCAATCATATATTCCTTATATCAAGATTCATATGGATATATCCCAGAGGTTGATCAACCTATGTAATGGTTCTTATATTAATAATATAATAAATCAATTCATTATTGGACAATCCATTATGTGATTATTTCATATGTCACATGGAATTTATGATTCTAGGAAAATGTGACTTTAGACTCAAGACAAAATAAATATAATGAAATTAATTATATATGAATCTTCAGTTGGGTTAGTCATGTATGATATGATATTTACTAAGCTATATTTATTCTATTCATTAAGTGCATTCAGAAGATATCCAGCTGAAACAGGTGATCATTAATGGATGAAAATGTTATTGTTATGTGAGAGTGCTCATAAGTGGATGAGGATTCCTCTCATAACGTTCTCACTTGGTAATCTCCACGATGGAAGATTATGAGAACAAAAATTATAGTTGGATTCAAATATTCCTATCTGCAAGCATGTGTAATGGTCCATAGTAATAAGATTATCATTAATCCATTTCATGTCTCGCAAACTATGATTTATTGGGAAAACCAGGACACCATATCTTCACGATGAGTTATAGAAGTTTGGGTTATCGATGTTGATATCTCAAACCCTTGATTTGAATATAATCCCCACAAAAAATTTTATGTCCATGGGGTAATAATATGCTTCCTTCAAATAGTCAAACAAAGATGTATCAAGTATATAGGTTGGTGGAATTGATTTACAACCTGCATAATAAAATATAATGAAAAAGGAATTATAATACACAATGAGAATTCATATTTGTTTTCATTGTTAATAAATTAATTTCTTTATCTTGGATTCCGTGACCAATTACTATAGAGTAATCTTATATATTAGGCAATGCCAATAAATTCCTACAACAATCAATCATAGAGGGTTACAAACTAATTGTTTATGTTGATATATATTAAGTTATATTTGAATTTAATTAGAAAAATAAATATTATTCTCATGATCAAGGAATAATTTTTTTAATGTTTTATTGATCACAAGAATTTATGAATGAAATATTTGAATAAAATATTTATTTTTATATTCAATAAATTCCAAGTAGGACATGTATACCAAGATGATTTCTGTTGATAAATATTTATTTACAAGATACTGAATATTTTTTTATCATTTCATAGGTTGGAGAATTCCAATAAATAATAGTAACAATATTTTATTTTAATTATTATGAGGAATAGAGTTTAATAAGGAATATAATATTATTTCAACAAAAAAATGAAATTACATAGTTATTTTAAACTAACCCTTGATCTATAAATATAGGTTTATGTATATTTAATGAATTATTCAAAATGTATAATTGAGAATGGTTGTAAACAATGAACTTCTCCTGGTAGAATTTTGTTCCTCTCCTCCCATAAAAAAATAAAACAATCAAGACTAAAAGAGAATAGAGGGTCAAATATGATACACTCAAGACAATTTATTCATTAGGCTGGAACCCATTAATTAACTAGCATGTCTTAGAGATCAAATGATAATGTGTGGATCACCATTAGATGGATTCTACACTTGACTTACATTGAAAAAAGGTAATCCAAATGCATTTTTGATAGATCAACATATTCAAAGATGAAATATTGTAATACTAGGGATATCATTTTTCCAAAATTAAATAAATTAATTATGAATTTAATGTGAAATATTCTCTCTCGGGGTTTCGAACAACTCAATATTAAAATAAATTTTAATATTATGCCCATCAAAGGTGGTTCCACTACGCCCAGAATCATTACACATATAATCACCCTACACTAGATTTTAGATGGTTTTTTTGATATGAAGTCAAGTATCAACGAATTAACAATGATATATCATCATGAAGAATGATATCCTGATAGTATATGACTCACACGAAACTAGAATACGTGAGGGAAATTTCCGGAAATGGTATTTTGAGCTGGATATGGAAAGTTTTTCATTGATGATATGGATACATTATCATTATTGTAGAAGGTGTGTCATAGATTTGAATCATAAAATCTTGAAATATATTTTCACAATGAATGATATGAATATATTCCAGAGAATATTGTTATAATTGTTCAAATATTATTACTTATTAATGCATTATCACCCTTGGAATGCGTACAAGGTGGATAAAACTCAGATTAGTAAATATCATTCTTGTTTGTCCATAATGATGACTAAAAATTATCCAATTATTAAAGATTTGTAGAAAATGGAATATGAAATCATTAGGAAAGTGGATTATCATATCTTTTTCATATGAAATTTCAACCATTTATCTTTGTGAGGATTAAATAGGAGCAAAGGAAGGTTTTGGAAATGTAGGAGAAGGTTGGAAATGTTCTTAAGTTCAATCATGAATGTGATAGAATGGTAAATGTTATAGAATACAATATGTGTCTCATAAATTATATAATTTAATATGGAAATATTAGATGAAAATCATAGTTGATCATTCTATAAATATAATCAATGTATAATGATATATAGAGAACTAATAGAATATTTTTGTTGGTGTAATATAAAGAGAGATATTTTACGATAATAATTTTGATGAATGGTGTGTTGTAAAGTAAAGTAAAAGAGATAGAAGTATAAGGGGTTGTTCCAACCATTATCCACACAAAAATTCAAATTTTAAAATATTTCAATGTATGTTTTCATTGGAATCCTCAAAACATCTAACAGAAACAATTACAATAGGGTTATAGAAGATTTCCTTAAGAAATAAAAAAAAATCATTGTAATTATATAATATTTGTCAATTGATAATATTATAAATATATACAATAAATAAGTAGTATGATTTCACGGAGTACTAAATTCTATTGTATCTGATCTGGATTGGCTGTTTACATTGAATTTCACAAGATGTATTTAGCTGGATCTGGATACAGAGTAGAGTTTTATTTCATGTTTTTATTCAAAAATACATGCATAGTCTACGATGACCGTTAAAACTCTATATAACATGATTATATATTTCTCTATATATTTTAAATGTGGTTGGGATTAAAATATTACTTTGTGGAAACTTTCTTACAATAATAGGTTACATAGAAGCATTCAGATGGATCCTTGTGAGGCCCTATATTGTAGAAAGTAAAGAAATACTATATACTAGGATGAAGTTGTGGAAATGAAGCTATTCTGACTTGATCTAGATAAATAAAAGTTTGATAAGGTTAGATTCATTCATCAATAAACAATAATATCACAGATTCAGAATAAAAGTAACATTGATAATCATTTATGATATTTAGAGTTCAAAATTAGTGAAAAAGTATTTCTATGAATCACTTTTTGGATGAAGGTTTTGAGGTTTAAAAATAAGGTAATTTTGGTCTGGGAATATATCTGTCTTTTTATGTTATTGATCATATTGAGAATGTAGCTTATCTGTTGGTGCTTACTTCGAATCTCTCTCATGTTAATGAGGTTCTCCATATATATGTCTTGAAGAGGTTCATACTTGATCTGTCAAATGCACTAAATAATGATGTTGTAACACTAGAACATGATCTCTCATATGTTTAAAAATTAATATAATTATTATATTTTATATATAAATCTATATGGGATAAGATTAATCTCTTGTTTATTATTCTCTAGAGGAAATAGAAATTCAATTAAGATTCTTGGGATCCCAAGGATGTGATGAAAGAGAGATATACTCATTTTTTTGTAATATATTTAAGATGATTTAGAGAAAAAAATTATTTTAATGGTGTTATAGTTTAACACCCAATGATTTTATGATATAGTCCTCTGTAAATAAAATTTACCTCATTTGGAGATTCAATTACATGAAATTCCGAGTTTTAACAAACTGTGTTATTATATTGAAATATTATTGTTTACTGTGATTGTTATTACATAGAAGATGAATTGGTGGGTATGAGTAGGGAAATATAAATTCGGGAAAAATATTTTTTACATATTTATTGACTAAATTCTTTTTCTACCAAATGGTAATAAATGAAAATGAATGCATTTGAAGGTAAAAGGAATTATTTTCCCAATAATTAGTGTTTATGGACAAAATGTGTTTCTATTTAAATAAATTAGATTAATTTCTATTAATGAATTAATTTTATTAAATTAAATGATAATATATTCTATAAGATGTTTTAATATTAATCTAATCGTTTTTACTAGGCATGTAATAAGAATAAATCCCATTTTATGTTCAAATACGAATTTTTATAAATAGGGTTCCATTTCATTTTACATTCTTATTGTAAAATCAATTTATGCAACTTATAGAAATTGAATCTTAAAAAATGGATTTCAAATTTTTAATTAGGAGATTAGAATACTTTAAATTGTTCGCATATATTTTTAGTCATTATGAATAATATATTTGTTAAATATTTCTCACCTTTTTTGGGTAAAATGAGAAAAATTGGGTGAAAAGTTTCATTATGGCATGAAAATATCTCTAACATAATAATTTATCATATTTTTTGAGTGGATTTTAAAAATTATTATCCCTTTTTTGAAAATATTTACACATGGTAAAATTTACCTTGGATTATGAGATTTATATTATATAATGAAAAGGATAAATAAAAAATAGAACTCTCTTGACATTAATAACATAAATCATTATCATAAGGGTAAAAGAGTAAAATCTTCTATAATAAATTTTTATTCACTTTTTCATACATATAGACAACCATCTCCATCAAGTGATGTAATTCATTTTTTATCACCGCTTTATAAGAATAGTTATAATAGTATATATAATTAATATATATTATACTCATTAAATTATTATAATTATAATATTATGGAAGCATGATGAATGAATAATTAACCAGGTTTTCATACTAAAACATGCTTAAAACGAAATAGATATCACATAGAATGGTGATTTTAAAATAAATTGTTAATAAACAGGTGATAAGTTGTTAGAATTAAATAATATATAGTATTATATATATGAATAATGTTCCAAGATACAATAATAGTAAATATTTATTAATTATTCAAGAGTTTTAAATGTGTGTGAAGAAATATGGGACTTGAGGTAAGGGATTTATGTTTCAAACCCTTTTTAAACAGGAATATCTATTCTTGAATATACTTTGATGAAATATTATGATCCTTATCCAATAAATCATATTAATTTTCTTTTTCTTGGGATAATGATTTTATTTTCTTGTAATGGTTCTGATTTCCTCATTGTGGTAAATAAATTATTCCTAACAATGCTTTTGAGAAAAGCATACTTTATTTTCTTTTTGGTTGGGAATATTTTTCTTCCATGTACATGTTTTACTGATAATGCTCTCACAAACGCATTGATTTTATCCTATAAATATTTAAATTCATTTTTACCCATTCCAATATTTTTATAAAACAATTCAATGTAATATTCTTATCATTATTAAATTGACGTAATTTTGATTGTTAAACAAAAAAACATAAAATGAATATTTATTTTAAAATACACAATGTGAATAGAATTTCCAACCATCGTGAATGCTAAAATATATTAAGCTTACATTACATGTTTCAATGGGTTTTTCAAATAAAATTATTTTCATAATATTTTTCATTTTTATAGAATTTAATGATTTAATTTTATAATGAAAATGTAATTTTCTTCAATATATATTCCTGTGATATTTTAAAAAAATTAATATATCATAACATCTTTTGATGTTAATTATTATTCACTAGGTATATGATATAGTGCTATAATACTTGTTATTTATTAGGATTGTATATTATTATGATGAAGATATTTTTATAAAACCCATTTATTTCCCATCGGTTATGGTATGTTGAAATAATGATATGTTTTTGAAACTCATTTTCTTTCTATTGGTTATGGTATAATGATATGATAATTCTTTTAATGATCTTGGGGTATAAAAATTTATAATCTTAATTATTTAATATGTTGAATAATATTTATTTCTCATGATGTGGATTTATTTCATTAGATTTTCCACACCACTTTTTGAGTAATTCACCAAATTTTTATGTCAAAATGAGATTGTAATGGTGAATTAATCATATTGAATATTTTGGTAATGTATTACTATTCATTGAATTTATTTATTAAATTTAGGTTTTTGTGTTCTTAATTGATTTAAATATTATTATTTAAATGATTTATGAAATTATAATTTATGTTTGAAATAAATTATTTTAAAAAAAATAATCAATTGTAATTAATTCATTATCCGGTTGTAAATTGGTAAACTGTATATAATTTTTAAATTTGTGTTCAAATATTTATTTCTTGATTTTCTTGTTTAATTTATTTAGTTTTGTGTTTGGATTATTTCATTTTCCATTATTTTTATTCTATAGTTTTAAATTTATTTTTGAAATAGTAATTTTTTGTGTTTTTTATTATTCTTTGTGTTTAGAGAAATTTATAATTTTACGTCGATGTTCCTGTAAATATATTTTTGTTTTTATTTAAATTTAATTTTTAATTCATTCATTTAATTTTTTATTTTAATTTAATATAATATATAATTTTTCGACATTTGTTTTAATTTATATTGTTTCAATTTATGTTGTTAGTTAAATTTTAAATTATCTATATTTTATGTTTGTATAATAATCTATATATGTTTTTTTCAAATTGAATAGTTGAATCAAATTTCATTGGGTGTATCTCGAATCTAATTTAAGAAACATTAACATACCAAAATATCCAAAAGGGGTTAATATAACATAATCTTGGAAATTTCTAGATTCCTAGCACAAAATGGATTTTCTAATTGCACATAGATTCTTGTATTACCAAATTTATAAAAGAAATTACATAATGAAACTGAAGATGGAATCATGTATCCATTTATTCAAGTATGTGGTTTTCACATACCTAATATCTCTATAGATTGGTTTAAAAATGAAAACTGACATGTTGGAGTACCCACTATACTCTAAAAATTGAGTCTATGGTTTGAAGATTCCAGACTATTTAACAAAAGGGTTGTTACCAGTGAAAGAATGTTGAGGTTATGAGGTCGGAGAAACCACAGTGCTTTGATTGAGTATTTTTTGATCCTGGATCTCAAGAATTGATGATCTCCAAATACACTTAAAGAAGAATATGATATCATATCTATATAAGAACATTGATCCTGGGTTGATTAGGTTTGGATGAAGCTGCGATGAATATGAGGTTATGCTCATACTGAAGAGTGTAAAAAATAAGAACTTTGCTCAATTTGGGAAAATATCGTCCACTATTTTTAATGAAAATAGAAAAAAGGGAGATCTGATTAATTTTTATGAGGGATATAAACAATTGTAGTGATTTCTTTTTTATGATAATGAAGATTGATAGTGTAGAACTAGGAATTAGCTAAATTAAAATCAAAATAGAGTATGCTGACATTGAGTAAAAACATTATTGAACATATGGAACTGGTCGTCGGTGATTTTTTAAAGTACCAAAAATTTTATTCAACTTGGATACATAGAAGACTGAAATGTCTTTGAAAAGGATAAAGTAGATGAGCCTCCATATTTTTTCAAATAATATTGAAGTCTCCACCTAGATCTCAACATGCTTCATGTAGAAGAAAAAGTGAGTACTAGGACATGAATGAACCCATCAAAGACTGACAAAGCCTCAACTGTTATTCTCAAGCATCGATGTGGCTATTTGTCTAAGTTTGATGAGGATTATGACTGATTAGAGCATGTTTTCCTCACACGTTTTGAATAATCATCAAATATAACCTTTTGAGGATTTCTTTTACTAATTCAAATGTCAAAAAATAATCCCAATCTATGACTGATTTTCACTGATAAAGCTAACTGAATTCAATGATGGTGTAGTTTTTGGTGATAATAGATTATAATATTTGTTAATTTCAAGTCATTTTTTGTTTTTAGAAGATTATGGTTGATCAATTTTCTACAATAACAATCATTTAGTTGAATTTGTTCATCGAGTAAGAGATATGATTATTCTATATGTATTTCCTTTGGAAGGGTCCAATTTTTGGGCCACAATATTCTCCAATATTTTCACATCAATAGTGAATTATTTTTCATATTATATGTTAGATAAAATGACATAATAGTTATTCAATCATGATTTGAAAATATTAATTCATTTCAAAGATTTCATTTGAATTTATTCTAATGTTGTGGTTTCATTTATGAATCTGTGAACATGAGATGGAAAAACCCTGAATGAGATTGTGTGGAAGATGGTGGGGGGTTGGTACTATTCATAAATAAAATAATATTTGTTAAAATAAGAAAATAATTAATAAAAGGATGTTTTTGGGAAGTAATAGTTTAATTTGGGGAAATAATGTTAAAGGAAAATTCTGAGCATAATTTTTGGAGAGGACTACATTTAGCAATTTAGAGATGTGAGATAGTAGATGATAGATATATAAATTATGACGTATATAAGTTCTCATTTTAATGAATATTTATGGAATATTACTCATCTTATTCATCTTCCTTTCATTCTAGATTTATAATTATTATGTTGTTTTTTTAAATGATGATCATAAAAATACTTACATGTGGATATAAAATGTTTGTTTTATGATTTAACATATTTATGTTAATTATTTTTTAAATTTTCTCCCATCATACATTTATTTTCAAAATGGTAGAATCATTTATTTTTTTTATTCTGATTGAAATATCTATAAATTCATTATGGTTTAATTAATCTATTTATTAGCGAGCCTCAAGAATCATCCTTTTTTAGGTTTAACTCTTATAGAAGTGTATTTAATAATCAAATATGAGTTTCTTAATTAAATTAATTTTATTCCTGAGAGAAGAAATTTATTTCAAACCGACCACTTTAAATTCACATTACACTTTCTAACAATGGTCATTAGTTCCCATTCTCATATATCAATTTTTTTTCATCTTAATTCAAGTCACTATATCATTCTTGTTACTTTTTCTTACATTAAAATGATATAAATTATAGAAATAAATCATCATTAATTTTTTTTAATTTTCTTATTTGGATTGTACACTTAATCGCATTCCATGTGGAAATGATTCCTTATGTCACTTATTTTGAGTAGATTTTAGGTTTTAAATTTGATGTATTAAATGAAAAACATTTAAAATTGTGGCCCCATTACTGGGGAATGCAATATGCATCCAAATAAAAATATCATTAAACATAAATAAAAACAAAAAAATATTAAAAATATATGTTGTGTCAGTGAAAATGAAAATTGAAGCACATGGATTTCACATGAATTGTTAATAATTTTCTAATTCATATTAAATTATTTTTCTAGAAACTTTTACCATTTGTATGTTTCTTTTTTAGTTTTTTGTCATTTTAGATATTTTAATAAAAAAATTTACTAATGTTATTAAATTAGTATCTTTGTTGTTTCTTTAAATTTTATATGTCATTATTATTTTTATTATGCGAATAATTATCAATTTATTGTAACATGTACCCCTAGTTTATTTAATTATATATATGTAATTATATCCCTTTAACATTATTAGATTTTTATTATTATTTAGTTTACATTATTTTTTTATATTATAAACATTTAATATCTAACAATTATATTTTTTTTGTAGTTTCATAAATATTAGTTTTTTACTAGTTTGATAATTTCTATTAGTAATTATTTTAATTTGTTATTTTAGTATTTTATATTATTTAACATTGTATATTATTTGAAATATTAGTATTATTTTTATTATTAGTTTTTAATATTATTGATTTTTAGATAATTTAATTTTAGTTTTAATTTATAATTTTGAGTATTGGTTTTTTACACTCATTGTTTTTGAACCGGTAGTCTTCGGAAAAAAAGAGGGGGATCCCTCATCATGATATTATTAACATACTGATGGCGGGAAAAAGCCATATAGGATCTTGTACCCACACCAAGCCATCGCTATCATCACCTCTCCATCCACCTGTAGTGCCCCTCCCCCTAAACTCCTCCCCCTGCCCTTATTACCCACACCACCCAACCCCTTTTTCCTCCTCTCACCCCACCACACCCCCATCCCCTCCCCCCTCTCTCCCCTCCACACTGCCATCCCCATTTTCGCCCAACTCTACACCACCCACTCTTCTCCATTGCCCATCGTCCCCCTCTACGTTGCTCCCTCTCCCCCTAATCCCGTCCCCCTACACCCTTCCCTCCCTATCGCCCACTACTCTCCATCCCTTTTATCTTAGTAGCGAGAACATAAAAGTAAGCACCCACAACCACACTCCTCTTTCCTAAACCACCAACAGTGATCGAGCACACGATCTGCCTCCTCCCTATTATGCAACTACAACCCCCGATGGAGATCTACCATGTCAGTGATGTCCTCTCCTATTGTGAGACTCTGCTACCAGCTAAGAGGTCAACATCACCGTCCTTGCATTGGACATATTTTCATTCAGTGGTATTTGATGCACGCTATTTTTCAATGAGTCGTGCAATATTTTTTTCCATATTTTGGTGAGTGTGAGGGAAAGCGCGATCAATGTTTCAATGGAAGGATGGTTTGCGTTTCTATTGCAGTGATCAGTGGAGTGATGTATTATTGAAAAATCATCTACAGTAGCTTGTGGTGACCATAGAAATGACATGATAAAGGTGAAATAATATATTTATTATTTTATGTGTTGTGTTATTGTAATGGCGGGATAGTTTTATTAGTCTCAGAGTTGTGATAGACATGTGGATTGTTGCATGACATTATTTTATTTTCATCATTTATTTATCTCAATAATATTTATGAATGGATTTTTATTTAAGTAGTTATATTATTTTTTGAATTAAACTTCATTTGGAGTCTACACACATTCTTTGGTTCCCATTCATGTGATGCTTAATAAGTTATCACGGTCGGGATATCATTGGAGAATTTATTTATCCAATGCTTTGTCACACGTATACAAGAATTATAAATCACAGGTGAGTGAATTTTGAATAAATTAAAATTGTAATTGAAAAATTAATATATTGTGTTGACTATCCTTCAAAATTGCATGAGTGACACAAGATATGTGACCTCATGCGAGCGAACCCGGTGTCGATAGATATATTGACTTTGTGAGAAATGGTTGTGGTATTTCACAAAGTGAATAAATGGTACAATGACATGAAAATTATCTATCATTCCTAAGAACAAAATGATGGATAATTTATGTGAAAATTAGAATAAAATATGACATCAGATACTGATACCTGGTATTATTTTTATTAAAATTGTAATTGGTGAACATTAAATAAATAAATATAAATATTTGTAAATTAAATAATTGGCATTGCCTGCATCTGAGTAGTCATCACAAATCTAACACTTCCATATCCACCAGTTTTTCAATTTCTAAATTTACATCACTAAGATTGTTTTAGTGAACCTAAATAGTAATTTTTAAATGTTGTTTAGTTTTTATAATTTTTCTAGTAAATCACATTAATGAACATTTCTTCATGAACATTCTTCTTCGAGGATATTCCTAATGTCTACTCACATTCACTACGTGGTTCGACCTTACTTACCACTTCTACAGTAGTTAGAAGGATAATAAATTTTCACACATTGCAACATGTGTTCCATATTTATAAAACCATTTAAAAGGAGAATAGTAGAATTATGAGTTCCTTTAAAAGTGTTTTAGGTAAAAATAAAAAAAAATGAAAACAAACAAACAAACAAAAATTTGTTTAATACTCTCAAAATTTATTATTATAGGTAATTATAATACATCAATAGTTTTTGAATGGAATAGTAATCACTCTTTATCTTCAATAAATACCCACACTCTGTATCCATAACTTAATTTATATTGTATAATGATTCACCGCACATGATCTCTCTCTGTAATCCATTTAATCATAATTATTTTTTTTAAATTCCATATAATGATCCATGCCAAAATACTTCAGTATATTATACTTCTAGTTACTACCAACCATTTGATATTTTTAAATTTCAATGCATTAATTAAAATTTATAACACGATAATTCGTGTCAAACAAATTATTCAATAATTGAGTGCATATCAGTTTCTTCTATCACAAAGAGAAATCATAGGTTTGAACTTTAAGATGAACATAATACAATTTGGATTTCCTCAACAAATGATAAGAAAATAAATTGAATATTTTTTTAAATAAAATTAATCATATTTCCAAAATAGTTTCCCCACAACCACTAGATGATATAATAAAGAAAAAATATTTTGTTGAAAGTGCAGTAGAGGTTCCATTCGAACAACATCCATTTCCCATTTCTGATAATGAGATTGACCCACCTTCTTATCATAAAATTTGTGCCTCATCTCCATAACAAATAAATTCTTCTAATATTATCACATTTCAAGAATATGAGATCTCATTATTACACTCTATTTAATATAAAGGTATCCCATAAAATGTGATCACATTTCATTATTCAATGAGTTCATAACTCATCCCTCTCAAAGTGAAAAAGGATGCATTCAGTTTCTATCAAACTACACCTTTCGAGGATGAAGAGGAAATTTAAATAGGAAACTTCATTACCATTATAGTGTTAAAATTTATCCAAGACACCATGAATTATCACCCAGAATAGGAAACATCTTCAAATGACATTGAATCAACTATTCTAAAAATCATTTTGAGCCCAAAATTTTAATGAAAATGGAGACATCTGAAATATTTTCAGAGTCAAAAAATAATAAAGAATTATGGTAGATAACACTCATAAATATATTGAAACAATGTAATAATGGTATTTCATGGAGGATAATATGTTCTTAATGAAACATGTGTCGTTGAATAAATATGAAGAGGGAAGTTTATAAGAAACTTTTGAAAAAGATTTCATTCTTGACATAATGGAGTCATCATCTCCAATTGATCTTTCCCCACACGCTCCATACATCGAGCATGCTTTTAGTGGGAAATTAGTTGATTTTCTTATTCCAGTGATTGGTGGTGAAAATGAATTTGGAAACATCATCAATCTAAATACTGTATTCATGGTTATTATGGATATAATCTAACCACTAAAATATTATGGAAAGGGAATTTATTCTCTTGTGAAATTTCCCAAATGTAATTTTTTTGGTCTTCATGCTGATTCCATTTGTAAAAAACTCATTTTTTTCAGTGAATGTTTCTACATATGAGGTATTTTAACTCTATTATGAGCTAGGTTATTTTAATTTCATTCTGCTCATCCATTTTTCAGACAAGTTTCCATTGAGATATTGTGCATTATCTAAGATAATATCATTTTCGATGAATGTAATCCATGCTCCCACAAATAAAGAAGTATATGCAAGGAATACATCTCCATTGTAACATGCTATAATTTTATCAATGTTGGGTTTAAGACAAAGAAAACTTAGCGCTCAATGGGGGGAATCCATATTTTTTATTTCACTACATTTAATTTCATTTCATTATATGATTTTAAAATAAAATGGCAGGCATTTACCAACAATATTTTTTCTCCTACCACTAGAATGTATTTGAATTGATCATATTTATTTTTATCATCAATATAAATTTTATTTTGGTATTATATATATGATATGATGTGGGTATGTGTTGTTTATGTGTATATTTTATAGGTTACTTAATTTCTGAAGCTTCATCAAATACAGGTAGACTTACCGTGTCTATTTATACTTAAACATGGAAGTGTTTTATTTTTTATTATATTTAATGATTCTAATACCATCATTTAAACTAAAAAATTAAAAAAAACATGAACATTATTGTCATCATTTAACCAAAATTAAAATGACTTAATTTTTGTAGTAACACATTTGAGAATATACAACTTTTATATCTTGTAAGTTTGAGAAAATGATTTCTTTTGGGAATGCTTTGTTTCTTGATGACATGATTTAAATGATTAGTGACATTATTCTATTATTTGAAAATGTTTACCAAAAACATATTTATTTTTGAGACACTTATTTTCACTCATGCTCATTTTTTTCCAACATTTTATTTCCATACCTATGGGGATTCTTACCTTTTTCTTATCATCTATAATTTATCTTTTTCTTGAGGGAATATTGATCATGGTATTTATTCTATAAATTTCCATGTTTTCCATCAAATATATAGTAATATTTAATATTGGACTAAAATGACTCTGGCTTCTATTTGATTCTTCATCCCCTATGACCCACTAAGCCACCCATACATTTTATCCATTGTGTAGCCCTTAGAATCAATGAAGAAGCTTATTTAGAATGATCCAACAACTACTAACCTTCTATACCTATTTATTGAATATTTACATGATGATTTTTAATCTAAGTGGGGGAGATATTTATTCAGTGAGAGGTTTGTTTGATGGGAAGTGAGTCATGTATTTGATATGGGAATGGATAATCTTTTTGGTTCCATATATGATTATGTTTGTGATCATTATATGGAAACCCTCTCTTTTGGGGATACCTATAAAAGTGATGATCCATTACTTCAGATTCAAGAGAATTATTTATCTGGCCTACTTCCACTAAGATGTTATAGCTCACTCAATAATTTTTTAACCTTATTTATGATTTTTTTGACATATTTTTCAGGGGGTTTTGGAGTTGATACACACCAGTATTTTCTTCCAGTCTTATTTGAGTCTGTTTTAGTCCAAAAAGAAATAATGAAGTTGATTGAGAAAAAAAATAAAAAAAAATTGTATTTTCCTATGCTTGGGGATGAGGATATATTTTATTGTGGGGGAGCGATAGTTTGAGGGAGAAATTTGGATTGAAATTTTCATGTAATTATATCAAGATTCAACCTTCCATTTTTTCAAAAAAAATGCCGCAATTATTTTTAACCCGTTATACCACAACATTATATATATTGGAACCTAATTTTAAGTCATTGACATAAATTAATTATTTTTATTTCTATGAGTCGAGAAGTGAAATACATGAAAATCCTATGTTAGGCACACATGTGTATGAGAATTGAAAAAAAAATTGATCAAATTATTTGAGTGATGATAGTGATAGTGAGGTAGGTTGAATTATGTGTGATTGTACTTACTCATTTTGGGAAGATATGATGGGAATTAAAATAGTTTTTTAAAATTTTAGTTTTAAATGAAGCATGATATTTTTTGGGTAAAAGAGATTGATATATTTTGAAATTTTAATTTTGATGTTTTGATTTTTCTATTATTCCACTTGTGTATTCCTTCTGATTATTTTTCCTAAGAGTGGAAAAGGTTGTGTGTGGGGGATTTTATGCACATGGATTTTGCATGAATTTTTAATAATTTACTAATTTACTTTCAATAATTTTTATCCTATTTTTGTGTTTTTTATTCTTTTTATATTTTTTCCTATTTTAGATAATTTGATAATTTTTAGGTAATTTTTATACAAATATTAGTAATTTAATATCTAATTAGTTTATTTTAATATTATATTTTATTAATTATTTATGTTTATAATTATTAATTTAATGTATCATGTAAACCTTTTCTATTTAATTATATATAATTTATTATTTCTCAATTACTTTTTTATTTTTTTAGTTCACATTAATTTTATATATTATTAGTATTGAATGTCTAACACTTTTAGTTCTTTTAGTTGTTTAATTAATATTAGATTTTTAGTAGATTATTAATTATTATTAATCATATTAATTTATTATTTTTTTATTTTATATTATTTAATATTTTACATTATTGAAAATATTAATATTATTTTTATTATTCGTTTTCCTATTTAAAATTTTTAGAGAATGGAATTTTAATTTTAATTTTGTTTTTTTTTAGAATTTATTTTCCCCTTAATTTTTGTGTCTTAGGTATCTTCAAAAATAAGGAGGGGAGCCATCCTCATGATCTTATTCATGCACATGGTTCTAGGAAAGCCCTTCCAGGAGCCAGCATCCAACACCAACTCACTGATCTCATCTCTTCTCCATCCAATTGAAGTGCTCATCCCCCTCTCATGCCTCCCTATCCCCCACCCATGTCTCTCTTCCCCTTGCCGCCCATACGCATATCCCCTCTCACCTAGCCACACCCCCGTCCACCTCTCCCATCCCACCCCTCGGCACCCCCATCCCCCATCCCCCTAGGTCCCCTCCCCCATCCCCTTCCCCCCCACCCCCACACCCATCCCCCTTCCCCCCATACTCCCCTACTCCCCCTCCCCCTCTCCTCCAGCAATACTCCAATGTCAACACATAGATCAGGTGAACACTCCCGCATTGCTTTGATTGTTGTTTGGTGGTATTTTATTCATGTGCATCTTTAATGAGTTGCACGATCATTTTGTTCTATATTGTGTTGAGAGCTAGCGTAGACCTGATCATTTTTCCGCAGAACAATGATTTCGTTCTCTATTGCAATGACCGAAAAAGTGATAGTTATTATTGGGTGATCATATACAACATCTTATGGAGACCATAGTGATGAAATGAGCATGGTTATATGTTATTTTTATTATATTATGTTTTGTGTTGTCGTAATGTTATGTTAATTTTATTTATGTCGAATTTCTGATAGATGTGATTGTCATTACATTCCATTATTTTAATTTTATATTTGATTTAATTTTAAATAGTATTTGATTGGATGATTATTTACTTAATTATATTTTTTTGATTAAATGTCATTTAGAAGTTATACACATGATTTTGGGTATGTTCATGTGATACCTAAAATGTTATCATGCACAACATATCATCAAAGAATTTATTTATCTGAAACATGGTCACGCATGTGAGATAATGAAAAATTCCATGTGAGCAAATTATGAATATATATATATATATATATAATAATTAAAAAATTAATATTTGGTGTGAGATGTACTAAAAAAATTCAGGAGTGATACCTAATAATTGATCTCACATGAAATAACCTAAAACGGATTAGAACAGAGAATTTGTGAGAAACTATTTGTGGTATTTCACCAACTGATTTAACTCTATAATGAAACATGTATTTTTTTCAGTACAGATAATGAAATGATGGATAATTTTTGTGAAAAATAGAATACATTATAACATAGAACAATACCTGATTGTATTTTTATTATATTTATAATCAATGATAATTAGATAAATAAAAATTCAGTGGTCAGAATTAAATAATTAGTATTGCATGCACCTGAACAGACATCACATCTCAAACACTTTCATCTCTACTAGTTTCTTCCATTTCTAAATTTAATTTTCTTAGATAGTTATATTTAATTTTAAATATTAATTTTTAAATAATTTTTAGGTTTTGTAATTTTTAATTTTTAATAACAATAAAGAACTTTTCTGCATTAATATTCTTTTTAGGGGATATTCCTAGTATATACTCATATTCTCTCTATGGTTCGACCCTGCTCTCCGCTTCTTTAGTAGTTAGTAGGTTAAAAAATTATTAATTGTTCACGGGTTGTAAATTGTTTGAAAAAAATATAGGGTGAAACATGATATTAAATTGGACATAATTCAATCTATATAAGGAAAAATCTATGATTTCAAGTCTCGAATAAAATTATCATACACCTCATTTAATAATAAACATCATGACCACCATCTTTCTTCACCACAATCCTCCACCATTACAACATTGAATGAAAAATTAAAATTGCCTCTAAATCCTATAAATATTATATGTTATCCCAAATAACACATCATACATCAATACAGTATTATTTCATCCTTTACCAACCCTTCATGTTCTAAAATAAGATACTTGGGAAAATAATATAGTCATGAGTGCTTTACTTCATTGAGAATTCCAAAATAAGAATCTTGAGACATTTATCATATCTTGAATCCACATTTCCTCCATGAATTTATTTCTCAAATGAAAATAATATTCTCATTCATTCTTTTTCACAATGTTTAGAAATGATCCTTTTGCACTACCACATGATTGTCATATGTGAAACTATGAGGCATTTGATTGTGGGAGGATTATTTAGCTGAAGAATATTCCCAAATCATGTTAAAATGTTTTAATCATATAATTGGGTTTATTAAATGGTAACAAACCATTTTAGGGTAAATTATCAAAGTAGAACACCTAATTCTTATAAATTATCTCACATATCCCCTTGTGAATGGATTTAGCTCCTGTCAAAGTACTGTAGAATGTTTATAATTAATTTTCACAATTTTAATAAAATATCCCTCTTCTCTCAATTTATTTTTTCTTCCAACACCATTAAATCATTAATTTCAATTATCATGGAAAATTAACTAATAGATTCTATCCTTGTAGAATCAATGGCATTCCATATTTTTTCTCATTTAAATTTTCAATGTTTTTTATTCATCTTCATTGGGGGAAGTGAACTCATGGGTAGAAGATATATTGATTTTCATTCTAATTATTATAGGTTAGGATTACTCCTTAATATATAACATTTCTTGTGAATCGATTATATCATCCAACCCTTCAACTAATGGATTTCATTTTCTTCAAGGGTTGAATGACATATGATTGAGATGAATACTTGGAAAGTGTATATTCTTGATTGAGTTATACATTTACCATATATTTTAGAGTAGTTGGGACTTTATATGTGGGGGATATATCTAGTGTATATTAGGTCTCAAAATATTTTTGTGAGTATAGTAACCAATGAATGATATTGATTGAGTTATTGAAATGAATTTAAATAACTAAGAAACCTAAAAGGGAATCCATATCTCCAATTAGAACAACTCCCCATTCACACTAACTCTTAGTGTTTTTTTATTTCTATTGATTCTTATTCATCCCAACTAGAAACAATCCCAATTTCCATTATTTCTAATTTAATTAAAAATTAAAAAAAATCAGTATGTGAATAAAGTGTACCTTCCTAGGGATGATTGTCAAGAGTCATACCCAAAGCCTTCACCCAAGCTACTTTCATCGTGGTGTTTTTAATGTTCAAATATATGTCTATAACTCTTTGAAAAGTATTTTATACTATCGGTAGGATTTCATGTCTATTAAATACACACTAGGTAAAATTGGGTATTTAAGAAATAAAAATACATATATGCTAAAGATACTAAGTATAAATTAAGATTTATTACTAACTTTTTATGTAAAGTAAATATATAGATTATGATGAATCTTTTCCACCTATAGAGATTTTTTAATCCATTTTTATTCAAAAATCTATAGTGTCATAACATGATTTTTTTTATTTAGAGATTTAATGTCAGAAAAACACTCTTAAATGAAATATTATAAAAATATATATTATTCGTAAGAATAAAGTTTTGTGATATAAAAAGTATCAAATAACAAATATATATGTACCAAGGATCGATTTATGCATTAAAAGAATGAATTAAATCACGGTTTGATTATTATAAAATGAATATACTATATTTTTGTCAGGGTTCCTTGGTTTTCTAAGTGATATATGTTGATAACATATAGTATATATATATTCATCTTATAGTTAGTAATAATTAAATTGAAATATTTCTCTCACAAATGAATTAAAGTTGCAATCCAAGTTATTTGGAATAAGAAAGACTAATATTTATCTATTTGGTTAATAAACAAATTTAAAGTATATACATTTATATTTTACTGAATAAAATAATATAGAATGCATCAATAAGGGATTGTTTCCGTTATTACATGACATAAATCTCTCTATGGTGACTTGTTTATGACATAGGAGAAGATTAATATGACATGTAGAAGTCCATATGCTTCATTGATGCGATCTATTACACATTCCATGCTATGTACTAAATTTTTGATTTCTTATACCTGAATCAATTTAAAATATGCCAAAAAACACTACAAGAAAACTTCCGTTTAACGGCGGTTTTTTCGAGGCGGTTTTAAAAACCGCCACTAAATGCATTTCAAGCCGCCATTTAGCGGCGGTTTTTAAACCGCCGTGAAATGCCATAAATTTTTTTTATTTTTTTTATATTTTTTTTATTTTTTATTTATTTTTTAAAATTTTTTTAGAGGATTAGTGGCGGTTTTTTAAAAAACCACCGCGAAATAGCGGCGGTTTCGGTAAAACCACCGCGAAATGAAATGAAAAAATAAAAAAACACGAGAAACCTCGAAATCACTAAAATGACCATAACATTTGATCTGGGCGTCTGTTGGAGCACCATGACCAGTCAAATCGAAGATCATGAAGAGATCTAGAGGAAAATATTATCAAAACTGTGACATGGTCTATGGTGCGAAAGATATTAGAGTTATAAGAAAGTTGAAAAAAGTTCTCCAACTTCAAACGACCATATTTTCGCTCCGGGTGTCCGTTTGGGCTCTACCACATATCAAATCGAAGCCAGCGAAAAGAGCTATGCACCAGTTCAACACAAGAAAGATTTTGTCATGTTTTTCGACCCCAAAAACCCCTCTAAAGGCCTCTGAAACACTATTTGCGTCACCGGTGTCCCGCCAAACTTGTCTTCAAACGGACTTAACTTTTGATCCGCGTGTCAGTTCAGACTCCTCCACTTGCCAGATCATAGCTCGTTCCATGAGCCTCAGTTTGACTGGTCACAGCACCCACATGCACTCGTGGATCATATGTTATGGCCTTTTTAGTGGGTATCGGGTTTGTTATGTTTTTCGATGCCTCATTTCTAGCATCCATTCCCCGTCAGCTTTTTTTTAAATGGTCGTAACTTCCGATCCGCATGTCCATTCAGACACTTTCTCCCTTCAGGTCGAAGATCATTTCCAGATCATTCATTTGACAGGTCGCGGATCTAAAACGGACTCTCGGATCATAAGTTATCTCCGTTAATGTGAGTCCAATGTTTTTGTCTCTTTATGACCGTTTTCACAGGATTTTTTATTTTTTATTTATTTTTTATCTTTTACTATTTTTTATTTATTATTTATTATTTATTATTTATTATTTATTATTTATTTTTACTAATAATAAAATATTATTATTATTATTAACATTTGTTACAGGTTATTTATTATTTATTATTTATTATTTATTATATATGATTTATTATTTATTATTTATTATTTATATTTATTTATTGATTATATTTATTTATTATTTATTATTTATATTTATTCATTATTTATTATTTCTATTTATTTATTATTTATTATTTATATTTATTTATTATTTATTATTTATTAATTATTTATTATTTATATTTACTTATTATTTATTATTTATTATTTATATTTATTATTTATATTTATTATTTATATTTATTATTTATTTATTATTTATATTTATATATTATTTATTCTTTATATTTATTTAATATTTATATTTATTTATTATTTAATATTTATATTTATTTATTATATTTTATTTATATTTATTTATTTATTATTATTTATTACTTATATTTATTATTTATTTAATATTTAATATTTATTATTTATTATTTATTATTTATTTCTTTATTATTTATATTTACTTATTATTTATTATTTATATTAATTATTTATATTTATTATTTATATTTATTATTTATTATTTATATTTATTTGTTAATTATTAATTATTATTTATATTTATTATTAATTATTTATATTTATTATTAATTATTTATATTTATTATTAATTATTTATATTTATTATTTATATTTATTATTTATTTATTATTTATTTATTATTTATTTATTATTTATTTATTATTTATATTTATTTATTATTTATTATTTATATTTATTATTTATTTATTTATTATTTATTTTTTATTATTTATATTTATTTATTGTTTATTATTTATTATTACAAATAATAAAATATTATTACTAATAAAAATATTTTCTACTGGTTATTTATTATTTATTATTTATTATTTATTATTTATTATTTATTATTTTTATTTTTTATTTATATTTATTATTTATATTTATTATTTATTATTTATATTTATTTATTATTTATTATTTATTATTTATATTTATTTATTATTTATATTTACTTATTATTTATTATTTATATTTATTATTTATTATTTATATTTATTTATTATTTATTATTTATATTTATTTATTATTTATATTTATTTATTATTTATTATTTATATTTATTATTTATAGTTATTATTTATATTTATTATTTAGTATTTATTATTTATTATTTATTTATTATTTATTATTTATTATTTATATTCACCTATTATTTATTATTTATATTTATTTATTATTTATTATTTATATTTATTTATTGTTTATTACTTATTATTTTTTATTTATATTTATTTATTATTTATTATTTATTATTTATTTTTTATTATTTATTATTTATTATTTATATTTATTATTTATATTTATTATTTATTATTTATATTTATTATTTATATTTATTATTTATTTATTATTTTTTATTATTTATTTATTATTTATATTTATTTATTATTTATATTGATATTTATTTATTATTTGTATTTATATTTATTTATTATTTATATTTATATTTATTTATTATTTATATTCATTTATTATTTATATTTATTTATTATTTATTATTTATATTTATTTATTATATATTATTTATATTTATTTATTATTTATTATTTGTATTTGTATTTATTTATTATTTATTATTTATGATTTATTATTTATTATTTATTATTTATTATTTATTATTTATTATTTATATTTATTTATTATTTATTATTTCTTTATTTATTATTTATATTTACTTGTTATTTATTATTTTTATTTATTATTTATATTTAATATTTATATTTATTATTTAGTATTTAGTATTTATTATTTATTATTTTTTATTTATTTTTTATTTATTATTTATTATTTATATTTACTTATTAGTTATTATTTGTATTTATTTATTATTTATTATTTACATTTATTTATCATTTATTATTTATTATTTATATTTATTTATTATTTATATTTATTTATTATTTATTATTTATTATTTATTATATATTATTTATATTAATTTATTATTTATTATTCATATTTATTTATTATTTATTATTTATTATTTATTATTTATTATTATTTATTTATTATTTATATTTATTTATTCTTTATTAGTTATTTTTATATTTATATTTATTTATTATATATATTTATTTATATTTATTTTTTATTATTTATATTTTTTTATTATGTACTATTTATTATTTATTATTCATATTTATTATTTATATTTATTTATTATTTATATTTATTTATTATTTATTATTTATTATTTATTATCTATTATTTATTATTTATTATTTATTATTTATTATTTATTATTTATTATTTATTTATTATTTATTATTTATATTTATTAATTTTTTATATTTATTTATTATTTATTATTTATATTTGTTAATTATTTATTATTTATTATTTATATTTATTAATTATTAAATAATGATTTTTTATTTTTTATTTTTTATTTTTTATTTATTATTTTTTATTATTTATTAATTATATTTATTAATTATTCATATTTATTTATTATTTATTATTTATATTTATTTATTATTTATTATTTATTATTTATATTTATTTATTATTTATTATTTATTATTTATTATTTATTATTTATTATTTATTTTTTGTTATTTGTTATTTATTATTCCTTATTCCTTATTTATTATTTATTATTTATTATTATTGAGTTTATATCTATTATTTATGTATTATTTGTTTTTTCAATTAATATATACAAGTATATTAAATTCTGTTTATTAATCATATGACGAGCTTGCTGGAGTGGTAAAGTCATTGGAAAATATGCAGGATGTTAGGGATTCAAATCTCACCAAACGCAGAATTTCTTTATTTTTCATGGGCATGTGCATGAGATGTGCATGCATGGACAAGTAAAGTAAATAAAGTAATACGAAATAAATAAAATAAATAAAATAAATAAGAAAAAAAATAAAATAAATAAAATAAATACGAAATAAATAAAATAAATACGACATAAATAAAAAAAATAAAAAAAATAAATAAATAAATAAATTAAAAAAAATAAAAAAAAATTAAAAATTAAAAAACCGTTGGGAAACGTTCTGCGACGGTTTTAAAAACCGCTGGGAATAGTTTCCCGATGCACGATTTCACGGCGGTTTTGAAAAACCGTCACGAAACGAAAAAAACGCCGCTAAATTGTGATTTTTCCATAGTGAAAATTCAATAATGATTGATTGGGATGTAATTATAATTATTTAATTTTACTTGAGGTTTGTAAGGGTTCTGTTACTAGTTTATGGAGAGGAAATAGAGATAATTATCATAGGTGAAAAACTATATTTTATATATATCAATTATAACTAATATCAAATTTAATCTAATAAAATCTATAATAGAAACTTTTATTGTTTATTGGTAGACATTATACAAATATTTATTTTGATATTTATTCTCATTTCGAAAAAAATTCATTATAAATACACATATTTTTTCCAAATCATTGAATTATATAGATAAACTATAATATTGTAACAATGTATAATATTAGAATTTTATTGAGATAGTAATATCCTAGATATAAAAATTAAAATAAAGGATAATAGGCTTGTACTTTTGAAATAACATCTCTTGAGGAATTTTTACTCAAAGAGGAGAAGTCATAGTTAATAAATTAACCACAAAGGATAATTTGGTAAACCTGGTGAATAAATAGATAAATTAATTATATGAAAAATATTGATGTTAGAGTTAACAAGTTATTAAAAGTTAACAATTGTCTCTAGTACAAGCTTTTGTTCTTTGGCTGTCAGTTCCCTAAACCAAAATAAAACTTATAATCTTTTACTAAATCATCACATATAAAATATTATATAAATATTATTTATACATACCATGAGATTAACTAAAGTAATAAATTTATTTTATATGGTAATTCCCTTAGATTTCATGTCGTATATAAATATTATAATAGTTCCCATCTATAATTTGGACCTCTTGATATGATGATAGTAATTGTAAATTAATTTGCAACTCTCTATGTACTTCTATATGTTGGGACATAAATGATGTCTAAAAATTTGGTTTTTTCTTCATAATAATTTCCACTTTATTTGATAAAGTTATTTATTACGTTTAAAAAAATAAAATATCATGAGTACAACCCATTAATAGTAGTACAAAATTTTGGGATGCCAATAGATGTTCATATATATTAGAATGTATATTGGTCTAATTACATGAGATTTTTATTAATGAATATTATTTAATCATATAATTTTATCAATTATTGAAACTATTATTGTAAATTTATTTTCTTATTAAACACTAATTGTGTATTATTTTAGTGGTTTGATAGTGATTTATTGTTAAATATCATATTCTTAGCTTTTAAATAAAGGAAAAATATGTCACTAATCATTTGACTAGTATAATAATTCCTTATAAAAGTTCAATTCCATGAAAGATAGTGTAAGGTGCACTTAATATGTGAACATTGGGATAAATAAATCATGGAATCGTGATCACACAACATATGTATCCATCTTTAAAAGATATCATGAGGCAAATATATTATATTACGTATTATGTGTTTGTATGAAGTTATCATAGCTATGAAAATATATTTATATATTTAAGGGCCATGATTTGATTGTATATGAAACTATCATTTGATGAGAAGAATGGGATTTTATCTATAAAAGGGCCTCTAAGGTCTCATGAAAACTATATATAGATGTTCAACAAATTCAATTGAAATGATGTTTAGGATGGAGAGGGACCAACTTCATTAGACTAGTTAACATCCAAGGGTGAAGGATTGTAGGTAATTGTTCTAATAATTAATCTATATTTGTTCATGGTTAAAATAATGATGATATTATTTATATTTTAATGTCCAAATGTGTCCTTTATATATAAATAATTGAATATATCAAAAAATTCAATGAATAATATTTATTTGAGATTTTTCAAACATATTACGATGGAAAATATTTTTCTAATGGTTTATATTTAATCATTAGATATGTTAGATATATACAAGTGTCTTGTTAAATTAACATGACATTAAATATTATTATATTAAATAATAAATGATATATTGGATGGTTTATGGTTTATGTTTTTTAAAAGACTGAAGCGTAATTAAGGAAATATATATCCTATGTATGAAAAATTATTTTAGACCCAAACTGTATAAGAAGAATATATTGGATGAATTATATATCCTTTATTCATTGTCTAAAGTCTTAAAGAATAAAATAGCATGAAAGATCTGATTAATTCTTTATAGATTCTGTTCATTGTTTTTTGGTGATAATACAGGCATCATAAAGAACTTGTATCTCTCTTTCTAGCACATAACTTTTATTGATTAATGATGATTGATATTCTATAAGAATTTAGTTAATATATTGGATTCCATTAAAGTTTGATTTATGCTTCAATGATCTATTGATGATCATAGTATTCCAAGGTCATTCCATACTTCGGAGGTACCTTGAATTAGTATTTTTTTTATCCCACCCTAACCCGGTATCTTGCAGTCACAGTTATTTTTATTTATATATTTATACTTATTTGTATTATGTTTTCTTAATGTTTAAAAATTTATTAAATTAAAATCAAAAGGAAATCCAAATAAAGAAATGGAAAACAATTTAATAATAATACTATTATTATTATGGTTAATATTATTATTATTATCAAGTTTATTATAATTATTACAAAGTTATTATGAATATTAATATTATCATTATTCATTGAATTTTTATTTATTTTATTTCATTTTATTTTATTCCATTATTTTTTTCTCTTTTTTCCCCTCCCTCTCTCTTCCTTCCCCCTCTTCCCTCGTCGCGCATAGTGCTCCCCCCCTCTCCATCCCGCTCGCAATACCTCCCCACTGGCCGCGGACCTGAGGACATGCCTTCCTCCTTCCTCTAGCATGGTGACTGTTTGACCAGCTTCCCTCCCTCGTTTGGCGGCCTTTTCCACCTGCTCGCGCAACCCGACCATCCCTCCCCTCTCTTGTTCTTGCGACCTAGTTTATCAGGAGATGCTTCGACGTGCCATTCTCTCCATCTGACAACTGAATCTCCTCCCATTTTGGTGTGTGAACCCCTTAGGTGATCTTATTCTCACTTCTCCTTCCCCTATGTGTTTTGATGGATTTCATGGGGTGCACATATCTTGGCCGAACTCTAGCCGGTTTAGGGGTTCTCTTTTTTGGTTGTTATTGTTCTTTAGGGTTCATCATTGGTCCCTTATGGTGCGAATGTAGTGTAATTAAAGTTTTTCCCCGAAAATTTGTATTTTCGACACTGAAGGTAAGCGTTTTCGTGTATTAGTGTTGTTAGATGAATTAATTCTCTAATTTAGTTAATGTTGCATAATCATTTATTTGTTTACTTGGGGAAAATATAGTTTTACTTGGGGTTTGATATGATTTCAATGTTTTTAGTAGCATGTTTATTTGATATCAATGTTTTTATTTGGTGAAAACCCATGTTGAGGTTTTCGTTGTGTTTTATAAACATTATTATTTGTTTATTAGGTCGCGCAAAGGCTATGAATTCTATTTTATCATGTTATTGGTGTGCTTTTGGCCTTAGAAGATGTTTTGATTGGCCGTTTGTGTTCAAAGTTTGGTAATACTGCTTAGGGTTGTTTCATAAATTTTTTTACTGGTTTATTAAATCTTATAAAGGGTGAGGATCTGGTTTTTTAATGAATTTGATATGAAATTGGGTTGGAATTGGTTTCTTAATGTGAACATGGGTGCACGTTTCGTGTAAGAACCTTGTTGTACTTCATTTAGGTGTTTTATAAATTGTACAAATGGATTATTTAGTTTTTCAAGTAGTGTGAATCACGTTTTCAATGGCACTTACAGTGAAAATGGGTTTGGGTGTAGGTTTTTTAAAGAGAAATGCATAATTTTTCATGTTTGAGTCGTCGTGTATTTCTAAATGTAAATTTTAAATGGTTCAAACAATGAAATGCATGTTTTGGAATTGGTTTCGGTTTATGTGACGATTTGAAATGGCCTTTGGAAATGGTTAAATTTATTATGTCCTTTTATTTAAATATTTTCAATGGGTTTTTTGAGTTATGTAATTGGCGTGTCATTGGTGCATCTCCAGGATGTGTTATTTTAAAACGTTTTATAGTTTATTTAAATGTTTAATTGTTTTATTAAATTTTATGTGTTGTGTGTTGGACATCACTAGGATGGTTTTGGGTCGCAGGTGTCGAGGTATCCTGCATGTACATGTATAGGGTAAGGAATATATATATATATGCCCTCATTGTACATATTCCCTCATAGCATGAGGATTATGTGCAATGAAGTTAGGGGTGTATATTTATATGTGTGTATAAATTCATGTCCCTATATGCACCAAGTGTCGGCCTGAGTGGTCGTCGACAAATAGGGAAATGTTTGAGGTAGCTACCCCACTACACCCGCCTTTGAATTTAGAATTTATTAATTGCTTGATATTTTATTAATTTTAGTAAATAAGAAATATTATTGGATAATCAATTTTGGAATGATCACTCTATGTAAAAAAGAGTGGTTTATTTTATACACGTCACTTGAAATATTTTCTTGGTGGATTGATGCACAATAATGAAAGAATGCATGTTTGGCCTTTGAACATAATTAACAAAATTTCAAGAGTAGTTTTGGTTTGATGATAAATTAATTCTTATGATGCGGGAACAAGTGTTTTGGTTCTCTTCAGAATTGAGGTTTTTCTTTAATGTTGGTCAAGGCCCGTTTACACTTTGATAAAATCAATTATTTTGGAAAACTTTCTTTGAGACGACTCAGGGGAGATCCTTTTTTGTAGGTTGGTTGCATGAGTTGTGTGTGATGTTTGTGCAGTGTGATTGGTTACATGATTGAATTTGTTGATTGACCCCCTTTTTATTACACTAACTGACATGGTAACCTTGCATAATAAGTGAATCTTCTGAGAACAATCGTTGCACTAGTTTCGATTACGCACTGGCTAGAGAACCTTAGTACGGATTACAATATGCTAGGGGATTAGGCCCCTCAGTTAGGCTTGTTAGGGAGATACCGTGAATTTGGGCGTTATGATGTCATCGAGATTAGGCATTCCTTCAAGATGAGTCACATGTATGGTATGTTCTGGATTGTTCACGAGCTCTGAGGTTCGACCTATATTTTCTTTAGTGTTTATTTATATGTGGCGGATGATTGAGAAGTCTAGTTCGGTTGTTGGCCCATGTGTGCCACTTCTTTTCCATTTCCCTTAGTGTATTTCGTGTGTTTGTTTTTTGTTTTCCCTTTGACTAACAATTAAAATTTTAATTTCTGAATTGCTCACAACAATGTGTTAATATGAAATGCACCTTCTCCTTTCAAACAATAAACATGTTCTGAAATTAAAAAGGGGAATGGAATATTGTCTTATAAATGGAAGTGTGTGTGTCGAAACCCATATTTTGTATAATTTATTTCGAACTTAGAATTTGTAAATTTATTTATTTAAAGGTAGTGCATTGGTAATAGTTTTTTTTGGAATGCCTACTGAGTTTTAATACTCACACCTATATTGTTCACGAGCTCCGAGGTTCGACCTATATTTTCTTTAGTGTTTATTTATATGTGGCGGATGATTGAGAAGTCTAGTTCGGTTGTTGGCCCATGTGTGCCACTTCTTTTCCATTTCCCTTAGTGTATTTCGTGTGTTTGTTTTTTGTTTTCCCTTTGACTAACAATTAAAATTTTAATTTCTGAATTGCTCACAACAATGTGTTAATATGAAATGCACCTTCTCCTTTCAAACAATAAACATGTTCTGAAATTAAAAAGGGGAATGGAATATTGTCTTATAAATGGAAGTGTGTGTGTCGAAACCCATATTTTGTATAATTTATTTCGAACTTAGAATTTGTAAATTTATTTATTTAAAGGTAGTGCATTGGTAATAGTTTTTTTTGGAATGCCTACTGAGTTTTAATACTCACACCTATAGTGTTTTTCTGTTTTTTTAGTTTTATTGCAAGTTTGACTTTAGCTTGTTCGTAATGGGAGAGAATTGGTTGTGGACTGGGGAGTGACTCTTGAAGTCGCGAGGAGTTTTGGTCATGGTCAAGTTAGTTTTATGTTGTTAGTTGTTATTCCTTTTTCATGTCATTTATTTACCTTGCGTTATTCTAATTTTTCCGCTGCTTTATTTATTTTCATTGGGGAAAATCATTCCCAATTGTACTCTGTTGATTCCCTGGTGCTTGTTACCATCCTAGGAGGATCAGGAACACCTCTCAGGCCATGTCACGGACTGGCTCGGGTGACCGGTTCAAGGTCGACCCGAGTTGGTTCGTGAAAAAATAGTATCAAAGGAGGTTCTTGTTATTTTTGGGTGTTAGGTAGCTTAGTGATTAGGTGTATCGGGACTCTAGTGGTAAGTGAGGAAAGGACGTCATGAACCCTTTCCCGTCCCGAGACTCGAGTTTCTAGGGGTAGTCAGGGATTTGAATCTTCTTCTTGGTCTTGGTCAGTTTGGATGAAGGATGACAAAGGAAGTGAGACAGTGTTACATGGTGGGATTTCATGGAGTAGCGACCCATGTATAGCCCTATTGCATGGTTCACGATGCTTCATGTGGTTAATTCTCTCTCATAGCATGGTCTACTAAGCCATGTTACCAGGTTGGCATAGCCACTAGTCCCTTATTTTTGGACATTTCGATGTGAGTTATGTTTGGAATTAGGTTTGACCAACTTGGGATGGATTTCAAAAAAAATGATGAAAATGTTTCATAGAAAAAGGGGTTTTCAAAATGAAATGTGCTTTTGGAGTGGAAAAAATTGTGTTTAAAATGGAAATTATTTTCTTTTAATGGAATGTAGTTTCAAAGGGAAAATGGGAGGTGTTTTGGATGTTGTTTTCTGATCTTGGTAACACTTTTTGGAATGTGAATTGGAAAAAGTTTAAGGATTTGGAAATGTATTTCTTTAATGATAAGTGACATCATCAAATTGATTTGGAATTTTTTCTTTATGCTGAATGATCAGCTTTGAAAATGAGAAGTCTCTTTAATTAACCCTTGGTATTCCTATGAGGGATCACATATATAGAGGTGTGCATGTGGAACAGGGATGATTGGTGGTATGTGTGGATGGGAGCATGAACTAGCACAATGGAATATGTATATGCGAGACTTCATGGGATACCAATGGGGGATTCCTATGTTGTTTTGTTTTCTAGAAAATAATTTTCAAAAGGTTAATTTAAATATTTTGAAGGGTAAGAAATTTTTTAGTGTTCTCTTTTCCTATTTGACATTATTTTTCATGGGCTCTTGTCTTTGACATATTGAATTGTGGTTGGAATAGTTATTTAAGTTTGAGAATTAGTTTGTGATTGAGGTGGGGAATTTTGATTTATGATGAATTTTGATTCAGATTTGTGCCTCTTGGTTTTTAGTATGCCGCCCAGAAAAGTCCCATAGGGTTCTAGTGAGTATCTTCTAATTGTTGATTCTACCCAGACTCTTAGTGGAGTGGTGGAACTGAATTATTTCTGGTTGTTGTCTGTCTTCCATGGTGGTCGTGATTTGTTAAAGGTAGCAGACTGTCTTGTTGAAATCATCGGTGTTTTCAAGTTATTGGAAACTCCCAATGCTAAGAGAGTCTTTGCTGGTTCAGGTTTGTCTGAAGGTTCAACTTTGGATTGATAGAAGAAGATGATCCCAAAGTCGTTTCATGATGGGATGTCTTGGAAGGTGTTTAAGACCACTCTCATATAATGGTTTATACCTGAAGAAGTGAAGGTGAGGAATGTGGAATAGCTTGTAAGTGTTCAACAAATCCAATAGACAATAAATGCTTACATTTAGAATTTCTTGGGGTTGATTCCCTTTTCTCCAGAGGAGGCGTCATGGAATCTGTTAAAATTATATTGTGTGGGGTCTTCATCCATTTTTCCAGGACTGATTCTTTATGGTGTTTGGGAAGGCTCCCCATCCATTGAGGAGAGAAAACCAGAGGAACCTATCTCATACAAGTCTTCTGGTCAATTCCATATTCCCTTAGTTGGGCCACCCTATTGTTTGGATCAAGTGTGGTTGGGTTGGGTACTTTAAGTCACCTTGTCATCATCCTCCGAAGGCTTGTTTTCGCTGTGTCCATTTGGGGAAAATAGGAGAGGTTCCACTAGCGGTAACATTAGAAAGAGTCTCGATAAGAGGATGTTAGCTCCTGACTGTGGGGTAGCATATGCTTCAAGACATCAGAGCTCCAACCACAGGTCTTGGAGTGAAGCCTTTCACACAATCAGGAATCATTTGGTGTGGGTCACATTGGTCTAACTTTTGTCTCGAGTGCTGAAATAGGGATGGTTTAAATTTCTCGGTTCAAGCCTCCTCATCATTGAAGGTTCTGTTTTGCTGTAAGAGGAATAAAGGTATCATTTCCTCATGGTGGGTTTTATACTTTCAATACCCCACTTTGGTTGAAAGAAGTCGTGGTCATCTCATATTCTATTAATTACAGTAGTTTTTCCTCCTCTAATGTGACATGTTTTGTTTTAGTACATGCTCATTTTGGAGATGATCATGTCTTATGGAAATGATGAGTCATGGTTATGTTTGCTATTTGGTAGAATTATTTTGTGGGTTTTCTCATGTTTCAATGGTTTCTATTTTGGGTTGGAAGTTCTCATGTCGGTCTATACAGGTTGGCCTAAGCTGGTGGGTTCTAAAATGGTGGGGAGTACCACCATGAATCCTATCATGCCTTCTTCAAGGGTTGGTTTGTGTAGGAGGTTTGGTCCATGTTGGTGGTTTTTTCTTTGGTTAAAGTTAGTATTTCCAGAGTTATCTCGTGTTGTGAGTCTCAATGTTGGTTGTGCTAGTTGGTTTCTTATGGTGGGGATAACCCTCCTTGTTTCCTGAGTTCTCGTCTCTTTATAGTTTCCCTAAAAGTTGGTCGGGTGTGACCGATGGAGTGAAAAGTCACACTGCGTTCATGATTTTTTTATCCTCATTTAGCTCCGAAATCATGTTTGATTCCTTATTTAGGTTGGGTGACTTTCTGGGGGAAGAACGTTTTTGTGGTTGGGAGAATTGTCACACCCTGACCCAGTATCTTGCGGTCACAACTATTTTTATTTATTTATTTATCATTAATTATATTTTGGTTTTTTAATGTTTAAAAATTTATTAAATTAAAATCAAAAATAAAATTAAAATAAATAAATGGAAAACAATTTAATAATAATACTATTATTATTATGGTTAATAATATTATTATTATCAAGTTTATTATAATTATTAATAAGTTACTATGAATATTAATCATATCATTATTCATTAATTTTTTATTTATTTTATTTTATTTTATTTTATTTTTATATTTTTCTCTCTTTTTCCCCCTCCCTCTCTCTTCCTTCCCCCTCTTACCCCGTCATGCAAATCGCTCCTCCCCCTTCCCTCTATCCCACTCACGCTACCTCCCCACTAGTCGAGGACCTGACGACACTCCTTCCTCATTCCTCTGTAGTAGCGACCATTCGACCAGCCACCCTCCCGTGTGTTGCAGCCTTTTCCCCTACTCGTGCAACCTTTCCTTCCCTCCTCTCTCTTGTTCGTGTGACCAGGTTACTAAGATAAGATTCTATGGGTCATTCTCCCCCTCCGACAATCTAATCTCCTCCCGTTTTGTTGTGTGAACCCCTTAAGTGAGCTTATTTTCCCTTCTCCTTCCCCTATTTTTGTGTTTTGTTGGATTTCATGGGGTGCACATGTCTTGGATGAACCCTACCGTGTTTAGGGGTTCTCTTTTTAGTTGATTATTGTTATTTAGGGTTCATCTTTGGTCCCTTATAGTGCAAATGTAGTGAAATAGAAGTTTCACACCGAAATTTGAATGTTTCAACATCATTGGTAAGAGCTTCCACATATTAGTGTTGTTTGATGAATTAATTCTCTTATGTAGTTAATTTGGAATACTAATTTATTTTTTTGCTTGGTGTAAATATAGTTTTACTGGAGGTTTGATATAATTTCAATGTGTTTAGTAGCATTTTAATTTGATATGAATGTTTTGATTTTGTGAAAACCCATGTTGATCCTTTTGTTGTGTTTTATAAACATTGTTGTTGCTTTATTATGTCACTCTAGGGCTATGAATTCTAATTTATCATGTTATTGGTGTGAGTTAGGCCTTACAATATGTTTTGATTAAGAGTTTGTGTTCAAAGTTTGGTAATACTGCTTGGGGTTGTTTCATTAATTTTTTGAGTGGTTTATTAAATCTTATAAAGGGTGTGAAACTGGTTTTCGAAAGAATTTGATATGCGCTTAGGTTGGAATTGGTTTCTTAATGTGAACTTGGGTGCACTTTTCGTGTAAGAACCTTGTTGTGCTTCTTTTAGGTGTTTTATAAATTATACAAATGGTTTATTTAGTTTTTAAAGTGGTGAGAATCATGTTCTCAATGGCACTTATGGTGAAAATGGGTTTGGGTGTAGGCTTTTTAATGATAAATGCATAATTTGGTGGGTTTGAGTTGTCATGTATTTCTAAATTTAAATTTTAAATGGTTTAAATAATGAAATGCATGTTTTGGAATTGGTTCCGGTTTATGTGACAATTTGAAATGGCCTTTGGAAATGGTTAAATTGATTATGTGCTTTTATTTTAATATTTTCAATGGGTTTTATAAGTTATGTAATTGGTGTTTCACTGGTGAAACTCCTGGATGTGTTATTTTAAATCGTTTTTTAGTTTATTTGAATGTTTAATAGTTTTGTTAAATTTTATGTGTAGTGCGTTGGACCTCTCTATGATGGTTTTGGGTCGTGGGTCTCGAGGTATCATGAATGTACATGCATAGGGTAAGGCATATATATATATATGTTCTCTCTCTGTACATATTCCCTCATGGTGTGGGGAATATTTTCAATGTAGCTAGGGGTGTATGTATATATATATATATTTCTGTGTGTGTGTGTGTGTGTGTATAAATGCTTCTGCGTGAATGCACCAACTGTCGGTTCTAGTGGTCATCGACAAATAGCAACATGTTTGAGGTAGGTCCCCCCTGAAATCGCCTTTAAATTTAGAATTTATTAATTTCTTGATATTTTATTAATTTTAATAAATAATAAATAGTTTTAGATAATTAATTTTGGAATGATCACTCGATGTAAAAAAGAGAAATTTATTTTATACATGTCACTTGAAATATTTTCTTAGTGAATTGATGCACAATAGTGAAAGAATGCCCATTTGGACAATGAACATAATTCACAAAATTTCAATAGTAGTTCTTGTTTGATGAAAAATTACTTATTATGATGTGTGAACAAGTGTTTTGGTTCTCTTGAGAAATGTGGTTTTTCTTTAATGTTGGTGAAGGCCCGTTTGCACTTTGATAAAGTCAATTATTTTGGAAAAAATTCATTAAGATGACTCATGGGTGATCCTTTTGTGTACATTGGTCGCATGAGTTTTGTGTGATGTTTGTGCAGCGTGACTGGTTACTTGATTGGATTTGTTGATTCACCCTTTTTTTATTACACCAATGGACATGGTAACCTGACATAGTAAGTGAATCTTCTGAGAATGATTGCTGCTTTTGTTTAGATTACGCACTATCTAGTGGCCCTTAGTACGGATTATACTCTGCTAGGGGATCGGGCCCCTTGGTTAAGGTAGGTCGGGTGATACTGATCATTTGGGTGTTATGAAGTCATCGAGAGTAGTCATGCCTTCAGTATGAGTCACATGTATGGTACATTATGGATTGTTCATGAGCTCCTAAGTTCGACCCATGTTTTCTTTAGTGTTTATTTTTATTTAGAGGATGATTGAGAAGTCTAGTTCAGTTTCTGGCCACTGTGTGCCACTTATTTTCCATTTCCCTTAGTCTGTGTTGTGTGTTTGTGTGTGGTTTTCCATTTGAATAACAACTAAAATTTGAAATTCTAAATTGTTCGCAAAAAATTTTTAAAATGCAATGCACCTGTTCCTTTCAAAAATAAAACTTGTTTTAAAATTAAAAGGGGAAATGGGCTATTGTCATAGAAATAGAAGTGTGTGTGTGGAAACTCATATTTTGTATAATTAAGTTCAAACCTGTAATTTGTAAATTTCTTTATTTAAAGGTAGTGCATTGGAAATACCTTGTTGGGAACGCCTTCTAAATTTTATTACTCACGCCTATAGTTTTTTCCTATATTTTTTAGTTTTGTTATAGTTTTGACTTGAGCTTGATCGTCGTGGGAGAGAGTTGGTTGTGTACTGGTGAGCGACTCTCGAAGTCATGAAGAGTTTTGGTCGTGGGCAGGTTATTTTTCTGTTGTTGGGTGTTCTTACTTTTTCATGCCATTTATTTTCCTTTTGTTATTCTACTTTTTTCGCTGCTTTATTTATTTTCATTGGGAGAAATCATTCCCATTTGTACTCTCTTGATTCCCTGGCGCTTGTCGCCAGCCCAGAAGGATCGGAAACTCCTCTCGGGCCATGCCGTGGACCGGCTCAAATGACCGGTTCAGGATCGACCCGGATTGGTTCGTGACATTTTTATTATGAATTCATACATAAATCTCCCATGTACAATAAATTAGTGAGATTAATGAATTTGTTTATTATATATTGTTCTATAATAAAGATCAATTTGAAAAAATTTATAATAACGATAGTAAACCCAAATTTTTTGCCAAGATCCCTTTTTTCTTCTAACCCATTTGAAACTTTTTTAGTCCTATTTAAATAGAATTTTTTTTCAAAAGTTAGATTCAATCAAGTATTACCACAAATGAAATTTTTACTTCTTTATCTATGCATTCAATTTGATAATATTTATTACAATATATATGTGTGTGTGTGTGTTTTTTTTTTGAATCACATTATCATTCTTGAAATATTTATTTTTTAGCCCCCTCTTTGTTATAATGATGTTGAGATTCGTTGGTCTTTCCTCTAGCTACCTTGTCTGATTTTAATCAATTTTATCTACCTATAAATTCACAAGATTATCATGAATTTACACATTTTCAAATATTCTCATATACATATTTGATAATATATAAGTGTATTCAATACTTCTCAACCCCTATGTTTTTATTAGAGATAACATATCTCAAATGATGATTGATCCCTTATTTTAAACCCTGTTATTCCATAATTTATTCAATGATTAAATCTCTTATAAAAAAAATTCCTCTTATAAATTATGCCTTTGAATTATTATATTTTATTATTGTTTTTAATCTTTATGAATTTTTATGACCTTCATTCTCTTCATCATAGAATTTATACACAAATGATGTTTCCTATTTTTTATCTTCTTCTTTGATCACATATACCTTGTTAGTCAACCTAATTTAATTTAGTAAATTATTTATGATTTTTTTGGATTTAGTCTTAGTGTATTATCCTTCCAAAATTCTTCCATCATCCACATCACTATAATTTTATATATTTATTTACTTTGAATAAAATATTTTTTTGGTCTCTATAATTAATTTTAAATTAGGCTTCCCTTCATACTAATTTTCATATTATGTTACCTTATCCCTGGTATATAACAAATACCTATTTAGTAAAAACTACATCTTAACCCCCCCCCCCCCATTTATTTAATAATAATTCCCCAAAACATCACACTCAATGAGAAATGTCATTTTTCTATATCATTGCCTACCTAATTTAATATTTATATGAACCCATTTCATTTTGGTGTTATAATTAATGAAACCACATGTCTAATTCTATGATTCTTAATGTAAATATTCACATAAATTATTTTATATTTACTTACATTATCTAAATAAAGATTTTTTTATTGACCATTGGAATCATTATGAGCTCACTTACAAAACCTCTTATTGTCTTTAATCACTACCTTATTGGATTGGATATATATAATGCATACCATCCCATTATAATAATTTATTAATGATATAAAAAACCTTTATACATGAGTTCCTATAATTTTTTAAAACAAACATCTTTATAGAAGAAATTATGTGAATATGATACCCCATTCATCTTTTTTACTATAGGGATTTTTCATCATATTACCTATGATAAAATCATCACGAGGATTTTCCCTATCCCACTATTAATTATAAATATCAATCGCAAAATTTAGATTTTATAAATTATAATGTTTTTTGTATATGGTTAATCCTATTATTCCAACAACATTTATTCGTTTACATAGAGATAATGTACGTGATCCTTATTCCATGTACTTGATACAAATTTACATTTGTTATCTATCCTTTAATTAATGAATTCCCATCTTTTCCATAAATAAATAATACCTTTCAATTGAATGAATCTTTGATTCTGGACTCATATAATTGACTTATTCTCGATATATTTGGTCAAAACCAATCTACACAAAACACATCCATGTTATGAAATTAATCTCACATATATATTTTTTTATAAAAACCGATTATTCTTAAGGATCGATAATTTCACAAATCGAACCGCCCCATCAACTGAATTTTTTAAATTCTTTTATAGGTTCATATTTTTTATTATTATGTGTGAACACATATTTAAAAGCATTTTTTTGTTTTTATTCTATATCGCCTTATGATAAATTTCTTAAATAATAGCATTCCATTACTTCTTCTTCTCTATACATGATATTCTAGGTTTAAAAGTGTTTATTGTGGGTATCTCCATATTCATTTTCGATATGAGTAGTGATATATTATTACATTTCATGTTGTAATGTGGGGAATTTTTTTCAATATTAATTAATGTTGAAAATTAGATTTATCATTTAATACCATTTTGTTTTTAATTCCATTTATTAAAATTATCTTGTGGATAGATCGTTTTTGGAAGATTCATGCATGTTAAAAAATGATTTAATAATTTAAAAATATTATTTTTATCCCATAAATTTGTGAATAATTAATATCTTCTAAATATATCCCTAAATGGAAATTATAACACAATTATTGGGTCTAAAATTAGTATTTTACCTATGAGATGTATAATTTTTATTTTTGGCTTTCGAGCTTTGAACTGAGCCTTATTTGGTATTTATTTTTTATAACTATATAATATACGTTTATTTTTTGGATTCTTTATTAATATAAGTTTTGGATGATTATCCTTTATATTCAACAAGTGACCACGAACATGGTTTTGGATATATCATTCAGTGGTATCCATTTTATTATATTGAGTAAAGGAGTATTATTAGAGTAGACTTGAGGATTAAATGAATGAAATGAACTGTTATGGATTCTCCATTTTGATTATTAATTTTTCCGCATTTTATCAAATAATTATTCAGTAAAGATGATTTATAATTTATAAATTTTATTTTGATATCACCATTAATATTATTACATAAAATTTTATGTCAATAACCTCCTTCTTGACTTATGTTTATCTTTGAAATAGGTGTTAGTATTATATTAATGTTACAAATTTTATATTTTACTCATTATTTAGTCATCAACCTCAAGATAAATTTTTGGTTGATATAATAATTGATAGACCCTAATTCAACTAATCTATCCATTTTTTCTCCCTTTACGATAATGTTTCCCCATCGACATTCACAATTATTGATGTTTTAAAGATGATAGCTCATATTGCAAGTATGGATGATGATTATAAAATATAAACATAACAAACCCATATAAATTTCTATCAATAGGTGACTCAGACATAGTTTCAAATTGAAAAAAGTTTTCAGAAGAACCATTATTCATGAATAGTGATTGGAAATCAACTGGGCATCGACATGTGTAGAAGGGCATGACGACTCAACTGAAATTTAATAGAACTAATACTTCTATTTATGAAAATTTGGATACTTAGAGGTATTTTAAGAGGAGTATTATCTATTAATAGTTGTGAAATAAATGGTGGTAGTGAATTTTATGGATGTCTTGGGATTCTATAGATTGAATGTTAAATCACAAGGGGTGTTATTACTGAAACACTAAACAATTATATAATCAAAAAGAAATTAGAATATCTAGAACAATATTAAATATCACAAGGTGTTTATTATTGGAATAACAAATATGTTTATTAGAGTCAAATGAAATGGGTGTACAAGAGTACCTTCCTAACAAGCCCTTGGTTACACATGGAGTATTATTCTAGGAACATGTTGTATCGAGAGGCAACATGACCCTGCACCTACGTGATATTTACCAGCCTTGACTTTGGGACCCACTTGTTGGGTACCTCAATATATATATACCATTTAGTATGACCCCACATCAAAGGATGACAAAAATTAAAAAACAAATACTTTGAGGATTACGTTTCATGTGTAGTATAATACAAGTTCTGTATTTTTGAAGCATTACTATTTTTCATATCTTCTCACAAACGTGTTATAGTCATCTAAAAAATATTGAATTTTGGGAATTTTGTATTGTAAATAATTATTTTATGATCCTCCATGGAATTATTTTCTTTTTTTTAAAAAATAGGTCATATAATTGATCATATCTTTTAAGAGATTATAGGGCAAGTAAGAGGCTTTTAGAGTATATATAGTGTCGATATATCCCCATTTGTTAGGGAATAGTTCCCCATACATGGGGTTTAGGTACTCTAGGAGTGAAATTTTAAACATATTTTGTGTCCCCCATTATGTTAGATGGATTTTAGGTGAACCTTACATGTTAGGAAGTGGTCCTATATCTACTGAATCAGTGCTCCACCATGTGTTGGGGCATGGTCCTCCAATAGGGTGAGTTACACCCTTGATCAACACTTATCCCTGGGCGAGGCATGGTCCCCACTATAGTTTACAAAATATGTTCGATATAATTAATGTAACATGAATATTTATCTCTATTATAGTATTATAACACAAAATAAATTTGGGGTAACCATTGAGAATTAGAATGTAGTTGGGTTTTCTACTTGATTCATTATTAAAATTTGGTTTCTCTAATCCAAATGAATATCTATGAATCTTCGTCTCCTTTACATGTTTCTGTTATTAAGTTCACTAGTCTTCCTTTCATCATTTGGGTTTTTGGGGAATTATATTGGATATTTCTATACTCACCTTGAAAAAATATTTATGCCCACATGTATTATGTTCATACATATTGAAGACGGTTTAAATGTGGATTCAGTGGATGTGGTACTTGGTGAGAAAGAACATAGAAGTACTAAGTAGGGATGGTTCCTTGAAATTTTTTTATTAGTATTTGGTGTGACATTGAGTTCTTCATTTTAGTTAATATGGTATTTCTTTATATTTATATGTTGGGATATTCTATGTTCCCTTACTCACTTATATATCACATGTTGTACCATTGTAGATGATTATAATGTGTTCTATGAATTTTACATTACAACTGGTTATTACATCTAGTTATTAATTATTATGTTCCATTTTAGAGACATATGGTTTTTTTGTGTTTTTTTCTTATAATTACCACGCTTTTAATATGACTTATTAGTTCTTTTCACCAACCAACAACTTTTTAGAGGTAGTCTTGGAGTATCACACTTCATACACTACAATCACAAGTAGGATCCAAAGGGGTTATATTCTATAAGGTTTTTGTAAGAGTGGGTATGTATTAGGGGTATAGATTGGATTTAGGATTTTTTTAATGTTTGTTTTGGGGAACAAATGTAAATGTTTCATTACGTATATAATTTGATTAACATACCTAGGAACCCATTTTAGTTGTGGGAAGATTACAAAACCATTTTGTAAGACTCTGATAAAAGATTAGTTTATCTAGATCTATATGGTATCATTTACTAGGAATAATTCTATAGTGCATTCATCTTGAATCATTTAAGGGATTAATGTAACACCTCAATATTCCATGGTATGTTTCCCTTTGAATAATTCAATAGCTTGCATTGTACGCAACTTTGAGATTCTAACACACCGCGACCAATCAAACTAGCCATTATAAATAGTAATGCCAACATTTGGAAATTATATAAATTTTATCTTTCAAAATGTACTTTATTTTTGGATTTGGAATATCGAAATTATCTTAGGGTGAATTTTTGGAATTTTTCTGAAAACTTTCAATTTTTGATGAATAGTTAAAAAACACTACGTTATTGGTCAAAACCGACATTTTATTTAAATAATTAGTTATTTTATTTTATTTTATTTTAGGTCCAAATAGATACATAATACCTATATATTTTCAATGTAATTCATTGGAGTCATTTTATAATAAGTTTAGATATATAAAATTTTATCGAACTTTTTACCGTCTTTTACCCACCTCTTATGAGCATTTGTAAATTTGTATAAAATTTAATTTTATCACTTTTGTGAATTTAATTTAAAAAATACAAGAGGCACGGTTAATTTCAGTAATTAAAACGTGGTTCAATATGTTTAAAATAATTTTTGGTGAATAGTAACTTTTGACTTTTATTTACCACGGTTAAAAGTAAATACGGTAATTAAGGGTAAAAATGATATCATAATTACCCTAAAACATGTCATAATTCTATTGTATAAGTATAATTAGAACAAAAACAACCTTATGAAATAAAATATGATCCACTTTGGTTCACTTGGATTAGATTTGGACATTTATTATTATTTTGTTTAAAGAAGAGTTAAAAGGGTTAAATTCAATGTTTAATAGCTAAACCATTTTTAAAATAGGGTAAAACACAATATAAATTAGACTATAAATATTCATTAGAAATATAAGACCATTTACTACATAATGGTATTTTATTTATAATTTTTATACATTATATAATTTAATTTATTTATGATACAATGATAATGCAGTAATTACCTTATTAGTGAAATATTAAAATAATTGATATTATAAATATCCAAATAAATGTAAATAGACACTTATGATGAATTCCAATAATTGTATAGGTTAATTGACATGTTAGGATTATTTAAATAAATTTTATTCTAAGTGATTAAGTTTTTATGGATTTCTAAAAAATCATATACTAAATAGTGTCAAAATTGACATAATTGAGTTTTTGAAACAAATATTATATTATTAATCGATATAATATTCATAAAAAACTAAGGTTTGGAAAAAGGAAATATATAAGGTTATATAAATTAATAATAAATCACATGGGGTTCTCTTGGCTTGTTATAGTATGTGTATTAACCATATAATATAAAAATAAAAAGTGTCATGGTAAATGTCAAACTATTTAACTAAGAGTTAAATCTAAAAGATAAGGATAATATGATGACCTAAACCTATCTGGAACAAATTACATCATAGGATTTCGACCCATCCCACCTTATACTTTAAAGAATTCATTTTTAAGACATTATAAACCGAAAATTATTTTATTATAAAATAATATTTCATGCTTTTCCTAAAGTGACCCTCACCTCTCTTATAAAAGGGCATTTTCCCTTCTCTTAATTTCACACATCCAAAGCCTTTTGGCTCTGCCAAACCCTACCCAAATATCCTCCCAACTTTCCTCCCTTAATTCTATAGGCCTTCGTATGGACATAAAGCCAACTTACAGATGCCTTTTGATCAAATCAAAAGGAAGAACACGAAGAAGAGATAAATATTTCATCACCTCTTTCAAGTTCTTTTCTTCTTCCACTTCCTCTTTATTTGTTGTTTCAATTATGAAATAATAACTCCAGTGTCTTCTATATAATTTGATGTTTTTATAAAAATGGTACAACCATATTCATTATTCTATCCATCATATAAGTGACCAAGTCACCATACGTGTGTACGTACAGATTACTATCTCCACGTCGTGGTGTAGATTTTTATTCAAACACTTCATTATTTGGAAGGGTATAAAAATGAGTATAACCGATGTAAATAATAAATAAAACACATTAATTATTATTTATATATGATATATCATCTAATTACATACGATTTTTCCATCAATATAATGATATTGTCGTTCGTGCATACGTACGGATTACCGTCTCCACGGACGCAATGAAATTCATTCCCCATCCTAATCATTCCAGAATAATTTTAATTTTATGATTAAAAATAATGTATATGAACATAATATCATTCTGTATATGAATCAAATAAATCCTCTCTATAACAAACAGGTCTTAGGTATCTAAGCATATAAAGGAAAACGAATCAGTTTACACCTGAAACAATGATACTACTAAAATATTATTAACAAAACAATATTATAAGATCATATATGATATAATATTTATGTATATGGTAATTTTATATTTTAATAACAATTTTTCAACTATTATATTGGAGTTCAACATACCATCGACTAAGGAAAAGTACAAGGTAAGGGTTAATTTCACAATCTTTTTATTATTCGAGGTTGTTTTTGGCTAAGTATCTACTGGGAGCTCTATAAAATACACATCCGTGTTTTATTAAAAATGTAATTCATAACATTTTTAATATTTACTATACTATGGGTTAAAGTCATATATTCCCTTATTTTACCATATATGATTTGAAAGGAATCTTTCGTTCATTTTCTAAACAAGGTGCTTTATGACCTTTTCAACAAAATTAAGGTAAGAACATCTTTTTTTAACTTATACGGTGGGTGTGGATATTTTTGGATATTATATCATCGTTGAAGCTTCCAATAAAAGTTTATAATAATATTTTAAAAATAAATGTTTTCTTTTATAATTATATGACTTTTAAAATATTTCAAAATAGAAATAGATATTTCTCTAAAATTGTTTTGATTTCATATATATCAACATCATTGGATAGATTTTAAGCATGTTTGATGTTGATTTATTATGATAAAAAAACTTCCATATTGTATTGATTGTTTCGTGATATGTTTGACTGTGGATGGGTTATTTTTACACTATTCACGGTTTATGGATAAAGTATTGAAATTTCGTATGCTAGTTTTAATATGAATGATTATGTTATATTAAAACCTTTTCATATGAGGAATGTATTGGACTTAGTAAGTGACAGGTGGAGTCTTCTATAGCTCCTCGATGCATCGGTAGGTCTCATGAGACAAACTAGTGTCTTGGCACAAGGCCTTGACAAAATCTTATTTGTAGTCTTAGCACATGGTCCTGACTATGTGGTTATGTAGTTTGGCATTATGCATTCCATCATTATAAAAGTGGGTATTTATATTGCATGTGATTATTCGATGAGTAGAATATCCATGAGAATAATTAAATGGAATTATTTGATTTTATCTTTTCCATATTATGTTGAATTTTATATTTAAAAGGCTTTTTTTATTCTACTACAATGCCTTAAATGTTTATGCTTATTTATGAAATTTTAGGCTATATTGTTATCCTTAAAGAGAATCTGAGCTCAATATTTTCTATGTTTTATTTTTACCAGGATGTGAAGAAGTATTTTATGGTTGACCTACAGGTATAAGATAAGGATATAAGAGTGTTCAAAAGGGTAAAAAATGTTGTTGCTGTTTTTATTTAATGATGTAATGTAAAACTTATTAATGTATCTATTACTTCCAAGGCTACTAAACTGATCAGTCTTTCGAGACATGATTCCTTATATCATGCCAATGTTATGTAATAATGCACCGATTCTGGGTAACTGGGGTCAGGGCATTACAGTTGGTACTAGAGAAGTTTCGTACAAGCCTTGGAAATTAGATTTAGAAAAACTCTGATTATAGAACACTAACCTAAGATAGACATTGAGGATTAGTATAGAAGAACAATATAGAATTTTGGTACTGTAGAGATTTTGTGAGTTTTCTAATAAATGCATCCCTGTCTGGGTACGAGCAGGTAGAGGAAGCTTTGGCACAGATGTGCCTAGGGGTAAAAACTGAAAAAACTGTAGTGAGCTTGACTCGAACAATGACTCGTGCATGACAACTGGCCTTGCTGTACTCTTGGTTACGACACTCTTAGGGGATATACTTTGGATAATTCTCATTTACTTTAAAAACCATTATGAAGGGATTATGAGTTTATAATTCCTCAAAGGAAATATTTCTATGATTATGGATTATATCCATAAACTGTTCTATTTATTTAAAGTTTTTTATTAGTTTGGAATTATGTATTGTGATTTATAAACTAATCTAGTGTATGCCATTATTTAAAAATGGCACATAGTGGAAGGAATAGAAACCGTATCAATGAACATAATCCATGTAGGGATTCCTCTCTTACTAAAGATAATTATAGTGGATCTGGTGATCCAACTAGTGCTAATCATCTTGCCACCATACTGGTACAACTCACTCAGGTTATGAATAATAACCTTACCCGTATGGAGCACCCAGATCCACAACATGGGGGATCAATGTTAGACTGCTTCATGAGTAAACAAAAACCAATATTCAATGGGAGTATAAATCCATTAGTAGATGAGAAATGGATAAATTCCTTATAGAAAATATTTCATGCATTGGGGAGTAGTGAAAGGGAAAAAAATTCATGGTAGTTTATCGTCTCACGGGATTAGCAGATCAATGGTGGTCATTGATTCAAAACACAAAGGAAGATGATAAAGTATCAAATATGGAATGGAGGCAGTTTATGAAGATTTTCTTCGAAAACTATTTTCCTCATGACCATCGAGAGGATATGGAAAGACAATTTCTGAGTCTGAGGAAAAAATTGTATGAGAATGTCTCAAAATATGATGCTAACATTACAAGGTTAGAAAGGAATGCTACATATTATATAAGTAAACCAAGGAGTAAGATTGATCGATTCTTTGAGGGTTAAAAACCATTTCTATATTGAGTATTAGTCTCACAATCATTCTTATCACACGAAGATATTTTCTCATGTGATATCAATATAGAAAAATAATTCTCTAAGTTTTATGACTTTAAAGAAAAGTAGAAGAAGAAGAGATTTGCTAAACACTCTGGAAATGGAAAAAAGGGGAATAAGGGAAAAGTTGAATATCCATCCTTTGGTAAATGTGGGAAGAAACACCTATGTACTTTCCTGAAGGGAATGGGAGTCTGTTATAAGTGTGGTGGAAAAGGCCATCAATCTCGTCATTGAAAGGGGAAGAAATAGGTTGTTACATGCTACAATTGTAGAGAAAATTGGAATTCTACAAATAAATGCCCTAAGAGACAATGGAACTTACCTCAGAAAATTACAAGGGAGAAAGTCCAAGCTTATGTGATCACTACTGATGAGGTTGAAGCTTTGAAATACGTGGAGACAGGTAATTTAATGGTTTCCTCAAGTTTATCCAATGCTTTATTTGACTCTGGAACATCGCATTGTTTCATATCTTCCCAATTTGCTAAGAAAATTAGATATTTTCAATTTGACTTAACAAGGGAGTTGTCAGTCAAGACACCTATGGGAAGTATCATCACAAAAATGTTTTGTGAATCAGTTCCTATGAGGGCTTATAAATGTTCTTTATCTTCAGATCTCATCATCATATCCATGATTAAATTTTATATAATCATTAGAATCGATTGGCTTTCTGACCATGAAAAAAAATTTATTGTAAGAAGGAGAAGGTTACAATTTTAGACGATGATAAGGAGTACCTTATCTTTAGAGAAGAAACGTCACCACCTGATTCATATCTAGATTCACCCCCATTAGCTCAACTAAATTCAATTATTGGGGAAGAAGATAATGCCAAAAACTATGGGTGTGGAAAAGAATGTTTGGATAGAGGACATACCTTTTATGCAATAATATGTTGAAGTGTTTCCATAGGATTTACATGGACATCCTCCAGAATGAGAAATTGAGTTTTCCATTTATTTAATTCCTAGTTTAAGGCCCATATTGAATACTCCTTATAGTATAGCCTCTTTGGAATTAGTGTAAGTAAAGAAAAAACGAGAGGAATTGAGTAATAAGGGATTTATTCACCCTAGTTTTTCTCTATGGGGAGCCCCTATCCTTTTTGTTAAGAACAAATACAAATCTATGAGGTTGTGCATTGACTACTGGTTGATCAATTCTATAACAATAAAGAACAAGTATCCCCTACCATACATTAATGATTTATTATACCAACTTCATGGAACTCAATATTTTTCAAAGATTGACCTTAGATTTGGATATCATCAGTTGGGTGTGAAGAAGGAAGAAATTCCAAAAACTGCATTTCGAACCATGTATGGGAATTATGAGTTTACAGTAATGCCTTTTGGGGTAACTAATGCACGCTCTTTTTTCATGGATCTAATGAACAGAGTTTTCAAGGAATAAATTGATTACTTTGTATTGGTATTTATTGATGATATCTTGGTATACTAAAAAATCTATGAAGATCATGAAAATCACTTGCGTATTATCCTAAAGGATCTTAGAAGAAATAAATTATATAGGATGTTTAGAAAGAGTGAATTCTGGCTTCCGGAGATTTATTTTCTTGGCCATATTGTCTCTAAGGATGGAATCTCAGTTGATCCTTCTAAGACAAATGCAATCCAAGAATGGCCAGCACCAATGAGTATAACTGAGGTACATAGTTTTATTGGTTTAGCAGGTTATTATCGGAGTTTTTCCCAGAATTTTGCCTGATTGGCTAACCCTTTAACCAATCTCACACGTAAAGGGGTTAAATTTGTTTGGACAAAAGAGTGTTAAGAATGTTTTGAAGAACTGAAGAGAATATTGGTTAATGCTCCAATCATGACTCTACCATCAGAGAACGCTGGGTTTTTTATTTATAATGATGATTCAAAGAAAGGAAATGGTTGTGTCCTTATTCAGAATGATAGAGTTATTGCCTATGCATCACGATAGCTAAAAATTAATGAGAAAAACTATCACACTCATGATATTTAGTTAGCATCTATAATCATTGCTTTGATTATATTAAGACACATTCTCTATGGTGAAAATGTGATATTTATACTGATCACAAGAGTTTGAAGTATATTTTCTCACAAAAAGTACTCAACATAATGTAAAGGATAAGGCTTGAACTACTCAAGGATTATGATTGCACAATAAACTACCACCCGGGGAAGAAAAATAAGGGGTCAGTTTCTTTGAGATGAAAGGATCATGGAGTTTTGAACAATATAAGAGTTGGAAAGGATCCTATTTTCATAGTTCTAGTAAATATAAATATGGGAATAACCATGGAAGTTGAAACATAAATTCTTTTTCTAATGGTTTACAAACCATATTCACTAGAAAGGATAAAAAGTTCTCAAAATGATGATGAGAAATTTCAAAAGAAAATTAAAGCTGTGAATGATGGGAAATTGATCGACATCATATATAAAGATGGAATTTTGAAATTTGGGAAGATACTTTGTGTTCCCGATATACCTGATCTAAAAAGGGAATTGTTGGATGATGCTCATAGCACCAATTTATCTATACACCTTGGTAGCACTAAGATGTATAGAGATTTCAAATAACATTTTTGGTGGTACAATATGAAGAGAGAGATTTCTAATTTTTCATCAAGATGTATGGTTTGACAACTAGTGAAATCTGGAAGGAAACAACACGGATGAGTCATGCGACCTCTTCCCATACCAGAGTGGAAATGGTACAATATTACGATGGGCTTTGTCATGGGGCTTCCAAATACTCCTCAAAGGAATGATGCAATATGGGTCATTGTTGATCGTCTTACCAAGTCAGCACATTTTCTTGATATAAGAGAATATTTTCCACTTGAACATATGGAAAGACTATATATTAATGATGTTTTAAGACTTCATTGAGTACCCCTGTCGATTGTTTCTGATCGTGATCCCCATTTTACATCAAAATTATAGAAAATTTTTCAGAAGGACCTAAATACTGAACTTCGTTTGATCATTGCCTACCACCCTCAAACTGATGGACAATTAGAACAGACTATTAAAACCTTATAATATATATTGAGGTCTTTCTCACAAGACTTTCAAGGTATGTGGGATCAATATTTACCTCTGGTAGAATTTTCCTATAACAATATATTCAATTCGAGTATTCAAATGGCACAATAGTAAGCGTCATATGGAAAGAGATGTCTCACACCAACTTGTTGGGATGATGTTGGTGAAAGAAAACTCGTAGGCCCAGAACATGTTGAGGAAACAATGTAAAAGGTGAAGGTTATCCAAACCCACATCAAAGCAGCTCAAAGTAGGAAAAAGAGCTACATCGATAACCGAAGGAAGGATTTGGAATTTTTTTGTAGGAGATCATGTTTTCCTGAGGGTATCCTTGTGGAAGGATGTTATATGTTTCGGTAAGAAGGGTAAATTGAGTCCCAAGTGCATAGGACCTTTTAAAATTCTAGAACAAATTGGAGTTGTAGATTATCGTTTGGAAATGCATACAAGTCCCTCAAAAGTTCATGATGTGTTCCACGTGTCACTGTTGAGAAAATACATGCCTAACCCAACGCATGTACTCACCTATGAAAAAGTTTAACTGGAACCTGATCTGTCTTATTCTGAAGAGCATGTCAAAATTCTTGATACAAGAGAACAAATTCTGAGAAACTGGACGACTCGTCGGGTAAAAGTTCTATGGAAAAACCATAAGATAGAAGAGGCAACGTGGGAACCAGAAGAACTTATGATGAAGAACCACCAAAATCATTTTTATCGATAGTATTATAGAAATTTCAAGGACAAAATTATTTGAAGGAGGGAATAATGTAACACCCTAAGCTTTCACGGTACGTTTCCTTTTGAATAATGTAATAGCTTGCATTGTATGCAACTTCGAGATTCTAACACCCCGCGACCAATCAAACTAGACATTATGAATAGTAATACCCACTTTTTGAAAATTTATAAATTTTATCATTAAAAATGGACTTCATTTTTGGATTCAGAATATCCAAATTAACTTAGGGTGAATTTTTGGTATTTTTCTAAAACGTTTGATTTTTTGATGAATAGTGAAAAAACCCTGCGTTATTGGTTAAAACTGAATTTTTATTTAAATAATTAGTTATTTTATTTTAATTTATTTTAGGTCAAAATAGAAACATAATACCTATATATTTTCAACATAATTCATTGGATTCATTTTATAATAAGTTTAAATATATAAAATTTATCGAATATTTTACCGTCTTTACCCACCTCCTAGGAGCATTTGTTAAATTGTATAAAATTTATTTTGACCACTTCTATGAGTTTAAATTCAAAAATAAAAAAGACATATTTACTACCAGTAAGTAAAATGTGGTTCAATAAGATGAAAATATTTTTTGGTGAATAGTAACTTTTGACTTTTATTTACCAAGGTTAAAAGTAAATATGGTAATTAAGGGTAAAAATGATATCATAATTACCCTAACACATGACCAAATTCTAATTGATTAGTATAATTTGACCAAAAAACCTTAGTAATAAAATATGATCCTTTTTGTTCCACTTGGATTAGATTAGGACATTTATTATTATTTTAGTTAAAGAATAGTTAAAAGGGTTAAATTCAAAGTTTAGTAAGTAAACAATTTTAAATATAGGGATAGAAAAAATATAATTTCGACTATAAATAATCATTATAAATCTAAAATTATTTCCTACATAATGGTATTTTATTTATAATTTTTAGACATTATATAATTTAATTTATTTATGACACAATGATGATGCATTAATTACCATATTATTTAAATATTAAAATAATTAATATTATTAATATTCAAATAAATGTAAATTGAGACTTGTGATGAATTAAACTAATTTTATAGTTTAATATAGCATGTTATAGTTGGATAAATAAATTTTATTCGAAGTGATAAGGTTTCTATGGCTTTCAAAAAAATCAAAAACTAAATAGTGTCGAAATTGACATAATTGAGTTTTCAAAACAAATATTATATTATTAAGTGATATAATGTTCATAAAAATATAATGATTGAACAAATGATATAGATAAGGTTATATATATAAATAATGAACCAGATGGGGTTCACTTGGCTTGTTATAGTATGTTTATTGACCATATTATATAAAAATACAAACAGATATGATAAATGTAAAACTATTTAACTAAGTGTTAAATCTAAATGATAAGGTTAATATGATGACCAAAACATATCTAAAACCTATTGGTTGAGAGGTTTTAAACCCAAACCAACCTTATCCATTAAATAATTTATTTTTGAGCCATTAAAAACCGAAATTTTGTTTATTATAAAAAAATATTTCAAGATTTTCCTAAAGTGACCCTCACCTCTCTTATAAAAGGGAACTTCCCCTTCTCTTGATTTCACAAAACCAAATCCATTTGGATCAGAAAAACACTAACCAAATATCCTCCCCACTTTCCTCCCTTTATTCTAGAGGCCTTCCTTTGGACAGAAAGCCAACCGAATGAGCCCTTTTAATCAAATCAAAAGGAAGAACCCAAAGAATAGATAAATATTTCATCACCTCTTTCAAGTTCTTTTCTTCTTCAACTTCCTCTTTCTTGATTTTTTCCATTATAAAATAATAAATCAATTATCTTCTATATAATTTGATGTTATTATAAAAATTTTACAACCATATTCATTATTTTATCCATCCTATTAATGAAAAAGTCACTATATATGCGTACGTACGGATTACCATCTCCACGTCGTGGTGTAGTTTGTTATTCAAACACTTCATTATTTGGATGGGTATAATAATGAGTATAATTGATGTAAATAATAAATATAAAATGTTAATAATTGATTATATATGATATACCATCCAATTATATACGATATTTCCATCAATATAATGATATTATCTCTCGTGCATACGTACGGATTATCATCTCCATGAACGCAATTAGATTCATTCCCCATCGTAATCATTCAAGAATAATTATCATTTTATGATTAAAAATAATGTTTATGAACATAATACCATTCTGTATATTAATAATATACATCCTATCCATAATAAATATTTCTTACATAACCAGGCATATAAAGGAAAACGAATCAGTTAACACCTGAAACGATGATACTACAAAAATATTATTAACAAAGCAATATTATAAGATCATATATGATATAATATTTATGTATATATTTATTTTATATTTTAATAACAATTTTTTATCTATTATACCACAGGTTAACATACCATCGACTATGGAAAAGTACAAGGTAAGGGTTAATTTCAAAATCTCTTTATTATCCAAGATTTTTTTTACGTAAGTACCTACAGGGACCTCTTCATCATCCACATCCTCGTTTTATTAAAAATGTAATTAAAAAAATTATATTTACTATACTAGGGGTTAAATACATTTACACCCTTATTTGACCATATATTTTTTGAAAGGATTCTTTCTGTCATTTTCCAAACAAGGTACTTTATGACCTTTTCGACAAAATTAAGGTAAGAGTGTCTTTTTTAACTAATACGACGGGTGTGGCTATTTTCTATTTTTGTATCATCGTCTAAGCTTCCCATACAAGATTATAATAATATTTTGAAAATAAATGTTTTCTTTTATAATTATATGAATTTTAAATGATTTCCAAAGAGAGATAGATATTTCTCTAAAAAAATTTGATTTCATCTAGGTCAAGATCCTTTGATAGATTTTAATCTTGTTTGAAAATGATTTATTATGATACAAAACTTCCTTATTGTATTGAAGGTTTTCTGATATGTTTGACTGTAGATGTGTTATTTTTACACCATTCATGATTTATGGATAAATTATTCACATTTTTTATGCTATTTTTAATTTGAATGTTTATTTTATATTTAAACTTTTTCATATGAGGAATGCATTGGACTTTGTAAGTGACGGGTGGAGACCGCTATAGCTCCTTGAGGAATCGGTAGGTCTCTTGAGAAAAACTAGTGTCTTGGAACATTGCCCAAACAAAATATTATTTGTAGTCTTGGTAAAAGGACTTGACTGTGTGGTTATTAAGTCTGGAATTATGCATTCCATCATTATGAAAGTGGATTTTGATATTGCATGTGATTATTCGACTAATAGAATATCTAGGCGAATAAATAAATTGCATTATTTGATTTTATATTTTCCATATTATGTTGAAGTTTATGTTTAAAAGTCTTTTGTTTTAGTCAAATTCATTGCCTTAAATGTTTATGCTTCTTTATGAAAGTTTTTACTATATTGTTATCCTTACTAAGCATCTGATCTCACACCTTTCTATGTTCTATTCTTCCCAGGATGTGAAGAAGAATTTTATGGTTGACGTAAAGGGATAGGCTAAGGATATAAGTGTGTTCAAAAGGGGAAAAAATTTTGTTAATGTTTTTATTTCATGATGTAATTTAAATCTTATAAAGGTATCTATTACTTCCAAGGCTATAAACCTGATTGGTCTTTCGGGACATGATTCCTTATATCATGCCAATGTTATATAATAATGAAATTACTCTGTGTAACTGGGGATGGGGAATTACAATTAATTTTGATAATTTCCTTTGTATTCTTGTTGAATAGATATTATTGAACTAAATGTGTGTTCATCTTCAAAAATAGGGGATTTCACCTTATAGATATATTGTTGGATCATATTTAGGGGAAGGGTTTTCATGTTCCCGTACTAGTGCTTCAGTCTAAAATCCCTGATTAGTTGAACAATATTTCATTGGTATAGTGAAATGAGTATGGGGTATCTATACCTGTAGATCGTAGGGAGGATCCACCACCTGTTATCCAAATAGTGGGTCCCCGAAAAAATGAGTAGAGTGTAATTTGTATTGAGTTAGACAACACTACTCATAGGTTGAGTGAACACTATGAGTTTCAGCACCCGTGTCAACCTTGGTTTCTAGTTAAACCATATCCTTAGGTTTTATAGGATGAAATAGAGTTGGTGAGTCAAATATTTCATTATGTTAAAACACCCATTAACTAGATATATATTCTCGCATCAAGTTTTCTTTTGGTACAAGTTATTAATTCATGGATTCTGGCCCCTCAAACTGACACTAAGGATACCCTACCCAATTCATAGTCTAAGTTACTATTCATATAGGAGTATTATCCTATGATTTGGAATTTTTTATGAGTTCAAGAGATGTTATAATTTTATATGGGTAACATGACCATGTCCAAGTATGAATCTAGGTTCATAGATCTCTTGATGTACCCTCCTAAGATAAATTCTGATGGAATTCAATGGGATTGAATGTTATAGTGTGGAAACTAGAGGAATATTTGAGAAAGGGTTATGGATTTATGAAACCCCACCTAATATGGACTGTTGGATCAATACTATGTGATCAGGAGTTTTCGATGAATAGGTAACTAGTTGTTGAAGATTATTTTGTTCTCCCTATGGAATATTTATTTTAATTAAATAACCAATGATAGAAATAAAAACCCAATTATCAAATGAATTAGAATTCTTTATCAAGGTATTGAGGAATGATAGTATAGGTATCCCATAAGTGCTCTACTAGTAGGAAGGTAGGATTTGATTTTCCTGAGGATATCGGGGCCATATGAATATATATTTACAAACATGAAATGTAGTTTATAATAGCCGGGGTGGGACAATCGATGAACGTCTATAACTAAGGTAATGTGGGAATCTAGTTCATCCACATTATGGATAGGTTGTTGAAACAAATATAGCATGGCTTCTCATTACGCTGTTCTGGAGAACACGTCTCACGTGCCTGTGGGTTTTCAAAATTTCCCCTACGTTGCATCTTCGGCCGACAGTTTCTTGCGGAGGATTCCGATGATGGCTTGTTCTGATACTTCTCTCTTGGTTCCCCCAAAGGAATCATCTTACTAGATCCAGTTGGGACTACCATTGGGGGATCGTTGGGATGTCATGTCCTTCAAGGATGCTCTATGTAGTCCGTCTATCGAGCCTTTGCGATTGGGTTTTCCTGATGATTTTCCATTCATCTCAAAGTTAATCATGAAAGAATATCATCAATTGATGTAATTACCTTCAGAGGTATATATGAATGTAGTGAGTGGCTTGAAGTGGACTCTAGTGGCATGTTTTGGATCTACTAAGACTTCCCTCTTGGCTTTCAAAAGGTTTGTGGAGTCCTGGGGTCTTGCAGCTCCAGTGAAAATGTCGTCTTTCCACAGGAACCCTTTATGTCTGTCCTTATCATCGGAGAAGGATTTCATCCTTTCTTGGTGTGAAGATCAGTGCTACATGGGAAAATGGAGTTTCATCCTCGCCAGATGATCACTGGAGACACGTAGAGGGAGGGAGGACTCTCATGCTATGGTGAGGATATTTTTTCTAGGGATATTGCTTCTATTTTTTAATGGTGATCTTTTCAAAGAGGTTGGGGATTCTCTTGGAGGATATCTTTGTGACGATGATCATTTTTGAAGTGGTGTGATGTACAATGAGGCCCAGATTTGTGTGGATTTAGACTTATCATAGCCGCTACTAGAACACATCACCCAAAAGGAACAAGATTTGATTGTATGGAACTAGGATGTTGTCTACCCTGTGTTTCCCAGATTTTTTCACACGTGTTCTCTTCAGGGTCATTCAAAGCAGCATTTCAGAAATGGTCATCGTGATAATCGAAGACTGGTTTCTTCCCTTTTGGAGGTGGTGTCTAACAGAGACATCCCAACATCCCAATTGGAAATCCTTCTTGAGGAGGAGCAGGAATTGATTTTCCATGCCATGTTGCATGATTGTCTATCTGGGGATGTCTCCTTCGACAGTGTATTAGGTGCGGTTTTGTCAAATATTTATGTGTCCTTGAATTATGCTTAATACCAGGATTCATCTATTAGCTTTTACAAACTTTTCAAGTTCCCCTTAAAGGTTTCATGGTCGGAAAATCATTGGAATTCTCTTGCATGTTGGCTTGGGATGAGAACCTGGCCTTTGGAACCACTTGTTCTTTTTTTCAAGATGTCGAATGAAAGGGGAAAAGAGGAGGTTATACATTCCCCTTTTTGTTCTCCTCACTTCAAGGTGGATGGGTCCCCTAATGTTTCCAAAGGAGTCCTTCCCAGCCATCCCTAGTCTATCTATGATTTTCAGACTATTATAGAGGGTAATAGGTCTGAGGACTTTCCCATTTCTATCGAACAGGTCTCTGCCTATCTGACTCCTCAATATAGGAAGAAGGGGAAGTTTGTCAGTCTAGGTTCCCCACTTCTTTCTTCAGTCGGATCCAATCAATCATCTTGCTTTGGAGTCTATACGAGAGCTCTGTACAAACTTATCAATCAGTGTTCTTATACTCACAGAGAAAAGACCATATCGCCTGGGGCCAAAACTAGGCACTCAGCATGTCAATGATACCAATCCTAATTTGGAATTCACGTGGTATTGGGGCCTGGGTGAAAACAGATTTTTTAGCCATAGAGGTCAAGAATCATGAGGTTGGTATAGTGGAGGTGTTGGAGCATAAACAACATCCATCTAAAATTAATGTGTTTACTTGTAAAATTCGGATGCATTCGGCCTTGCATACTGATCCGATCAACCAGCACATTTGGATCTTATGGAAAAAGGAGGACAATGTGTATTTTCTTCAATCGGGTGACCAATTTTTTACGGTGGTGGTATCCACTGGGACTGAATCCCTATTTTTTTATTCCGTCTATGGAAGTTGCGATGCAGGATGAAGACAGGACTTGTGGTGTGATATCAGTGACTTTGATTCATAGATTTGTCCCTGGATCGTTGGTGGACACTTCAACATCATTACTGACCAAGAGGAGAAGCGTGGAGGGGGTTCATTCCCTTGTGTTTCCATCCTTGAATTCACAAATTTCATGGATGTAAAGGGACTTTTGGACATGGGGTATTGTAAGAATCACTTCACTTGGTTTAATGACTCGAAAAAAATAGGTGCTGCTATAGTTGTATTGATCGATGCTTGGAAAAATTTCATACCATATCCAAGTATTCAGAGGAAAGGGTAGACCATATGGTACATAGTATTTCTAATCATTCCCCATGTTAGTGTATGTGGTTGACAGGAAAATGGGGAGTGACCGATTTAGGTATTCAATTCAGTGGATCATCACTTCGGGGTTCCACCATCTCATGGTGGAGGTAAGGTAAGAATCGACTCCGGGACATTACTTGGTTTCCATACATAATAAATTACATCAGCTCAAACATCGACTGTAGATTTGGGCGAAAGGAATTACTAGTAGTGATAATAATTTTAACAAACTTAAACAAGAAGTGTCATTCCTGGACCTCATCCTAGAGGAAGGATGTGATGACTAGGTTTTTATGATTTTTAAAACAAGAAATCCATCCTAGAATATTTCATTCTCAAACAGGAACACAATGAAAGGGACAAATCAAGGGTGAAATCGGTGCATGAATGTGACAAGAATATAAACTTTTTCATGTATGTATTAGGGAGAGGAGTCAGCAGGTGAAACCAAATATTTGGATGGAGGTTGGATCTTACTCGGATGATAGAAATTTGGTTGGAAACCTGGCTCTTCCATTCATTCTAAACCTTTTGGAGGGTCCTAACACCAACATGATGAATTACTATTTGAGGTGGAGCACCGATCTTTCTGAGGAGATTCCCAGTTAGGTTTCCATTGAGTACAATAATTTCTTTGAGGCCATTCATGGGGAGGAGGAGGTGTTTATGGCCCTGCAAATTCTTAAGCTAGAAAATTCCCCAGGACCCGATGGTCTCCCTGGCTCATTCTATAAGGGGTCTTGGGAGGTGGTGAAGGGGACATTGTGGCGGCCATTCAGGACTTTTTTCATGGCAGTCATCTTCCTAGGATTGCATGTGCTACTACTCTTATCTTGTTTCCAATGAGTAAAGACCCATCCTCTATTCAATACTACAGGTCAGTGGGGATCTGTAAATTCCCCTACAAAATCCTCTCATGCATTATCAATGCACAACTCTATAAATATACTCCTATGTGGGTTTCACTGAAGTAACATGTGTTTGTTGGATGTCGGTCGATTCAGGGGGCCATATCCCTGACATAAGAAAATCATAGATATATTAATCCCAAGACTCATGGCTCAAATATGCTAATTAAAGTGGATATGAATAACGCCTATGACATGATCGAATAGAGTTTCATTAATATGGTTCTTTCAAAAATGGGTTTCTCTAACTAGTCTACGGACCTCATTTTTAGATGTGTTAGCTCTTCCCAGTTGGTTTTGTCTTTCATGGGTAAATCTCATGGTATTTTCAAAGATACCCATAAGATATGGTATGGTGACCTGCTATCCCCTACCATTTTAATCTTGATGCAAGACACACTCATTCATCTGATCAACAAGAGAGTTTCTTCTAGAGATATTCTTCTTTTTAAAAAGAAAATGAATATTCCCTATATCTCTCATCTAAAGTTTGCAGATGACTCTATCATTTTCACAAATGAAATCAGGACATCGGCCCATGGTATCACAATGGATCTAGTTAAATATTGTTCCTGGAGTGTTCATATCATTAATAGATCTATGAGAAACATTTACATTTCTAATAAATGTGGAACTAGTTGGGTATCTACTTTGGGAAATGAGTATAACATGCTGAAAGGATCTTTTCCTTTGGATTACCTCGGTGCCCTGATTTCTTTAGAAACAACCTGCATTATGTAATTTGATCGGATAGTTAGAAAAATTACTAGTCGTGTGCGGAATTGGAAGAATCACTACCTCTCCTTTGGGGGACGTATTACTCTTTTCAATATCGTCTAATATAGAATTCTTTTCCATGCTCTATTGTCCATTAAAGTGCTGAAGGGGGTCATTTCTACAATCAATAAAATACTGCAACGGTTCATCAGGGATGGTTTGTCTGAAAGTAAGCATCAGTGGTCCTCATGGAAAAGGATGGAGAGACCTATTCACGAAGGAGGGATTAATGTTCGTAATCATTCAGACACCATGCATTGTATGAATGCGAGGCTTGCATGGGAGGTTGTGGAAGAGTGTACACCCCAAGGAAAAATAATATCTACAATAGCTGTAGGCAATTCTAGAGGGTGGCCATGGGTCCCCTTTCTGGGTGATGATTTCATAGCTCATTCTGGCTCTCTTCTGTTACTCTCGGTGGATTGTGGGTCAAAGGGAATCCTTTTATGGAATCACAATTTCATGGGGTCCTTTCTTGGTTTCAATGAGTTTCATGTACCTTAGACTATGTTTAAGGAGGACAGTAAGCATCATGGATTTATGCAGGCTGTTCTAGAGGAGGATCAGTGGGGAATTTTTGATCTCATCTGCATCAATTCAGAACCGTAAAAGTGTGTTTTTACACCATCCACCTTGGGTTTCTTCACTTCAAAGGATTTCTGGAGGACTCTTTTTCCTCAGGAGCTGTTTTATTGTTGGAATAATATTGTATGGAGTAGAAATATTCCAACCAAATATATCTTCTTGACTTAGAGAATCAAGAACCAGACAACAAGTATAGTGAAACACTGAAAAATCACTGAAGAATCTCCAAATCTACTTATCTCATTCACTGTAAAAATAGATGTGAGTTATAGTATCATATTGATGTCCCGTAAAATAGTGAAATTTAGAAGGAAGATTGATACCCAGCTTCTTGAACTTGTCATCGGTCAGAATATCCAGGTTTCTAATTCTCTAATTCAAGAAGTTATATTTGGTTACAATATTCCTACTCGATATAATCTTATTCCAATAATCAGATTGCTCGAGAGGAAAAAGTGCCCTCTATAAATCCTTTGAAGTGAAGAAGCCTGAGGTGGAGGGTGTAAACACGCAACTGTACAGTTCTGATTTTTCGAATTTCTTGTTTTATCAAACTTATTAACATCAATATGATGAATTATATTAATGAAATATCTTTTTTCTTAGTGTCAGTAATACTTTTAGTGAACCTAAAATGGCCCCTTTACTAGATAATCCTAATAGAGGTGACCATATACTCATAAAAATTAGTTTAAAGTGAGATATTTTCTTTTAAACGTAGTTTTCCTTAGTTTTCATCATGATAAAGATGACATCCTATGACAACATCCTTGGAATAGATTAGTTATCTATGTCTAAGGCCTAGATGGATTACAATCATCTCAAGGGGGTTTTTATTTGAGAATATGGGCCTAGGATCATCATTACTAGTGAGTGATACCTTCAATAGGAGGGTGAAAGGCCCAACTTATAGAAGTTACATATTATTTATCACCATTAGGATATTATTTCTTGTTGATAGTGGATCCCTCAAAGGAAAAACATTGTATTATAGTGGAGGATAACAAGAATTTTTTCATAGATGAAATTCTAGTGTTTCTCCACCATTTATAGATATATTAAAGCATTTACAAATACATTGAGAACACATCAATATCTTATGCATCTTATCATATGGCCTCGACTAAGCTTATAGAGCTGAATGTTTATTTAGATGACCTTTTAGATAAGGGTACCAATTGGCCCAGTGTTTCCCTATGGGAACCTTTTTTCTTATTTTCTATGAACATGGAAGATATTTTGAGGATATTTATTGACTATTTATGCTTAAATAAATTGATGATATGGGATAAGTTTCTTCTTTTGAGTATCAATGACATTTTCAAACATATAAATGGAGGTAAGTAATTTTAAAAAATCAACCATGGGTTGAGGTATCATCAGCTATGAGTCTAAAGGGAGGATATCATAATAATAGTGTTAATGTTTTTTTATAAATACTATCATTTCCTAGTGATTCTATTAAGATTTATGAAACCCCATATCACATTCAAGGGACTCATAAACTAGATATTTACACCATTTTTTTTATTTTAATTGGCCATATTCAATTACTTCGTCATTATCTACTTCTCGAAGGAGTACTATTATGATGAACACATGAGGAACAATCTAGACTTATATTGTAGAACCATTTGTACTGTAAACTCTCAATGAAAATTTTTAGGTATTAAGAAGTCTATTTATTATTGTTTGTCTTCTCAAAGGGTGTATTATATTTACACCTAATAAATATTAATTTCATGGTTACCTGGGAAAAACATAATAATATGTTTGATGTGTCTATATTTCTCAGGTTAGCATGTAATTATTATAGGTTCATGGTATATTTCTCTATGATAACATATCCCTTTATTTCCCCAACACAAAAAGGTATTTTTTTCATCTAATTTGAGAATTGAAAAGGAGATTTTCCTAGAAATAAAGTAGAGTTTAACTGATGTTGTTGTTTTATACTTTCTAAAAAAGGGTGTTGATTATGCAGTGTTCTATGATGCATCATGTTTGGGGATCTCTTGTATGTTGATTTAGAGGTTGGTGTGATTTCTTATGGGCCTAGGAAACTGAGAAATAATTATAAGATCTATATTAACCATGATTTAGTGTCACCAAAATAATTTTCACTTGGAATACTTGGAGATACCAAATTATTTCTAAGTTATTAATGGTTTTCATGGAACACAATATTTTGGGGTATATCTCCTAACATAGAGATCTTAACCTAAGGGAAATTCAATGTCTATATTTATAGTATTATAATTTCATTGAGATATTTTATTCACTAGGAAAGTGAAATTTTTTAGATGACACACTTAATGGGAAACCCTAGGCTAAACTAGTGTATGTGGTAGTTGATTAGCTATCCTTGATGTAGTTATCCTTAGTGGAAGTTGGAGATTCTGTATATCTAAAATCAATGGTGGTATCCCCCACACTTCATCATTGAGTGAGGTTTTTCCAATATTTAGATATAAATTTTGATGTTTAATGAGACCATATATTATTAGGTCATACGGCTACTGAATACATTGATAGTGGAGAGCATGTTGACCTCTTCTAGGGTTTGATTTTGTTTCCAGTTGGGCTATGTGAGGAGGTTTTTTGGGAGTTTCACACCTCTACTTTGGTGGTATATCCTAGAGTAACAATTATTTTTCAGTATATAAAATTATAGTTTTGGTGTATTGGATGAAGTACACTCTTTTAGATGTTATTCTATTATATCTAACATATCATTAAGAGAATGGTAAGCACCGGGTTTTAACCAGTTTGAGGATACATGTTGTTATTATATAGATGATGTGGGATGATAGATGAACGTATTTCATTAATGTATATCCAAATTCCATTAAATGATATCATACAATTTGGGGGATCACTGATAGACTGACCAATTCAACTCACTTTCTTCTAATTCATAAGTGGTCTTCAGTGGATAAATTTGGATGGCCATACACAAATGAGATTATATGATTGAAAAAGTCCCCTTTATGATAATATTTGAACAATATTTTTGACTAACATTCACCTTATAGAGGTAATTTCATAATTTATTAAAGACAAAGTTTCCATTATGTATGAAATTTCATCCCTGAAAAAATGACCTATCAAAGATAACCATTAGAGTTCTCAATGATATCTTATCATATTTAATGCTTGATTCTGATAGGATCTCAGCTAATCACCCACCAATAGTGATGTTTATCTATAAAAAACAACCATCACATCACTATTGGAATGACCTCTTTTGATGACTATATAAAAGATCATATAGGCCACCCTAGTATAGTACATTGGTCAGTGAGATTTCTATTATAGGGAATAATCTCATGTGGTTGATGAATGAGAAGGTTAAAGAGGTCCAGTAGCCAATGAGTTCAACTTAGAGCCATCAAAATACTAATAGGGACTGAATATATAGACCATTAGTGTGGAATTAGAAAAACTAATCTTTTTATAAAAACCTCATAATGTAATGGATTATGGAGGATTGATATGAAAAGTAATTTATCTAAGAGGTTCATTTATATATTTCATATTCTACAAAGAGTTGGAAATTTTTCCTACCCCCTGGTGGTACCTTTATAGTTGAACCGATTGAAACTTTTCTTTTATAAATTAAAAATGAGGACATTTTTGTATAATATTCAACACATTATTAACAAGAGTGAACTAAACATCAGTTATGAGACCACATTTCTACATAAAACTGTAGGGACTGAGGAATAATAGGAGAAGAAAATCCAAGGTTAAGTGATTCCATTAGTGTGCATTTTGTGGTAGCATAAAATTTTTAGTAGATATTCTATGTGTATGATAATTAGAAGGGAGGATAGTACCTTCTCCTTTTTGGTCACACAATTTCTTAACTCTAAATGCTTCTTAATTTTTGTTCTAGGATCACTTTAATAGGAAAATGATATTTTGATAAAATGTTATACCATTTTTTTTAATTTTTGGTGAATTATTTAGTAATGTGGTGATCTCATCATGAATCAAATTCAATACATATTATCTTATATGACTTAATTCATTGTGTTTTTTTTCATGTTTAGTATTTTGGGAGACTAAAACCCACTAAAAATGCATATACATCCAAATATAGTCTTTATATTGATAAAAAAGAGTTCTATACTATTAATAGCATGATATTAATCTTAAGGGATAAATTTATTTTCCTTAGGTCCTTTTCTAAATCAAAATACACTAATTTCAAAATTTAAATATCACTATTATATATTTTCTCTCATAATATTATTTAATGCCATTAAAACCATAGAATTTCTTTGACTAAGTGGAATAAATATTATATAATATGTCTTTTTAGAACTCCCACATTTTTTTCTTGAGCATGATTTAATTATATTTTATTTTCTTGTTTAAGGATTATAATGAAATTATAATAAATTTTTTATTTATATATTTCATAATATTTGTGTGTGCATGTGTTTATATAAATGTATGTATATAAATTCATATATAATTCAATTGTCCATAATAATAATAAATTTTCAAAAAAAAAACTATTTTTCAAACTAAAAAGTGGATTATATTAATGATGGGCTATCTTGATTGGTCAAAGTAGGATTTCAAACTGGTTTTACTATTTCATTTATTATTTATAAAATTCCATTATTTATTAAATACTTTTATCAAATATTATGTTTTTATATTATCATATAATTATTCTAATCCTATTATTTTTATTTAATTTTAATTATAAATCACAAACTTTTAATTTTTATTCCATTTTATACCTCATTTTTCCTTTACCGTCATTAGAAAAATTATTAAACAAATATTCTTTATTATGATACTGATTTTTTATAAAACATAAAAATATATAACTTTAGAAAAATGTAAGAGTGGATATCATATTCAATGAAAAAATAAAGTTATAACTACATAGAACATATAAAAAATGGAATAGTGAATCTCACATTGAAAATTGTAAGAACTTTCCACAACATGATCCTTTATGAAAATTAAGTTTTAAAAGGATTAAAAACATTTTTTTGAAATAATTTTCAATTATATTATTAATAATTATAATAAATACTTAAACTTAATTTAAATTTCTATAATACACACACATTCATATAAAGACCTAACTAGTTTTCCAAAATTCTCCTTTAGTAAAAAAATTAAAGGTGCAATATAACCAAATCCTTTTATAGAATCTGTTAATAACATCACCCAATGATATTATCAGTTAGACATTCCATTATAATCTAGTTTCAAAAACTATAAAAATATGATCCCCAACTAAGGTTATCAAATAAATGAATCTACTTTCATGATCAATGAGTTGATTAGAAACTATATAGACAACAATTTTTAGTTTTAGGTTATGTAAATTGTCATTTTTATCCCACAATTTATGGAAAAAAAACTCAATATGATTTTTGGAAAATGGAAAATTTATATTCTTGATGATAAAACAATAATTAATTTCATGTTCAACCAAAAATTCCTCTTATTATATGGGTATGGTGGAATAAACACTGATATATCTGAAGGTTTTCATGTGATCGAGGTATCATGATTATAATGAATTTATGTTGTAACATTGTTATTCTTCCATTATCTCTCCCAAATGAGTATCATATAATTTTTTATTATATATTTTCACACCATTTTATGGATTGTATTATCATGGTATGAATCAATTTTTTAGAGTATAAATGGTATCACAATAGAGGGAGAGAAAATTTCGTATTGTTGGCCATATATAATATGTGTCATAATTTAAGTGTGTTAAAATAAAATATGATTGATAAATTATTTCATTTAAATGTTATAATTTTTCTATATGTACTCGGTCAAACTATGATAGAGGTGTTACCATAAATGTTGTCCCTAAGACTTGTTTCATGGTATAATGTTCCCATCATGGTCATTTCTCTATCAGGTTTATATATGATATTATGAAACCTCAATAATATATTTCCTCCATTATACTTCTCCTAAATTATATATAATAATGACTAGAAATTTCAAATCCTTTTAGATATCAAATATTAAATGTTTTAGTTCCACGGAGACACTAATTGATATTAATTTCACTCATAAGTGGTGCAGGGTAATGAATAATATAGTTAAGAAACTTTATCCTTGGAACTTGACTACTTATATGATAATTTACCCCACTAGTGATATATAATTTTCTAATTATTCATTCAAGATATATTAGAACAAATTATAGGATTGATTTACTGTGGTGAAATTTTTGAGATGAGTGTCACTTATAAATATTTTACTATAGATATAATTGTGGTGTAAATTTCAAATACTTTTATTAATGAAATATATTTCATTAATAAGGTTATGTAATAATATTTCAAAATTATATATATATATATATATGTAAAATCAATCCACAAGCTCAAGTCATAAGGTTATATTATTATGATGAATAGGTATGTCAATTGGAGATAATTTAGGATTAGGTTTGAGGGATAATCTATGTGATTATATAATAACTTTATTTATATATTTTAATTACTTTGAGATACAATATTACATTGTATATTTTTATACTACAATAGTAAAGGATTTGGTTTAACCTATAATTGAGTTTATTAAATATTGATGGATAATTGTTTGGAGAACAACATATCTCGAAAGACGTTAGATAAAAATTCCAAGATCTGGTTAACATATGATTTGGTTAATATAAAAAAATTACATAGATTTCATATCATGAAAGTGAAATTAATTTTTTTATAATATTATAGTGATAATGATTAGCATTATTTGAAAAGGGTAATAAGGATTTTTTTACATAATTTTTTTCCTAGGTGAGTAAAAAAATACTTATAAAATTATTTGGGGATTCCACTTTTTTATGCATTCCTGGGTAACATTTATATATAAGAAATGATATATTTGGAAACATGGGTAAAATTATTTTTATAATTTTTAAAATTATTCATATCATGTTGATGAATTTTGTATTGGCTTGATTAATTACTTCATATGGAAATATTTGGTAGTCGTACTCACCCTATATGGTAGACACATGTTTTACAATATAATTATAACCCTATATTTTTTTGATAGGATAAGGAAATATATATAATTATCATGTTGGTACATAATATATAAACATGTAATTATATTTAGTAATTAAATAACTTTTTTTTCAATAATTTTTCAATATTTGTTATATATTAGATTTCCTAACTTAAGATTGATACATTTCTTTTATGTTTTTTTTTATTTTTACCGAAATATTATATTTCAATCATATCAAATTGATCATATCACGTTAAAATTTTGCAATGAAAGTATCAATTAATTTTTTCCACATGTATGATTATGGAATGATATCGGTTTTAAAAAAATTTTACCCCACCATAGGCTTAATTTGTTTTCTTATAATGATTTCTGACCATTGTATAGTTAGATATGGTCTTTGGGTTGATATTTAAACTCCACTATTATTCTAGTCAGGTTATATTTAGGTTAATATATTGATATCAAATAGATTGTTTGTGATTGGATTGTATTGAATGAATTTATTTAATTTAATAGGTATAGGTTTCTAGTGTTCTAAAGAATTAGTGAAACCTATTGGTGCAAGGAAATTTTTAAAATATAAATGTTTGTTCATCATAATCTAATGAATAGACCCTAATCATGTATATAATTTGATCAGTGACTCATTATGCTTATTTTGTGTTATACATAGTGATGGAGAATGCATAAGGTAGTAGGGTAAACATTTTCATCATTGTATATGATTTATTATTAATTTATAGTAAGATATAAAGAAATAGATTGCAAGTTATTCAGTTTATATGTATCATATATATGCAATTGATCATAATTTATGACCTAAAATTCATTAACTACAGATTTCATACCATCATAATGTGATCGTGCATCCTAGATAGTTGTAAGGTTAGGAAGAGTTTATTGTGTATCCATTTCATATTATGGAATATATGTTTTTAAATGATGAATAGGTGGAGGTTAAAACCAAAATGAAATTACTTAGGGATTTCCTAATCTTGATGAAAATTTTATTTTGAAAAAAAACATAAACATATTGGTCTATGGATGTTCTATATAATGTTGTTTATAATATTCATACTATATACAACATGGGGTCTCAACGTTTCCATTTAGATGTGATATATTCTAATGATTAATATTTTTACAGTGCTCTAATGACATAAGATATCTCTAACATTTGTTGGGATACTAGTCGAGCTATATTTTCATATGAGTATTTTCACTTTGAGATACACTTATGGTACATAAATATGTTTTATAGCCCTGAACAAGGTTTATCGTACATATATGAGTGTCCCTTATGGTTAATTAATTTTATTTAAAATTACATGAAGTAATGGAATATGATTTTTTATTGTAGTCATAGTTTAAAAAGTGGGATTTCATCATTATATTAAATATGAAGTGATATCATTATATTTATCCTTTTTCATTGAATATATTGCCATAAATTGGTCAAGGGGGTATATAATAGAGTATTTATATCATCCATATTATAGGGATGATTTTTTTTAAAAAAATGTCTTGTGTAAAAGATGACTGGTCAAATCCTATATGGATATATGTAAGTTGTTGATTAGTTATTAGTAACAATGATCAAATGAATTTATTTCTGGAATTTTTCATATTAAAGGGATTAAATCATGAAAGATGATACATTAATTTTTTTTTTAATTATATTTCTTGTATAAATTTTTCTAATAGTGGTTTCCTCTTCCATTTTGAGTATAACCATGAAAGATACCATCAACAACTCTTATATATAAATTTTTAACATTTACACATTTAACATTGATAATATTGGGGCTAAAAAAATGTATAATTATTTCAAAATTAGTGTCCTCTTATAATAAATTTTTTATGGTAACATGAAATAAATTAGTCAAAATTAGTATTTATTTTGAATGTGAAGTTTTTCTACAACCCAATGTCTCTAAAAATACTAAAAATGATTACACCTTATCAACAGGGTTCGAGTAATCTCCATGAATTTTTTTTTCTTCTATTAAAAAATATAATTTCTTTTTATATATTTCGTTAACTAGGTTTACTCTTAATACAATTCTTCTCAAGATAAGCCAAAAATAATTCATTTTTATATTTTTTACCATTATCTATTCTGATCTTCTTCATGGAGTAACAAAAGACCATTTCAACACTTATTCTGAAACTTTTTATCATAATTAGATCCTATTATTTATGTTTTATAAACATAAACCAATTAATTCATGTAATCCCATTAAAAAAATAAATTACTTATAACAATTTTTTATTTCTTTATCATGAGACCATAGATGTATGAATGAATAAGCTCCAAGGAATGAGATTTATGAATATAATTTTCTTTATGTCGACTATTTATAATCTATCCCCTCTAAAAAGTGGATCATATATAGTTCAAATCCATCCTTATCTTAAAAACAATGGAAAAACTTTTCCTTTGGGTATGTTTTCTCATGTTCTTTTGGATAAGATGAACTTCTCTTCCATGACATAATTTTTCTTCTTCTTCCACACTCATGTAGCATGAATTTTGAGCATCTCCCACTTGAAATAAAGTTCCCTTAGTTCACTTAAATATTACCAAAATTATTCCATATTCTAGACTCTCTATTAGAAAACTATATTTACTAAAATTAACTTTAATACCTTCATCATAGATCATAGAACCACTTAGATTTTTTTATCCCATCAATATTCCGGCAACACTTTTACCCCATTTTTTCCTTTCTAATCATATCTAGACCAACACCTTTTATTCCATATGACCCAACATTTCCAATGCTCACTGTTCCTTCTTAGCAGTCTTAAAATTATTTAATATTTTTAATTCACCTATCATATTTTAATAACATCCATTTTCTAGTATCAATGAAAATTTCTATTTTGAAGTTTTAAGAACAAATTCTGCAATATAAGATTTTTACTTGGTTTCCTCTATCTACAATTGAGACATATAAGTTTTATAATTCATGTTCATATGGGATGGTACAATGGTTATGTAAACATCATAATAGTGACTAGGATTGTCATGTATACTGCAAACATCTAGTAAATATTTAAATATGTTTTAAATCATTAGTCTATACTTTTCACATTTATTTTGAACTTTCATTTTTGAGTGGGTTCCATCAACCTCAAATTATAATTACAAGGCCTTTTAGATTTATTATATTTTTGATGGTTTAACGAAATTTTTTTCCCCAATGCCTCAATAGTTCCATTAATATCTATATAAATCATACATTCATCTATATATGGTTTTATATCTAGAAGATTAAATATGACATTATTATTTATTCTCAATAACAATCTTGGTTCCATTTTGAGAACCAAAATTATTGTGATTTTCAATCACATTATTATTTTATTATGACCTCTTTATATAAATTTTATAATCACCAATTGTAGAATTTTTTTATTTAAATATTATGTTCCTATAATTATATAATATTTTATTAGCAGTTTTCTTGGAAAAAACATGGTATTATTTACATGTTTTATTAATGTATACATCCCAATAACATTTTCAAATAATTTTTCACTTATTAATATTGATATTTTTTGGAATTGTTTGAAATATTTCTTCTAATAACTTTTTACAATTTATTGCACTATATTTTTTGGAATTGGAATTATATTTTTTCAAATTCTTTTTCTAGATTTACAGGTTTCATTTGATCAAACTCATGATCCTTATAATTTTCCATCATTCCTTTTTCTATCTTAAATTTTTGACTATAATAATCATAAATAAATAAATTTAAATCACCAAACTCATTTAGAAACATTATTTTTATTTTAGTTAACATAATTTTATACTACTAGATGATTTTATATCTTTATTCAATTTTTTGTTCTCCTTCCCTAGTTTGGTGTTCTTTAAATGACAACCCCATAAATATTTCTTTCTAATAAACTCAATTTCAGTTTCATCTTCATTTTTATAATATATTCTTTCATTTTAAGTGGTATTTTATTTAATTACCTTGATAAAAAGTATCTTTTTACCAATATTATTTGGTTTTAAACATCTTATTTATTTTTTATTTTCATTTATTCAAAAATAGATAATAAATATCTATTATTTATTTATAGATATTATTTATCGTTCCTACAGAAAAAAAATTTACATAGTTTATTTTTTATTTTAGGATATTCATGGACATTCATATCCTTTATCACTAGATTATTATTCCTTCAATTTTGGATAGTTTTATACATTTTTTCAAGTTGATCTACACTTGAAGAACATCAGTGGAAGCATACCCTTCTAATTTTCAATTCCACTTAAAACATTTCTAGAGGTATGAGACAAAAATTTTCCATGATTTTTATCCAATTATTATTTGCTGATAGAATGGATAACATCATTATATTAAACTTATTTCTTGATGTTCTCCCTTTTGATTCCGTAAAAGATATTTCCTTTTCATCCATACACTTATTTTTTGTAACATTTCCCTCCCTCATTTCATGGGCTATAATTTTACTATGTAGGTCATTTAATGTATATTTTTCTCGATCCATATCTTCTCCAGAAAAAGACATTATCATCAAACTTATCATGGAAGATGTGAAGTATCTTCTTGACCATAGTTGAATCCTTTAACTAATCATCAAATTGTCTGATAATACTCACTATTTCTTTCACCCTTATGAAAAATTCATCCTCATAATCCTGATCACTTATCTTTGTGTCCTTATATTTCAATATTAAAATATATAGTTTTAATAACTTCACCTTGGTATTACCTTCATAAATAAATATTGTTTTTATAATATTAATTTAGTTGTATTTATTTTATTAACATTAAGAAACTATTTCTTTAATAAGGAAGACGATATGAGTTTTTAAGAATTTGATCATTTTAATTATTCATTCAATCATTTGTTGTCATGACAGTACAGTCAGTATGAGGAGTAAGTCCATTGGTTGTAGCCTCAAAAAAACTACAAATATTATTGATAAAATATTAAGTTATATTTTATCCTTCCATATTTGATAATTACTTCTTTAGAAATTGAGAATCCCGTTTTTTGTTCACTAAATTGTGATTTTCCATTATTTGATAAAAATAATTCAAATATTGAGTCTTAAACTAGAGATAAACACGTTTTATTCATCCTAAGATAAATAGTGAATCAAGGAAAGATTATATAAAACACTAGTATCAATATAAAGATTACAACATGAAAGGTTTATCCATGTACTCAAGTTAAATATCCCATAAGTGTGTACTTCTCTACCATAAAGTTATAATTATATAACAACATGTTTCCAGAATGGGAGAGTCCCTCGTCACATTAATAATTTAACAACATTAATAGTTTACTTCTTATTCCTCTTCCTCCTCCTATTATTCTTATACTTTCATAGCAATGAAAAAAGTATTGCATACAACCCCCCTCTCTCTTCAATGCAGATCTGTTTTCAATATCATAATATTTCAAAAACTCTTCAATCTGTTTTCTTAGATATTTTATCGCAATATATTCTTATATTTTTATTTTTTTTATTCATAATATTCTTTTAGTATTATTTCCAAATATAATTTTTTTAAATTACCACATCATTCATCCAACTTCATAAATCATGTAAATATATTCCTTATTATTCTCCATATTTCCCACAATTTTGAATTTCAAATATTTAATATGAAATTTCCTCCAATATTTCCCCATGATACCCTATTTCAAATATTTAATTGATATCATCACAATATTCAAATCAAAAACCCCATAAAATATACAACAGTTAATTCCATTTATTTCTGAATCCACGTGTTCATGACAACATGAATATTATGGGAAATATAAATCCTTTTATAATTTATAATTCTATATAAACTGTCTTGAATCTTAATATATTATTGTTATGTTTTATTCAATGAATATTAGTTCAAATTTTATCACTTAAATTTGATTTCACAAAAAAAACACTATCATATTTCCCATACTATCCATTATTAACAAAATCCCAAAATGTTTGGATCCTTATAAATATAATAAACTTAAAACACAAAATATTATGAATATTGGCCACATGAATAATTATATAACAACCCCATTAATTATTCAAACATTTTGATGTTTTCAAAAATTTTGATGATCAAAGAACCGTATGAATATTAATAAACATTATAGTGATCTTTTTAACATAATGTTTTATAGTACATAAACCATATGATGGAAAAAAGGATCAATACAAATCCCCTTTATTACTGTGATATACCATATAAATATGCAATAGTGCATCCTTATTAGGCCTTAGGACCATAAAAAGTAAATAGGGTTTAAAACATAGTCAAATATTTATCTCCAATACTAATATTTATGATTTCATCCATCTAAACACAAAGTATATTATGGGATTCTACAAGGCCTCCAATCACCTTCAATCATGTCAAAAACCTTCACCTCAATTGAAAATCCAAATATTACATAATTTTTAACATGATTATTTTATTGAGAAAAATTACATAATATACATATATACTTAAAATCTTCTTCAATTCTTCAAATCTAGATGGAAACCACATTGAAGAGGACTTCTGCTTCAATACCAAATCGAAACAACATCAACTAGAGCCTCAAAATTTTCCCCATTAAACCATATTCTCGAAGATTTTAACAACTTTCAAGGGTATATATTTGGATCGACATTACATTATTGTTTATTAATTTACAATCATGTGTAACTACCACTAAAATCATAATAAAAACAATTAGAATAAATTAAAATCTCATGAAATAATTATATATAGTGTAAGTGAGTGACATGGATATCATTGATGATGTTGGATTGGACTCTTATAGACTATAACCAGTTTTAAATCCATAAGGTATATTTATTCTTATTAACACTTTTTCATGTAGTAAATTAACTCACAAAAATATTTAAGTAAATAGAACAAAAATAGAAAGTAGTTCAAATTTTGAAAAAATATATAATCATCCAAAAATATGTTGAGAAAGAGTTGAATATAAATAAAAAATTATTTGATAAATACAAGGGTTTTAGATATCAACAAGTTCTATAAAATTTATAGTGAAGATGTTTCAATTTAAAGGGAAGGGTCATACTATTTAAATTTAAAATTTAACATGTTGTGGGGCTTTATCTTCTTCCAAAAATACTCCAGTCGGGAATATGGAGAACCTTTAGATCAAGGATTATATTGAAAAAGGGGGAGTAAATATGAGAATACACCCTTATATATATCTCTGATGAAGGGGGATAAAATGAAAATAAAAATGTATAATTTCAAATACTTTTTGATTTTATTATTAAAGAAGGGGATAAAAATAAACCGTAAAAACATAAATATCATTAAAATAGATATAATTTAAATTGTGGATCTATATTTATGTAAGCATTTCTATCAAAATTCCAAGGGTTATAATGTCTCAAATTGAGGTTGTTAGTTATATTTTTTACAATTAATATTTTTAATTGATTAATATGATGGATGGATTTAAGAAAAGAATATGCTAAATATCAAAATTAAAACAATAATTAATAATTAATTAGAAAACACTAAATTGAAGGCGATATATAATAATGATATATATAATGTGTAAGTATATATTGAACCAAAAAAAGTGTCTTTAAGGATCTGTGATAGGGGAGAAACCATGATATCAATTTATATCAAGGTATATGCATAAGGAGATCGGTATATATAGTAGAACCCATGGAAAAGTGATTCTTAAAGGTATAAATATTACCACCCATGTAAAAACTGAGCACCTTTATTTTTAGGATCCAACCTGATTTTAACTCCATAGTTAACCATGATTAGCCAGGTGCAGTTATCAGGATGGGTGACCACCTCGGAAGTTTCTCAGTGTTCGTGCGAGTGTGGAAAAAATTAAAAGAACATGTCTTAGCCTATAGGGATAGTAATTAATATAACATACTAACCAAGTGGGTAATATCATGAGGTGTTCTAGGAAAGAATCCATGGTATTACAGGAAACCCATAGGGTCAATTGACCATTTTCATGGCCTAAGGTAGTTTGGGTCATGACAAATGGTATCAGATCCAATACTGAGCTAGAAGTGCAGAGGCACTACCTAGTTTCTAGTCATGAGGTCTAAAATGAGGCTTTGTTCATTAAAAGGTATGGGGAGAGTGTAAAACACCTAGAAAAGTGATTCTTTAAAAGATAAATGTTTCTATCCACATAAAAAAGGAGCACATTTCTCTTCGGGTGATTACCTGATTAGAACTCCACAGTTATGCGTGCTTGGCGTAGAGAGGTGATCAGGATGGGTGAGATCCTAGAAAGTTTCACAGGGTGTCTTTTAGTGATAAAAAAACTCACTAAAATAACATGTGTGGGCGTAGGGGTAAATTTATAAGTCTGATAATTGAACCAGGTGGATAACAGTCTATAGTGTATCGGGAAGGCTTCCACTGTATTAAAGGAGACCCATGGGGTCAGTTGACTAGGTACATTTCCCAAGGAAGGTTGGGTCATAAAAATTTTATTGACATGGAATGTCAATAATTTAAATGTTATATTTGAGTTATTCTATTTTTATTCAGTTTTAGAGGGGTTTTGTAAGAATTAAGAGCTTTTATTAAGACATTTGGATAAGTATGAAATTATTTTTGTTAAGAATAAACAACATGTGGAAATAGTACACCATTGTCTATAATTTATGTCATAGAAGATTAATCTTACTACTATATGATACTAATTAATGTGAATATAGTGATTATTTTTTTAATGATTATATTCCATGTCAGAATGTGGGTTACAGAAAAATAATTGAACTTGTAGTTGAAAGAGTGTTCTGTTGTGAATGAATTAACCATGTCAAAATCTAGGATACATACGATAAATTTGATTCAATAGAAGATAAAACTATGGGACTAGATAATTTTTTTCACCATATAAGGAACACAAAAATTCATAATCATGTATGAATTAGATTAATCTAGAAAGACTCGGGGAAGTTAAACCATGATTCAAATGATCACAACCTAAGAATTCCTTATTCAGAATAAGTTGGATGTTTTTAGAAGATATGTGTCATTAAATTAGGTATAATTGGAATTATATTATTAATATAGTTAATAAATATTCCTAAAAACTATAGAGAACACCATAATAAATGATAAGAAAAATTAAAAATGATGAAAATAAGGTTATGGGATGAAGACCCATCGTAGTGAGAAATGTAGAAAATTTTAAGGGACTCAACAATGTATTGTTTTATGAATTTCACATCCCGATAAGTAGATCAAACCATAGATGGTTAAATTTATTGAAGGATTTAATTATTATAAAGTATTTTCATTATGCTGGATGAATTTTTTAAAGAATGCTAGAATTATCTATTTTTTGAGGTTGGAGGTACTTGTTTCATAAAGATGAGTGACACTACGTAAGTTGTTAAAGATCAAAGGATATCCAATCATATTTATAAAAAAATTCCATTATACTCAAGGGAGTTTTTAGATTTTTTTTGTTGAATGAGGATTTCACCATAGTGAAGGACATCATCCCAGAAATTGTAGAGAATCAAAACACATCACACTACAACACAATAGTTAATGTCATGGTGTGTCAGTTTACAGAATACCTAGAAAATTAGGTTTTATTTTAGAAGGATAAAATATGTCTTGAAATTTTATATATATTTAAGAATCATTTGGATGTCTTTAACCACAATTAAATATATGAGTAAAATATGAATAATCCTAGAGGATTAGAAGAATATAAGTTAATCCAAACCACTATATCACAGTTTGGATAATGGAATTACATTATAAAAAATGATTTTACTAGTTATAAAAATTGAAAGACATGTTAAATAGATCCATAATGATATCTGAGATATGATTAATCGTAAAGATCCATAATAGAGTCTTATTGACTATATCTATTGAGTTTTAGAGTAAAAATAATTGAATAAGAATATATATTTTAAATAATAAATATTGTTGTTAAAGAACGAGTGGAATAAAAATAATTAATTTAATGAGTTCTTTTTCAACCTAAATAAGTGTTTATGTTGTGTTCATGTCATAAATAAGAATATTTATCTCCCTAATTGGGATGTATATCTTATTTGTCATTAGAATATATCAAGAGAAGTTGAGTAAAGATCAATGTTGCGTCAATTATGGAGTTTTAGATGTGATTATATTACACAAAATAAACTAATATTGAAGATAACATCATGTATATAAACAATTTAATAGACCCCATACATATAAATTGGATTTTCCTTCATAGAATCACTATGTGAAGAAGAAAAAAATAGTGTCCCTTAGATAGGTAGTGACTTTTTTCTAAACCTTTTCATGGTAGTAAAATTATCCACAAACTGACCATGACCTAAAAACATATATCCATTAAAAATCCATGATATCGGATTCTAGAACATAATCACATCATTACGTTTATTCTCCTTGGATTATACCTGAGTGGTGAACCATATAAATTTCTTATGTTTTTGTACATTAATTTCATACATATTGTGTTTGATATTCAAGTTTATTAGAGATGATAAAATGTGAGATTGAATGTGTACTATATAATAAAATAAGAATATGTATATAGGAGAGTGGACTTTGAGGAAGAAATTTTTTGATTTGGAATGCAACATAATTCACCCCCCTCTTATGGTGCTTTTAACTTGGCACCAACATAGAATTACCTTATTTAAATTTATATTTTTATAAAATGGATCTCATTTTTGAAATATTAAAATAAAAATTATCTTAGGGGGTTTGTTTTGGTATTTTCCTAAAAATTTATAATTTAAGGATAATTTTAAAAAATGATTTTTTTATATATACAATATGTTTTATGGAATAATTATGATGTAAAAACAAGTTAATGGAATATAAAACATTTTTTATTAACAAAAATGAATTTAATGAGAAAATTAATGAATATAAAAATAATAAACTAAATTTCTATGAATATAAAACAATTTAAAACACATAAATTTTGATTCATTATAATTAATACTATTTTTTATTTTTAAAATTTTATTTAATATTCAAAATATTTCATTCAATTATGGGTGTATTTATTTTTCAAGAAATTATTTCTTCAAAAAATCACTCTTAATTATTATAAAAAAACAACACTAATCATATCTTTTTTTTTGACAAAATAAGACGGATCCATTAATGATGGAGATCAGCAGAAATACAGGAGCTTAACCACGATGGAAAATGATTGAACCAAAGCATATCCTCGTAGGGAGGGCCAATGCCTACCATCTTGTGAGCGGCTTCGTTCGCTTCCCTTATAATAAATGAGAAATTGCAGGAATTGAAGATATAAGGATTTTGAAACCCTTACCTTTCTCTTTATATGTGTTTTATGATCGTGAACTTTACAATTTATAGAAAATGAAAAAAAAATATTGGGAATTATATGGACAAAATATGTTCTGGGAATTATACTAACTCCCTAAATTTAATTCCTCATATGATGTTCAAGAGAGTTCAAATACACATGGATATATATGTCTAATTGACTCAAGTTAAAAAAATAATAACTCGAACCAAGTGGAGAACCTGACTTCATGAAATAAGGAACAAACCAAAGTTGATTCATTTATGTGAACATGTCCTCCCTCTTTTAGTGGATATTTTTTTCAATCAAGCGTGTAAAAATGTATATATTTCATTCTAAATAATTTTAATTCCTCAATGCATTGAGAAATAGAAAGTGATCATGGTTATTTATCACATAGAGAGAAAAGTTGATCATGGGTAGACAGTAATTAAGAATTTGAATCCTAATGATGACATTGACTCAATGGAAAGGGAAGGATTCAAAAAATATATTATTCTATTAATATTTCCCACATATTCATCATATTAAAATAGACAGGTAATTTCTTAGTCTTAAGAAAAGTGTGTAATAATAAATTGGGTTATATGAAAAAAAAATTAAAATATGTGAAATCAATGCCTCTATATTTTTCATTGACCCTAAAATAAAAGATAACCAGTTATTTAGTGACCTAAAATAAAATATTATAAAATATTTATAAATTCATGACATTGATGTCTATGAAGAAATGGTTCAATAAACCCTTAAGGTATAGATGGGTATCATTGATTCTTTATGGCCTAATTAAACTATTGAAAATAATATAAAAAATTGAGTTATTTTCTGAAGATTCTTATAAAAAGTGTCACAAAGGGATGAAAATTATACCACCCACATGTCGAATGTGTGGGAAGAATAATCTTGGGTAATTCCAGAGGAAAATAAAGAAATCCTTGAAGTGTGTAATGGAGGGGCATAAAGATCAATAATATTAAATTTGAATAAGGAATAAAATCATTATTATGGAAGAAAAGAAGGATTTCTAAATCCCCCACCCATATCCTAATGTTTCAATTATAAGAAACATGGATGTTATTCAAGTCAAAGAACCAATCCAAGGGTTATTGAGGATAAGTGATAAAAACCCCTCTAAATCCAAGGTCAAAAGAAAATGTATATGCAATAACTGCCACTATGCATAATCATGATAATGAATTAGTGATATATAAAATTTTTATTCTTTCAATAATATTTGATGTATTATTTTATTTTAATTCATGGAAATAATTGAAATCATGAAATTTCAATAGAAATATTTAAACACCATCTCAATGAATGCAGTTCATGTCGTCAATGAAAAATTTAACTCGGAAAATCATTCAATCTCAACTATAAAACTTTTTATTAATTAAATACTTTGGGATAAATCCTTTAAAAATATTATTATTTTTTTGTATAATTTGGTGTATTATTTGGCATGGATCATTTTTCTATATATCGAGATAAAATAAAATATTGATAGAGCGAAATCACTTTCTATATCTCAACCCACACTCAGACTTTATATATATGAAATGATAATTTTAAATCTCCATTAGAAACTCTATCTCAATTATAGATTTTATTCTCTTTTTCAAAATCATATCAAGATAAAATAATTAAAACAAAAGAAAGTAATATCTTGTATTAGATACCCATTACGGAGGAATATATAGATATATTACCCAGATATTTTCTAGTTATTCCACTTGATCAGTGGGTTGAGTTCTAAATAGAACATACACTCAAATTCCTTCCCATATTCATGATTCACTATAGAATGAACCCCATGGCATCATATAGGTTGATGATTCCATTTCATGATAACATGGAAAAGGATTTTATACAACACAGTGTTTCTCTGTGAGGTGACATGGTTCTCTTCGTTAAGAGGAAGGATGGTTCACAATATGTCTATATTGATAATCATAAACTAAATAATTTCACGGTAAAGAAAAAATATCTTATTTCATGGATTGATGAATTGTGTGGAAAACTGCATTGGATTCAGTACTTCTTAGAGGTTGATATTGGAACAGGATATAATCAATTTAATGTGAAAAGGTTGATATTTTAAAGACTTCCCTTCAAATAAGAAATGAAAACTATTATTTTTTAGAGATTCCATTTAAAGACACTAATTGTCTAGAAATATTCCCGGAATTTATGAATATATTCATTAGATATTACCCTGATAAATTTTTATTGGCCTCTATAAATGATATTTTTATATATTTTAAAATGAACTAAGAAATTAAAGATTATTTTTGTAACACCATGAGATTAAAGAATATATTTCACATTAATAAAAAAATTTGTTCGGTAACTTATGAATAAAATAAAACTATAATTATCTGAATAATTATTATAAATTATAAAATTAAGCCTGTAATATTGTATATAAATTTTGAAAATAATTTTTTTTTCATTTAAGAAATACTATCTATAATAATGAAGTGTTTTAAAGTTGTTTTTTATATTAATTATTTTTTAAAAATAATTTTTATTTAAAAATTGATTCATAGTATTAAACATATGAAAAATAATTTTTTTCACACCAATAAAATGAATTATTTTGTTATAAATTGGTTATAAAGGAAAATAAAATAATTAATAGGTAAAAAAAGATATGGTTTCCTATAAAATTGCTTTTATAAATGCAATCTATTTTTTCCTAATAAAATAAATTAATCACTTTTGAAAAATTATTTTAATGAAATTTGAAGATAATATTTTCAACAAAATAAGTTAAATTTAATTTAATGGATGTTATTAGGTAAGGAATGAGAATAAATTCAGTGTTATACATAAAATGAATTTTTCTAAAAACTCATTTTGTTACATTTTCCACGCTTATATTAATATATATTTCTAAAACTTATTGAAATTAAATTTGATATATAGTTTCTACATTCATAATAATCATGTTTTAATTTGGTGACTAATATTCTTTATTTTTTCCCTGATTGAATTGTAAGTAAGGTAAGAATTCATTACTATATTAAATTTTAAAAAGGGTTAATGAGGGGTTAATCTAAAGTGATAAGTGTTAAAATAACCTAGAATCAATTATAAATAATATTGGTTAAGTGGAATTTTGACACACCATTATCTTTTCATACAATTTTATTTCTTGGGATCCATTTTCACATGAATATGAATTTACTATATTTTAATTTTAAATGTATTTTAAATAGTTCATCTCCCCTCAATTATAAAAGGATATCCTCTCAAACTCACTCCTTCTCACATTTTCATCCATATAGATCAGTAAATACCTTCCCAAATAACTTCCTAACTTCTTTCCATGTGGCCTATAGATTCTATTATTCCTAAAAGACTAACCTTTGAAGGAAAAAGGTTTAATCCAAAGGCAGTTTCCAAAAAAAGTGGAACCTAAGAGCGCATAAAAGAAATCCAATACCTTAGGTAAGTGTTTATTTTGAAATATCATTTTAAATATGTATTGTTTATTAATGAATAGAATTTGGGTAATTATATTATATTTATCTTTAAAACCCCATATATTTTCTTCAACATTGGATATTTATGAGTATTTTTTGTTTTCCATTCATTCTCCTCCTTTTCTTACATCAAATAATCAATAATTTTTTTAATAAAAGAAAAAAATATTTCCTCTTTGGACGATGAACTTTTTATTCCATATCTATGTTCTTAAAAATAGTTTCAATGATTTTATTTCTATAACCAAATGATTATTTGATTTCATTTTCAATCATATTTGACATTATTTTCCATGTTTTAACATAAATATTCATGTTGCTTTCCAAATGAGGCACTTTTGGTTTTTTTACTAAAAGTGTGAAAGGAATTATTATTTTAACGTTTATCATATGAATAGATTTTTTTGCTCTCATGACCCTTAATTTCATTGAACATTTCTTTAATATTTTACATGGATAATTTCAATGAATAATTTTCATAATATTATTGGAATTTATTTAAGTCTTATAAAAAGAAAGGATATTTTCCTAACATTTTAAAATAAATATTTGAATGTTATTTTAAAGTTATTTATTTCTTCATCCATTTATAATAATTTATACTTTACTTGGGATATTATTTTATAATAATATCCACTTTATTTCTATGTATGGACTATGATGATGATGTTGTAGGGTTTATACCATTAATCTAATTACATTTCCTTAGGCTAACAATGTTATGATGAAACCTTTATTAAACTAATTTATTTTCCATATTAAATGATATGAAGAATCAACAAAGTTTTTTATAACCTTTTGGAACTCACATTTATTGTTTCTATAATGTGATTGGTGGTTTTATTAAAGGACTTCAATGAATTGGTCAATGATTGATATATCATGAGATAATCTGGACAAAAATGGTGATTTAACCAAGATAATTAATGTACTTATTCCCCTATAATAGTCTTAGGAGTGAAAATTGACTAAGGAAATGATGGAATGGGTAGTAAACCCAATCCACTATAGTGAATTATACATTATGATAGCCTGGAAAAATAACATTGACTAATGAAATGATTTTATATTCTTATAATTTTTCTAGAATTCCTATAACATTTTATAATTCTTATGATATGCTCTCATGGGTAATGGATGATTAAGGATGATTACTCACACTTATGAATCGTGTATTTGGAAATGAAAAAGACCTATGCCACAAATCAAGATTTATGATGTATGACAGATTAGGAATAAAAAATATAATTTAAGATCATTATCACAAACCATTGTTTTTATGTTAATCTTTCATAACATCATCAATTGATATATCTCATGTTTACCCTTAATAAAAATCTAGGCTCAACATTCCATATATTTCCATTTTTTCCTTGGTTTTAGAGAACGGTATTAAGTGGGATGCATCTAAGAATGGCACTATAAGAGATAAAAAAATTTGAGGTGTGGAAACTCTTTCGTAAAAATGTTTATTATGTATTTATCCCCAAAAGACAAGAATCCATTATAGTCTTGGGGAATGTATTATTGTGAAATGTATAAAATATTCATCTAAAATGATTTATTATTGATGTATATTATGATCAGATCATCATAACATCACTATTATGTTAATTATTTTTGAGTGGATAAGTTAAATGAAATGTTAGTTAATGTGACTTCTCAATAGATAAAGTCATATTCCTAGGGGATTTTATCACACATAAAGGGATATCTATGTTTCATTCAAATAAAATAGAAATTTTTAAAAAATCATAACCAACATATATGATGGAGATATGTTGTAAATAAGGAGTATTTTGATATAATATAGGGTATTTGAGTAATTTATCTGGATATTAAAATTGACTAACAATGATAACTCAGAATAGGGAGATGTTTTTCTGAATATATAAATGTAAACATAGATTTAAGGAGATGATGAAGATTCCATTCACAACACATGCACACACACAAACCTCAATTGGAAAATATTTTTTTATATATTATGATGCTTTAAACAAGTTCTTGGGTAATGTTATTATCTAAAACAATAATGTGATAGATTATTCCAAAAGATAATTTAAGTTACATGATAAATATAAATCAACACTTTATTTGGAGTAGACATCCGTTATATTTTCCTTGAAGGTTTTAAAGAATTATACATATAGAGAAAAGATTATATTATATCGTGATAATAATAGTATAAATTATATATTTACATGAATAACATCATAATGTTCCTATAAAATGGAAAAATCTTATAGAAGAATCAGAATTTTCAATCCATTTACATCATGGAAATTTTAGAAAAATGTGAGATGTGTTAATAAAAAAGATTCTATTATCATATCCATGTTGATAATTGAAAGGGATAAAATATTCTTATAAATGTGACATGGATATTAGAATCATTAAGGAATGTAAAATAACCTAATATTATCAACTAATTTCTTAACCATCTGTCTTATATGATACTAAGGTGAAATAAATGGATAATAAAAAAATAAAAATAAAGTTAGAATTAATAACGAAGTGAGAAATATCAAATTTTAACATAGATAGTGATAGATTTATAATATTTTTGTCAAAATTATGTATAAGATCAGGTTCTAAGATAATGAAGGTGTTATTAGATTATAGTCATATCTCAACATTCCCTATCAACATAGGGGGTAAAAAGATCTATTGAAATCATTGAGAGTACTTCTTGGATGATAAAACGATGAACCATACCAATATATAAATGGTATAATATTTCCATGTACTTTTCCATAGGTATTTGAAATATATCCAAACAAAATAATTTCTTATGGGTTATAATGGATTTTCATACAAATAGTAGCCAATTAATTACTATTTTGGAATGATTATCACATTATCAAATTCCCATTATATATATCATCAATTTTTTGAGGATGTATATAATTCCATCATCAATTATATTTGATCAATATCTGATCATTAAATTAATGTTTTAGAGGAGTATTAAAAAATTTCTAAAACACTAATCTTAACATCAGTATAACATATCACCCACACACTTTGGTTCAATCTAAAAGGAATATTCATGATGTGGAATGTATTATCAGATCAATATCTATGGAATTTAAAAGAGGTTGGGATCAATTCCTTCCACTCATCAACATCTTATAAAAAAATAGATTCAATTTATGTATTCAACAAGCTCGATTTGATTACCATTACATGGAGAATTTTAGAACACAAACATGTTAGGATAAATTTGGATAAACGAATCTATAAGTACTAGGAATGATATATTAAAAGATAGAGAATATCCAAGTCATCAAGTAACACATCAGAGCATCACATAAGTAATAGAAAATATATGTTGATCAACATTGAAGAGACCTTCTATTTGAGGTTTCATTTAAAATAATTATTTTATTGTCCCCCTGGAATATAATGATATGTTTTATGAAGAAAGTAAAGCTAATTCCAAGTGGTATTAGTCCCTTTGTGATTCTTGATCATTTTGGAGTTTTAGTCTATCAATATTGCCTACCATTAATCCGATACCAAGTATATAATTTGTTCTATGTATCCATCATTAGGAAGTAAATACAAAACTAATCTCAATTACTAAATTCATAGTAGGTGCAATTGGAGCTTGATTTTACCTATGAGGAGTAGTGAGTGGATATCTTGGAACATATAGGTAAAATGCTATGAAGCAACACCAATCATATTTTCAAACTACTATGGAAAAAACATAAGTAAGAAGATGTAACAAGTGAACCTGATGATGTAATAAATAGAATTATCCCTATCTATTTTCATATAAAGGATTGAGTAAAAATTTCAAGGATGAAATTTTTGAAGGGAGAAGAATGTAACATCCCTCATTTTATATGAATGCTTATTTCATAAGGAATTTATGTTTTATGGTATTATAATCATATACACACAATAAAAATATAAAAATACTCATATTTCATATTATATGATTAAAAATTACAGATTAATATATTCCATGGGATTTGTTAAAGTAAAATTTGAACATAACAAGAAATAAAAGATATAATTAAAATTTAGAAATAAATTGGGTCAATATATGATAAATATATAAAATTAAAGATCAAAATTGTAAAAAAATATTACAATCAATGATGTCATTTTTTAAATAAAATTAAAATAAACTTGAAATAATTTTTATATAAAAAATAATAAATAAATAACCAATATTTATATGGATTATAATAATTATCTGACTGTAGGAAGAGTAAGGTGACCATTTCGAGATCTTGAGAGCCTAATAATTAATTTATAACTTGAATACAAGTATTATATATATATATATATTATAATAAAAGGAAATTATTACTCAAATTGTTTTACCTAAATCATATATAAGTGTCATTACTGATAGGGTACGTTATAACTTATTTATAAAATATTAATTTCTTTATTTAAAATGAAAAATTACAATTACATAATTTGGTATTTTATTTTGATAAAATGGATTTAATTTTTTAAATAATAACATAAAAATGATCTTAAAGTGAATTTTTAGAATTTTCTGAAAAACTATAATTTTATGTGAATAGTAAAGAATTGAGCTTTTCAAATATGATGAGTATTATGACATCATTATTATTTAAAAATTAATAAATAAATTATGAAACATTTTTCATGAATTAAAATGTATTTATTAAGTAAAATAATATATTAGGAAATAATAATATTAATTTCTAGAACAATAAATCTACAATCAAATCCTAAAATATATTATATTCTATTAAAAACTATTATTGATTCTTTACTTCCAATTTAGTATTCAAAAGATTTCATTTAGGTTTAGCTGTGTTTAAATGTTAATTATATATATATATAATAAAACACTATTTATAACCACATGAATCAGTTTTATTCATACTTTCAAGCCTAAATAATAAATTAATCAACATTTTATTCAATGATATCTCTCCCCCTTGGATATAAAAACCACCTTTTCTCCACCAATTTATGTGAACTAAAAAAACATATCTCATTGCCCAATATCTACAAAAATTCAACTTTAAAAAAAATCAGAGTCATTTATAAATCCCTAGTATAACCAAAATACCCTCCTCTAAAGGCATTAAACTCTATCCTAGGGTAGCGTCTCTAAGAAAATGTTGCGGGTTTCAAAACTCAAGTCTTTTCATTTTTATCCTCCCCTTTCCCTTTCAAGGACTTATGTTACCCTAATAGTAATATTATAATAATATTATAATTACGTGGTAATAAATTTATTAAACCCATATATTAATTTGTTTTTATATCTTTTTAACCATATTTAAAACATCACACACTCATTGAAGGTTAATATTACCAAAGTGAATGATTTTGATCTTTATTGGAATCTGTCATTCATGGTTTTTCTAAAAAATATTTTTTCAGTAATAATATAACATTAACAATATATATATCTAATTTTATGATTATTTATTAAAAAAATATATTATATTGATGATATTTAATTTAAACAATTTTTTTCAAATTAACTTACCATATTAAGATTACAAAAAACTGCTTGTCAATTTTGAATTATTTCAAATAATATGTTGAACTATTCAATAATTTTACTATTATAGTAACATTAATATCTACTATTAAACATCTAGAAATTATTGAATAATGGGAAAAATATTATTTACTATTAAAATTATAAAACATTTGTTTTCAAATTGTAGACTGAATAACCCCAAACTAGGGATGTGATCTAAATGATTCAAGCATATTAATAATATATTATATAATGGATGAAAATATAATAAATTATGATAAAAAAAATTCTAAATAATTTATTGAATTAATTTCATATTTATTATTCAAGAGGATAATGTAACACCCTACGGTTTAAATAGGCATTTCCCTTTAAATAAAAATTATGTTCAATGGCTTGTGATTCACACAAATCTGAACTAAAATGGAAAAATATTTATTTTATTGTGGAAGAATATGGAAATTAAAAATTAAAAACATTATTATGAAACTAAATAAAACTTAATTAGTAAAATTAATAATGTAATGAAACCGTAACATAATTGAACTACAACAAGGTTTAAATTTTCAACATCACGATATATAATAAAGATTTTATAATTAATGATAACTATATAAATAATAAAAAATTTATAGATATGATAAATTTATTGAAAAATAAATTATAAAATAGGAGAAGTATTTTTATATATGTATGTAAGACAATTAATAAGAATGAAATAAGTTATAAATATATATATTCATTCTTTATATGGTTATTAGATATGTGGTTGCTGAATATATATATATATATATATAACCAATGGGTACATTAATTTTGTGTAATTATTAGTAAAAAATTAATAATATTATTATTCACATATGTTGATAAATTTATGAATGAAATAAAAACAGGATAATTGATTATAATGATTTATTATAAAAATAAGTATTATTATTCATTGCGTATTGTAACTATTATTATTATCATCATTGTTAGAATTAATGAATCATTTTATGGGTTTCTAAAATTGAATCAAATATATTAATACAAATGTATTGATAGAAATTATTGGTTATAATATAAGTAATGGACGATAGTAAAATCATTTAACGAAAGGGTTCTCTTTCAAATAATTGTACTTCTAAGTGTTGTGAGTTTTTCTTGTAACAAAATAAATTGATCAAATTTAATTTATAATTATATTAAAATTTAATATTTCTATTAATAATTGAATATATTGACACTCAATTAGTAAGTAATATATATTAAATAATATTAAGAACACTTAATATTAAAATACACATTTTTATATAAAAAAGGATGATATATTTATTATTTCATTTTATTGTTAAATTTTTGAAATTTAAAATGGAATTGGATTAAATTAAGGTCAAATTTTTAATCAAATCATATAAATTAAATTATATGGGTTTTCTAATATTTTTAGAAAAAGACTAATAACCATACGTAAATAATTAAATCAAGTAAAATAGAGTTGTAGGGGTAAAAATTATATAAATTAAATATTCATTACTAAAATTAAATAAAATCATTATAAAAGCCCTTTTTAGGATTTCTATTCATTATTATAATTCTGAAAAACATTTTCTTTTCTAAATCACCTACTTTCCATGTGACCCCTTCTTTACCTTACACCTAACTAATGTTTCTAATAAAAAGTCCCTTATTTTCACCTATTAGAGGAGCTCTAACCACCCACTAAAAATGACTTCCATCTTTAGGTTATCTCTTTAATCACTACCCAAATTCCCTACCCTAAATTTTTATTATACATTTTCAATTTTTTGGAAAAATTAACGAAGTTAAAATCCCCCATTTTAAAAGCAAACTGTTTCGACAACGAACAATTCCATCTAAGTATGTATCTAGTTTTTCACTAAAAAATTCAATTACCCTTGAATGTTAACTATTTGTAAATATCATTATACACTATAGTTATATTAATTTAAGATAATTATGCTCTGGTGTAAATGATATTTCTATTATATAACTCTAAACACTGAGACACTCGTTAGGTATAACATGTTGTTATTTGGTTCGATTCAACCACCTACATGAACAATGTTATACCAACCTCATCATTTCACAAAAAAACTCTAAAAATACATAAATATTGTTAATATATAATATTAAGGATTAATTTATATTTTTTATATGGTTCTAGATGTTTGACATAAAATTAAATTTTCATTATAAAGTTAATCTTCATTGTTGGTAACTTACATAAAACATGCTCTTCATAAATTACATTCTTAAAAACCATATCCATGCCCTATATAAAATGAATATGGGACTCAGTAAAAATTTTAAAAAATATTATTAATATTACTTGAATAATTTTAGAATGGTGAATTTATTAATAGAAAATGTGTTTGAACATCATCATTATGAAACTTTCAAAAAACAATCAAAATTACTGACATCCAATGATTAAAATAAACTATAACTAAATAATATATATATATAATGAATGATTATGATTTAAGACTATAAAATTTAATAAATATAAATAAGGTTCATAAATTATTGATTAATAATATTGATATGTTTATTGTACATAATTTTATAAATATATGCCAAATTTCCTATCTAAATGCTCTTATATATATTCTTCAGTATCTAATATAACCAAAACACCTTCCTAAAAAGGCTTATATTCACACCAATGGATGTGTTTCAAAGAGAAAGGTAAGGGTTTCAAAATCCTTATATCTTTTTTTTTATATTATGTTTTTACCCATTTCATTTCTAAAGATCCCCATATAGTAACATTATAATATTAGTATAATTATACTAGATTTTATTTATAAATTACAAATATTAATTTTTCATTGTTTCTTTTTAACCGTCCTTAAAAACATCATTCAACAATGGTAGGCAAATACTACCCAACTGAATACCAGTGTTCTTATTTCACATTTATCTTTCATGGTTATTCTAAAAGTGGATTGCATTTATAAATATAAATTTAAAAATAATTAAATTTATTGTTTATTATTATCAAATGATAAAATTGGAATTACATTAATGATATTAAAAGCAAATATGTTTGGTCATGTTAACTATATAAAACATGCTCATGAAGAAACACTAGTTAATTTTTAATTATTTTATTGAATATATTGAACTATTGAACTTTTTTACTATTCGAGTGACATAAATCTCAATGTTGAAACTTTTGAATGTTATGGAATGATATGAAAAATACCATTGGTTGTTACTATTATACCAAAGTGATTTTTATAAATTTATACTGGAAAACCACAAACAATCAATAGGGACTAAATTATCTTAACAAATAAATAATATATGATAAAATAAAGTAATCAGTATATGTAATATTTATTATTCAAGAAGTTATTAGAGATATAAATTGAATCGAGGGTCAAGGTAAGGGGTTTCTCCACATTAATCACTCTCTTAATAGCCTTCAATATTTCAGTATTTATTTATTTTATCCTATTTACCATCAAATTTTTATTATTTGATTACTAATTTTGGAATCTACATGATTTCCTTTTTAAATATACTTTTTAAACTTATTGTGTAACCCATTCATTTCTCATAAGTTTATTTCATTTTTCTGGTTTATGTATATTTCTATTATATGTGGAACAAATTTATTTTTCATAATATGATGCAAGGGGTGGACTTGAAATTATCTATCACCCAAATAAATTTGTTATTTCTAATATATCATTAGATACTCTATATATTACATAGGTATCTATCGTAGAACATTATGTTCTATTTCCCTAGAAGTAGGCCTTGAATTATATTTATGATTACATGTCTTGTTGTTTGCCTAATTCATATATCTCTCATTATTATACCAAGATCCCATAATATCTCGTCTCTTATTCCATGTAACTAGGTCATTACAGTCCTTATTTTTCTTAATTACATGTTACAAATATTAACTCCTATGATATCTCACCTTTATGTTTACCTAGGTTTAATCCCTTACTAAGACTTTTAGCCCAGGATTTTATTTTATGTATATCGCTAAAATATATTCCTTATAGAGATTTAAGTATGATAAGATCTATTAATATATTATCAATATATATAAAAAATATGGACGTTTTTATTTTTAAGATGATTTATTTTGTAGATAATATCTTAAAGACACTTCTCCTCTATATTTATGAGTATGTTTATGTGTATTTATGTTAAAAATGATGTAATATAATCTATTTAGATGGGGTAATTTATATTCAGTATCATGGATAGTTTTTGTTATTTTGGGAATTTCATTAGTGAAAAACATAAGAAATACACCATAAATAACATAGATTTAATCATTAAAAGTCATAAGATGAGATTTAAAAAAAATTATGAGTTATCCATTTTAAGTTCATATTTTTTTCATAAATATGATTATTTATATGTGTTTTATGATCGTGAACTTTACAATTTATAGAAAATGAAAAAAAAATATTGGGAATTATATGGACAAAATATGTTCTGGGAATTATACTAACTCCCTAAATTTCATTCCTCATATGATGTTCAAGAGAGTTCAAATACACATGGATATATATGTCTAATTGACTCAAGTTAAAAAAAAATAACTCGAACCAAGTGGAGAACCTGACTTCATGAAATAAGGAACAAACCAAAGTTGATTCATTTATGTGAACATGTCCTCCCTCTTTTAGTGGATATTTTTTTCCATCAAGCGTGTAAAAATGTATATATTTCATTCTAAATAATTTTAATTCCTCAATGCATTGAGAAATAGAAAGTGATCATGGTTATTTATCACATAGAGAGAAAAGTTGATCATGGGTAGACAGTAATTAAGAATTTGAATCCTAATGATGACATTGACTCAATGGAAAGGGAAGGATTCAAAAAATATATTATTCTATTAATATTTCCCACATATTCATCATATTAAAATAGACAGGTAATTTCTTAGTCTTAAGAAAAGTGTGTAATAATAAATTGGGTTATATGAAAAAAAAATTAAAATATGTGAAATCAATGCCTCTATATTTTTCATTGACCCTAAAATAAAAGATAACCAGTTATTTAGTGACCTAAAATAAAATATTATAAAATATTTATAAATTCATGACATTGATGTCTATGAAGAAATGGTTCAATAAACCCTTAAGGTATAGATGGGTATCATTGATTCTTTATGGCCTAATTAAACTATTGAAAATAATATAAAAAATTGAGTTATTTTCTGAAGATTCTTATAAAAAGTGTCACAAAGGGATGAAAATTATACCACCCACATGTCGAATGTGTGGGAAGAATAATCTTGGGTAATTCCAGAGGAAAATAAAGAAATCCTTGAAGTGTGTAATGGAGGGGCATAAAGGTCAATAATATTAAATTTGAATAAGGAATAAAATCATTATTATGGAAGAAAAGAAGGATTTCTAATCCCCCACCCATATCCTAATGTTTCAATTATAAGAAACATGGATGTTATTCAAGTCAAAGAACCAATCCAAGGGTTATTGAGGATAAGTGATAAAAACCCCTCTAAATCCAAGGTCAAAAGAAAATGTATATGCAATGACTGCCACTATGCATAATCATGATAATGAATTAGTGATATATAAAATTTTTATTCTTTCAATAATATTTGATGTATTATTTTATTTTAATTCATGGAAATAATTGAAATCATGAAATTTCAATAGAAATATTTAAACACCATCTCAATGAATGCAGTTCATGTCGTAAATGAAAAATTTAACTCGGAAAATCATTCAATCTCAACTATAAAACTTTTTATTAATTAAATACTTTGGGATAAATCCTTTAAAAATATTATTATTTTTTTGTATAATTCGGTGTAATATTTGGCATGGATCATTTTTCTATATATCGAGATAAAATAAAATATTGATAGAGCGAAATCACTTTCTATATCTCAACCCACACTCAGACTTTATATATATGAAATGATAATTTTAAATCTCCATTAGAAACTCTATCTCAATTATAGATTTTATTCTCTTTTTCAAAATCATATCAAGATAAAATAATTAAAACAAAAGAAAGTAATATCTTGTATTAGATACCCATTACGGAGGAATATATAGATATATTACCCAAATATTTTCTAGTTATTCCACTTGATCAGTGGGTTGAGTTCTAAATAGAACATACACTCAAATTCCTTCCCATATTCATGATTCACTATAGAATGAACCCCATGGCATCAGATAGGTTGATGATTCCATTTCATGATAACATGGAAAAGGATTTTATACAACACAGTGTTTCTCTGTGAGGTGACATGGTTCTCTTCGTTAAGAGGAAGGATGGTTCACAATATGTCTATATTGATAATCATAAACTAAATAATTTCACGGTAAAGAAAAAATATCTTATTTCATGGATTGATGAATTGTGTGGAAAACTGCATTGGATTCAGTACTTCTTAGAGGTTGATATTGGAACAGGATATAATCAATTTAATGTGAAAAGGTTGATATTTTAAAGACTTCCCTTCAAACAAGAAATGAAAACTATTATTTTTTAGAGATTCCATTTAAAGACACTAATTGTCTAGAAATATTCCCGGAATTTATGAATATATTCATTAGATATTACCCTGATAAATTATTATTGGCCTCTATAAATGATATTTTTATATATTTTAAAATGAACTAAGAAATTAAAGATTATTTTTGTAACACCATGAGATTAAAGAATATATTTCACATTAATAAAAAAATTTGTTCGGTAACTTATGAATAAAATAAAACTATAATTATCTGAATAATTATTATAAATTATAAAATTAAGCCTGTAATATTGTATATAAATTTTGAAAATAATTTTTTTTCATTTAAGAAATACTATCTATAATAATGAAGTGTTTTAAAGTTGTTTTTTATATTAATTATTTTTTAAAAATAATTTTTATTTAAAAATTGATTCATAGTATTAAACATATGAAAAATAATTTTTTTCACACCAATAAAATGAATTATTTTGTTATAAATTGGTTATAAAGGAAAATAAAATAATTAATAGGTAAAAAAAGATATGGTTTCCTATAAAATTTCTTTTATAAATGCAATCTATTTTTTCCTAATAAAATAAATTAATCACTTTTGAAAAATTATTTTAATGAAATTTGAAGATAATATTTTCAACAAAATAAGTTAAATTTAATTTAATGGATGTTATTAGGTAAGGAATGAGAATAAATTCAGTGTTATACATAAAATGAATTTTTCTAAAAACTCATTTTGTTACATTTTCCACGCTTATATTAATATATATTTCTAAAACTTATTGAAATTAAATTTGATAAATAGTTTCTACATTCATAATAATCATGTTTTAATTTGGTGACTAATATTCTTTATTTTTTCCCTGATTGAATTGTAAGTAAGGTAAGAATTCATTACTATATTAAATTTTAAAAAGGGTTAATGAGGGGTTAATCTAAAGTGATAAGTGTTAAAATAACCTAGAATCAATTATAAATAATATTGGTTAAGTGGAATTTTGACACACCATTATCTTTTCATACAATTTTATTTCTTGGGATCCATTTTCACATGAATATGAATTTACTATATTTTAATTTTAAATGTATTTTAAATAGTTCATCTCCCCTCAATTATAAAAGGATATCCTCTCAACCTCACTCCTTCTCACATTTTCATCCATATAGATCAGTAAATACCTTCCCAAATAACTTCCTAACTTCCTTCCATGTGGCCTATAGATTCTATTATTCTTAAAAGACTAACCTTTGAAGGAAAAAGGTTTAATCCAAAGGCAGTTTCCAAAAAAAGTGGAACCTAAGAGCGCATAAAAGAAATCCAAGACCTTAGGTAAGTGTTTATTTTGAAATATCATTTTAAATATGTATTGTTTATTAATGAATACAATTTGGGTAATTATATTATATTTATCTTTAAAACCCCATATATTTTCTTCAACATTGGATATTTATGAGTATTTTTTGTTTTCCATTCATTCTCCTCCTTTTCTTACATCAAATAATCAATAATTTTTTTAATAAAAGAAAAAAATATTTCCTCTTTGGACGATGAACTTTTTATTCCATATCTATGTTCTTAAAAATAGTTTCAATGATTTTATTTCTATAACCAAATGATTATTTGATTTCATTTTCAATCATATTTGACATTATTTTCCATGTTTTAACATAAATATTCATGTTGCTTTCCAAATGAGGCACTTTTGGTTTTTTTACTAAAAGTGTGAAAGGAATTATTATTTTAACGTTTATCATATGAATAGATTTTTTTGCTCTCATGACCCTTAATTTCATTGAACATTTCTTTAATATTTTACATGGATAATTTCAATGAATAATTTTCATAATATTATTGGAATTTATTTAAGTCTTATAAAAAGAAAGGATATTTTCCTAACATTTTAAAATAAATATTTGAATGTTATTTTAAAGTTATTTATTTCTTCATCCATTTATAATAATTTATACTTTACTAGGGATATTATTTTATAATAATATCCACTTTATTTCTATGTATGGACTATGATGATGATGTTGTAGGGTTTATACCATTAATCTAATTACATTTCCTTAGGCTAACAATGTTATGATGAAACCTTTATTAAACTAATTTATTTTCCATATTAAATGATATGAAGAATCAACGAAGTTTTTTATAACCTTTTGGAACTCACATTTATTGTTTCTATAATGTGATTGGTGGTTTTATTAAAGGACTTCAATGAATTGGTCAATGATTGATATATCATGAGATAATCTGGACAAAAATGGTGATTTAACCAAGATAATTAATGTACTTATTCCCCTATAATAGTCTTAGGAGTGAAAATTGACTAAGGAAATGATGGAATGGGTAGTAAACCCAATCCACTATAGTGAATTATACATTATGATAGCCTGGAAAAATAACATTGACTAATGAAATGATTTTATATTCTTATAATTTTTCTAGAATTCCTATAACATTTTATAATTCTTATGATATGCTCTCATGGGTAATGGATGATTAAGGATGATTACTCACACTTATGAATCGTGTATTTGGAAATGAAAAAGACATATGCCACAAATCAAGATTTATGATGTATGACAGATTAGGAATAAAAAATATAATTTAAGATCATTATCACAAACAATTGTTTTTATGTTAATCTTTCATAACATCATCAATTGATATATCTCATGTTTACCCTTAATAAAAATCTAGGCTCAACATTCCATATATTTCCATTTTTTCCTTGGTTTTAAAGAACGGTATTAAGTGGGATGCATCTAAGAATGGCACTATAAGAGATAAAAAAATTTGAGGTGTGGAAACTCTTTCGTAAAAATGTTTATTATGTATTTATCCCCAAAAGACAAGAATCCATTATAGTCTTGGGGAATGTATTATTGTGAAATGTATAAAATATTCATCTAAAATGATTTATTATTGATGTATATTATGATCAGATCATCATAACATCACTATTATGTTAATTATTTTTGAGTGGATAAGTTAAATGAAATGTTAGTTAATGTGACTTCTCAATAGATAAAGTCATATTCCTAGGGGATTTTATCACACATAAAGGGATATCTATGTTTCATTCAAATAAAATAGAAATTTTTAAAAAATCATAACCAACATATATGATGGAGATATGTTGTAAATAAGGAGTATTTTGATATAATATAGGGTATTTGAGTAATTTATCTGGATATTAAAATTGACTAACAATGATAACTCAGAATAGGGAGATGTTTTTCTGAATATATAAATGTAAACATAGATTTAAGGAGATGATGAAGATTCCATTCACAACACATGCACACACACAAACCTCAATTGGAAAATATTTTTTTATATATTATGATGCTTTAAACAAGTTCTTGGGTAATGTTATTATCTAAAACAATAATGTGATAGATTATTCCAAAAGATAATTTAAGTTACATGATAAATATAAATCAACACTTGATTTGGAGTAGACATCCGTTATATTTTCCTTGAAGGTTTTAAAGAATTATACATATAGAGAAAAGATTATATTATATCGTGATAATAATAGTATAAATTATATATTTACATGAATAACATCATAATGTTCCTATAAAATAGAAAAATCTTATAGAAGAATCAGAATTTTCAATCCATTTACATCATGGAAATTTTAGAAAAATGTGAGATGTGTTAATAAAAAAGATTCTATTATCATATCCATGTTGATAATTGAAAGGGATAAAATATTCTTATAAATGTGACATGGATATTAGAATCATTAAGGAATGTAAAATAACCTAATATTATCAACTAATTTCTTAACCATCTATCTTATATGATACTAAGGTGAAATAAATGGATAATAAAAAAATAAAAATAAAGTTAGAATTAATAACGAAGTGAGAAATATCAAATTTTAACATTGATAGTGATAGATTTATAATATTTTTGTCAAAATTATGTATAAGATCAGGTTCTAAGATAATGAAGGTGTTATTAGATTATAGTCATATCTCAACATTCCCTATCAACATAGGGGGTAAAAAGATCTATTGAAATCATTGAGAGTACTTCTTGGATGATAAAACAATGAACCATACCAATATATAAATGGTATAATATTTCCATGTACTTTTTCATAGGTATTTGAAATATATCCAAACAAAATAATTTCTTATGGGTTATAATGGATTTTCATACAAATAGTAGCCAATTAATTACTATTTTGGAATGATTATCACATTATCAAATTCCCATTATATATATCATCAATTTTTTGAGGATGTATATAATTCCATCATCATTTATATTTGATCAATATCTAATCATTAAATTAATGTTTTAGAGGAGTATTAAAAAATTTGTTAAACACTAATCTTAACATCAGTATAACATATCACCCACACACTTTGGTTCAATCTAAAAGGAATATTCATGATGTGGAATGTATTATCAGATCAATATCTATGGAATTTAAAAGAGGTTTGGATCTATTCCTTCCACTCATCAACATCTTATAAAAAAATAGATTCAATTTATGTATTCAACAAGCTCGATTTGATTACCATTACATGGAGAATTTTAGAACACAAACATGTTAGGATAAATTTGGATAAACGAATCTATAAGTACTAGGAATGATATATTAAAAGATAGAGAATATCCAAGTCATCAAGTAACACATCAGAGCATCACATAAGTAATAGAAAATATATGTTGATCAACATTGAAGAGACCTTCTATTTGAGGTTTCATTTAAAATAATTATTTTATTGTCCCCCTGGAATATAATGATATGTTTTATGAAGAAAGTAAAGCTAATTCCAAGTGGTATTAGTCCCTTTGTGATTCTTGATCATTTTGGAGTTTTAGTCTATCAATATTGCCTACCATTAATCCGATACCAAGTATATAATTTGTTCTATGTATCCATCATTAGGAAGTAAATACAAAACTAATCTCAATTACTAAATTCATAGTAGGTGCAATTGGAGCATGATTTTACCTATGAGGAGTAGTGAGTGGATATCTTGGAACATATAGGTAAAATGCTATGAAGCAACACCAATCATATTTTCAAACTACTATGGAAAAAACATAAGTAAGAAGATGTAACAAGTGAACCTGATGATGTAATAAATAGAATTATCCCTATCTATTTTCATATAAAGGATTGAGTAAAAATTTCAAGGATGAAATTTTTGAAGGGAGAAGAATGTAACATCCCTCGTTTTATATGAATGCTTATTTCATAAGGAATTTATGTTTTATGGTATTATAATCATATACACACAATAAAAATATAAAAATACTCATATTTCATAGTATATGATTAAAAATTACAGATTAATATATTCCATGGGATTTGTTAAAGTAAAATTTGAACATAACAAGAAATAAAAGATATAATTAAAATTTAGAAATAAATTGGGTCAATATATGATAAATATATAAAATTAAAGATCAAAATTGTAAAAAAATATTACAATCAATGATGTCATTTTTTAAATAAAATTAAAATAAACTTGAAATAATTTTTATATAAAAAATAATAAATAAATAACCAATATTTATATGGATTATAATAATTATCTGACTGTAGGAAGAGTAAGGTGACCATTTCGAGATCTTGAGAGCCTAATAATTAATTTATAACTTGAATACAAGTATTAAATATATATATATATTATAATAAAAGGAAATTATTACTCAAATTGTTTTACCTAAATCATATATAAGTGTCATTACTGATAGGGTACGTTATAACTTATTTATAAAATATTAATTTCTTTATTTAAAATGAAAAATTACAATTACATAATTTGGTATTTTATTTTGATAAAATGGATTTAATTTTTTAAATAATAACATAAAAATGATCTTAAAGTGAATTTTTAGAATTTTCTAAAAAACTATAATTTTATGTGAATAGTAAAGAATTGAGCTTTTCAAATATGATGAGTATTATGACATCATTATTATTTAAAAATTAATAAATAAATTATGAAACATTTTTCATGAATTAAAATGTATTTATTAAGTAAAATAATATATTAGGAAATAATAATATTAATTTCTAGAACAATAAATCTACAATCAAATCCTAAAATATATTATATTCTATTAAAAACTATTATTGATTCTTTACTTCCAATTTAGTATTCAAAAGATTTCATTTAGGTTTAGCTGTGTTTAAATGTTAATTATATATATATATAATAAAACACTATTTATAACCACATGAATCAGTTTTATTCATACTTTCAAGCCTAAATAATAAATTAATCAACATTTTATTCAATGATATCTCTCCCCCTTGGATATAAAAACCACCTTTTCTCCACCAATTTATGTGAACTAAAAAAACATATCTCATTGCCCAATATCTACAAAAATTCAACTTTAAAAAAAATCAGAGTCATTTATAAAGCCCTAGTATAACCAAAATACCCTCCTCTAAAGGCATTAAACTCTATCCTAGGGTAGCGTCTCTAAGAAAATGTTGCGGGTTTCAAAACTCAAGTCTTTTCATTTTTATCCTCCCCTTTCCCTTTCAAGGACTTATGTTACCCTAATAGTAATATTATAATAATATTATAATTACGTGGTAATAAATTTATTAAACCCATATATTAATTTGTTTTTATATCTTTTTAACCATATTTAAAACATCACACACTCATTGAAGGTTAATATTACCAAAGTGAATGATTTTGATCTTTATTGGAATCTGTCATTCATGGTTTTTCTAAAAAATATTTTTTCAGTAATAATATAACATTAACAATAAATATATCTCATTTTATGATTATTTATTAAAAAAATATATTATATTGATGATATTTAATTTAAACAATTTTTTTCAAATTAACTTACCATATTAAGATTACAAAAAACTGCTTTTCAATTTTGAATTATTTCAAATAATATGTTGAACTATTCAATAATTTTACTATTATAGTAACATTAATATCTACTATTAAACATCTAGAAATTATTGAATAATGGGAAAAATATTATTTACTATTAAAATTATAAAAAATTTGTTTTCAAATTGTAGACTGAATAACCCCAAACTAGGGATGTGATCTAAATGATTCAAGCATATTAATAATATATTATATAATGGATGAAAATATAATAAATTATGATAAAAAAAATTCTAAATAATTTATTGAATTAATTTCATATTTATTATTCAAGAGGATAATGTAACACCCTACGGTTTAAATAGGCATTTCCCTTTAAATAAAAATTATGTTCAATGGCTTGTGATTCACACAAATCTGAACTAAAATGGAAAAATATTTATTTTATTGTGGAAGAATATGGAAATTAAAAATTAAAAACATTATTATGAAACTAAATAAAACTTAATTAGTAAAATTAATAATGTAATGAAACCGTAACATAATTGAACTACAACAAGGTTTAAATTTTCAACATCACGATATATAATAAAGATTTTATAATTAATGATAACTATATAAATAATAAAAAATTTATAGATATGATAAATTTATTGAAAAATAAATTATAAAATAGGAGAAGTATTTTTATATATGTATGTAAGACAATTAATAAGAATGAAATAAGTTATAAATATATATATTCATTCTTTATATGGTTATTAGATATGTGGTTGCTGAATATATATATATATATATATAACCAATGGGTACATTAATTTTGTGTAATTATTAGTAAAAAATTAATAATATTATTATTCACATATGTTGATAAATTTATGAATGAAATAAAAAAGGATAATTGATTATAATGATTTATTATAAAAATAAGTATTATTATTCATTGCGTATTGTAACTATTATTATTATCATCATTGTTAGAATTAATGAATCATTTTATGGGTTTCTAAAATTGAATCAAATATATTAATACAAATGTATTGATAGAAATTATTGGTTATAATATAAGTAATGGACGATAGTAAAATCATTTTACGAAAGGGTTCTCTTTCAAATAATTGTACTTCTAAGTGTTGTGAGTTTTTCTTGTAACAAAATAAATTGATCAAATTTAATTTATAATTATATTAAAATTTAATATTTCTATTAATAATTGAATATATTGACACTCATTTAGTAAGTAATATATATTAAATAATATTAAGAACACTTAATATTAAAATACACATTTTTATATAAAAAAGGATGATATATTTATTATTTCATTTTATTGTTAAATTTTTTAAATTTAAAATGGAATTGGATTAAATTAAGTTCAAATTTTTAATCAAATCATATAAATTAAATTATATGGGTTTTCTAATATTTTTAGAAAAAGACTAATAACCATACGTAAATAATTAAATCAAGTAAAATAGAGTTGTAGGGGTAAAAATTATATAAATTAAATATTCATTACTAAAATTAAATAAAATCATTATAAAAGCCCTTTTTAGGATTTCTATTCATTATTATAATTCTGAAAAACATTTTCTTTTCTAAATCACCTACTTTCCATGTGACCCCTTCTTTACCCTACACCTAACTAATGTTTCTAATAAAAAGTCCCTTATTTTCACCTATTAGAGGAGCTCTAACCACCCACTAAAAATGACTTCCATCTTTAGGTTATCTCTTTAATCACTACCCAAATTCCCTACCCTAAATTTTTATTATACATTTTCAATTTTTTGGAAAAATTAACGAAGTTAAAATCCCTCATTTTAAAAGCAAACTGTTTCGACAACGAACAATTCCATCTAAGTATGTATCTAGTTCTTCACTAAAAAATTCAATTACCCTTGAATGTTAACTATTTGTAAATATCATTATACACTATAGTTATATTAATTTAAGATAATTATGCTCTGGTGTAAATGATATTTCTATTATATAACTCTAAACACTGAGACACTCGTTAGGTATAACATGTTGTTATTTGGTTCGATTCAACCACCTACATGAACAATGTTATACCAACCTCATCATTTCACAAAAAAACTCTAAAAATACATAAATATTGTTAATATATAATATTAAGGATTAATTTATATTTTTTATATGGTTCTAGATGTTTGACATAAAATTAAATTTTCATTATAAAGTTAATCTTCATTGTTGGTAACTTACATAAAACATGCTCTTCATAAATTACATTCTTAAAAACTATATCTATGCCCTATATAAAATGAATATGGGACTCAGTAAAAATTTTAAAAAATATTATTAATATTACTTGAATATTTTAGAATGGTGAATTTATTAATAGAAAATGTGTTTGAACATCATCATTATGAAACTTTCAAAAAACAATCAAAATTACTAACATCCAATGATTAAAATAAACTATAACTAAATAATATATATATATAATGAATGATTATGATTTAAGACTATAAAATTTAATAAATATAAATAAGGTTCATAAATTATTGATTAATAATATTGATATGTTTATTGTACATAATTTTATAAATATATGCCAAATTTCCTATCTAAATTCTCTTATATATATTCTTCAGTATCTAATATAACCAAAACACCTTCCTAAAAAGGCTTATATTCACACCAATGGATGTGTTTCAAAGAGAAAGGTAAGGGTTTAAAAATCCTTATATCTTTTTTTTATATTATGTTTTTACCCATTTCATTTCTAAAGATCCCCATATAGTAACATTATAATATTAGTATAATTATACTAGATTTTATTTATAAATTACAAATATTAATTTTTCATTGTTTCTTTTTAACCGTCCTTAAAAACATCATTCAACAATGGTAGGCAAATACTACCCAACTGAATACCAGTGTTCTTATTTCACATTTATCTTTCATGGTTATTCTAAAAGTGGATTGCATTTATAAATATAAATTTAAAAATAATTAAATTTATTGTTTATTATTATCAAATGATAAAATTGGAATGATATTAATGATATTAAAAGCAAATATGTTTGGTCATGTTAACTATATAAAACATGCTCATGAAGAAACACTAGTTAATTTTTAATTATTTTATTGAATATATTGAACTATTGAACTTTTTTACTATTCGAGTGACATAAATCTCAATGTTGAAACTTTTGAATGTTATGGAATGATATGAAAAATACTATTGGTTGTTACTATTATACCAAAGTGATTTTTATAAATTTATACTGGAAAACCACAAACAATCAATAGGGACTAAATTATCTTAACAAATAAATAATATATGATAAAATAAAGTAATCAGTATATGTAATATTTATTATTCAAGAAGTTATTAGAGATATAAATTGAATCGAGGGTCAAGGTAAGGGGTTTCTCCACATTAATAACTCTCTTAATAGCCTTCAATATTTCAGTATTTATTTATTTTATCCTATTTACCATCAAATTTTTATTATTTGATTACTAATTTTGGAATCTACATGATTTCCTTTTTAAATATACTTTTTAAACTTATTGTGTAACCCATTCATTTCTCATAAGTTTATTTCATTTTTCTGGTTTATGTATATTTCTATTATATGTGGAACAAATTTATTTTCCATAATATGATGCAAGGGGTGGACTTGAAATTATCTATCACCCAAATAAATTTGTTATTTCTAATATATCATTAGATACTCTATATATTACATAGGTATCTATCGTAGAACATTATGTTCTATTTCCCTAGAAGTAGGCCTTGAATTATATTTATGATTACATGTCTTGTTGTTTTGCCTAATTCATATATCTCTCATTATTATACCAAGATCCCATAATATCTCGTCTCTTATTCCATGTAACTAGGTCATTACAGTCCTTATTTTTCTTAATTACATGTTAAAAATATTAACTCCTATGATATCTCACCTTTATGTTTACCTAGGTTTAATCCCTTACTAAGACTTTTAGCCCAGGATTTTATTTTATGTATATCGCTAAAATATATTCCTTATAGAGATTTAAGTATGATAAGATCTATTAATATATTATCAATATATATAAAAAATATGGACGTTTTTATTTTTAAGATGATTTATTTTGTAGATAATATCTTAAAGACACTTCTCCTCTATATTTATGAGTATGTTTATGTGTATTTATGTTAAAAATGATGTAATATAATCTATTTAGATGGGGTAATTTATATTCAGTATCATGGATAGTTTTTGTTATTTTGGGAATTTCATTAGTGAAAAACATAAGAAATACACCATAAATAACATAGATTTAATCATTAAAAGTCATAAGATGAGATTTAAAAAAAATTATGAGTTATCCATTTTAAGTTCATATTTTTTTCATAAATATGATTATTTATATGTGTTTTATGATCGTGAACTTTAAAATTTATAGAAAATGAAAAAAAAATATTGGGAATTATATGGACAAAATATGTTCTGGGAATTATACTAACTCCCTAAATTTAATTCCTCATATGATGTTCAAGAGAGTTCAAATACACATGGATATATATGTCTAATTGACTCAAGTTAAAAAAATAATAACTCGAACCAAGTGGAGAACCTGACTTCATGAAATAAGGAACAAACCAAAGTTGATTCATTTATGTGAACATGTCCTCCCTCTTTTAGTGGATATTTTTTTCAATCAAGCGTGTAAAAATGTATATATTTCATTCTAAATAATTTTAATTCCTCAATGCATTGAGAAATAGAAAGTGATCATGGTTATTTATCACATAGAGAGAAAAGTTGATCATGGGTAGACAGTAATTAAGAATTTGAATCCTAATGATGACATTGACTCAATGGAAAGGGAAGGATTCAAAAAATATATTATTCTATTAATATTTCCCACATATTCATCATATTAAAATAGACAGGTAATTTCTTAGTCTTAAGAAAAGTGTGTAATAATAAATTGGGTTATATGAAAAAAAAATTAAAATATGTGAAATCAATGCCTCTATATTTTTCATTGACCCTAAAATAAAAGATAACCAGTTATTTAGTGACCTAAAATAAAATATTATAAAATATTTATAAATTCATGACATTGATGTCTATGAAGAAATGGTTCAATAAACCCTTAAGGTATATATGGGTATCATTGATTCTTTATGGCCTAATTAAACTATTGAAAATAATATAAAAAATTGAGTTATTTTCTGAAGATTCTTATAAAAAGTGTCACAAAGGGATGAAAATTATACCACCCACATGTCGAATGTGTGGGAAGAATAATCTTGGGTAATTCCAGAGGAAAATAAAGAAATCCTTGAAGTGTGTAATGGAGGGGCATAAAGATCAATAATATTAAATTTGAATAAGGAATAAAATCATTATTATGGAAGAAAAGAAGGATTTCTAAATCCCCCACCCATATCCTAATGTTTCAATTATAAGAAACATGGATGTTATTCAAGTCAAAGAACCAATCCAAGGGTTATTGAGGATAAGTGATAAAAACCCCTCTAAATCCAAGGTCAAAAGAAAATGTATATGCAATAATTGCCACTATGCATAATCATGATAATGAATTAGTGATATATAAAATTTTTATTCTTTCAATAATATTTGATGTATTATTTTATTTTAATTCATGGAAATAATTGAAATCATGAAATTTCAATAGAAATATTTAAACACCATCTCAATGAATGCAGTTCATGTCGTCAATGAAAAATTTAACTCGGAAAATCATTCAATCTCAACTATAAAACTTTTTATTAATTAAATACTTTGGGATAAATCCTTTAAAAATATTATTATTTTTTTGTATAATTCGGTGTAATATTTGGCATGGATCATTTTTCTATATATCGAGATAAAATAAAATATTGATAGAGCGAAATCACTTTCTATATCTCAACCCACACTCAGACTTTATATATATGAAATGATAATTTTAAATCTCCATTAGAAACTCTATCTCAATTATAGATTTTATTCTCTTTTTCAAAATCATATCAAGATAAAATAATTAAAACAAAAGAAAGTAATATCTTGTATTAGATACCCATTACGGAGGAATATATAGATATATTACCCAAATATTTTCTAGTTATTCCACTTGATCAGTGGGTTGAGTTCTAAATAGAACATACACTCAAATTCCTTCCCATATTCATGATTCACTATAGAATGAACCCCATGGCATCAGATAGGTTGATGATTCCATTTCATGATAACATGGAAAAGGATATTATACAACACAGTGTTTCTCTGTGAGGTGACATGGTTCTCTTCGTTAAGAGGAAGGATGGTTCACAATATGTCTATATTGATAATCATAAACTAAATAATTTCACGGTAAAGAAAAAATATTTTATTTCATGGATTGATGAATTGTGTGGAAAACTGCATTGGATTCAGTACTTCTTAGAGGTTGATATTGGAACAGGATATAATCAATTTAATGTGAAAAGGTTGATATTTTAAAGACTTCCCTTCAAACAAGAAATGAAAACTATTATTTTTTAGAGATTCCATTTAAAGACACTAATTGTCTAGAAATATTCCCGGAATTTATGAATATATTCATTAGATGTTACCCTGATAAATTATTATTGGCCTCTATAAATGATATTTTTATATATTTTAAAATGAACTAAGAAATTAAAGATTATTTTTGTAACACCATGAGATTAAAGAATATATTTCACATTAATAAAAAAATTTGTTCGGTAACTTATGAATAAAATAAAACTATAATTATCTGAATAATTATTATAAATTATAAAATTAAGCCGGTAATATTGTATATAAATTTTGAAAATAATTTTTTTTCATTTAATAAATACTATCTATAATAATGAAGTGTTTTAAAGTTGTTTTTTATATTAATTATTTTTTAAAAATAATTTTTATTTAAAAATTGATTCATAGTATTAAACATATGAAAAATAATTTTTTTCACACCAATAAAATGAATTATTTTGTTATCAATTGGTTATAAAGGAAAATAAAATAATTAATAGGTAAAAAAAGATATGGTTTCCTATAAAATTGCTTTTATAAATGCAATCTATTTTTTCCTAATAAAATAAATTAATCACTTTTGAAAAATTATTTTAATGAAATTTGAAGATAATATTTTCAACAAAATAAGTTAAATTTAATTTAATGTATGTTATTAGGTAAGGAATGAGAATAAATTCAGTGTTATACATAAAATGATTTTTTCTAAAAACTCATTTTGTTACATTTTCCACGCTTATATTAATATATATTTCTAAAACTTATTGAAATTAAATTTGATAAATAGTTTCTACATTCATAATAATCATGTTTTAATTTGGTGACTAATATTCTTTATTTTTTCCCTGATTGAATTGTAAGTAAGGTAAGAATTCATTACTATATTAAATTTTAAAAAGGGTTAATGAGGGGTTAATCTAAAGTGATAAGTGTTAAAATAACCTAGAATCAATTATAAATAATATTGGTTAAGTGGAATTTTGACACACCATTATCTTTTCATACAATTTTATTTCTTGGGATCCATTTTCACATGAATATGAATTTACTATATTTTAATTTTAAATGTATTTTAAATAGTTCATCTCCCCTCAATTATAAAAGGATATCCTCTCAACCTCACTCCTTCTCACATTTTCATCCATATAGATCAGTAAATACCTTCCCAAATAACTTCCTAACTTCCTTCCATGTGGCCTATAGATTCTATTATTCCTAAAAGACTAACCTTTGAAGGAAAAGGGTTTAATCCAAAGGCAGTTTCCAAAAAAAGTGGAACCTAAGAGCGCATAAAAGAAATCCAAGACCTTAGGTAAGTGTTTATTTTGAAATATCATTTTAAATATGTATTGTTTATTAATGAATACAATTTGGGTAATTATATTATATTTATCTTTAAAACCCCATATATTTTCTTCAACATTGGATATTTATGAGTATTTTTTGTTTTCCATTCATTCTCCTCCTTTTCTTACATCAAATAATCAATAATTTTTTTAATAAAAGAAAAAAATATTTCCTCTTTGGACGATGAACTTTTTATTCCATATCTATGTTCTTAAAAATAGTTTCAATGATTTTATTTCTATAACCAAATGATTATTTGATTTCATTTTCAATCATATTTGACATTATTTTCCATGTTTTAACATAAATATTCATGTTGCTTTCCAAATGAGGCACTTTTGGTTTTTTTACTAAAAGTGTGAAAGGAATTATTATTTTAACGTTTATCATATGAATAGATTTTTTTGCTCTCATGACCCTTAATTTCATTGAACATTTCTTTAATATTTTACATGGATAATTTCAATGAATAATTTTCATAATATTATTGGAATTTATTTAAGTCTTATAAAAAGAAAGGATATTTTCCTAACATTTTAAAATAAATATTTGAATGTTATTTTAAAGTTATTTATTTCTTCATCCATTTATAATAATTTATACTTTACTAGGGATATTTTTTTATAATAATATCCACTTTATTTCTATGTATGGACTATGATGATGATGTTGTAGGGTTTATACCATTAATCTAATTACATTTCCTTAGGCTAACAATGTTATGATGAAACCTTTATTAAACTAATTTATTTTCCATATTAAATGATATAAAGAATCAACGAAGTTTTTTATAACCTTTTGGAACTCACATTTGTTGTTTCTATAATGTGATTGGTGGTTTTATTAAAGGACTTCAATGAATTGGTCAATGATTGATATATCATGAGATAATCTGGACAAAAATGGTGATTTAACCAAGATAATTAATGTACTTATTCCCCTATAATAGTCTTAGGAGTGAAAATTGACTAAGGAAATGATGGAATGGGTAGTAAACCCAATCCACTATAGTGAATTATACATTATGATAGCCTGAAAAAATAACATTGACTAATGAAATGATTTTATATTCTTATAATTTTTCTAGAATTCCTATAACATTTTATAATTCTTATGATATGCTCTCATGGGTAATGGATGATTAAGGATGATTACTCACACTTATGAATCGTGTATTTGGAAATGAAAAAGACCTATGCCACAAATCAAGATTTATGATGTATGACAGATTAGGAATAAAAAATATAATTTAAGATCATTATCACAAACCATTGTTTTTATGTTAATCTTTCATAACATCATCAATTGATATATCTCATGTTTACCCTTAATAAAAATCTAGGCTCAACATTCCATATATTTCCATTTTTTCCTTGGTTTTAAAGAACGGTATTAAGTGGGATGCATCTAAGAATGGCACTATAAGAGATAAAAAAAATTGAGGTGTGGAAACTCTTTCGTAAAAATGTTTATTATGTATTTATCCCCAAAAGACAAGAATCCATTATAGTCTTGGGGAATGTATTATTGTGAAATGTATAAAATATTCATCTAAAATGATTTATTATTGATGTATATTATGATCAGATCATCATAACATCACTATTATGTTAATTATTTTTGAGTGGATAAGTTAAATGAAATGTTAGTTAATGTGACTTCTCAATAGATAAAGTCATATTCCTAGGGGATTTTATCACACATAAAGGGATATCTATGTTTCATTCAAATAAAATAGAAATTTTTAAAAAATCATAACCAACATATATGATGGAGATATGTTGTAAATAAGGAGTATTTTGATATAATATAGGCTATTTGAGTAATTTATCTGGATATTAAAATTGACTAACAATGATAACTCAGAATAGGGAGATGTTTTTCTGAATATATAAATGTAAACATAGATTTAAGGAGATGATGAAGATTCCATTCACAACACATGCACACACACAAACCTCAATTGGAAAATATTTTTTTATATATTATGATGCTTTAAACAAGTTCTTGGGTAATGTTATTATCTAAAACAATAATGTGATAGATTATTCCAAAAGATAATTTAAGTTACATGATAAATATAAATCAACACTTGATTTGGAGTAGACATCCGTTATATTTTCCTTGAAGGTTTTAAAGAATTATACATATAGAGAAAAGATTATATTATATCGTGATAATAATAGTATAAATTATATATTTACATGAATAACATCATAATGTTCCTATAAAATGGAAAAATCTTATAGAAGAATCAGAATTTTCAATCCATTTACATCATGGAAATTTTAGAAAAATGTGAGATGTGTTAATAAAAAAGATTCTATTATCATATCCATGTTGATAATTGAAAGGGATAAAATATTCTTATAAATGTGACATGGATATTAGAATCATTAAGGAATGTAAAATAACCTAATATTATCAACTAATTTCTTAACCATCTATCTTATATGATACTAAGGTGAAATAAATGGATAATAAAAAAATAAAAAAAAAGTTAGAATTAATAACGAAGTGAGAAATATCAAATTTTAACATTGATAGTGATAGATTTATAATATTTTTGTCAAAATTATGTATAAGATCAGGTTCTAAGATAATGAAGGTGTTATTAGATTATAGTCATATCTCAACATTCCCTATCAACATAGGGGGTAAAAAGATCTATTGAAATCATTGAGAGTACTTCTTGGATGATAAAACAATGAACCATACCAATATATAAATGGTATAATATTTCCATGTACTTTTTCATAGGTATTTGAAATATATCCAAACAAAATAATTTCTTATGGGTTATAATGGATTTTCATACAAATAGTAGCCAATTAATTACTATTTTGGAATGATTATCACATTATCAAATTCCCATTATATATATCATCAATTTTTTGAGGATGTATATAATTCCATCATCAATTATATTTGATCAATATCTGATCATTAAATTAATGTTTTAGAGGAGTATTAAAAAATTTGTTAAACACTAATCTTAACATCAGTATAACATATCACCCACACACTTTGGTTCAATCTAAAAGGAATATTCATGATGTGGAATGTATTATCAGATCAATATCTATGGAATTTAAAAGAGGTTGGGATCAATTCCTTCCACTCATCAACATCTTATAAAAAAATAGATTCAATTTATGTATTCAACAAGCTCGATTTGATTACCATTACATGGAGAATTTTAGAACACAAACATGTTAGGATAAATTTGGATAAACGAATCTATAAGTACTAGGAATGATATATTAAAAGATAGAGAATATCCAAGTCATCAAGTAACACATCAGAGCATCACATAAGTAATAGAAAATATATGTTGATCAACATTGAAGAGACCTTCTATTTGAGGTTTCATTTAAAATAATTATTTTATTGTCCCCCTGGAATATAATGATATGTTTTATGAAGAAAGTAAAGCTAATTCCAAGTGGTATTAGTCCCTTTGTGATTCTTGATCATTTTGGAGTTTTAGTCTATCAATATTGCCTACCATTAATCCGATACCAAGTATATAATTTGTTCTATGTATCCATCATTAGGAAGTAAATACAAAACTAATCTCAATTACTAAATTCATAGTAGGTGCAATTGGAGCTTGATTTTACCTATGAGGAGTAGTGAGTGGATATCTTGGAACATATAGGTAAAATGCTATGAAGCAACACCAATAATATTTTCAAACTACTATGGAAAAAACATAAGTAAGAAGATGTAACAAGTGAACCTGATGATGTAATAAATAGAATTATCCCTATCTATTTTCATATAAAGGATTGAGTAAAAATTTCAAGGATGAAATTTTTGAAGGGAGAAGAATGTAACATCCCTCGTTTTATATGAATGCTCATTTCATAAGGAATTTATGTTTTATGGTATTATAATCATATACACACAATAAAAATATAAAAATACTCATATTTCATAGTATATGATTAAAAATTACAGATTAATATATTCCATGGGATTTGTTAAAGTAAAATTTGAACATAACAAGAAATAAAAGATATAATTAAAATTTAGAAATAAATTGGTTCAATATATGATAAATATATAAAATTAAAGATCAAAATTGTAAAAAAATATTACAATCAATGATGTCATTTTTTAAATAAAATTAAAATAAACTTGAAATAATTTTTATATAAAAAATAATAAATAAATAACCAATATTTATATGGATTATAATAATTATCTGACTGTAGGAAGAGTAAGGTGACCATTTCGAGATCTTGAGAGCCTAATAATTAATTTATAACTTGAATACAAGTATTAAATATATATATATATTATAATAAAAGGAAATTATTACTCAAATTGTTTTACCTAAATCATATATAAGTGTCATTACTGATAGGGTACGTTATAACTTATTTATAAAATATTAATTTCTTTATTTAAAATGAAAAATTACAATTACATAATTTGGTATTTTATTTTGATAAAATGGATTTAATTTTTTAAATAATAACATAAAAATGATCTTAAAGTGAATTTTTAGAATTTTCTGAAAAACTATAATTTTATGTGAATAGTAAAGAATTGAGCTTTTCAAATATGATGAGTATTATGACATCATTATTATTTAAAAATTAATAAATAAATTATGAAACATTTTTCATGAATTAAAATGTATTTATTAAGTAAAATAATATATTAGGAAATAATAATATTAATTTCTAGAACAATAAATCTACAATCAAATCCTAAAATATATTATATTCTATTAAAAACTATTATTGATTCTTTACTTCCAATTTAGTATTCAAAAGATTTCATTTAGGTTTAGCTGTGTTTAAATGTTAATTATATATATATATAATAAAACACTATTTATAACCACATGAATCGGTTTTATTCATACTTTCAAGCCTAAATAATAAATTAATCAACATTTTATTCAATGATATCTCTCCCCCTTGGATATAAAAACCACCTTTTCTCCACCAATTTATGTGAACTAAAAAAACATATCTCATTGCCCAATATCTACAAAAATTCAACTTTAAAAAAAATCAGAGTCATTTATAAAGCCCTAGTATAACCAAAATACCCTCCTCTAAAGGCATTAAACTCTATCCTAGGGTAGCGTCTCTAAGAAAATGTTGCGGGTTTGAAAACTCAAGTCTTTTCATTTTTATCCTCCCCTTTCCCTTTCAAGGACTTATGTTACCCTAATAGTAATATTATAATATTATTATAATTACGTGGTAATAAATTTATTAAACCCATATATTAATTTGTTTTTATATCTTTTTAACCATATTTAAAACATCACACACTCATTGAAGGTTAATATTACCAAAGTGAATGATTTTGATCTTTATTGGAATCTGTCATTCATGGTTTTTCTAAAAAATATTTTTTCAGTAATAATATAACATTAACAATAAATATATCTCATTTTATGATTATTTATTAAAAAAATATATTATATTGATGATATTTAATTTAAACAATTTTTTTCAAATTAACTTACCATATTAAGATTACAAAAAACTGCTTGTCAATTTTGAATTATTTCAAATAATATGTTGAACTATTCAATAATTTTACTATTATAGTAACATTTATATCTACTATTAAACATCTAGAAATTATTGAATAATGGGAAAAATATTATTTACTATTAAAATTATAAAAAATTTGTTTTCAAATTGTAGACTGAATAACCCCAAACTAGGGATGTGATCTAAATGATTCAAGCATATTAATAATATATTATATAATGGATGAAAATATAATAAATTATGATAAAAAAATTCTAAATAATTTATTGAATTAATTTCATATTTATTATTCAAGAGGATAATGTAACACCCTACGGTTTAAATAGGCATTTCCCTTTAAATAAAAATTATGTTCAATGGCTTGTGATTCACACAAATCTGAACTAAAATGGAAAAATATTTATTTTATTGTGGAAGAATATGGAAATTAAAAATTAAAAACATTATTATGAAACTAAATAAAACTTAATTAGTAAAATTAATAATGTAATGAAACCGTAACATAATTGAACTACAACAAAGTTTAAATTTTCAACATCACGATATATAATAAAGATTTTATAATTAATGATAACTATATAAATAATAAAAAATTTATAGATATGATAAATTTATTGAAAAATAAATTATAAAATAGGAGAAGTATTTTTATATATGTATGTAAGACAATTAATAAGAATGAAATAAGTTATAAATATATATATTCATTCTTTATATGGTTATTAGATATGTGGTTGCTGAATATATATATATATATAACCAATGGGTACATTAATTTTGTGTAATTATTAGTAAAAAATTAATAATATTATTATTCACATATGTTGATAAATTTATGAATGAAATAAAAACAGGATAATTGATTATAATGATTTATTATAAAAATAAGTATTATTATTCATTGCGTATTGTAACTATTATTATTATCATCATTGTTAGAATTAATGAATCATTTTATGGGTTTCTAAAATTGAATCAAATATATTAATAAAAATGTATTGATAGAAATTATTGGTTATAATATAAGTAATGGACGATAGTAAAATCATTTAACGAAAGGGTTCTCTTTCAAATAATTGTACTTCTAAGTGTTGTGAGTTTTTCTTGTAACAAAATAAATTGATCAAATTTAATTTATAATTATATTAAAATTTAATATTTCTATTAATAATTGAATATATTGACACTCATTTAGTAAGTAATATATATTAAATAATATTAAGAACAATTAATATTAAAATACACATTTTTATATAAAAAAGGATGATATATTTATTATTTCATTTTATTGTTAAATTTTTGAAATTTAAAATGGAATTGGATTAAATTAAGTTCAAATTTTTAATCAAATCATACAAATTAAATTATATGGGTTTTCTAATATTTTTAGAAAAAGACTAATAACCATACGTAAATAATTAAATCAAGTAAAATAGAGTTGTAGGGGTAAAAATTATATAAATTAAATATTCATTACTAAAATTAAATAAAATCATTATAAAAGCCCTTTTTAGGATTTCTATTCATTATTATAATTCTGAAAAACATTTTCTTTTCTAAATCACCTACTTTCCATGTGACCCCTTCTTTACCCTACACCTAACTAATGTTTCTAATAAAAAGTCCCTTATTTTCACCTATTAGAGGAGCTCTAACCACCCACTAAAAATGACTTCCATCTTTAGGTTATCTCTTTAATCACTACCCAAATTCCCTACAATAAATTTTTATTATACATCTTCAATTTTTTGGAAAAATTAACGAAGTTAAAATCCCTCATTTTAAAAGCAAACTGTTTCGACAACGAACAATTCCATCTAAGTATGTATCTAGTTCTTCACTAAAAAATTCAATTACCCTTGAATGTTAACTATTTGTAAATATCATTATACACTATAGTTATATTAATTTAAGATAATTATGCTCTGGTGTAAATGATATTTCTATTATATAACTCTAAACACTGAGACACTCGTTAGGTATAACATGTTGTTATTTGGTTCGATTCAACCACCTACATGAACAATGTTATACCAACCTCATCATTTCACAAAAAAAACTCTAAAAATACATAAATATTGTTAATATATAATATTAAGGATTAATTTATATTTTTTATATGGTTCTAGATGTTTGACATAAAATTATATTTTCATTATAAAGTTAATCTTCATTGTTGGTAACTTACATAAAACATGCTCTTCATAAATTACATTCTTAAAAACCATATCCATGCCCTATATAAAATGAATATGGGACTCAGTAAAAATTTTAAAAAATATTATTAATATTACTTGAATAATTTTAGAATGGTGAATTTATTAATAGAAAATGTGTTTGAACATCATCATTATGAAACTTTCAAAAAACAATCAAAATTACTGACATCCAACGATTAAAATAAACTATACCTAAATAATATATATATATAATGAATGATTATGATTTAAGACTATAAAATTTAATAAATATAAATAAGGTTCATAAATTATTGATTAATAATATTGATATGTTTATTGTACATAATTTTAAAGAACATTCATTGAATTTGGAAGTGAAGGTAAGGGTTTCTCATCTCAATTTCCTTCCTTCGAGATATGTTCCTTTTTCTGCAATTGTATAATTTTCAATGTTGTAAATAATACCCCATGGAGTCCTTTTATTATAATTTTTATTAAATTCAGGTAATATATAAATCCATCTCAAATCCTCTTTTTCAACTTCTTTTTGATTCAAAATTTACGAATTTTTTAAGGTTTTATTTTCCAATATCAATTTGAAATATAGATTGTCAATGTGTAAATTACAATTTGGAGAAATTTTATATACTTTTTCTCTAAAACATTTATTTTCATGTCTTATCATTATTTCTACATTTTACGTGAATTCCAACCATTTCACCTATTTTTGGTTCACAGTTCAACAAAACGTATTCTTGTAAGTTGTTCAGAACTTATTTTTTATTTTGGGTCAAGAATATTTCTCCTCTATGTCTATATTTTTCATATGTATTTATCACAAATTAAATGTTTTTTGGAATTTCATCTAAAAGGAAATTTTCTCCCACTATTTTCATTAGTTTTCCAGGGGAATCTTTGTTTCCTTGTTTTTATATTTATTCAAAGTAATTTTTATTTTCATTCCCATTTTTTTAAATCTATTGATTAATAAATTTTTTTTACATGAATTTATCAAAATGTAAAGGATATTTCATGTTATTTTCAATGAAATTTTCTAATTCCCTTATAAATTATTTTTTATCAGTGAAAATATACTTTAGTTTTTATTATGTTTCATAGGGGATATATTTTAATAGAATCACCCACTTTCTATCTCTAAATTATTCATTTTTATGCATTGTAATTATTCTTATAAAACCAATTTAATTCTCACATGATAATTATTCGTTGACAAAATTATGATTTTTTTCATGTTCTTAAGGCACAAACAAGTATGGATTTTCATCATGTAATGGGTGGAAAAAATTATATAGCTCTCTAATGAATTTGATTATGATTTATATCTCAATATATGACATATTAGGGATTGAGAAGTGAAACAAATCCATTATAGGACTCTATTAATTATTTTACAGGATTACGTGGTGAACCCAATATATTATCTAACTCTTTCCACTATATTTATTGGAATAGTGGGTGAAACCGATATAATATGGGACTATTTTCACTATGTTTATGGGATTGGGGAGTGAACCTAATCTACTAGGTAGTCCATCCATTATGTGGTATATCGTTGGATGTGATCCTTGACATAAGAAATATTTTTTTTATTCATATATATGGTCTATATTCTTATGTTACATCTCTATGTTATGTTTCTATGGCTCAGGATTATTTTTTCATGTTTTCACACTCTTTTGATTCATTTTTCATGCTATGAAATTATCCTTATTTCATGACTCGTGATTTAAGACCTATGTTTTATTTGGGATGATTTTCTTATGTTATGTTCATACTCCTTGACTATTCTCCTATACCCACTTGTTTATTTAATGATCACATATGATCTTTGGTTTTTTTCACTTATGTTTACCCTTACCTATCTGTTGAGATCAAAAAAAATTATATTTCTATTCCCACACAGTAGTCTATTACCTATTAGGTTAAGTAATATCAAAGTTTTTGTAGTGCCCATGACAAGTAAGATCACTGAGAGGGGGAGGGGCTAAATCATTGATCACTTTCTCTGTGTTAAAAATTATTATTCTTAATATAAACAGTGTGACCAATTAAATTCTCAATGAATTATTCTTTTTGTCAGCTAGTCTTACCTAAATATGAATAATGGAAAAGGAATAGGGCACAAGGATTTACAGTTGTTTTCCATGAATACATATTACATTCCATGATGAGGTAGTCACCTAAATTAGTCATTCTTCTACTGTTAACATAAGTGGTTACTCAACATTTCCTCAAACAATTCTTAAATGGAATCCCACCATGTGGTTCAACATCACATTGGATTTTATTTCACTATCTGACATAGTTAAGACTCCCACTAGTTCCTGTTTCTTTCACACTCATATCGCATCACCAATATACTATCAACTCCCTATAATAGTCCTTTTTTCATAGCCTTTCACATCCTTGACATGCACAATTTTATAACATTTATCTCTTCTTATAGAAGAGTGTCGACCTGGTTCTCTTCATGTTCTCACATCTTACTCTCAATGATCATTATTACTTTCTCTAACTCACTATGACAAAGAACGATTGTGGATCCTATTATTTTTAAGACTCTATTCATATGATATATTAATATCATAGATCATACAATGATACATTTTAAACACAATCTCTCCTAGATTTATTTGAAACTTTCCTTCTTCAATGGAATTTTTTATCCTTAAATGTATTACTTGCATCAAAAGGTTCTCTCAACACAATATTTTCTTCACCTTCATATATAAATAAAAATCATGAATATCCTACTAAAATTATTTTCATAATTTTTAAACATGTAATATCATAAAATCTTAGCTAGTGATCTTTCTCATTGAAATCTGTTAATAATATTTTGTTTAAATTCTTGATACAATGATTCCAAATTATTCTCCTTAAGACCCATATTTGTTTTCAAATAAAATATCCAAATATTAATGGCCTCTTATTCTCCAAAAAAATTCTAAGAATTTGATATTGGTTCACATTTTCATGAATTTCACAGCAGTGAAGCTTCACCTACGGTGTGGAACTGACTCAAAAATTTTTACAGGTAATAATTTCCCCTAAAACTCTCAATGATATGAATGTGTCGACAATAATATTGTTTTGAGACTATAGTTTTCAACATGCACATGGAATTCATCTTAGAGGATTCTATTTTATTTTCCTACTTGTCAATTTTCAATGGGAAACTATTTTCATGAAATTCTCACCACTATGGCATGGCAGTATGTCATTTTTCCTATAGCATGGCTTCCATGTGAGTCACAATGACCACCTCCACAGTGTGTCCAAACATTATATTTATCGTAGGTGGATATATTTTCTAAAATGATCACTAACATAACTGGATCCACATCCTCTAAACCATTTACACTATGTTCTCAAAACACATGACTAATGTCTCCTCCACAGTTGGTTATTCAATCATAGAAACTAGGCTCATGATATTATTGAATTAACATAATGTTTTACTCCATGATGAAATTTTCTTGAACATTATATTATTTTGAATACACTTTTTCCCTAGAAATTATTTCTAGAAATTCAAATACCATTATATAGCATTTGGTTTTTAGTATTACCTATTTGTAGGACCATATGACCTTTACATAGAAATTTTGAATAATTAGATTACCTTTAATCGTGTAATGATGACCTTTATATAGATATTTATTACCATTAAATACATCTAGATGGGCCTTTTTATCTTTAAATATTTTCATGTTACCACAATGAGAATGTACAATGAACATTATAGAGGATTGATATGACCTTTACATCGGCCACCTTCACCTTTAAAAAGATATGAAAATTAATCATTAACATGACATGAGTGGATGAAATTAAGAGTCACCTTTATATTGGTAGTGTAATTCACATCTTTCCCTTACACATCTGTTGATAATTCCAGACTTTTTAAACTATAATCAAAACATTTTCAACTCAACTCTAAGCCTTCTTTAACACTGAAACACAGTTACAAATTTTTTAGATAATCTTCTTTCATCCAATAACACATTCCATAAATTAATTCGATGATCAAACCTATAATCATCATAATAAACTCTTTCTGGAAACTATCATTTCAAGTTCTTCAATCAGTAGAAATTTGGATGGATTCTCTAATATATTTATTTTTCACCAGAATGTATAGTGGAAACACCTCATTATCACATCTGATATTTCCCAAAAAATATTGATAACTTTTAATCATCATGGAAACATATTTATTGATAAAAATAAAATAAAATACCTAGGAACCTCAATCTTCACATTTCCACATATTTTACACTAATTATTATCATTAGAGACTTCTTCATTAATAAAAACTAAAATATGGTGAATGGTACTTCAATATTCAAATTTTAGTTTTCTTTTAATAACATAAAACAATATTTAGATATATGTTAAATTATTTATCATCTACCACTTATTTATAATGAATTCAAAGGCCATGTAGGATTTTAACCATACTTAAATTATTTTTATTCTTCTTAAGAAAAGGGTTGCACCATATTTCAAAAATAAACCTCATCCCCATCTTTGTATTTATGAATTCATTGTGAACAAAATTAAGAGAAGGATGGAACCCTAAATTCTCTTTGCATGTCCCTTATGTATGTCAACTATAATTATACATGGGAAATCCTGGTGAAATAAACAATAGTTATTTTACCAAATTAATATGTTTGTATATAAATTTTACTAACATGGGTTACCACTTCCGTTTTTCAAAGTTGGGGATGTATAAATAGATATATTATAAATACATACCATGAACTGAACTCAAACAATTCATCAAAAATATTCAAGTTAAAGATAGATAACTCCCCCTTGAGATTATCATTTTATCAAAAACAACACCAACTTTATAAAAATATATCATATAATTAAAATTGGGTCAAACAGTGTGATTGGTATACCTGAACTTCTAGTTTTAAAGTGCTCCCTAGAAATATCATATTTACACTAGTTGAGATATTTTTATTTCTAATTTTTAATTTATCTTTCCCTAAAGTGATGAAATTATCATTTATTCACCATGGAATTAAGAATAATCCATGATGGTCAGCTCCTCCTTAATGTACATAAGTTATAGCATCATCTAAATCCTCCTTCATTTTATTTACTTCAATTCCATATAGAATAGTTCACATAGAATTAAAAGGAATAAAGAGGGGAGAAAATACTGGATTACTTGAAAAAACAAAAAAATTAGGTTTGTCTCCTAAAATAATGTGTTCTTCTTCTAAATATTTAACGTTTTTCTAGGTATTTTTTTATATATTCTTTTGCAAAAAGACCAATGGTCATATATTTCCCAAAAATATTCTATTAAACATTATGTTTTCCATATTTTATTTCCTCGGTAATATCATTTTTTTTCTTTCAAAAATTCTCCACCTTATATGGTTCCATTTTACCATATTTTATACTTGTTCTTAGATTCTTAAAAAAAATTAGTATGTGGATTATTCTTTGAAGGCTCCTCGTTTTTATATTTATACATTATTGGATTATATATATTTATCATAAATTGATTATTATTTTTCCTAGATTTACCCCAAGTAATCATAACATTTCCATGGTAATGAAATTTTTTCCAATGATCAATGAACATTTATCTAGAAAGAAACACTAGGGGTAAACCCTGAAGCTTGATCATTTAACATATTATTGAGTAAATCCACTATATTCTTCATTCTATCCAATCATATTCCATCCCTTATTTTGGATTTATCCTATGGGATTATTCTCACTTTTTCTAAACATAAATTTTTATTGATATTGGAGTAACCATAACATGTACTCATTCCTAAAAAACACCTGAGTGTTTATATTATAATTTTTCCCATAGAAGACAAATTTAATATTACCTGAAGAATTAGATGCAGTGTTTACCATTTCATTATGGTCAGAATTATTAGAATCATTGGATAATTCTACCTAAATCACCACTATTATGTAATAATCTTATCACATATTCCTCAAGGTACTTTCATAAATTTGGAATAAATATTATGAATCGTTCAACTATTTTCATTTTATAACTTTATTATTTTTCAATTCCTTTCAATTATACCTTTCTTATAAAGTGTTACATTGGATTTTATTTACCTCTTTGATGTGATAGCTCCCCTTTGCAACTTCCATTTTTCCTTATAGCTCAATATTTTTAATTTCATTATTGATATGGTTGTTTTTCTCAAGGAAAAAATAAATTTATTTTCTTAGAATGTACTTATTATTTTTCTATTATACTACCTCATCACTAGTTGAAGAATAAATCTGTTTTCTAACACCATCACTGATGGTTTTATGTTTGTGAGAAATAAATTCCTCTTCAAAATCACTCCAATTTGAGTATTATTTATAGATTTATTTTTCCTTAAAATTTTAATATTCTTTTTTAAAGATGTCCTTTTATTTTTATAATAATTTTTTATAATTTTTATATATCTTCTTTTAGTGGATCCCTCACTGCTATAGGTTTCATCACTTCATTCTTCACAATCATCTTCAGCATTATTCTTTTTTATGGCGTCTATGGAAAACTATCATGTTTTTTATAGTTATAACACTAAAGATGGTGTTTTTATGTATTTTTAAAATTTCCATTTTTGATGTACTTTGGCATAAGTTTTTTAACTCTCTTATAATCTTCACATTCATATTCATCTTTAGACTCACCAAAATTATCATAATATTATTTCCTAACTTTCTATTTTCTCTTGGACCTAATTGAACTTTATTCCTTTAATTGATTTTTAAAACTAAAGGATTTACTCATCAAATAATTTTTTTTGGTATTGTGAAACTCATCAGGTGATTTTTTTTAATTACATAAATAGCTAATATCTTAGGATAAAATATATCTAAGAAAATCCTCATATACTTCTTCACCATAGTGGTATATTCAAAAGAATCACCAAATAATCTAATATTAATTATTATCTCATTATTATTGGTAAATTAAACATATATATTATTATTATCATCTATAAAATTGTCTTCAAATTTTTCTCTCAATATTTAGAGTGTTTATTCTTTGACTTTTCCATTCCCTTCATACACATTACTCAATTTATCCCATGTATCCGAGGAAGTTATTAGTCACATAACAATGGTCTATCATTTATCATAAGGGTATGAAATTATGGATATCATTTATTTCATATTCATTTCCAAATTTATTTTGTAAACACAAGTCATGGGAGCCTCACCCAAAAGTAGACAAAACCCACTATAATAACATTAGTAACTTTCATGCCTTAAGATTGAAGGTAAAGTCACATTATTCCTTTTTATTCTTGAAATTTTTTACATCAAATTAATGTACCCCTTAATTGTTGATTGAATTATAGTTGAACATATTCCACTTTATTCAAGATTTAATAATTCAAAGAGAACTCGGGTTTTATCTGACACCACATATAGTACTTAGGCAAGGTGAGATCACTGAGAGAGAGTGGTGGGGGGTCAATGGCACCTTGTTCCTTTTTATGAATTAGTCTTCATAATCTAACATCTATATATGGTTAAGATCTCAATATACTCTTCTTTTCCCCCAACCATACTCAGATATAAATAATGTAAAAGCCACAGGAAAACAAGGATTTACAAGGTTCAACCTTTAATACTTACTCATTATCATGATTTTCTTGTCACCCCTATCATGTATTATTCTATTATTTTCATGTAGTTAAATTATACAACCAAAAACCATGTTTACATGGTGCCCCACTATGTGGTGAAACATCTCACTGGATTCATTTATACTCACTAGAATATTTCAACCTCCGAATATTTCTTATTTCTCTCTCATACATCTTAGATTTCCTTCTTGGTATCAACTGCCTATTGTTATCCTAATTCTTCAATATCTTCAATAATATTCACATGAAAATGTCTTTAACTTATTTATCTTTATATAACAATGGGTTGGCCATTTTATTTTCATGTCTTTGCGTATGTCTCTCCTATATCATTCAAAATTTATCAAAATCACTATGATAAGGAATAATTATGGCCCATCATTTTCTTCTCACTCCAATTCTATAATATATTAATATCATAAGCCTTCCATATCATCCTCCAAGTCACAGGATCTATGGGATACATTATCAATTTCCATTCTTTGACTAAATATGTATTATATCAAAGTATAATTAGTGTTGAAGGTATCTCTCAAAATAATAATTTATTCACCTGAATGTATATATCTCTTTATAGAGAAAAATAATCAATTTCCAGTGAAATTATTTTCAGCATATTTTAACTTTTATTCACCTAAAATATATGAATGTGATTTTTCTCCATAAAAATATTTAAAAATATTTATTTTAAATTATCGCATCAAGGATTCCTCGTTATTCTATATAAGAGTTATAATTATTTTCTCACATGGAATTTCGATAACCATGGAAGCATCTTCTCTACAAAACACATAGGATTTGAGTTTATTCCACATTATCATGGATCACACAGCAACACAGAATCACTTATGGAATGTTTTTGACTCAATATTTTTTATTGGTAAACATTTCACCAAAATTCATGTCACTAAGTTATATTTTCTAGAGTCTAACTTTTTTGTAATTAGGATATTAAACATGATCATTGAATTGACTATAGTAACTATTAATTATATTTCCAGAAATATATTTTTCATAGAAACACTTTTTACTTGAAGGACTCATCTTTGTAGAATGGTTTCAATCAGTATTTCATTTCACAAAAACTTTGTATTCAATGTAACTCACCATGATTTCCTCCACTGTATGTCCCATAATTTTATTTTTCACATGTGGAAATAAATTCTAAAATATTCACTAAAATGGATGGCTCCACATCCTCTGACTTGTTTCCACTATAGTGAAAAAAATTATAATTGACTCCACCATGAATTGTTATTCAATCACAATAGTTATGATCCTGATCTCCTTGAATGATCATGATTATTGAATCCATGCAGAACAGTTCATGAGAATAATCTGATATTCATCTATCTTAACCATTCTTAATTAATTATAGAATATCAAAAAACCTTTATTCGATATATGGTTTTTAAAATTACCTTCATATAGATCCTGGAAGCCTTTATGTAGAAATTAGAATCTATGGGATTGTGTTTATGTAGGTAAATATTTACTATACATCAATATTGGTTACCTTTATGTAGGTCAATATGAACCATATATAGCCTTTAGACTTTATGAGTTACCCTTATGCTTATGTATTGTGAACTATAAATAACATGGAGATAAAAATTTCATAGTTAAGTTTTACCATTACACATGTCTTTGAATTTATTGTAAGATTCACATGGGAGAAAAAACATGTACTCAACATTATATAGGAAGTGAAATGCACATATTACTATTTCACATATGTTAATAATTCCAAAATTATTCAACCTCAATTAGAACCTTTTAAATTTTTCTATAGTACTACATCAAACCTCAAACAGGCATCTAAATTATTATTGAAAATACTCCTACATCCACTAACACTTGTCTCTAATTCCATTAAATATCATTTCTTCAAGCATCACAATTAACATCTCTTTGAATATGTCTTTACAAATTATTCATTCAAAATAATTTTAAATCAATTCCCCAAATTATATATTCTTAATTTCAATGTATTGTGTATGCACCATATCATCACATTCACTCTTCTCCAATACGTATTCAAATCTTCATATCATCATGATGGTCTTATTTGCTGACAAAAAAATCCAAAACATTGGCACGTCAATCTCTATCATTGTACGTATTGACTAATTCTTATCATCATTAATGAATGGTTTACTAACAATAAATATATTCCAACACAAGGGAATATCATTATGATAGGGCTATATGTGCAGATTTTATACACTTGTCCTGAAGGAAATATGGTGGAAAATGGTTTTACCTTCAATAGTTATCCTGATATATCTCTCCGAATTTTCTATAGTATTATATCTCTTCCAAAGAAATTTAAGTATGTTTTTATTGGTAATGCCTGAGGAATTTATTATTTTATTCCCTTGAATGTTGTTCTGGTTTTTTCCCTTAACCAAATATCTTTATTTTTCAGTTATTCGATCAATTTCAATAATTTCATGGATGTATATGAAATCCTTATGTGAATTACATCCTTCGTGTGGGTTTTTTATCCATTAAAAAGGTGTATTTAGCTAAAATTATTTGGTATATGAATAATATTGAATATATTCCTTTTTTATAGAAAAATGTAGAATTATTTCTAGAGGAGATTCTTAGTCTTACCTCATATATTTTGGTTTATTTTTCAATTGATCATATAACTGGTGTTATACCAATATCAAAGACTCATTAGAGATGGGATTATATTTAATTGGAGTAATTAATGAATAAAATTCAAGGTAATATTGATTAGGGTTTCGTATAACCTAGTGCAACCCTATAGGGCACTCCAATACTATTTTTCAAGAATAAGGATATTTAAATGCATCACAACAATGATTATTGGGAATTTAACAAAATCAAAAAAAAAATAAACAGTACCCTCTACCCCATATTTATGGATTTTTTTATAAACTATGTGGTTATTAGTATTTATCTCATTTTGAAATTTGATCTAGATATCATAAATTAAGGGAAAAGGGAGTATATATCAAAGACAACATTATGTATAATATATAGAAAGTATGAATTCATGGAAATTCCAATTAGAAATAAACCATTTTTATCAATATTAAAGGATCTAAAGAATAGGGTCTTTAGAGATTACCTTGATCAATTTTTTAAAGTCATTATCAATTATATTCTCATATATTCCAATATTAAGGAAGATTATAAAGATCATTTTTAGAGAGTGATGAAGACCTTGATAAGTGAGAAATCATTGGCCAAATGTATCGATTGTGAATTCATACCAAAAAATATATCATTATTGGTTCATTTAATAAAAAGTTTTAGTAAATATATCAGTCACAAAAAATAGAAGTGATGGAAGAATAGATGAGACAAACCACTATAATAGAGATACAATTGTGTCTTTGTTTTTCGGATACTACCAATTATTTGTGATAAATTTTCACATGTGTTAAATCTAATAACTATGTTAACTTGGAAGGGAGTCAAGTTCCTTTGGAAAAATTAATTTGAAGATAATTTAATGAATATTATGAGAAGTATGGTCACTACACCAATACATACACTACCCTATAGTGCATAAGGTTCTATAATATTCATTGATGAATCAAATGATGTATCGGGATATGTCCCTATGAAAAATTTCCTCGTGATAGAGTATGTCTATTTTCGATTAATGGTTCATGAGAAAAATTACCAGAGTCATGATTTGGAGATATCAGTTGTAGTTTTTTCATTGAAAAAAATAGAGGTGTTATCTTTATAGTGAAAAGTGTGAGATATAAATGATCACATGATATCAAAGTAAATATTCACACATAATGAGTCAAAAATGTTCATAAAGATATAGTTATATTTGATCAATGACTATGAATTATCAATATGTTACCACCCTAGGAAGGAAGAAAATATGGTTGAGGCATTAAGAAAGAATGAAAAAGCAACCTCATACATGATGAGGATTAAGAGAGATTTAATACACATGAATCTATAAAGTGTGGACCAATGAATCGTAAGGGGAGATAAATACTATCTTTCCTAAAATTAAACTCAAACATTATTCCAGTTGAAGATCAAAGAGGCATGTATGAGGATATATAGTTACAGAATAAGGTAGGAAACTTCCCAAATATCAACCATCATAGTGATGGAATTATAGGATTTAGGAAACAAATATTTATCCCTTTGATACCATAATTGAAAAAATATCACTTGGAAGGTGCACATAGCTCATCATTTTCAATTTATCCTGGAAGAAAAATGTTATATATAGAATATAAGGATCACTTAACATGGGATAATATAAAGATGAATATTGTCGAGAGAATATCTCAATTATTAAATACCATCATGTTATGGTAGAATAACCAAAGTCAAAGGTTATAATGTAACCAATACCCATACTTATATAAAAAAGGGAGAATATCATAATAAATTTCATTTTAGGTCATCCTAATACCTCTAAAGTACAAAATTGCATTTGGTTTAAAGATGATAACCATATGAAGTTAGTGAAGTTTATCTCAATTTGAGAAGATTCCTCACTTGATAAACATCCCATGATATAAATAAAATAAGGGGTAAGGATGCATTGATCCCCACAATTATTTTTTTATAATCAAGATCCAAGATTTACCACAATGATATTTATAAGTATTCAACAATAATTGAAAACGTATTTGTTCTTTATGAATTCTTATCATCCACAAAATTATGTTCAATAAAAAATGATCATTCTAACTCTATATGATATGATGAAATCTTGTTCATTCAATTTCAAAAGAGTTTGTGATAAAAAACCATTCATAGTAGAGGTATCATAAAACAAAAAATTTCTATTCTAGTATTAAAATGGCATAATATGAGGCTCTATATGAGAATAGGTACAGACCTTCATCATATTACAATAATTTATTATATTGGAATCTTCTGGTGTAACACCCTAATATTTCAAAAATTAATTCACCATTAAATAATATTATCTTTGAGAGATTATATTACACACAGAACTGAAATAAAATGAGTCAGGATATATTAAAATAAATTTTCTAAAAAAATAGTGATAAAATTAAATTATGAAACTAAAATTATGTTATTATATTTTAACTAGGGGTATTTTATGATAAGGAAATAAAAAATATAATTAAATCATTCAATGTTAAAAAGATGTATTTTAAATGAATTTTTCTTTGTGATTCTTATTTAAATTAATTGATCAATTTTATAGTAATTCAATGCATGAACTAATAAATTAACACTTAGTTAATTAAAAATTTATATGAAATAAGATTATAAGAACTTGATGTTCAAAAAAATTTCATTTTTTATAAATTAAGTTTTTTCTTTATATTTTGTAATATCATTTAAAATAAAAATAAGAATTTTTTAAATATAATTTAATTTAATGGAAATATTTTTTCGATTATTTATATAAAAATTACCTTAGGTAGATAATTTATCATTTTTCTATAATATTTTATTTCTTGGAGATTAGTGAAAATAAACCAATTTTACAAATTTTGTATCTTTTATGAAATTATTATAATAATAAAAATGAATTAAAATATTTTAAAAAAATTATATAAAAATATAAATTTAATAATTATTATAATTAATTTTAAAATATTATGGTGAACATATAAATGTTTTTTTACATTTAGGATATCTTATTAGTGTTTTTATGATAATAAAAAATATTCTATTTCTTCTATTTCAATGAATAATTCAAATGGTTCATTTTCATTTTGGTTTATTTTAAATCAAAAAATGTTAAATTTTATTAAAAATAAGACAATTAAATATGTGTTAATTAAAATTATCTACATTTATATAGTAAAATTATTTTTATGCTTAAAATCATATTTTATAAAAATTGTTTTTTTGCATTTTGTGAAATTATATTAAATGAAATTCTTTCAGATTATTTATATTTAACAATATAAATTTGATTCAATATTTTGTATCATCTGGTTATAACTTTTTAATGGGGTCAAATTCATTTTTTATTATAATTAATAGTTACCAGGGTAAAAGTTTGTTAACATGATAATGGTTAAAAGTCCTGATGTGGGGGTTAAACTAAATAAAAAGCATCCAATATATATAGCCTATATAATTACAATTTTATGAGTGTATTTTGAAAATGAAATTATCGTATCAACTAAATGGGAATAAATTTGATCCCATTTCCTTAATAGATGTATTTATTATTTTTTAATGTTCTGAATATTTACAATGGTGTCACTCCTTTCACTTATAAATAGACTCCTCCTCTCCTCACATATAAGTGTACAAAAAAACTATATTTTCTCATCCAAAACCTATCAAAATATCCCTCAAAAACAGTAATCTATCAACTAGAGGTATTTATCTTTCCAAAATACCCATGCAAGAATACATGAGGTGTAAGACCAATGATGATATCTAAGGAGGAGGTATATGTCTCAACCAAATTCATTCTACTTTATTTCATCTTATACCAGCTTAAAATATATTCTATCCACACAATTATAATGAAATTATTATTTTTAATACACTTATGTTTTATTATTTTAATGTAATAGATATTTTAATCTTCCTTTCCCTCTAATGGGAAATGAAAACATCGTTCATGCATACATATGGACTATCATCTTCAAGAAGTGGTGTATTTCAATATTCATTTCCAACTAAATTGAATTTTTATAAAAATGAAATTAATGAATATATATGATATTTATGTCATGGTTATTGTTTTATAATTAAAATATATTATCAACCTTCTAACCCTCTAATTAATTGTGAAATGGAAACATTACTCATGGGAAAGTGCATAATACCTCCTCTATAAAGACATGTAATTAATTTTTCATCACCACATAACATGGATGGACATGAGGATGAATTTAATAAACAAATATTGTCTTTATTATAGATTTTTATTCGAGTAAAATTATTTTTTATCTAATTTGTTTCAATTTTATCCATTGTGAAAATTAAAATTTTGTTCTTATGTACGTGCGGGCTACCACATCCATAAATTACATATATCATTTTTCAAAAGAATCTTGAAAGGATTTTTATAAAATTATATATAATATATAAAAAATATATATATGACCTCATTAAAATTATTTAGGGGTGGAAATCATGACCATGGTTCAAGGACAAGATCCACTGAACAACAACATGCATGAGAAAAAGAACAGTTAACATCAAATGAATTTATTTTAACAAAGAATTATGAGTGAATAGGTAAAAAAAGATAGGAATATATTATATTTGGAAATATTGATAAAAATATACATCTTATAAATATGAATAATAAATATAAATTTATTTCACATGAGGTTGAAATGCATCTGACAATAATAGAATCCAAATAAAGGGTATCCTCATCTCAAACATCTTTTTTGAGACATGTATTGAATTATGAAACTATTTCTATTATATGGTGTATGTGATACTTATTTGAAATATTATATCATCATAAAAACTCTAATCATAGTAATAAAAGTTCCATTTCATGTTATCTATTTCATATGGTTTTGATTTGGGTGTTATAAAATTTTTAATGTTTTATTATACAATCTCAATCCTTATCAGGATTCCTTATATTTCAATTTCCATTAGGAGAAATTTATTTTATTACTCACCCAAAACTCATTAATTTTCTTCTGCAAGGATTATTTATAGTTTTTTAATTATTATTTCCATTTTTTCATTCTTTGGTACTCAAATTGACTGAAGGAATGATTTGAAGAAAATATTACATTATTTCAGCTTTTTATTTAGGAACCCTTCTCTTCCATATCAATACTCATTATTTTACAAAAAATTATTTATATGAATAAAATAATTTATAAAGTTAATTTATTTTAAATATGTATTTCTATTAAAAATTTCAAAATTAATATTTTTAATGTATTTTGAAGCAATTCATTTCTTTTTCTTTACAAAATTGTGAAAATAATCTATTTTTAACTTTTTCCAAATGAATATATTTTCACACCATAATGATCATTATTTATTATCTCTATTACATTTAATGTTATATTGGATTTATAATTTAATATATATTCTCATTATTCTATGAATTGTTTTAATAAAAGGTTATTAAGTTTCTAAAATTTTAAAAAAGGATTTCACTCTACTTATGTATATATTTATCTTCCACCACATATTTTCTAAATTAAGTGTAGTTTATTTTTGAATATTATATTATTGTAAATGTTTATACAAATAAAATTTTATTATTATTGTTGACCCCCCATGTAAAGATATTTGTAATTGATTTACAGATTCATTTTTTCAACAATGTTACAAAAACAATTAATAGAAATTATTTTTAAAAGTTTTACTTTTATTTTTTCTATTTAATTATCCAAGGACTTTTCTATTTAGGAATTTTTTTCATTTTTGATGAATTTTTGGTTTCCCTTATATTGTTTTTAATTATAATCAGGGATTTAAAATACATTATCTTTGGTATTGACACCACAATATACCCATTAATTTATATAGTGTAAACACTGTATTTTACATAAATCAGATTGGGGGTGTTTTCCAAGAAAAATATATCATTTATTAGATGAGGAAATATTAAAAATTAGTATAATTTTTTGTCATATATTTTTCATTATTGGCTCTATGGCATGTTGACTAGGTATTAGAAAATATTCACAATATGTATAGTTGATTCAATATAGATATTTAGTGATTATTATGTCATATTGATTATGTACTATATTGATTGTTCAATATATGAAAAATGAATTGGGGATGTGTAAGTGATGGGAAATACCTATTATATAACCTCTATGAATTGGTAGGACTTATGATACAAACTATCTTTTGTAATTTGTGGATTCTAACCCTATTATTTATGATTTGTTACCCTGATACCTTGATGATATTTTTATTATGCCCAGCCACCATTTCATAATGGTAATATTAGGAATCCAAAAATAATGAATTATATCATTATAAAATCATTTATTTTTATCCTAGTGATTAACTACATTTTTATCCTTCTATATATTTCATGAAGAGGTTTTTTATTTTTTAGAGTATTTATTTATTATTCACCCCGCCATATTGTTTATTCCTTATATATTCATGATAACTTCCACGTTATGTTTTCCCTTACAGATTGTAACGCCCCGACCCCAGTTACCCTGGAGTTGGTTCATTTTTACAAAACATTGGAATTATCACAAGGGATCATGTCTCGAAAACCCGATTAGTTTAGTAGCCTTGGAAACACTAGATATATTCATAAGTCTTACAATTACATCATAAAATAAAAACTACAACAAAATATTGTCTTCACATCCCCTTATAATATCCCTACAGGTTATTCATAAAATACTTCTTCACATCCTAGGAAAAAATAAAACATTGATAGGGGTGAGCTCAGATGCTCAGTAAGGATAAAAATATAGTAGAAACCTTCATAAATAAGCATAAACATTTAAGGGAATGTATAACTAAAACAAAAGCCTTTTAAACTTGAACTTTAGCATAATATGGAAAAGATAAAATAAAATAATGAAATTTACTTATTCACATGGATATTCTACTAGTCGAATAATCACATGCAATATCAATAACCACTTTTATAATGATGGAATGCATAATGCCAGACTATCAAAACCACATAGTCAAGGCCATGTGCCAAGACTACAAATAATATTTTTTCAAGGCCTTGTTCCAAGACACTAGTTTGTCTCATGATACCTACCGATGCATCGAAAATATATAGCGGGCTCCATTTATCACTTACCAAGTCCAATGCATTCCCCATATGAATAGGTTTAAACATAACATAAACATTCGTATTAAAACTAGCATACGAAGTGTCAATAATTTCTCCATAAACCATGAATGGTATAAAAATAACACCTCCATAGAAAAACAAATCACAAAACATTAAATACAATATGGAAGTTTTTTATCATAATAAATCAACTTCAAATAAGCTTAAAATCCAGCAAAGGATGTTGACATAGATGAAATCAAAACAATTTGAGAGAAATAACTCATTTTTTGAAATCATTTAAAATTAACATAATTATAAAAGAAAACATTTTCTTTGAAAATATTCTTATAAGCTTGTAAGGTAATCTTTGAAGATTTTATAACGGCGGAAAATATCCCACCCGTCGTATAAGTTAAAAAAAAAGAAATTCTTACCTCAATTCTGTCGAAAAGGTTAAAAAGGACCTTGTTTAGAAAATGACGGAAAGATTACTTTAAAAATTCAAACAAGGTTATAAATGAATTTAACCCATATTCTGTAAAATAGTAAGAATAATTTGAAATACATTTTTAAGAAACATGGATGTGGATGATAAAGAGGTCCCAATAGATAATTAGGTATAAACAACCTCGAATAATGAAGAGATTGTGAAATAAACCCTTACCGTGTACGTTTCATTGGTTGGGGGTTGGTTTACCTCCTGTGTAATGGTTATATAATTTATTAAATTATACATGAATCATATACATTAATATTATATCATATATGATCTTTTAATATTGCTTTGTTAATAATATTTTAGTATTATCGTCATTTCGGGTGATCACTTATTCATTTTCTTTTATACGTTTTGTTACATAAACTGTGTGTGTTATCCATAGGTTGTATCTTACTCATATACAGAATGATATCAAGTACTTAAAAATTATTTTTAATCATCAACTGACAATTATACTTGAATGGATACGATGGGGAATGAATCTCATCGTGTTCGTGGAGACGGTAGTCCGTACGTACGCACGAGCGACAATATCATTCTTTTGATATTAAAATAATATATAATTGGATGGTATATCGTATATAAATAATCATTATCATGTTCTATTTATTATTTAAATCATTTAAATATCATTATTATACCCATCCAAATAATAGTGTGCTGAATAACAATTACACCACGACGTGGAGACGGTAGGACGTACGTACGCACGTATGGTGACATGTCATTAAAGGGATGGATAGAATTATGAATATGGTTGTACCTTATTTATAATAACATCACAGTATATAGGAGATAGTGAAATTATAACTTTATAATGAAAATAACAAAGAAACAAGAAGTTGAAGAATAATGGAACTTGAAAAAGGGTGGAGAAAACATTACCTCTTCTTCGGGTTCTTCCTTTTGATTTGATCCAAAGGGCTCCTTAGGTTGGATTTCGGATCAAAAAATGGCCTCTATGATGAAGTGATGGAAGTTTATAGAGTATTTGTGCAGGGTTTGGTCAATCCAAAAGGCTTTGAAGGTGTTAAGAATTGGTTAGAAGTGGTGTCGTTTTATAAGGGGGATGATGGGATCTTTAAGAAAAACTTAAAGTATTATTTTATAATAAACTCTTATTCAGTTTCTAATGGATCCAAAGTGGATTATTAAAATTCAAAGGTGGGGATGGGTTGAAATCCTCTCAACCAATAGATTTTAGACAGGTTTGGGTCATTATATTAACCTTATCTTTTAATTTAACTCTTAGTCAATTAGTTTGACACTTACCATGTCACTTTTTATTTTTATATTATATAGTTAATAAACATACTATATACATCTAAGATACCCCCAATTGGTCCATTAATAATACACCTACCATTATATAAGTCCTTTTTCTGAAAATTATAATTTTAGGAATAGAATATCAATTAATAATATAATATTTGTTTTAAAAACTCCTTTATGTCAATTTTGACACAATTCAATAATTGATTTTTTTTAAAGTCTTAAAAACTTTATTAATTCAAATAAAATTAATTTAATAAATAATAACATGTAATATTAAACAATAAAATTCGTTGATGTCATCAAAACTTTCAAATTATATTTATTTTAACTTTTATAATACCAATTATTTGATTCTTTTATTTTTAAGGAAAATACGGCATCATTAGTGTGTCATAAATAAATTTAATTATTCAATGTATAAAAATTATAAATAAAATACAATTATGTAGTAAATATGTTTTTCTTTCTAATTAATATTTATAGTCCAAAATATAACATACATAACTCTAAGTAAAAATTGTTTTTCTAAAAGATATATGTTGATGTCATTTTTGTATTTACTTTAACTTAATTAATATAATGTGTCATTATCACTTACAAGTGGATCAAAGGGGTCCCAAAATCGACCCAAAGATGCCCATGGTCGGACATGTATCAACCAATAGGGTTAGGACACATTTTAGGGTAATTTATTATTATTATAATATTATTTTTTTACCCTTATTTACTGGATTTACCCTTTAACCATGGTAAATAAAATATTTACCGAAGTAATTATTCAAAATGTCTAAAATTAAAAGTTACCTATTTAAAAAATTTGGACCTCCTGATTCTAAATATGGAATCCATTTTTCTAAATTCAAAACACAGAACTGGTATAAATTAATTTAATATCAATTCCCGTTGTTAAAACAAAAAGCGTGTTTTCAAGAGATAATAACTATCAAAAGATTGTCACATGTTTTTGTCCGGTTTAAATGTAAAATAATGTCCATTGACCAAAATTGTATTAAATGGTAAAAATATATTCTAAATATACTTTAAAACCACTCAAATTCATAATTTATCACTATTAATTATTTTGATTAAAAAAGTTGTTTTTAATTAAAATTTAGTAATTTTCACTATTCATTAAGACATAAAATTTATCCGAAAAGTACCAAAACTTCACCCTAGGGTAATTTCGATATTCCGAATCCAAAAATGAAGTCCATTTTGAGAGATAAAATTTATAAAATTTCAAAAATTGGGTATTACTATTCATAATGGCTACTTTGATTGGTCGCTGTGTGTTAGAATCTCAAAGTTGCGTACAACACACACTACTGTATTATTCAAAGAGAATCAAATCGTGGAAGCATGGGGTGTTACATTCACCCCTCCTTCAAATAATCTTATCCTCGAAATTTCTATAATACCACTACATAAAAAGACTAAGGTGGTTCTTCATCATAAGTTCCTCAGGTTCCCACATTGCCTTTTCCATCTTATGGTTTCTCCATAAAACTTTTACCAGACGAGTGGTCCGGTTTCTAAACACATGTTCTCTTTTATCAAGAATCCTGATGGGATCTTCAGAATAAGACAGATTTGGTTCCGGTTCTAATTCTTCATATGTGAGTACATGCGTTGGGTCAGGCATGTATTTTCTCAACACTGATACGTGGAATAAATCGTGAAATTTGGAGAGATTTCAGGGCATTTCCAAATGGTAAGCTACAGCCCCAATTCGTTCTAGAATTTCGAAAGGTCCGATGTACGTGGGACACAATTTACCTTTCTTACCGAAATGTATAACTCCCTTCCATATGGATACCTTCAAGAAAACATGATCTCTTACCTCAAATTCCAAATCCTTCTTTCGGTTATCGGCATAGCTCTTCTACCTACTTTGAGCTGCTTCGATGTGGTTTTGGATTACCTTTACCTTTTCCATCGCTTCCTCCACCAGTTCTGGGCCAACAAGTTTTCTTTCACCAACGTCATCCCAACAGGTTGGTATGCAACATCTCTTTCCATATAACGCTTCATATGGTGCCATCTGAATACTTGAATGGAAGCTATTGTTAAATGAAAATTCCACCAAAGGTAAATATTGATCCCACATTCCCTGAAAGTCAAGTGAGTATGATCTCAACATGTCTTCTAATGTTTGAATAGTCTATTCTGATTTTCCATCTATTTGAGGGTGGTAGGCAGTGCTTAAAGGAAGTTCAGTATCCAATGCCTTCTGAAGACTCTTCCAGAATTTTTAAGTAAAATGGGGATCACAATCTGAAATAATCGATATGGGTACTCCATGAAGTCTCACAACTTCATTAATATATAGTCTTTCTAGACGTTCCAGTGGAAGGCCATCTCTTATAGCATGAAAATGTACTGACTTGGTAAGATGATCAACAATAACCCATATTTCCTCGTTACTTCTAGGATTCTTTGGTAGTCCCATCACAAAGTCCATTGTGATATTATCCCATTTCCACTCAGGTATGGGAAGTGGTTGCATGACTCTTCCAGGCTGTTGCCTTCCAGCATTCACTTGTTGACAAACCATACATCTTGACACAAAATCAGAAATCTCCCTCTTCATTTTGTCCCACCAAAAATGTCCCTTCAAATCCCTATACATTTTGGTGCTCCTAGGGTGTATAGAGAAATTGGAACTATAAGCATCATCCAACAATTCCCTTTTTAGATCAGGTATATTGGGATCACAAAGTCTCTTCCCGAATTTCAAAATTCCATCTCCATACACAAAGTCACTCAATCTCCCATCATTCACACCTTTAATCTTCTTTTGAAATTCTTCATCATCAGTCTGAGAACTCTTTATCCTTTCTAGTAAAGATGGTTTAGCAACCATTTGAAAAAGTATCAATGTTTCACCTTCCATGGTAATTCCCATATCCATCTTCACTGGATCCATGAAAATAGTAACCCTTTCAATTCTCATCACGTTCAAAACTCCATGATCCTTTCTACTCAAATAATCTTCCACGTTATTTTTCTTCCCCAGGTGGTAGTGTATCATGCAATCATAATCATTGATTAGTTCAAGTCATCTCCTTTTCCCCATGTTGAGTTCTTTCTGTGAGAAAATATACTTCAAACTCTTGTGATCGGTATATATCTCACATTTTTCACCATAGAGATAATGTCTCTAAATATTCAAGGCAAATATTACAGCTGCTAACTCGAGATCATGAGTAGGATAGTTTTGATCATGAATTTTCAGCTGTCGTGATGCATAGGCAATAACTCTATCATTCTGCATAAGGACACAACCAAGTCCTTTCTTCGATGCATCACTATAAATAACGAACCCATCATTCCTCGATGGTAGGGTCAATATAAGATCATTGACTAATCTTCTCTTCAGTTCTTCGAAAAATTCTTCACACTCTTTTTTCCAAACAAATTTAACCCCTTTACCTGTGAGCTTCTTTAATGGGTTGACCAATCGTGAAAAATTCTGGACGAAACGTCGATAATAATCTGCTAACCCAATAAAACTGCGTACCTCAGCTATAATCGTCGGTGCTGGCCATTCTTGGATTGCCTTGGTCTTAGAAGGATCAATAGAGATTCCATCCTTAGAGGCAATATAGACAAGAAAAGAAATCTCTTGAAGCTAAAATTCACACTTTCAAACTTCCCATATAATTCATGTCTTCTCAGAGTATTCAAGATAATACGCAGGTGATTTTCATGATCTTCGTAGCTTTTGGAGTATACCAAGATATCATCAATAAATACAACTACAAATTCATTGAGATATACCTTGAAAACTTTGTTCATTAGTTCCAAGAAAACAGAGGGTGCATTAGTCATCCCGAAAGGCATTACTGTAAACTCGAAATGCCCGTACCTGGTTCGAAATTCTGTCTTCGGAATATTCCTTCTTCACAAACAACTGATGGTATACAGATCAAAGGTAAATCTTTGAAAAGTATTGAGCTCCATGTAGTTGGTCAAATAAATCATCAATGTGAGGTAGGGGATACTTGTTCTTTATAGTTATAGCATTGATCTCCCTATAGTCGATACATAACCTCATAGATCCGTCTTCATTTTTAACAAAAAGAACTGGGGATCCCCATAGAGAAACACTAGGGTGAATAAATCCCTTATTACTCAATTCCTCTAGTTGTTTCTTTAGTTCAAATAATTACACAGTGGTCATTCTATAAGGGGTCTTTGATATAGGCCTTGATCCAGAAATTAAATCAATGGAAAACTCAACTTCTCGTTCTGGAGGATGTCCAGGTAAATCTTTCGGAAACACATCTACATATTCTTTCACAATAGGTACATCTTCTATTTGAAAATTCCTTTCCTTACCCACTGCCATTTCATTCTCTTCATCCCCAATTATTGAATTTAGTTGAGCTACTGGGGGTGGATCTAGATAAGAATTAGGTGGTGATGATTCTGCTCTAAAGATAAGGTGTTCCTTATCATCATCATAAAAAATTGTAACCTCCTTATTCTTACAATAAATATTCGCATCATGGTCCGAAAGGCAATCCATACCAGGGATTATATCAAACTCGATCATAGGTATGATGATGAGATTAGCGGATAAAGAACATTTATTTTCTCTAATGGGGACTGATTCACAAAACATTGTTGCAATGATACTTCTCGTTGGAGTTTTAACTGACAACTCCCTTGTTAAATCAAATTGGAAATATCTATTTTTATTAGAAAACTAGGAAGATATGAAACAATATGATGATCTAGAATCAAATAAATCATTTTCTAAACTTGAGGAAACCATTAAATTACCTTCCACCATGTCTTTCGGAGCTTCTACCTCAGCAGTAGTGATAGCATAAGCTTGGCCTTGATCCCATGGCCTTTTTTGAGGTAAGTTCCCCTGATTCTTAGTAAATTCATTTGCATAATGTCTCATCTCTCTACAATTATAGCATTCCACGTTGACAACAACTCTCTTTCCCTTACAATCATGAGCTTGGTGGCCTTTTTCGCCACACTTGTAACAAACTCCCATTCATTTTAAGCAAGTACTGGGGTGTTTCTTCATACATTTACTACAGGATGGATATTCAACTTTTCCCTTCTTCCCCTTATTTACGTTTCCAAATTAATCAAAATATCTCCTCTTCTCTTGCTTTGCTTTAAAGTCATAAGACTTAGATAATTCCTTTTCTGTCTTGATAGCACATGAGACAATGTCTTCATACGACGAGAAAGATTGTGAGACTAATGCTCGACGAAGAAATGGTTTTAACCCATAAAAGAAATGATCAATCTTACTTCTTTGGTTCCGTATATAATCTTCAACATTCCGTGATAACCTTGTAATGTTAGCCTCATACTTTGCGACATTCTCATCCTCCTTTTGTCTCAAACTCAGAAATTGCCTTTCAATATCTGCTCGATGGTAACGAGGAAAGTATTTTTCCAAGAAAAGCTCCTTGAACTCCCTCTATTCCATATTTTATACTTAATCATCTTCCGTCGGGTGTTTAATCAATGGCCACCATTGATCAGCATCTCTAGTGAGGTAGTAAACTGCCATGATAACTTTTTCCCCTTCACTACTCCCCAAGGCATAGAATATTTTCTCTTGGGAACTTATCCATTGCTCAGCTACTAATGGATTTTTACTCCCATTGAATTTTGGTAGTTGTTGTCTCATGAAGAGATCTAACATTGATCCTCTATGTTATGGATCAAGGTGCTCCATACGGGTAAGGTTATTATTTATAACCTGAGTGAGTTGTCCCAGTATGGTGATTAGCTGATCAGCACCAGTTGCATCACCAGCTCCAATATAATTATCTTGAGTAGGAGGGAAATCCCCTCATGGAGTGCGTGCATTGATACAGTTTACATTCCTTCCACTAGGTGTCATTTCTAAACAATGGAATAAACTAGATCAGTTTATGATTCAAAATACATAATTCCATACTTGTAAAACACATAACATAAATTGAAATATTTATGGATATAATCCATAGTCATAAAAAATGTTTTATTGGAGGAAGTATATACTCATAAACCCTTCATAATGGATTGTAAAGAAAAAAAGAATTATCCTAAGCATATCCCCCGAGAGTGTCGTAACCAAGAGTGCAGCAAGGCACGTTGTCTTGCACCCGTTCCCATTCGAGTCTAGCTCAAAGTGGTGTTTTCGGTTTTTACCCCTAGTTACATCTGTGCCGGAGCTGCCTCTACCTTCTTGTATCCAGAAAGGGATTTATTGCTTGGAAAACTCACAAAATCTCTACAATACCAAAATTCTAGGAAGTTCTTCTATACTAATCCTCAAAGTCCATCTTTGGTCTATGTGCTCTAATCAGAGTTTATCGAAATATAGCTTCCATGGTTTGTACTAAACTTTCTCTGATACCAATTGTAATGTCCCGACCCTAGTTACCCAGAGTCAGTGCATTATTACATAACATTGGAATGATCACAAGGGATCAAATCTCGAAAGACCGATTAGTTTAGTAGCCTTGGAAATACTAGATATATTCATAAGTCTTACAATGACATCATAAAATAAAAACTGCAACAACATCTTGTCTTCACATCCCCTCATACTATTCCTGCAGATCATTCATAAAATACTTCATCACATCCTGAGAAAAAATAAAACATTGAAAGGGGTGAGCTCAGATGCTCAGTAAGGATAACAATATAGCGGAAACTTTCATAAATAAGTATAAACATTTAAGGCAATGTATAACTAAAACAAAATCTTTTTAAACATGAACATCAGCAAAATATGGAAAAGATAAAATGAAAAAATTCTATTTACTTATTCACAAGGATATTTTAATAGTCTAATAATCACATGCAATATCAATAACTACTTTCATATTGATGGAATGCATAATGTCATACTATCATAACCACATAGTCAAGGTCGTGTGCCAAGACTATAAATAATATTTTTTGAAGGCCTTGTGCCAAGACACTAGTTTGCCTCATGAGAACTGCTAATGCATTTAGGATCTATAGCGGGCTCCACCCATCACTTATTAAGTCCAATGCATTCCTCATATGAATAGGTTTAATCATAACATAAGCATTCTTATTAAAACTATCATACGAAATGTCAATACTTTCTCTATAAACCATGAATGGTATAAAAATAACACATCCACAGTAAACCATAACACAAAAACATAAGTACAATACGGAAGTTTTGTATCATAATAAATCAACTTCAAATAAGCTTAAAATCCATCAAAAGATGTTGACATAGATGAAATAAAAACTATTTGAGAGAAATATCTCTTTTTTTGAAATCATTTAAAAGTAAAATAATTATAAAAGAAAAAATTTACTTTGAAAATATTCTTATAAGCTTTTAAGGGAAGCTTTGAAGATTCTATAACAGCGGAAAATATCCACACCCGTCGTATAAGTTAAAAAAAGACATTCTTACCTTAATTCTGTCGAAAAGGTTAAAAAGGACCTTGTTTGGAAAATGATGGAAAGATTCCTTTAAAAAGTCAAAGAAGGGTATAAATGACATTGAACTATATTCTGTAAAATAGTAAGAATGATTTGAAATACATTTTTAAGAAACATGGATGTGGATGATAAAGAGGTCCTAGTAGATAATTAGGTAGAAACATCCTCGAATAATGAAGTGATTGTGAATTAAACACTTACATTTTACTTTTCCTTGGTCGAGGGTTGTTTTAACTCATGTGTAATGGTGAAATAATTTATTAAATTATACAAGAATCATATACATTAATATGATATCATATATGATCTTTTAATATTGCTTTGTCAATAATATTTTAGCATTATCATCGTTTCGGGTGTTCACGTACTCGTTTTATTTTATACATTTTGTTACAAAACCATGTTTGTTATCTATAGGTTGTATATTACTCATATCCATAAAGATATAAAGTCTTTAAAAATTATTTTTTAATCATCAAATGATAATTAGACTTGAATGGATACGATGGGGAATGAATCTCATCACATTCATAGAGACGGTAGTCCGTACGTACGCACGAGCGACAATATCATTTTTTTGATATTAAAATAAAATATAATTTGACGGTATATAATATATAAAGAATAATTATCATTTTTTATTTATTATTTACATCAATTACATATCATTATTATACCCATACAAATAATAGTTTATTAAATAACAATTACACCACGACGTGGAGACGGTAGGTCGTACGTACGCACATATGGTGACATTTCATTAATGGGATAGATAGAATACTGAATATGGTTGTACCATATTTATAATTACATAATAGTATATAGGATATACTAGATTTATTATTTTATAATGAAAATAACAAAGAATGAAGAAGTTAAAGAAGAAAGGAACTTGAAAAAGGGTCATGAAAACATTACCTCTTCTTCAGGGTCTTCCTTTTGATTTGATCAAAAGGGCTCCTTAGGTTGGCTTTCTGATCAAACTAAGGCCTCTAGGATGAATTGAGGGAAGTTCATAGGGTATTTATTCAGGGTTTTGCCAAGTCAAAAGGCTTTTATGTTCTGAATAATTGGTTCTAATTGGTGTCCTTTTATAAGGGGGGGAGGGGCTCTTTAGGAAAAACTTAAAGTATTATTTTATAATAAATTAATATTCAGTTTCTAATGGCTCCAAAGTGGATTATTCAAATTAAAAGGTAGTTATGGGTTGAAATAATTTAAACCAATATATTTTAGATAGGTTTTGGTCATTATATTAACCTTATATTTTAATTTAACTCTTAGTTAATTAGTTTGACACTTACCATGTCACTTTGTATTTTTATATTATATAGTTAATAAACATACTATATACATCTAAGAGACCCCAAAGTGGTCCATTAATAATACACCTACCATTATATAAGTCCTTTTTCCAAACCATATAATTTTAGGAATAGAATATCAATTAATAATATAATATTTGTTTTAAAAACTCATTTATTTCAATTTTGACACAATTCAATAATTGATTTTTGTTAAAGTCTTACAACATTATTAATTCGAATAAAATTCATTTAAGCAATAATAAAATGTAATATTAACCAATAAAATTCGTGTATGTCATAAAAACATTCAAATTATAATTATTTTGACTTTTATAATACCAATTATTTTATTCTTTTATTATTAAGGAAAATACTGCATCATTATTGTGTCATAAATATATTTAATTATTCAATGTCTAAAAATTATAAATAAAATACCATCATGTAGGATAGAATTTTAGATTTATAATTAATATTTATAGTCGAAAATATAATATATATAACTCTATGTAAAAATTGATTTTCTAAAAAATATATGCTGATGTCATTTTTATATATACTTTAACTTAATTAATATAATGTGTCATTATCAATTACAAGTGGATCCATGGGGTCCCAAAATCAACCCAAAGATGCCCATGGTCGGAAATGTATCAACTAATAGGGGTAAGACAAAATTTTGGGAAATTTATTATTATTATAATACTATTTGTTTACCCTTATTTACTGAATTTACCCTTTAACCATGGTAAATAAAATATATACCAAAGTAATTTTTCAAAATGTCTAAAAATAAAAAGTTGCCTAATTAAAAAATTTGGACCTCCTAATTCTAAATATGGAATCCATTTTTCTAAATTCAAAAACACAGAAGTGGAAGAAATTAATTTAAAATTAATTCCCATTTTTAAAACAAAAAATCCTGTTTTTAAGAGATAATAACTATCAAAAGATTGACACTTGTTTATGTCCGGTTTAAATGTGAAATTATGTCCAATGTCCAACATTGTACTAAATGGTAAAAATATATTTTAAATATACTTTAAATCCACTAAAATTAATAATTTATCACTATTAATTATTTTGATTAAAAAATTTGTTTTTAATTATAATTTAGTAATTTTCACTATTCATTAAAATATAAAAGTTATCCGAAATGTACCAAAATTTGACCCTAGGGTAATTTCGATATTCTGAATCCGAAAATAAATTCCATTTTGAGAGATAAAATTTATAAAATTTCAATAAGTGGGTATTACTATTCATTACGGCTACTTTGATTGGTCGCGGTGTGTTAGAATCTCAAAGTTACGTACAACACACGCTACTGTATTATTCAAAGAGAATCGTATCGTGGAAGCTTGGGGTGTTACACAGAGTGTTAGAGATAAAACTATATTATGTTTCCATTTCCCCAAGTCATGATTAAGATCAATACATATAGTATATCTTGAAGTGTATCATGTGTGGAAAATATTGTGGGATATTTTGAAGGATAATTATTGAATAATAAAATCTGGAAAAGGGGGGAAATGACTATTGAATGGGAAATATGAGTATTTTTAAGTATATTTTTTTACTAATTTTGTAAACATATAAACATAAAAAAAATCTATGGTGTATAATTGACTCAATACTCTCTATTATGTTTTAATTATGCAAGGTCAAAAATGTGTCACATGAGTTGGTATGAAAACCAGTACGTAAATATTTTGGTTCCAGCACCAAATCCAAGGGTACCGGTTTTGGATGCTACATTTGTTATCAAAATATGGCTTCTATAACTTTACGTGTTATGATGTTATTAAATTATCATAATTTAAAATATTTAAAAAGCATAAAGTGTTAATATGATCATATGGGATCTGAAGTTTAAAGTATTTTAAAACCATAAAATTTAATATATTACTGAGAAATATGGTTATTTTTATGAATCAAAATAGTGTAATAGAATATGACATGGTTAAGGATATTTTATTATTTATTATCCTTATAATATTGTTTATTATTTTAATGTATATACTCATACTACATATTTTTGGATTTAGTAAAGTGAATGAACTATTTAAAACCAATTTAACCATGGATTTGAAGGACAATGTTGTGGTTGTATAAACAATAAATTAAATGGGATTTGAGTTAGAGTGAAAACTATTATGGTTATTCATAACTATATATATCTAGTTCTAATTAACAAACTAATCCTAGGTGAGTTTTCTAATTTACTAGATAAGATAAAAATAGAGTTTCATGAAATTTCTTGAGATCAAAATCATTAATGTAAAACAATTCAATTTCTTAAGTTTAAAGAATGTGGGGAGAATCATGAAATTAAAGGTCTCATAAGAATGGTAATATTTTTCGTATTTGGTAAATTAGGTAACATAGTAATAAAATGTCAAGGAAAATTTAAGAGTTACACTAACAAATTGGACAGGAATGAAGTTTATCCTAAGGTATCAACTGAATGTTTTAAATGTGGGGAGTATTAGAATTATACAAAACAATTCTTTGGGTAAAAATCTCATGAAAAGGATTTATATGAGTGTATGAAGAAATTTTTATCAAGGAAATTTTATAATGAATATTAAACATTAAATAACATATAAAAGGTATTATTTTTTTATATATTTACTTATGTTTAAATTATGAAACATGATTTGATTGATATTTGATGTATCATAGATAATGACTCATTTTTTTAGAAAGGATAAACATTGAATGATATAAAAAAGCTGTGATTTTTTTATACTTATATATGGTCAAAGTATGAATCATGATTTGACTGACATTGTTGAGTCATGAATAATGATTCATTTTTTAAGAAGGTGGTATTAAAGAAAAAGTTCAAAAATACTTGTTAGAGATCTAAAAACTATCTTAAATGATTGAATTATCTTCATATAGGGTTTCAAAACATATTACGTGGTGGGATTTTTTTAATTATTGATTTGATCTAATAATGATCAAAACAAAAGAATTATATATACCCTATTTAGGACTTATGTGATTCTATTTTATGGTGATTAGTGATATTTTTTGATATGTTTATTTTATTTTAAGAATTAATTCCTAATTTAATTATAGATAACCATTTAAACTAATATGATCTTTGATGTTGAGGAAATTATGTTTAATTTGGATAAAGGGTTATTATTATTTTTGGAACATATATTTTTCATATATAAGAAAATGTATCTAAATAAATTTATTGTGAGGATAATGTAATTTTGGAAGAAATTCAATGTATTTTTGGTAAAATTATAGGAATTAAGGTAAGTGAAAAAATATTAGAAAATATATAATTTTGTGAAAAATGGTTTAATATTAATTAAGGAAAAAAGAATGAGTTATCTTTTGAAATTATATATTATTTTCTTCTGGGTTTATGGTGACTCAGGTTAATTTGAGAAAATAATGGTATATTTTGGAGAATATAATATTTGGGTATACACATTTTTGTTTTGTGACTTTATGAGTGATTAATGTTATTTTAAGATAATGGTTTAGTTTATTTTTTATGAATTTGGGATCAGATATTTTTTCTTTTATATTTCTGAACTTGGTCAAGAATATTTTGAATAGTTTTTAGGTGATATATGAGTTAAACATTAGGTGTTACCATTAAATATTTAGATATTAATACATTATTTATATATATATAATTCTATTAATATTTCATTTGGGTATTATATCTACTTATGTTCACCATATTTTGTTTTATTAAATTTATTGACAAATGAGGAATAACAAAATATCCATTTTTTGGATTTTATGATACATTAAAATTTAATTTTAGTGCTTCAAATTTGAAAATAATCTTCATGATATTTAGAATTTATAGTATAAGAATAATATGAGTAGGAAAATTCTTCAAAAAAATCAAAAAATCAAATTGTTCTTATGGAATGGAAAGAAATTAAGTGAGTGTGTTTTCTAGTTTTTATCTATCATTATGATAATATAATTCATAAACTCATGTAAGTGGAAGATAAATTTATCATGTCTTATATCGAATATATCATTCACCTATCGATGTATGCTATTGGAAATTCAGTATGAGTCTTATAATGGTACATACATAGTTTTATAAATACTTAATTAATAAATTAGAATCCTCCAAGTAGTAAATTTAGAATTAATTATTTACATTTGAGATTATACAGATGTCAATTTATATTCATTTTTGTTTGAACAAATTAAAAGTTAATGGAAATAATTTATTTAAGGGGAGAGAATGTATCACCATGATATTTCAATATGTAATTATCCATTAAATAATACAATGATAGGTATATTACAGTATTTGTACCACCAAACTATAATGAAAAATGAAAAATTATAATAAACCGTTAGTAAAAATAATGATAATAATAAATTATGACCTTAAAAATTTATTATTTTGTTTTGACTGATGGAAATTAATGATTACAAATTAAATATTTAATGAGATATGAATAAAATCATCCAATGATTAAATGGATATTTTTAAAATAATTTTTTTTTTCAAGGGTTGTCTATTGTAATAAATATACCATATTAAAATTAATTCAATGTATAAATTAATAAATTAATTATAAATTTATATGAAACAATATCATGAGCACATGATTTTTAAAAATCTCATTTTATTTGAAGATAGTTTTTATTTATATTTTTATTTTCATTTAAATTATAAAATTTTTGTATATAGATATTGAATTTTATGTAAGTAAATATATTTCTAGAATCATTCTATAAAATTAGATTAGTTTAAATTATTTATTATTTTTGTAAAATATTTTATTTTTTTGTGAATAATGAATAAATACTGATTTTACAGATATTGTCACTTTTATGAGATTATCGTGGTAAAAAATGAATTGAAATTTTATAAAAAAAAATTAGAAAAAAATATATAAAATAATAATTAATATATTACATTTTAAAATATAATTTTTATCTTAGAAACCACTTTTGACAATTTGTAAATCTAAGTACTGTTTTCATTCACATAAAAACTTTTTCGGTTCATCTCTTTTAAAAATGTATTCATAATGGTACTTGTGGTTTTGGTTTAGTTTTAAATTAAAATAATTTTCCTATTACTAAAAATAATCCAATTAATTCCTTGGTGATCAACAATATACATGATTGTGGTATAAAATTATCTTTAGGCTTAAATTTTGTTTTTCTAAAAAATAGTTTTCATTAATTTTTTGAGAAATTATATTATATTTAAATTTTACCACATTTAGAAACTGAATATTATAAAATTAATTATATATTTGATATCAAAATATTTTAATTTTTTTATCATTTCAATTTCATTTGTATTCATAGTGAATAGTTTCCATGGAAAAAAATTTTCACCACAGCGATGGTTAAATGGGTTAACGAGGCTATTAAACTAATAGATAAAGATTTAAATATCTCCAAAACTTATATAAATTTTATTTCATTAGTTTATTTAGGCCTTTACATATCCTATCATATAAATTGGACAAAATGTGAACTAATTTCCATTGTAAAGTTATTTATGGTAATTTTATGTTCTTATAATTTATAATTGTGACACTCTTCACACTTATAAAAGACAAAATCCTATCCAAACACCTACACATACCAAAATATCAATTATATAGACCTATATAAGCCAAAATATCATCTCATCACACTTATATATGATATATAGTTTCTTTTCATCCCAAAATACCCATCCAAGAATCCTTAAGGTGTAATCCAATATAAGATATCAAAGGATGAGGTATAAGTCTAACACAAATTTCATCATGTTAATTTGATCTTATACCTCATGAATATATATTATAACCATTATAATATAATTAATTATTTATTTATACTATACTTGAGGTTATTATTTTAATGGAATGACAATTTATTAACTCTTTTTCATCTTATGGGAAATGGAAACATTGTTACTGTGTTGGTACAAACTTCCATATCCATGAGGTGATGTAGTTATCTTTTCATCAGCACATCACATTGATTCTTATAAATATATAATTAATTAATATATATGATATTTATGTAATCATTATGATTATGAAAGGATTATATATTATCTACCTTCTTACACTCCCATTCGTTGGAACATGGAAATTTTACGCATGTGTGTGTGTGGAATACCGCCTCTACAAATCAATGTAATTCATTTTTCATCACCTCATCACTTTCCTTGTCATATGGATTAATTACATAAATATATATTATATTTATTATATTATAATGATTCTATAATTTTAAAACATTGTCTACTTTATTTCCTCTTCTTCTATTAGAAAAATTAAACGTCCCTCATGCGTATGTATGGACTACCGCATCCATGAATGATGTATCTCATTTTTTTCAACCACCTTATAGGGATGGTTATAAAAACTTATTCAATGTAGAAATATGATATATTTTAAAGGAGTAAAATTCATGAGGTTTTTAAATCATGACCAAGGTGTAAGGACTGGAACCACGGAAACAAAACAAGCATGAGAAAAAGAACAGTTATCACGTAAACAATTTATTTTACCAAATAATTATTTGAAAAGAGTTATAAATAATTTATGAATAAATAATATACATAAGTATGCATATAAAGTTTTATCTTATATATATATAAAATAAAAATTAATTTATTTTACCTGAGTTTAGTATGCGCCCGTCCATGAAGAAATCCAAGTTACGGTATTATGTCTCAAGTTTCTTATTTGAAACATGTTTTGAATTATGTACTTATTTCCATTTCAAGGGGTATATGATACCTTAATAAAATAATGTATCATGATACACTCTATAATCATTTTTATTTAATTTACATTTCAATTTATCTCATTGAATAGGTTTTGATTCTAGTGTTAGAAAATTCATAAGGCTTTATTGTACAATCTTATTCTTTATCAAGCTTGTTTATGATTGAATTTCCATTAGGTAAATATTTTTTCACTCTTTTAAACCCAATATATCTGATTATACTATTATACATTTTTTTGTATTCAAGTATTTGTTCCATTTTAACATTTTTTACTCAAATGGACTAATGGATGTTTTTAATAAAAAAACTGTATTTCTCATTTTTTTGGTCGGGAAGATTTCTCTTCCATACCCATATTATATATTACATTACATTTTTTATCTTCTTGAATGATTTATTAAAGTAAATTTTTGTTATCTATGAATTCATTTTCAAATTGCTTCATGAAATATTTTTAATTTTTTCCAAAATAACTCATTTTTTATTTTCTTAAAAATATTTTGAAAAGAATCTATTTTTAAATGTTTTCTACAAAAATAGATTTTCCTATCATCATAAAAATTATTTATTAATTAAATTAAATTATAAGATTTGATTTTTTATAAATTATTGTATATAGAGACCTTGTTTTTTCCTTTTTAATACTTTGATATATTTATATTTATATTTCCATAGTTATGTGTTGATACGGCTAGTGATTTCGAGGCATGGTGTGCCCGAAATTATGTTTATAAAAATATAAAGTATATTTTAAACATTCAATGTGAATGAAATAGAATAAGTCTTAAATGGTAACACAGATTAGAAATATGAGGGAATAGTTGAGTTTGGAAAGTAGCGTTTACCCTAGCAGGGACATAAATTTTGTTGACACGGGTCTTCTGTAGATAGATACACTGAGAGAAAAATCATAAATAAAATAATTATTTTATCTCAGATGTCATTTTAAATAGATTTTGAATGGGGACTCGTATTGGGAATCCAATACCTATGTTGAGTTCTTAATGGGGAGTTTTACATAAGTGCAGAAAAAAATGAGAGGGTTTGGGATGTTCGGATCCCACTACCATTGGTGGGTGTTGTAAAGAGGATACCTTAAACTAATATTTATGTATAAATATGGGATTATGATGTTTTTTCTATGGTTACCACATAACCCTCCCTTCAATGATGATGATCTCTTCTCCTCCCTATCCTCCTTCGACGAATCAATAACAAATAATTGGCTGGTGTGTTCCTCAGTGAAAAAAGGATCTAACAATGTAGGATTATTTTGGTTTCACGTACCCCTGCTTTCCATTCATAAATTATATTTAATTCATCATCAAATTCACAATTTTAACATCATATGTTATGTCCAAAAAAACATAGTAATCATCTGATATCCATTTTTAATCTTGTATTGTCCGCATTCTCCATCTGTTCTTTGTGTAATTTGTCATTAAATTTTTAGAATGTCGAATCATCAATGGATCATCGACTGGATCTTAGTTTGTTGAAGTCCTAGACCCAAGGATTCCAAAATTTAATTCTTCGAAATTTTTGAGATAATAGGGGAGGTCTGGTGGTCTATAGAAGGGACCACTAGAGAGATGCTATAAGGCCCCGACCTTAAACCTTACTTAATATTGAATTAAATGAATAATTCGCATTGAGGATCTTTTCAGGTTTAGAGTTTTAGATAATTAGAACACAACTATTACATCTCAAAATATTACAAAGTAGACACTTCAACTAAGTTTCCATAGAATAAAAAACCCTTAAAAAGAAACATGTCTAGTTCCATGTTTTATATAGCATGAAATTCCCTTGATCCCATCCTTGACCCTATTCCACATTAAGTCCTGTGAAAAACATTTCAAAGAAACTTGAGGTGAGCTTAAAAAGCTCAGTAAGGGATACACAAAGAATAAAAACTGTTAGTTTATCAAAACCAAAAGTAAACCATGTATACTTTATCAAAGTAATACTTTTCACCTTTATGAAGTAGTAAAAACTCTTCACTGAATAAAAGATCATTAATTACCCTTTTGTAACCAAAAGATTACCATAAAACCCATATAAAGAACACATAACTTATAAAGGTAACTTGGGACATAAACATACTTAAGTGGAATAACCATACGGTCGACTTCCACACATATCACATAATGGAATAGCCATACGGCCAACTTCCATACATACTTAATGGAATAACCATACGGCCAACTTCCATACCCAATGCATTGGTGGTTATAACGTAACCACCCGTCCTGGTATTCACGGCACCACCCGTCATATGGTTTATCACGTAACCAACCGTCAAATGTCCAAGTACCATTATAAAAGCATAAGACATAAAACAAACATAATGGAAAGAAAACATTTCCACACTTTGATCACAATATATCACTCAAATATATTGACATAACAAATCCATTATAAAAACCATTTTTAATACCAAAATACATAAAAGAGTATATGGTATTTATTTCATTTTAAAAACATTACGGCTTGTTGAGGAAGCCAAAGACCAAATAATACTCGTGGCGGCGGAAAAAGTCATTGTCACCGCGTACGTTAAAAGAAACATTCCTTTTTGTTGTTTTGTAAAATGCTTCATAGAAAAAGATTCCTTTTGTATAAAATTAAAAGTCAAAGGGGTTTATACACCGTATAAAAGATAGTTGTGTATAAAATGAAATATGCCTCAATGAAAGGAGATTGAGACGAAGTCCCTTACCTAGGGTCCGACTTGACTCGATCGTTCTTTAACATCCTGAATAATAAACCTGAGTTAATTTCGACTTGATTAAGAACCTTTTTAAAGTTCATTAATCCTTTTATATCACTTGTTTCCATGTTATAAACATTATTTAACCATTTAAGTTAATAATGTTTGTTTAGTCGATATTTGGTTCTTAAGTCGAAAGTGGACTACTTACAATTACATGTTGTTCGTGTAGTCAAAGGTTCTTTATATCCAGAATGACATTCCTGATTTGGATAGCATATATATCATATATATCCAGAATATACATGTATTTATAATATTACATAATCATTTAGAGGTAATAAATGAAATGCACCGTTCATGGAGACGGTAAGCCGTACGTACGCATGAACGCTACTTTCATTTCTTTGTCATGTTAATGGAATTAAAACTAAATGAGAGGTATTTATATTTTAATTCCAGAATTATATTCATCATTTAGATGTATGATTCATTATATATATCCATTATATACATGTACTTTTAATAGTACATTACATTTGGGGATAAGAAATGAAATGCACCGTTCATGGAGACGGTAAGCCGTACGTACGCATGAACGCTACTTTCATTTCTATCTCATACTTTAATGGAAATAAATAATAATGATATAGAGGTATATTATAATTCTAGTATAACATCATATATAATAACTTTAAATCCATCCTTTATACATCCCACATATGGCATTAACGAATCACATCACTTTGAGGGGGCGGTAGTCCGCACTTCCTTAAATGAAGATATCATGTTTACCCATAATGGAAACCATAAAGGTATCCCCAGAATGAAAAATACATAAGCTTAAGGAAAAAATAAACATATTATATATCATATATAAAAATAGTGTCATCTTAATGGCCACCTTTGAAGGTGTTAAAAGAATGTTGAACAATCATCGTTTCGGGAGGCAGAAATTTGCCATCCACAGAAACAGTAGGTTCTTTAACCATTAGATGTAGGTGTGTGTAAGTGTAGCTCGAATCCTTCTTATAAAAACACCCTAGTATATTGAGGATACTTTAGTTGTTACAAAAGAAAAGAATAAAATGAGTTTAGTGGGTTGGAGAAGCAAAATAATACAAAAGGACTTAAAAGAAGACATTACCTTAAAATCGGGTAACTCTCTTAGATTTGAGCTCAAAGGATTCCTTGGGAAGACTACTGCCCAAAGTGAGGATTCAAGGAGTAATAGAGGGATGTGGAGAGACAAAATGGTCAGGGTTTGGCCGAGCCAAAGGCTTTGTTAGTGTGGGTAAGGAGGTAGAGGTGGGGGCCTTTTATAAGAGGAGAGGAGGGGCACTCTTGGAAAGTAAAGGAATGTTACTTTATTTTAAAATAATTTTCGGATTCAAAATGTCCCAAATTGATATAATTCGAGGGTAAGGTGATAAGGGTTCGAAATATACCCATCCAATAGGTTTTTTACATGTGTAGGTCATAGATTTTACATTATCTTTTCATTTTATTTAAATCCCTTATTAATGAGGTAATCCTTGCATCATCATGATGTCATAAATAATTTAATATATTTAATGTCTAAAAATTATAAAAAAAAATATCATGATGTAGGAAATATTTTTATCTTTCTAATGAATATTTATAGTCAAAAATATGACTTGTATAATCCCATGTAAAAATTGTTTTATTAAACATTTCATGTTTGTGTCATTTTTACTTTAACATTTAATAAAAAGTTATTTATGGCATTTCCCAACCAAAGTGGCTCCATAGGGTCCCCAAGTTGACCCATGGATTGTCCTGGTCGGCCATTACACATCCAATGAGGTTAGGACATGTTTCAAGCTCATCTCATTTTATTAAAACATTATGTTTACCTTAAACTACACTGATTACCTCTAATCGCGATTAAAATCTTAATAAGTTACTATTCAACAAAAAAATTATTTTAATCTAATTGAAACACATTTTACATATTAATGACAACCATGTATGTCGGATTTTTTAAATTCAAAACACAGAGGTGGTAAAATTTCATTTAAACGAAAAATCAGTTTTTTAAGTACCACTTAGTGGTTTCACTATTCATCAAAAATTGAAGTTTTTCAGAAAAATACCAAAACTTCACCCAAAGCTATATTTGATATTATGAATTAAAAAATGAAGTCCATTTTACATAATTCAAAACATATAAGTTGAATTAATTAATTTAATAATTAACTCCTGCTGTCAGAGCAAATAGCGTGTTTTTATGAAACAATAAGTATCAAAAGATTGACACTAGTTTAAGTCCAATCTAAAAGTGAAATTGATTCCAATGACCACCATTGGATTAAATGGTAAAAATATATTCTAATTTCACTTTAAAACCAATTCAAAAGATAATTTAATCATCTTAATAAATTAGATTAAAAAGAGGTTATGAATTAAAATACAACATTTTACACTATTCATTAAAAAATGAATTTTATCGGAAAGATACCAAAAATTTACACAAATTAAATTTTGATATCCTGATTCTAAAGAAGAGATATATTTGGTCCAATAGAATTTATAAGATTGATCAAAACTATATTTAATGATGGTTCGCCATCAAATGTTGATAAGTGGACCTTTCGTGAAAATTAGAGTATATAAGCCTAAAATTGAAATCTTTTTGTATTTTAAGCATTTATCCTTTATTAGATAAATGTAAAAACATTTAACAAATATATATAATCATATTTTAGTTAATTCTATCCATTCCTGCCAGTACAACGGCTACGTGTTAACTAACATTTAAAATAATATTATTTTATTACTAGTGTGCAACGTATGATTTCAAAGAAACTCTTTGTTGCGTATCTGGTACGCTATCGAACATGGAAACCCATTTAAAGTAAACTTAATATTTAATTTGAAAATGTTAATAAATATGAAAATGTATTATTCTTTATTTACCTGGGATGTTACATCCTTCCCCCCTTTTGGGAATTGCGTCCTCGCAATTTTATTCACTTATCAAAATAAGTGGGAGTATTTATCCCTCATAGCATTTTCAGATTCCCACGTTGCCTCTTTAACCATATGGTTTTTACACAAAACCTTTACCTGGTGAATTACCTTATTTCGCAATACTTGCTCTCTTCGGTCAAAAATTTGGACTGGTTGTTCTTCATAAGAGAGATTCTCTTCCAACTGAACTACCTCTGGGCACAAAACATGAGATGGATCTGGCATATACTTTCTCAGCATTGAAACATGAAAAACATTGTGTACCTGAGATAAACTCGGAGGTAAAGCCACTCGGTAAGCAACTGATCCAACTTTCTCCAGAATTTCATATGGTCCAATAAACCTTGGACTTGGCCTTCCTTTCTTACCAAATCTCATCACACTTTTCAAAGGAGAAACCTTGAGGAAAAACATGATCACCTACCTCGAAAGATATATCCTTCCTCCGGTTATCCGCATAACTCTTCTGCCTGCTCTGAGCTATTCTCATGTGCTTCTGAATTAACTGAACTTTTTCTTCCGTCTCTTCTACCAATTTTGGTCCCATCAGCTTCCTTTCACCCACTTCATCCCAAAATGCTGGAGTTCGACACCGCTTCCCATATAATGCCTCAAATGGTGCCATCTGTATACTGGAATGAAAACTGTTATTATAAGAAAACTCAACCAAAGAAAGATGTTGGTCCCAACTTCCCTAATAATCCATCGAACAAGCTCGTAGCATATCCTCCAAGGTCTGAATTGTTCGTTCTGACTGCCCATCTGATTGCGGATGAAAAGCTGTACTAAAATTTAATTCAGTACCCAACGACTTCTGAAGGTCTTTCCAAAAGATAGAAGTAAACCTGGGGTCATGGTCAAATACAATGGAGATGGGAACTCCATGTAACCTGACTATCTCTTTAAGATACAAACGGGAAAGTTGATCTAGGGAAAAAGTATCTTGTATAGCAAGTAAATGAGCAGATTTGGTCAAGCGATCAACAATAACCCAGATTGCATTTTTACCTCGAGGGGTCTTCGGCAATCCCGCAACAAAGTCCATGGATATATTTTCCCATTTCCACTCTGGAACGGGTAAAGGCTGAAGCATCCCTTTCGGTAACTGCCGCTCTTCTTTAACCTGCTGACAAGTCAAACACTTCACAGTAAAATCAACAATATCTCTTTTCATTCCATCCCACCAGTAATACTCCCACAGATCTCTGTACATCTTAGTACTGCCAGGATGAACTGAAAACGGAGAACTATGAGCTTCACATAACAACTCTTTCTTCAACTATGAATCACAAGGCACACACAATCTCTTCCCAAATCTCAAAACACAATCATTATCAATGTTGAATTCAGGAAACTTACCCTTCTGAACCAACTCTACCTTTTTCTGCAACTCACTTTCTTGATTTTGGGCTTGCTTGATTCTGTCTGATAGAGAAGATTTCACGGATACCTGAAACAAAACAGAAGAACTTCCTGCACCAACAACTTCTATTTCAAAGTTCATCAAATCAAAAACCAAAGGATCTCGTTCCAAACGTAGCATGGTTAATGAAGCATTACTTTTTCGACTCAAAGCATCGACCACTTTATTTTATTTTCCCGGATGGTAATGAATTTTACAATCATAATCCTTGATTAATTCTAGCCATCTCCTCTGTCTCATGTTCAATTCTTTCTGAGTGAATATTTACTTTAAACTTTTGTGATCAGTATATATTTCACACTTTACTCCATACAAATGATGCCTCCAAATTTTTAAAGCAAAAACAATAGCAGCTAATTCCAAATCTTGTGTAGGGTAGTTTACCTCATGAGTTTTCAACTAACGTGAAGCATAAGCAATTAACTAATCATTATGCATAAGGACACAACCAAGTCCCTTCAACGAAGCATCACTGTATATAACAAACTCACCATTCCTGGATGGAAGTTCCAAAACTAGATCATTCACCAATCTTCTTTTCAACTCCTGAAAACAATCATGACATTCTTTTGTCCAGATAAACTTAACACCCTTCCAAGTTAGCTTATTCATTGGACTAGATAACCGTGAAAACTTTTCAACAAACCTTCGGTAGTAACCTGCCAAAACAAGAAAACTACGGATCTCGGTTACATTTGTGGGTCTTGGCCATTCTCCAACAACTTTTGTTTTAGCAGGATCAACAGTTATGCCATCTTTTGAAACAATGTGACCCAGGAAAGAAATTTGTTGTAACCAAAACTCACACTTGCTGAATTTTCCATACAGTTTCTTTTCTTTTAAGGTTTCCAATATAACCCATAAATGACTTTCATTCTCCTCTTTACTTTTAGAAAACACCAAAATATCATCAATGAAAACAACAAAAAAATTTCACCTGATTCAACTGATCCATCACTGCAACAAACTATTTAGTTCTGATTCTGACTATCTTAGGATTCTGATTTGAAAGTTCATTTCCCTATGTATGCCTTCCCAGAAAAGCTTCTTTGTTTCCTCAACGAAAAACCATTCTTAACATTGAAATACCTTAGGCGAAGCAACATGGTAATCTTTAAATGCTATATCATTTTAGTCATACCATAAATTAACTTATAATTTAACAATTTTCTAACTCCTAAAGTTGTCTAAACCGACCTTTGATACCAACTATAAGGCTCCGGCCTTAAACATTACTTAATATTGAATTAAATGAATAATTCACATTGAGGATCTTTTCAGGTTTAGAGTTTTAGAGAATTAGAACATAACTATTACATCTCAAAAGATTACAAAGTAGACACTCTTACTAAGTTTCCATAGAATAAAAAACTCTTAAAAGAAACATGTCTAGTTCCATGTTTTATATAGCAAGAAATTCCCTTGATCCCATCCTTGGCCCTATTCCACATTAAGTCCTGTGAAAAACATTTCAAAGAAACTTGGGGTGAGCATAAAAATCTCAGTAAGGGATACACAAAGAATAAAAACTGTTAGTTTATCAAAACAAAAAGTAAACCATGTATACTTTATCAAAGTAAAACTTCTCACCTTTATGAAGTAGTAAAAAATCTTCACTGAATAAAAGATAATTACTTACCCTTTTGTAACCAAAAGATTACCATAAAACCCATATAAAGAACACATAACATATAAAGGTAACTTGGGACATAAACATACTTAAGTGGAATAACCATACGGTCGACTTCCACACATATCACTTAATGGAATAGCTATATGGCCAACTTCCATACATACTTAATGGAATAGCCATATGGCCGACATCCATACCCAATGCATTGGAGGTTATAACGTAACCACCCGTCTTGGTATTCACGGCACCACCCATCATATGGTTTATCACGTAACCACCCGTCAAATGTCCAAGTACCATTATAAAATCGTAAGACATAAAACAAACATAATGGAAAAAAAATTTCCACACTTTGATCAAAATATATCACTCAAATATATTTACATAACAAATCCATTATAAAAACCATTTTTAATACCAAAATACATAAAAGAGTATATGGTATTTATTTCATTTTAAAAACATTACGGCTTGTTGAGGAAGCCAAAGACCAAATAATACTCGCGGCGGCGAAAAAAGTCGTTGTCACCGCATACGTTAAAAGAAACATTCCTTTTTATCATTTTGTAAAACGCTTCATAGAAAAAGATTCCTTTTGTATAAAAGTAAAATTCAAAGGGCTTTATACACCGTATAAAAGATAGTTGTGTATAAAACAAAATATGCCTCAATGAAAGGAGATTGAGACGAAGTCCCTTACCACGGGTCTGACTTGACTCGATCGTTCTTTAACATCCTGAATAATAAACTTGAGTTAATTTCTACTTGATTAAGAACATTTTTAAAGTTCATTATTCCTTTTATATCACTTATTTCCATGTTATAAACATTATGTAACCATTTAAGTTAATAATGTTTGTTTTGTCGAAATTTGGTTATTAAGTTGAAAGTGGACTTCTTACAATTACATGTTGTTCGTGTGGTCAAAGCTTCTTTATATCCCGAATGAAATTCATGATTTGGAGAGTATATATATCATATATATCCATCATATACATGTATTTATAATATTACATAATCATTTAGAGGTAAGAAATGAAATGCACCGTTCATGGAGACGGTAAGCCGTACGTACGCATGAACGCTACTTTCATTTCTTTGTCATGTTAATGGAATTAAAACTAAATGAGAGGTATGAAAATTTTAATTCTAGAATTATATTAATCATTTAGATGTATCATTAATTATATATATCCATTATATACATGTACTTTTAATAGTACATTACATTTGAGGATAAGAAATGAAATGCACCGTTCATGGAGACGGTAAGTCGTACGTACGCATGAACGCTACTTTCATTTCTATCTCATACTTTAATGGAAATAAATAATAATGATATAGAGGTATATTATAATTCCAGTATAAAATCATATATAATAACTTTAAATCCATCCTTTATACATCCCACATATGGCATTAACGAATCACATCACTTTGAGGGGGCGGTAGTCCGCACTTCCTTAAATGAAGATATCGTGTTTACCCATAATTGAAACCATAAAGGTATGCCCAAAATGAAAAATACATATGCTTAAGGAAAACATAAACATATTATATATCATATATAAATATAGTGTCATCTTAATGGCCACCTTTGAAGGTGTTAAAATATTGTTGAACAATCATCGTTTCGGGAGGAAGAAATTCGACATCCACGGAAACAGTATGTTCTGTAACCATTAGATGTAGGTGTGTGTAAGTGTATCTCGAATCCTTCTTATAACAACATCCTAGTATATTTATGATACTTGAGTTTTTACAAAATAAAAGAATAAAAAGAGTTTAGGGGGTTGGATAAGCAAAATAAAACAAAAGGACTCAAAAGAAGACATTACCTTAAAATCGGGTAACTCTCTTAGATTTGAGCTCAAAGGATTCCTTGGGAAGAATTCTGCCCAAAGTGAGGCTTCAAGGAGTAATATAGGGATGTGTAGAGCCAAAATGGGCCGGGGTTGGCTGATCCAAAGGCTTTGTGAGTATGGGTAAGGAGATAGAGGTGGGGGCCTTTTATAAGAGGAGAGGAGGGGCACTCTTGGAAAGTAAGGGAATGTTAGTTTATTTTAAAATTAGTTTCGGATTCAAAATGTCCCACATTGATATAATTAGAGTTTAAGGTGATAAGGGTTCTAAATATACCCATCCAATAGGTTTTGGACATGTTTAGGTCATAGATTTTACATTATCGTTTCATTTTATTTAAATCCTTTATTAATGAGGTAATCGTTGCATCATCATGATGTCATAAATAATTTAGTATATTTAATGTCTAAAAATTATAAAAAAATATCATGATGTAGGAAATATTTTTAGATTTCTAATGAATATTTATAGTCAAAAATCTGACTTGTATAACCCCATGTAAATGTTTTTTTATTAAACATTTCATGTTTGTGTCATTTTTACGTTAACATTTAATAAAAAGTTATTTATGTCATTTCCCAACCAAAGTGGCTCCATGGGGTCCCCAAGTTGACCCATGGATTTTCGGGGTCGACCATGACACATCCAATGAGGGTAGGACATGTGTCAAGCTCATCTCATTTTATTAAAACATTATTTTTACCTTAAACTACTCTAATTATCTCTCATCGCGATTAAAAACTTAATAAGTTACTATTCACTAAAAAATTATTTTAATCTAATTTAACCACTTTTTACTTCTTAATGACAACCATGTATGTCGGATTTTTGAAATTCAAAATACAGAGGTGGTAAAATTTCATTTAAACGAAAAATCAGTTTTTTAAGTACCACTTAGTGGTTTCACTATTCATCAAAAAATGATGTTTTTCAGAAAAATACCAAAACTTCACCCTAAGATATATTTGATATTCCGAATTCAAAAATGAAGTCCATTTTAAAAAATTAAAAACATATAATTTTCATTAATTAATTTAATAATTAATTCCCGTTGTTAGAGAAAATAGCGTGTTTTTATGAAACAATAAGTATCAAAAGATTGAAACTAGTTTAAGTCCAATTTCAAAGTGAAATTGATTCCAATGACCACCATTGGATTAAATGGTAAAAATATATTATAATTTCACTTTAAAACCAATTCAAAAGATAATCTAATCATCTTAATAAATTAGATTAAAAAGAGGTTTTGAATTAAAATACAACATTTTACACTATTCATTAAAAAATGAACTTTATCAGAAAGATACCAAAAATTTACACAAAGTAAATTTTGATGTCCTGATTCTATAGAAGGGTTATATTTGGTCCAATATAATTTATAAGATTGATCAAAAATATATTTAATGACGGTTCGCCATCAAATGTTGATAAGTGCACATTTTTGTGAAAATTAGAGTATATAAGCCTAAAATTGAATTCTTTTCGTATTTTAAGCCTTTATCCATTATTAGATAAATGTAAAAACATTTAACAAACATATATAATCCTATTTTAGTTATTTCTATCCATTTCTGCCAGTACAACGGCTACGTGTTAACTAACATTTAAAATAATATTATTTTATTACTAGTGTGCAACGTACGATTTCAAAGAAACTCTTTGTTGCGTATCGGGTACGCTATCAAACATGGAAACCCCTTTAAAATAAAATTAATATTTAATTCTAATATAATAATAAATATGAAAATGTATTATTCTCTATTTACCTAGGATGTTACAGATGCTAATGGTGACGACTGACGATGATGCATGGCAGCGTCGCGGTGGTCACTGGTTCTGACTACGGTGGCCGTGTTGAGCCAGGAAGGCAATGGTAAGAGGGGTGTCTAGGAATTCAAGGGGTGTAGATACAAAGAACTCAAAGTAAAATGATTGAGTGATGGTAGCTTTTTAAGGTACGCGGACGGAGGGGCTTCGAGAGTGGGGAGTGCATGGAGAGCAACCCGAGGTGGCATGTAGCCGCGTTTTGCGGCAGGAGGCTTGCGTTGACACACAAAGAATGGACCAAGGTAGAACCATGGGCAGAGGGACTAAGGCCAAAGAAGGATGATCAAGGATAGGGCAGACCAGTGGGCTGAGCCCAGGTGACTGAGCGGGTTGGTCCGGAGTGGGCTAGGCAGGCCATTGGGCTACGAACAAAAATTGTAATAACTTCTAAACCGAGTGCCCATTCTACATTCCATCTATAGTGATGTGGTAATCTTATCAAGACATACCTTTTGATGATAGTTTTGGAATTTCATGATTTCTTTCATGGCTCAGTTTTATGAAAATTCTAAGTATAATAATTATTATAATAGAGTTATTATTATTAATGAGAAATCTTGTGTGGGGTGTAACTCATGCATACACTGTCCAATTCATAAATCGTCTTCGTCGTCATGACCCAATTTTTTAGGAGTAAGTTTCAATAAAAATTTGATGTGTTTAAAATTAATTCAAGAAGTGGACCCCATGAAACCCAGGTTGGGAATGTTTTGATAAATTGTATCTTTTTCATCGGGTGTCTGTTTTGGACGAATGAATAGTCGATACCATGTATTTTTTCATGGGGATCACAGTGGTGAGATCCTTATAATTTTTTTTTTGAATCAAGGATTGGGACCCACGATACTCCATTCGAGCATAATCGGGTCACATAGAACTTTTTTGTTGGATGTCCTATAGGTGAAAATGAATAGTCGATCTTGTGTGTTTTTCGCAAGGATCAAAACAGTTTTATTAGTTTAGCGGTGTGGAGCCTTATGCATGATCTCTTTAAATATGGAATCATTAAAATAAATTTCTGAAAGATCCTTTTGATGGGTTTGAAGATAATTCATGGATTAGGTCATCATGGCCCTTGCATCTGTGTACAGATCCCCCTAGCATACTAGGGTGTGAATCCCTGATGCCCAAAGTGGAATCTGTTTGATGCACTAGGGCATGGGTCATCTAAAGATAATTGTCTGTAGTACCCTCTATTATATTTCCATTACGTGGGGTTGGGAAGTGGGTCCCTATAGACTCCTGGGTGTTGATCCATCTTACGCACTTGGGTGTGGATCCTTGATGACTAGATTGGAATCCACCTGGTGCACTAGGGAACATGTCCTCTACAACAACAATTATAGTGGAATGCACCTATTATACTAGGGTGTGGGTCCTCTACATTGCATTTTTACCATCCAAAAATTTGGATCAGAGGAGAGATGAGTTTTGAAGTACCTTTGGACACGCGAGAAAGACGGGTTGTTTCCCCCACTAAGATGTGTCCTTGTGATGAAACCTAATACTTTGAGGGTGAGTCGGTGCCACCCAAAGCGGACAGTATTATGTTGTGTGGATTGATCTCCATTTATTTGTGTGTTGAGGGTGGATGTGAGGGATTTTAGGAATCATTAATGGATTCTTCTGGAACTATAGTCGACTCTTTTTCTAAGGCTAATCTGTGAGATGGAGATCCCCTTACTTTCTCATTTTGATTTCTTTTGACCTAGAATATATATATATATATATATATCCCATTTAAGTACCAACTCCTTGGGTTTTGGTCACTCACCTGCCAAGAGAGGTGAGGAAGTGTGGGGTATTCCACGAGCTTTCTGGGTCAATCTTCTCATGTTTAGACGAGTATACTCTCATAATAAAGGTAGAAAAGACTCGATGAGAAGTTCGTCTTCTCACCATTTTTAGCTCCTTGTGTTTGGATGAGCTTACTTCACTCTCTCGTCGGGTTGAGCTTCATTATTTTACTATACTTTTTTCTATCTACATATTTCCTCCTCAGTGTGTCACTGACTACTCCCCCTTCACCTTTTTAGATTTTCCTATTGGGTATGTTTATACTCTCCCATGTATGGTATTTTCCTTCATGTATAGTTCCTTATGAAGAAGATGCACATGTTTGATCATGATTTCGAAAGAGCATAATTATATGAGTGCTTGGAACACATATGGTGGTCATATATTAGGATCCTAGAGTAGGATTCTCTTGGCTAATTTACTTTTCTAGTTTTAGTTAGGTTGGGTCACATTTCTAGTTGGGCATGAATTTTTTCCATTTTCCACTTTCAGTTTACTTTACTGTACTCGTATTGTTTAGTGGTCCATGCATGTTTGGTTTATTTATAGCTTTGTAGAATCATTTACTCATTTCCCTCTACAATTTTGAATTGATTTATTATGTGTGTGCTTGTTTATAGGTACATAGGTAAAGTTAATCCTTTGTTTGTTGTGCCTTCGGCACTTGTCACCACCCCTGGCCTATAGATACAGGATTGGGGTAGTTGCAGCTCGAGCCCCAGCAAGGGTCAGGTCATGACAAATTGGAATCAAAGGTGGTGTGACCCATGAGATATTGTTTTGACATTTATCTAAAAAGATCTTGTTTGGTTTTAGGTAAACAGTGTCAATGTATATCAAGTGGGGATCTCAATATAGGGATTGCAGTGATGTTATGGTGAAAAATGTATCCTTTCACCAGGACCCTAATTTCCCACTTTTCCACACAACACCCTGATACATTTGTTGTAGGGAATAATGGTACATGCATCATACATGTTTGAGAATTCAATTGTCCTTCTTGAGTCAGATCCCCATTGTTTATATATATATATATATATATATATATATATATATATATATATTCTCATCTGTCCATGTTAGTGCTTGATAACTTTTAGGATGCCTCCGCGATGACAACATTCTAGGATACCAGCTATGGTTCTTGACAAGGACCCTATGAGGGATGAGGCCTCAATTTAGTGTCCATCATGCGTTCCCCTTCCTCTAAGTGGATAGGTAGCAGCACCTCTACCTATCGATATAAAGTTAGTCCCAGTAGAGTAGGATGAGGATGATCACTTGTTGAGCGCACTCCACAAGTTCCTCAGCCAAAGACTACTAAGGTCCCATAGTGAGCTAGATCCTTACGCATAAAATATTGGATGGAGTTGGGGATCCAAGTTTTCTGACTCATCTAGACATTGGTAGATCATATGGTCGCTTTTTCAAATATTCTCTTCCATGGAAAGGTTGGGAATTTGTGGAGCTTCATTAATCAGATGCATGATTAGTTGGCACTCCCATGGGATAATTTCCAGTAGTTGTTTCATGAGCAGTACTACCCCTCATGCTTATGCTCTATTCTGATTCAATCACTTATAGAGCTTATGAAGGGAGGGATAAAAGTGGTAGAGTACTTGGTTAGGTTCATAGACCTGACTTAGTACTCTCTTGACATGATCCTTTGAGGCTGCTTTAGGTCACGTAAGTTCGAACATTGACTCCACAGAGAGATTTGTTCCAGCATAGTACCCTTGTGCATCCCCACCTATGTCAGGGTGTTGGAGTAGGCATAGGTGATAGAGAGATTTTTATTAGAGGTATGCCAGTTAGCAGGGAATGGTAGTGCATGCTAGAGAGCTGTGACATCTTTGGAAGTTAGTAGACATTAGTTGATAGGATCTCAATAAAAGAGGCTACCATATGATTAGACTTGATCATGTGGTCAGGCAGCACTGGAGAAGCATAGAGCATCAGGTCATCTTAGAGAGGGCCAATGCTATTCTTGTGATGGGTGAGGTCACATGTCATTAGACTACCTAGATAGACATTATGAGCATCCTAGGAAGATAACGAGTGTGTAAAGCCTCGACCATAGAATCTCAGAGCTGGTGTATTATTTTTATACATTGGCATGATTTCAAGGAATCAAATCACAAAGGGCTGAGTAGTTTCATAGTCTTAAAGAAACTAGATATATACATGGGACCCATTTTAAATTTTGAAATGAAACAAAATATGATACATAACAAAAGATAATAAACTACATCCTTGAAAACACAATAAATGATCTCTTATTCTTATCATGGGTATGGAAAAACAAATGAATGGGGTGAGCTCAAACGCTCAGTGAGGGTAATCAATACAACAGAAAATATCATAACATAAACATTAGTCATATCGAATAACTAAAAGCATAATCCATTAAAAAAACATGAACACATTATGGTAGTAATAAGAGATGAATAAATAATGTCATAATCATGGGTATTATAATAGTCGAATAACCACATGATCCATCAATACTATTTTCATAATGAGGGAATGCATAATGTTGGACATCCTAACTATACCATCATGGCCTTGTTCTGATACCATAAAAAACATTTTGTCAAGGCCTTGTGCCAAGACAGTAGTTTGTCTCATGAGACCTACCAATGCACCGAGGGGCTATAGAGGGCCCCACATGACACTTTCTATGTCCAATTAATTTATCATATGAATGGGGATAATTACAAACAACATATACACTAATATATGAAATTCAAATAACATTACACAAACAATAAGCATAATCACTAACCATTTAGAGTAAATTGATGAATAGTTTTAAGACAACACATCCACACCCAAAATAATTATAAAACATTAAATTAAATATGGTAGATGATACCATGAAATATTTATCCCAATTATAAATAATAATTAACAACAGTGTTGAAATAGATAAAGATACTCTTATAAAATCGTCGAGTAATTCGTGAGATAAATACACCTTTTAGTTTAAAAAGAAGGGTTCTTTTAGAAAAATAATTTTATAAAAACAGATGTGAAGTAACATATTATTTTCAAAATACAATTTTTTATTTTATAAATACAATGGTTTCAAATAATATATTACAAAATTCCATTGAAATAGGTAAGAATTTCAAAACTCCCATGAAAGGGGTTTGTATTTCTGAAATAATTTTGAAAGTTCCTTTTAAAAAGTCTAACTATCCACAAAACAAGGTAGGGATATTGTTGGTGAACATATTTAGTACACTGAAAAATATTTTATGAGGATTAAATAATAATATAAAAGAATTTAATTGATGTAATTAGACAATAAAAGTAACCCAAATGTAAATGTAGGTTCAGATGAGAAAACCCCTACCACTTTGTAATCAATCAATTTGAATGCCCCAAAATTAATAATATTCAAGAGACAGATTGAATACAATGAAAATAAATGTATTCATGATATGTTACATAAATGGGAAGTATAAAAACATGATACACAAGTATTAGTAGTGAATACTGATAATCTCACAAAAATGGAAGTCAGTTGAAGAAACCCTTACCTTAAGTCCGAATGTGTTCCTCTCTTGAACTTAAGGTCCTGGAATATAAATTTAGACTTATTAATAAATTATTTAATAACATATTATACATGTATTTATATTATCATAATTATGTTTAGTTCATTTATTCTCTTTTTGATATGTTATTATATTGAATTTTGGCGTTTCGGATTGTTCGTTTTCTTTATTTTCAAAATCAGTTTACTTTTTATTAAGTAATGGAGTTCATGTGGAATGGATGTAAATCTCCTGAATTAAAATTAAATATTATTTATTATCATACATATTTTTTAATGGTCATTTCTATAATTTGGTTACATGGAAAGTGGATGAATCATTAGATGATATATTTATGACATCCACTTAGATTATTTTAGCGTTATTTTGATTATTAGGAAATAGTTTGGCCATATGATTTAATATTATGAACGTATACTAGTTCCTTAATATTAATTACGTTATAATGAATATATTAAATCCTGGTAAAACCATCAAAATGGTTTCATGGCTAGTAATTAAGGAGAAATTGAACAATGAAACTTTGTCGTCCATGAGGGTTATAAATTGGTACCTCATGAACATTGATTTCGTTTATAAAATAAAAGAGAGAGAGAGTGTAACGATATTGATGATGGTTCTTACATTGACATGAAATAATGCCAGTATATAGATGATACTAGATATATAATGGTCATTTTAATTGAGGATTTCAAGATAGGGTAACAAAAAATATAAATTGAAACGAAAATAAATGAAAAAGAAAAGTGTTTTACCTCTTGAAATTAAGTATTTGATAACCTCTTTAAGGGAAGGGATTCTGGTATTTTGGCCTAGAAAAGTGATTATTCAATGTCGGGAGTGACTAAGGGTATTTGAGAATAATTTTTAGAAGCTTAAAGGCTTATAGGAGTGAAGAGAAGAGGGAGTGTGGGGGGTTTTATAGTAGAGGATAAGGGGGTTTTCATAATTTTTTAATCATTAGTTTATTAATCTCTCTAAAGACTATAAATAGTGATGATTCCATGACCAAGAATAGTAATAAATGAATGTGAGTTCGAAACAAGTGGGCTTACATAACTTATGATATCATAAATAGTGTATTTTACTGATAATTTGTATATAACGTATTTTACCATATTTCACTATTCATTAAAAAATTTGAGTATTTTAGAAAAATACCAAAAATTCACCATAACCATTTTTTTCCATGTAGAATCCAAAAATAAATTCCATTTTTTAGAAATAATTTTCTAAATATGATTTATTTAATATTTAATTAAAATCATAATTTATTAAAAAAACATTTTTAAAATATTTAGTAACCAATTCCAAAACATTGGTATATCGTACTTCCACATCAATATTATTTATATAATATCATAGGTAGTGTTACAATTAATTATGTAATTATTAATAGGGTATGTTACCATTCATAAGGGTAGGTTAATATTCACCAAAAATTATGTTTTTTTATCAAACTCCAAATAACTTACTGATCGCAACAGTGTGTGTTAGAGTTTCGAAATTCACATCACATAAGAGACAAACATATGTTTACTTGGCTAAGTTATAATAAAGTTTATTTTTTTAACTTAGTTATCCATACATTCTAAAATAAATCTATTTATAAATTCTTGGGGTGTTACATTTTTCCTTCCTTATTAAAAATTTTTCCTCAAAATTTGAAATTGAACTTCGAAAGTTAATGGTTGATACTTGAAAATTCCCTTGTGGGAAACCCACATCAGGAATGCAGTCAAAATATCCTCTTAATAAGAGGAAGGATAAATGCATCGATTACTAAAAAAAAATGAATTATAATTGGACTACATGGTCATGGAAGAATAATCAAACCATCATGTAGAGACATTAAACTCTAAAAACCCTAGACAATGATTAAGTTAAACCATTATATAAATGGTTACAAATTTGAAAATATAATTATTCAACACATTATAGTAAAGGTATCTAAATTTCCAAGATGAACTTATCATTAACCCTTAATCAATAAGAAGAATATCTTAAATTCACATTCCAAACATGTGAATAATATCATCATGTATACTCATGAAATATGTGAATAAAATGAATTACCGTAAAACCCATATTGGAAACATGCATTCTTCCATATTCCTTACGTAATATATACGTTATTGGATATATTCCTTAAATCCAAAAGTTCTGTAAACATCATTGATGATAGTATAGACCTCTTCTCTACAAGTCAATAATCAGTTCCAATGTAGTTAGTACTCCTCTAAATCAATCATTTCTTCATCGTTATCACTAAATCAAATATATATTAAGGGTTTTCTTTCCCTCAATCATGTTTTTTTTAATAATTTTATCTTTCTAATTAATCACTTTTCCATTATACCATTCACCATACAACCTCAAATACTTAATTAAATAGTACCATAGTACAATCATTTTCCAAAACCATCATTTGGGGTATATGTAGTTGACTATTGGTACATTGAATCACATAGTGTCCCATCTCCTTGCAATTGAAGCATTGTAGAAAACTCACATTCCCATATTCCCTTTACCCCTATATTTCTTTTCCAACCTTTTTTTCTTTTTCTTCCATTCTAATCTATAAGACTCAGATAAGTCTTTACATACCTTGTTAACACATGGTATTATTTCCCCATATGATGAGGATACATGGGAGACAATCTTCTTTTGAAAAGATGGCTTAAGACCATTAGAGATATGATACTTCATTCGCTTCGCATCATGTGCATTGGTGAATATTTTATTCCTTCTACTAAAAACCATTTCTAATCAATTTTGATATTATATATTAGCACATAAAACTATGAACTCTCTATAACTCTAAACATGATATAACACATAGCATAATTTTAAGCATCATAAATCCTAGAACAATATTATTTGGTCACTTTGGGGGTATAAATCCTTCATAATGGTGGGTAAATAAAATGTGAATTATCCTAAAAATTTTCTCCGGGAGTTTCAAAATAGGATCACATCAAGGCATGTTGTCGTTTACAAGGATACCTCGGGTCAAGCTCGAAACACCTTATTAGAGTTTTCACTACTAGGTACATCTGTGCTAGAGCCACCTCTACATGTAGGTATCCAGATAGGGATGTATTTTCTATAAATATATACATAATATATTCCATAAAAAATTATATGATGTTATTTTTTATTTATCCTCATAGACCATCTAAGGGATTTGTACCCAAAACTATGTTTTCTAAATCTAGTTCCCAAGGTTTCAACTAAACTTTCTTTGATACCAATAGTAATTCCCCGACCCCAGAATCTCAGATCTATTGCATTATTTTAATAAATTTTAATGATTAAAAGGAATATAATCCCAAAGGACCGATCATTTTAGTATTCTTGTAGATACTAGATATATACATGGGACCCATTTTATATTTTGAAATGAAACAAAATATGATACATAATAAAAGCTAATAAACTGAATCCTTGAAAACACAATAATTGATCTCTTCTTCTTCACCTGGGGAAGGAAAAACAAATGAAATTGGTGAGCTCAAACTCTTACTAAGTCTATTAAATACAGATGAATATATCATAACATACACATTAGGCATGTTGAATAACAAAAAACATATGCCTTTAACAAAAACATAAACACATTATGGCAGGAATAAGAGCTGAATAAATAATTCCATAATCATGGGTATTCCACTAGTTGAATAACCACATGATCCATCAATAATATTTTCATATTTATGGAATTCATAATGTGGGATATCCTAACTATACCATTAAGGCCTCGTGCCAAGACCATAAATAATCATTTTGTCAAGGTCGTGTGCCAAGACCGTAGTTTGTCTCATGAGACCTACCGATGCACTGAAGGGGCTATATCAGTCCCCACCCAATACTTTCTATGTAAAATGAATTATTCATATGAATTTAGATAAATAAAAACAACATGTAAACTAATATATGAAATGTAAATAAATTTCCCCAAACATTAAACATAACCACTAACCATCCGGAGTAAATTGATGAATGGTTTTTAGATAGAACATCCATAGTCAAAATAAGAATAAACCACTAAATTAAATATGGTATATGATACCATGAAATATTAATCCCAATAATACATAAGAATCAACAATATTGTTTAAATATATTAAGATAGGCTTATAAAATCTTGGAGTAATTCATGAGATAAATACCCCTTTTACATTGAAAAGAAGTGTTCTTTTGAAAAAATACTTGTATAAAACCAAAAGTTAAGTAACATAGTATTTTAATAATAAAATATTTTATTTTATAAAGATTATAGTTTCCAAAAAACAAATTATATAATTTCCTTAAAAATAGGAATGAATTTCAGAAACTCCATTGAAACGGGATTGTGTTTCAGAAATATTTTTAAAGTTCCTTTTAAAACATCTAACGATCCAAAAAACTAAGAAGGGTAATGTTTGTAAATATAATTAAGACACTCAAAAATATTTTATTAGGATTACATAATAATATTCAAGAATTTAATTGAGGTAATTTTACAACAAAAGTAACTTGAATGAAAATGGAGGTTCGGGTGAGAAAACCCTTACCACTTTGTAATCAGTCGATTCTTATGCCCCAAAATTAATAATATTCAATTGATAATTGAAATGAAATGAAAATAAAGTTTATAATGTCATTTTACTTAAATTTTAAGTATACATACACCATACACAAGTATTAGTAGTGAATATGGAAAATCTCACAAAAATGGAAGTGAGATGAAGAAACCCTTACCTTAAGTCTAAATGTGTTCCTCCCTTGAACTTAAGGTCTGGGAATATAAAATTAGACTAATTAATAACTTATATAAGAACCTATTATACAATTATTTAGTTTATCACAATTTTTGTAGTTCATTTATTCCCTTATGGATAAGTTATAATATTTAATTTCGTCATTCTAGAGTGTTCGTTTTCATTATTTTCATAATCGGTTCACTTGTTATTAAGTAATGGAGTTCATGTGGAATGGATTTAAATCTCTAGAATTGAAATTACATAATATTTATGAACATAAAGAAGTTTTAATTTTCATTTATATCATTTTGTTACATGGAAATATGATAAATCATTAGATGAAATATTTATGACATTCACATAGATTATTTTAGCATTATTTTGATTATAAGGAACTAGTTTGGTCATAAAATTTAATAATATGTATGTATACTGGTTCCTAAATATTAATTAGGTTATAATAACTATATTAATGTCTGGTTAAAACATAAAAATGGTTTTATGACCAGTAATTAAGGAGATGTTGATGAAGGAAACTTTGTCATCCATGGAGGTTTTAAATTGGAACCTCATGGACGTTGATTTAGTTTATAAAATAAAATATAGAGAGAGAGAGTAAGGATATTGATGATGATTCTTACATTCATATGATATAATTCTTGTATATATATGATACTAGATATGTCATGGTCATTTGGATAGAAGAGGTGAGGAGAGGATAACAAAAGAAGATAAATTAAAATGAAACTATATGAAAAAGAAAGGTGATTTACATCTTGAAATAACCTCTTTGAGAACATCCTTAAGGGAAGGGATTTTGGTCCTTTGGAAATACCAAGAGCTTCTTGGATGTGGGGAGTGACTAAGGGAATTTCTCCAGAACTTTGAGGAGCTTCAAGGATTATAGGAGTGAAGAGAAGTGGGATTGAGGGGGGTTTTATAGTGGAGGAGATGACGGTTTTCATAATTTTGTAATCATTAGTTTATTAATTTCCATCAAGATAAAAAATAGTGATAATTCCATAGCCAAGTATAGAAATAAATGCATGTGAGTTCAAACCAAGTGGTCTTACATCACTTATGATGTCATAAATAGTGTATTTAACTGATAATTTGTATATACGGTATTTTACCGTATTTCACTATACATCAAAAATTAGAGAATCTCAGAAAAATACCATAAAATCACCCTAACCATTTTTCGACGTGTAGAATACAAAAATGAAGTCCATTTTTCAAAATTAATTTTCTATATATGATTACTTTAATATTTAATTAAAATCATAATTTATTCAAAAAACAGTATTAATATGTTTATTTACTAATTCCAAAACAGAGGTATATCGTACTTCTGCTTCAATATTATTTATATACTATCATATGTAATGTTAATATTCATTACGGTATATCCCTATTCATATGGGTATGTTACTATTCATAAGGCTATGATACTATTCAGAAAAATAATGTTTTCTTATCGGACTCAAATAACTTGCTAATCACAACCGTATATGTCAAATTTTCAAAATTCACATCACAGAAGTGAAAAACATATGTTTAATTGGATAAGTTATAGCATATTCACGATTTTTGAGACTTGTTGATCCAATCATTCTATAATAAATCAATTTTTCAATTCTTGGGGTGTTACAGGGTGGACCCCCACGGTAGAGACAGTGTCATGATCTGGGAATCCCCCAGGCAGGGACAGGGTGGTCCCCAGTTAGGCTATATTGTTAGAAGGGAATGAGGAGTTGTAGGATGGGGAAAACGCAAAGAGATTCTCCCACCACCACCACCGGGCAGCCTGTTTCAAGATAAGGGAACTGGTGGTTGGGGACGCAGAAAGCTACAGGCTATGGATTTCAATTTATTCATTTTTAATTTTTTTATTTGTTCAATTTATTAATTTTATATAAATATATACTATTTATTAATATTTATAATCTATTTATATATGTGTTTTACATTTATTCATTTTTATTAATAATTATTTCATTAATAAAGTATTTAATATTTTTCTTAATTTACACTTTTAATTTTTAATTGTTTAATTTTTTCATTTTATTCATTTTACATATCGTCAAATTTAATATATACTATTTACTAATATTTATAATTCATATATATGTATATTAAAAAAAAATCATTTTTATCAATAATTATTTAATTAATAAAATTGTTAATATTTTTTAATTTAATAATTTTTAATTTTTATTTGTTTAATTATTTCATTTTTTTGGCACTGTTGTTAGCCCTATAAATAAAGATATGATAAAGGTTACCATTTATCAGCACTATATAAAATCAATGACAAAGGTTACCCTTTTTCAATGCTTAAAAAGGGCTAATAATGGGTACCTTTTATCGGTGTTTTTTCAGTAAAGATAAAAGGTAACCCTTATCTACCTTTTTTTTAATGATGCTAAAGGTCACAACTATTTGAGGTATATTTTTTAGTAGTGATATCAAGAACGTTGACATTATTACTCTTTATAATCATCATTAAACCCAATGAAGGATCATTAAAAAACATGGGATGAGAAAAACAAAAAGCTTTGTAAGGGATATAAAAGTAATAATTCTATAAGTCTTGAGAAAAATAGGACAAACTGTAAATTCTTAACCTTTATCACAAAATTATTTGAGCATATAAAAAAACAAACCCATATCAAAAACCACACTTTTTTATTGAGGAAAAAAATTAAAAATCATAGATAGAAAATAAAAACCCTTTTAGGATACATAGTGCATTGTATTCATAACCCATGTTAGAAATAACTAGAGCTCAGTAAAATCAATATGAGAAACCTCCTCGGTTAACTACCTAATTATTTTCATTTAAGATAAAGAATATTACCCAATGCATTTGAGATATGTATCGGGCTCATTGAATGTATAAGTGAATTTGGGGTCACCCATCATAAAAGCTATATCAGGCTCACTTATTTGTATAATATGTATCTGGATCACCCATTATCATATATATTGATAAAGTCTCATATAATGAATAAAAAATTTGTTTCACCTTTTCATCATAAAACCATTGAAAACCACTTTTGAACAAATATGCAAAACATTTTTGAATATCAAAATACCCATTCCTTTTAAAATCCAATTTTTAAAACTAAAATACCAAGAAAAAAAAAAGAAAATTTGTCTTCCATTTAAATTAAATAATAAATTATTTAAAGGAATAAAAAAGTAAAGTAATCGATTTTTGGAAAGAAAATATGTTAGTGATGTATTCATTAAAATAAAATATTCTTTTTTTACTTTTGTAAAGTTGAAATATTCAATGTAAAATATGTAAAAAATTCATTTTGAAAACCTTTAAAAGAAATTAAAGAGTTTTAAAATGTATTTTATGGTGATTTTATTTCCATATAAACCCATATATAAAATAAATTTAAGAATATGTAAATTCAATATGAATATTTTGAAAATAAATCTTTAAAAATCTAAAATAATTTTTTAAGTTAAAGTGTCCTTTATCTCGAGTCTTAACAATCTCATATGTTCTCTATATTATATAATGGTAAACATTTATTAATTATTTTCATTATTAATAATCTTTTACTGGTATATTATTCATTTTATTTTATTTATTACCATGTAATATTTAATTACATAATCCTTTAAGTTCATCTGAGGTGTTTTGAGGTCGTTCAGTTCATAATCCCAAAACAACATCAGTGTTATGAATATGGTAAAAGAGGTCATTATTCAATAAAATTTATAATAACCATTATCAAAAAATAATATTTTTTTTATATTGATTTATATTTTCAAAAAAAAACATGAAATATTATTATGAAAATTGAATTATGTTACGCTCTAGGAGATGGTAGGTTGTACATACACATGGGTAAAGTATCAATTTTCCAATAAACATGATTTAAAGAAGTTATGTATTATTTTTTCTCTAAAAATTATTATTATATAATAAATATCATATTTACTTTTTAAATACACTTATATATATTATCCATGTGATGCGGTGATGAAAAATGAATCTCATCACTTCGTGGAGGTGTTAATCCACACGTACGCATGAAGGACATTATCATGTTTCAATGGATGTAAGGGTAATAAAATTGATGATATATTATCATTATATAATTATAATTATGTCATTAATATTATATATATATATACATGAATTTCATTATTATAACTATCTATGATATGTGGTGATGGAAAATGAATTGAACCAGTTCGCGATGTGGTAGTCTGACACACACGTGAATGGTGGTTTCATTTCCCATTTGATAGAAGACGAGATGGATAAAAGTTCTGATATTAAAAAAAATTACTTATTATTATATTTATTATATAGATGTTATTATTTCATAATTATTTGAATAATATATGAAGCATGTAGAAGAAAAAATAAAACTAAAACATTCGGTTAAGAGCTATACCTCTTCGACATACAATATCCATTGAATTACACCTAAACACCTATAATATTGGTATTATTTAAAAACATATTACCTATATAATGTGTATAGGTAATTTAGATAGGTATTTGGATATGATTTTTCTAAGCTATAGTTATCAAAAAGGTGTGAGTATGGGAAGGTGGAGGTTACCTTTTATAAGTTAGTTGAGTGGCACTCTTGGAATTACATAAATTATTAAATTAAAATAAATTATTTTTCATTGAAAATGTAACTAAATATATATATTTAAATTATATTTTGTTTATGATTCTAAATTATCACATGTAATAAATATTTTACATGTTTTTGTGATGTTTCCACCCTAATCTCTTAGTCCCCCCCCCCATTAACACTTTTAATTATTTATGTGGTATTAATTTTTCTTAAACTCTATGTGTAATTAAATTTACTATAAAATGAAAAGTGTCCACTAAATCGATTCCTATTTATATATTTTACCATATAACATTCACCTTTCCAAATATAAGATTTTTTATAATTTTAAATCATTTAATAAAATATTTTTTATATCATTAATGTAATTTTTGAAACTATTAAATTAAAAATAATTTAATTCCATCAAGATACTGATGGAATTTTAATATAAAACATCAAATAATTTATAATATATTCTATTTCTCTATAAAAATCTTGGTATACTATAAATAAACCAAACAATATTAGTTTTTATGTTTGTAATATCATTTTTTTGATTTTCCTATTGTTTGCATGAACACTGTTTCCGTGTTACATAAGCATTTTAGGTAATTATATCATCATTAAAAATTAAAAATAAATTACCATCATAAAAAATAATTTAATTAGGTTTAAAATAAACTTTTATATCTATTAAATATGTATATTCACTAACATTTATCTCATTCTAGCATATTTAATATATTATTTTGACTTTTATAGCCATATACAAGCATTTCACAAGAATTTGGATAAGTCACTTGTTATATATCTCCAAAATTCATTTATATCCTTAAAATCAAAAAATAATAGTCATATATATTAAAAAAACAATTAAATAATTATTAATTCTCAAATATTATCTTTAGGACACTGAATTTGACTTTTCCACAGAGGTGGAAGCACTTTATCGACACTAAAAATGATTTTCATATTTATCATGAAATAAATTCTAACTTATACATTTTAAATTTTTTTTATTATATTTTTATTATATTTTTATTAATTATTATTTTCATAAGTTTAATAAATGTTTATATCATATTTTTTCTTTTGGATATCATAAGAAGATATTATGATTATTAAATATTGTATTTTTTATATTCAAAAAAATTAACTTTTCAGAAAAATATAAAATATTAATACTCAGATAAATTTGAATTGATTAATAAAAAATGAAATGAATTTAATAAAATTTAATTCCAGTAATTGAAAGAAATTACCATTATTATAAATGTAAATAATACATTGACAAAATATTTTTAGAAAAATACGTTTCAAGCCCAAGAAAGAACTCATAAAAGAATAAAGTATAGGAATGATTAGAATGTAATTAATTATAATATATCTAATAAAATATGACTTATGTTGCTTTGAGAAAAATTCAAATATTAAGTAGTGCCTATATATATTTCATAATTTTATTAACAATATTCATACCATTCAATTTAACATCAACTTTATAATGATAATATAATATTTTACGGTTTTTTTAATCTCAGTGTTAGGTGTATTGAATGATCTCAAAGGTAATATTATTTTAAAATATTGGTATATTAAATTATCCCCCACCCTCCATTGATAAATTGAATCCTTTAAATTTTAACCTCCTCTCAATAATCATGGGGTTTATATTTTAAAATATCCTTTTTTAAAACCAGCATCACAAAAAAAGTTCAATAAAACTTATATTTGAAAAGAGGGAAATGGAAATTCAATGGTTATCTAGAATAACACATAACTAGGATTTCAAATAGGAGAACATTAGTGGTAAGTGAAGATATGGACATATAGGAAAAACATAATATCCAATTAGTGATGGAATGTGACAGATAACATTGATCACAAGAAATTGAATGATGAGGAGAATTTTAATGACCACAAAACCATAAACCAATGAGATGGGAAAAATTCCATCAATTCATCAGAAATAAATGTAATATGATTAAATTATTGTTTCAATATCCTTTTTCCAAGAGTTTATGAATTCATTTACCATCTAGAATTCGAAAATAATTAAATATAAAGAATCAATTTTCTTCAAATATATAAATGAAATTTCATCCTTCGGTTGCATGTTTCAATATATTTACACCTTTATCTCATCTTTCCAAACGATCAGTGTTTAAGAAGAATTTTTTATTCTAGAAGCACTAAAATAAACTTCTATGAGATCCCATAATCCATAAAATACTAACAATATATTCCTCTTATAATTATAAATTAATCAAAAAAATATTTTAGAAGAAAATATGAAATCCTTTATATGAATAATTAATCAAAAAAAATAAACAATAACACTAAAGGTTAATCTTAGATCATTAAATAAATAAATAAACATATATAGAAAATCATCAATAACCTCAAAAATAGAAAAATGTTTTAACCAAAAATGTGATCTCATACCTTTTAGCGTACTTACCGAAAAATTTAATTTTATTATTCCAAAATAATACATCATGTTAAACCTAAGGTTTACATTTACCTCAACTCAATAAAACATCACCCAAAATATCATTAATAACCTAAAAATATCATCACTTAAAACCTCAATATGTGTTTCTATACGTTTTAACTTATGATAAAACATAGACATAAAAAACATGATGTTATCCATAACTCGTAATATATTCTAAAATTAAGTCATACTAATATTCAAAGTTTTCTATACCCCAATCTGAAACCAATTAATTTCCATAGACCCGCACTCTTAGATCTAAAGCTAAAAATATTATCATTACATTCCTATATTTAACACAAGTAAGCATGACCCAATTTTTGCAATCCAAAACACACAACATCAAATGGAAATATTGTATCACTTAATTACCTAGGAATCTTTTAGGTTTATATTATTAGATAATTAGAGGAAAATCATTCAATGTAGATACTTCCACATCATATCAACTTTCCCACAAATTAAGTTATTTATAAATACCTGCTTTCTTCACTCAAGGAAACTTCCATATCCCTAATTCTTATGTTATTAACTTTTTACTCATCCATGAGCACTATAAAAAACCATTCGAAAACATAAAATGAAAAAAAAAGTATGGGACATTAAAATAATAAATCAATTAGTCCAGTAAATAATATGAAAACCCATAAAATGTTTATCTTTATCAAAAAATTATTTGAGTATATGGAATAATACATAACGGCATTAAAAATGCACATTTTTACAATTAAAATATTTAAAATACATCAAATAATATAAAACCCTTTTTAAAAAACATAGATAATTATATTCATTACCCATATCAAAACCAAATTCAATGGAGAGATATATCGAGCTCACTCATCATATAAGTTATATCAGTCTTGCACATTATATAAGTTGTATTTATCTAACCCATTATTATATGCTAACTATAGATCAACCATCATAATATATAATTCAGAAGTACCATATCATGAATAAAAAAATTATTTTTTTCCCTTTTTCAAAATAAATTTCTTCAAAAACACTTTTGAACCCATTTGAAAAACATATTTAGATATCAAAATATTAATCCCTTTTAAGAATTAGTATTAAAAACAAAAATAAATAGAACAAAGGAAATAGGGTTATTCATTGAATAAAGTAATGATACTTTTAAATGAATCTAGGAATAAAATAATGATTATAGTGGTGATAAAATCCATTGATGTCAAATTTGTTAAAATAGAACATTCTTTTTTCCTATTTATTTGGAAATTCAAAACATTATATATATAATATATACAAAAATGATTTTGAAAGCTGTTGAAAGAAAGTAAAAAGAGACATAAAAATTCATTTATGATTATTATATGTCCTTATAAACCCATACATAAAATAATTAAAAGAATATGGTAATGGAATTAAATGATATAGAAAATAAATATTTAAAACATTTGGAAGGATATTTTAAGTTAATGTTTCCCTTACCTCGAGTCTGAGTCATCACATATGTTTTATTCTTAATATATATTAAAAATATGTTAATTATTTACATAATTAATAAAAAAAATAAATTTATTATTTTCATAATTTTATTTATTACCCTATGTTATTAAATTACTTTATTATTTAAGTTCACGTCGAATGTTTTGATGACGTTCGATTCATAAACCAAAAACAACTTCTATACGATGAACATGGTCAAAGTGGTAATTATTCCTTCATCTCCAGAATAACAATAATAAAACAAAAATAATTTTAATACATTAATTATTTTCTAAAATCCAACCATGAAATATGGTTTTTAAAAATGAATTATTTAATAATCATGGTGACGGTAGGCCATAAGTATTCACGGTTAACATTCGAATTTTTCAAAAAAAACATAAGGGAAATATGGTAAGTATAGTTATATATTTATATAATTATTATTTTATCATAAATATTATATTTAATCTTTGGATACACTTATATATTCTATCCATGTGATTTGGTAACGAAAAATTATTTTCATTGCTTTTGGTAGGTGGTAATCCACATGTATGCATGAACGACGTTATCATTTATTAATGGATAGAAAGGTAATAAAATAGATTATATATTATCTTAATAAAATGATAATTGTTTTATTTATAATATATATATATATATATATATATCTTAATTCCATCTTTAAAACCAACCATGAGAGGTGCTGATAGAAAATGAATTTCATCGGTTCCCAAGGCGGTAGTCCTTAGTACTGACAAATGATGGATCCATTACCCATTTGATAAAAGAGGAGATAGATATAGGTTATTACATTAGAAATTAAAATCTTATTATATTTAATATACATATTTTATTATTTTATAATTGTTGAATAATATTTTAATGAGTTAAAAGATTAAAAAAACTAAAACATTTGGTTAAAAGTTATACCTATTCTTTAAGAAACCTATTTTTCATTACACCTTTATCCATATAACATTTTAATTATTCAATACCAAAGACCACTAGAACATGGGAAGGGATTTTAGGATGTGATTTGGGTTGATCTTTTCCAAGAAATAATGATCAAAATGTGTGAAGAAGAGAGGATAGAAGGAGTAATTTTATAAGTGAGGGGAGGGGAACTCTTGAAATTACATAAAGTATATAAATAATATAATCTGGTTTTCAAAGAAAAAAAGAAAAAAATGATATAATTCGAATATAATATTATTAATGATCTAAATTAACTTTACCAAATAAATTTTGACAGGTTTATATTTTGGTTTCACCTATACCTCTTAGTTTTAACCCCCCATTAACCCATTTGATGATTAATAGGATATCAATATTGTTTACAATATAAGAGTCAATAAATTTACAATAAAAGAACAGGTTATTTAAAAAATATACTATAAAATTATACAAATATAAGATTGTTATAAATTTTAAATCATTTAATGAAATATTTTTTTATTATAAAATATAATTAATGTCATTTTGGTAATATTGATATATTAAAATATAAACTTTTTGGACACTATAATTCACCCAGATAATATTAATTTTAGAGTTTTTAATATCAATTACGTTATTTTTCAACTATTTCTCAAGCACTGTGTCATCGTTGAGTAAGCATTTTTGTTAATTATATTACAACTAAAATTTAAAAACATTAACCACATAAAAAATATTAACATTAATAATTAATTTTATATTTCTTAAATATATATATTTATACACATCTATGTAATGAAAACTTTTTTAATATGTTATTTTTACTTTTCAATCCTTATGTAAGAATTGCACAAGAATTTGGATAAGTCACTAGTTATATAACTCCAAAATTTATATCTATCAATAAAAAACATAAATAATACTTCATATACATTAACCATGTTTATCAGAGGCTTCTTTATTTTGAATTATTATCTTTAGGAAACCCTAATTCACTCTTCTAGTGCGTTACAAGAACTGTGTCGGCCCTGAAAATGATTTTCCTATTTACTATAAACTAAATTCAAATGTATATTATTTGGAATATTTTTTCATATATTTATATTATATTATCAAACATTTTTTAGATAAGTTCAATAAATGTTTTATCATATTAATTTCTTGGTGAAATCATAAAACATCTTATACTTCATAGAAACTACATTTTTTATTATTCCCTAAAAATTTTACTTCATCAGAAAAAACACAAAAATTAAACCTATAGAAAATTTGAAATTATGAATCCAAAAATTAATTGCATATAAAAATATTAAACTCATCAAATTTAAAAATATTTATTTTAATATAACTTCATAAAATGAAATGAAAAATAGTTTTTATAGAAATCTGTTTTCATGCCCAAAAATAAACTCACAAAAACTAGGTTTAATAATGATTAAAATTTAATTAATTATACTTAATATATTTATATAATACTTATGTTACATTGATATCAAATTAAAATCTTAATGATAATTTTTAATGGATTGAAAAGATAGTTTTACAAAAATTTGGTAATTTTCACTATTTATGGAAAAATCAATCTTTTTAGGAAAATCATAGATTTTCACTTTAAAATAATTTTGATATGATGATTTTGAAAATATATCATTTTATAAAATTAAATTTCTAAAATAATTATAAATAAATCATAATATTTTCTCACAAAAATCAATAAAAATCATTTTTGAAGAAACCATATTTTTTGAAGAATATGAAGACTTTACAAAAATTTGAGTGCTTTTTTCCTAAAAATTAATAAATAAATTTTTATTTAGTATGAAATACATATATAATTCATAATTTGGTTAATCCTATTTATTTCCACCAATTTAACTATATGGTTGTAGTGTTCATACAAAATGTTTTGGTTCCTTTAAACTTGGTGTTGTGTGTCTTATATGCTATTAGACATAATATTATTTCAAAATGTCAAGATATTAAAAAACCAACCCCACATTATCTAGAACTTAATATGGAAAAATATACCAGGGATTAGATTTTCCTTTATTTATAAAATTTATGAAACTTTTATGAGGATATAATTTAATAAAAATATGATCTTATACCTTAAGTAAGATACCATTCCTTTGTTTATCTGCATAACACTTCTTGCTACTCTTAGCTACCCACATATAGTGATGAATCATATTTAACTACTCAGCCTTATCTTCTACCAATTATGGTCCCAAAAACAATCTGTCATCGGCTTCTCCCCAATAGTATGTAGTTCAACATCACTTTTCATATAATGATTCAAAATTTTCCCTTTTTATACTAGAGAAAAACTATTATTATTAGAAAAATCAACTAAGGAAAGTGTTGATCCCAAATTCCCGGATGATCCTAATATAAGTATAACCTAAAAATTCATAATCATTTTCTCTTAAAATCCTTCCAAACTTGGATGAATGGTACTTCAAAAATTCAATTTTATACACTACACCTTTTAAAGTCCTTTAAAAAAATGTGACGTTATTATAAGATCAATATCAGACACAACAGAGAGAGGGGATTATGTTATTCTAAATATCAATCTAAGATAAAGTTTAACAATTTTTTCAAATTCAATGTATCTCGGATAGGAATAAAATTAAATAATTTAGTCAATCAATCCAAAATAGACCAAATAAAAATATTACCAAGAAATGTATTTGGTAATCCCAGGAAAAAATACATTGATATATTCAATCATTTCCATTCAGGAATAGACAAAGGTTAAATCATCCCATATGGTTGTTTTTACATAGCATTAACCAATTTACAAGATAAATATTTGATTGTAAAATCATAAATATCTTTCTTCATACCTTCCCTGCAATAATATTCATGAATGTCTATGTGAATCCTAATACTACTAGGATGAACATAAAACTAAGTGTTGTGTGCTTCACATGAAAATTACTTCTTAATCTGGGCATAACTCAGAACACATATATCATTCCAAAATCTAAAAAAATCTTTTTTATCAACATTAAACATAAGAAACATACCCATTATAACCAATTCTACCTTTTCCTTTAATAAATGATCTTCTATATGAGCCTTAAAAATTAATTCATCCATGGATGGTTTTATTGACACCTAAACCCAATGGGAGGGAGTTTCTACATGCACAATTTCTATTCTAACATTCATTAATTCATCAATCAAAGGGACATGTTTCAAACATAGTATGTTTAGTGATACATTATCTTTTTGGCTCAAGGAATTAGCTACCTTATTTGCTTCTCCTAAATGATAGTGAATAGTGTAATCACAATCCTTTATCAGTCCCAACCATTTTTTATGCCTCATGTTAAACATTTTTTGGTTAAATATATACATCAAAATTTTCTAGTTAGTATATATTTCACACTTTACCCAATATAAAATATGCCTCCAAATTTTTAAATCAAAAAAATAACACTACAAGATCAAGATCATGCATAGGGTAATTATTCTCAAAGTGCTTTAATTTAAGTAATGAATATTAAATAACAAGATCATCTTGCATTAATACACAACCAATTTTTTTCAATGATGTATCACTGTAAATTGACAATTCACAATTTATTGATGGAAAGTATAATGCTAGATAATTAAAAAATCATATTTTAAATTATAAAAATCATTTATCAAATTTATTTGTATATATAAATTTAAATACTTTTAGAGTTGACTTAGTTAGTGGTTTAGATAACCAAGTATGTTTTTCAAGAAACCATTGGTAGTAAAGTTTCATAGAACCATCAATATGTGGAAATAGAAACTTGTTATGAATTATGAAATTAACCTTTAGAAATTATTGATCTCCCTCAGGATGATCAAATAAATCATCAATATGAGGTAATAGATACTTGTTCTTAAGAGTGATGTTATTGAGTGCTCTATAATAAATGTAAAGTCTCGTGGAAACATCCATATTTTTTAACAAAAAAACCAAGGGAACCCCAAGAAAAAGATCTAGGGAGGATAAAACCCTTATCAAGAAACTCCTATAAATGCTCTTTCAATTCTGACAATATAACTGAATCCATTCAATAATGAGGCATTGAAATTGCCATATCATATGACACTAATTCAATAGTAATCTCAACCTATAAATTTGGAATAGCATGTAGATAATAATCTGGAAATATATCCATATATTCCTTCAATACTAAAAAAATAAATAAGGTAAATAATTTATTTTTTTAAAAAAATATGTTCAAGAAAACATTTACTCTTATCTTTAATTAGTTCCTCAAATTATTGATTTGTTATGAAATCTATGAACCCATTATTCTATACGAAGGAAAATCACTATAAAAATTGAATACGACTTTATTATATCATCAATATATCTTATCATTATAAACTGACATTCAGTCCATATCTAGAAAAACATAAAACTCTATAATGGGAAAGATAAAAAGGTTTGTAGAAAAAATAATTCCATAGATGATAACTGAAAGATTTATGTAAATTATTGTTACCATTATAGTATCATGAGGTGTTTTTAACATGATATATGATTTCATTTCTTGATATATTATTTCCATTTTTCTTTCACATTTATCTTATATAAAAAAATATGTGGATACCAAATCATTCAATACATTCACATAATAATAATAATAATAATTAATGTATTAAACACCACTATATTTGATGATCCAGCATCTTCTGTAATAGTATAAAAATATATTATCACACTATTTCTATTCTAATATTTTTTATTACCATCTTGACTAACTTACTTTAGGCATGAATTAGCATAATTACCAAACTCGTTAAAACTAAAACATCTTATTACTGTTTGACAATCTATTTTTTTTTGTTACAAATCTTTTCCTTATAGTAACTCTCCAAAAGCCTGAGATTACCACATTTTTAACACTTTCCTAGTCCTACCAAATATTATTTAAAATGCATTTTACCACATTAGAAACATTTGGGTGGCCTACCTTAAGATTTATTGGTTGGATGCTTCTCCATTGATTAAATATTGACTACTTCATACTCGTTTCAACAAGAAGTACATAAGTGTCAAAAAACCCCATCTCAAAATTCTTAGTACAATGAAAATATTCCACATAACCTTTAAAATCAAGAGTGGAAAAATATATTCATGCTCTTGGTTTTAGATTTATGTAAAATATATCAATTTTACACTCATTTTTTGAAACAAAATTGGATACATACTTGGCCAGTCTAGTTAAATTTTCCTCTAAAGTGGCCGAATATTCTTCTTCCTTTTTCATTAACTCTAGAAATTGTCTTTCCATTATAAGAAAAATAACAATAGGAAATAGTTCTCAAAAAAATATTTAAAATATTGTTCACTCTATAGAATCAATCAAATTATTTTCCTTAGTATTATTAATTAGATACCAAAATTTATTAGCCTAATCTTCTAAATGATATATAATAATAGTTACCTTTTGATGTTTTCTACATCCCAAAACATCTAATATATTTTCCAGAGTATTCATCCAGCCATCAACTTTCACTAGTTCTAAATATCCATCGAATATAAGTGGTTTTTTATGTAATGATCTACTATAGAAATGTTCCTCTATAAATAATTTAGTCACTCTCTATCATGACCATTAATAGCCTTCAAAAAAAGTCAAAAATGAAAAAAAACTATAATATTCTAACTGTTATAGGTTATTCATTCAAAAAGCAATTATCCCGTTAATGTTTTTATACCTCATATTCATATTTCTTCTACGCAAAAAAAATATTAACAGACATTTATTAGATGAATCAACATAGAAATATTCAAAATCCATCTCATGATAATATGACCATAAATTGGAGTATCCTTAAAGTGTATTTTGATATTCTACTAAACTCTATATGTATCTAAACATTTCTCTGAGACCATCTATAATGTCTTGTGACATAAACATCCCGGAATTATATGATTTATATCAAGTTTTTCACCTTCGAACATTTCCTAAATCTTTTTTATTTATAGTTTATGATAATTATGTAAACAAATTACACACAAATTATAAACTTTCACATAATAAAAATTTTATTCAATGATATTAGTGCATTATGTTTACACCCTTATTTTTTTAGGACACTTTTTCTATATTTATTATGAGTCACCATAGCAGAAATATTAACCTTTCTAAAATTTATAGTCATCCTTATATCCAATAATATTTTTCAAATAGTGGGATGATGAAAAAAAATCTCGTGTGAAATATAAAAAAATATTCCTATTATTCTAGTTGAAAACATGAAAGCCCATGTGGATGTTTATATTTTTCACAATAAATCATTTAGCATATAAATAAAACATTTACACAAGAAAAAAATCAATATCTTATTAAATAAAACCCTTTTAACCCATTACAAATAATATAAAACACAATAAATGCATCTTGAGTCATGTGTAAACACATGAAAAAATCCCTTTGAAGAAAAATATCTTTCACCATTAAAAATTTCTTTCCAAAAAAATCAAAATAATTTAACAAAAAACCTTTTTTAAGCATAATATAGGTATCTTCAAGTATCATATTAATAAAATGTGGTCAGTAATTTTTAACCCATATCAGAATAAATAAACCATAATTAATTCCATAGGATTAATCCACCTAGTTTTCCCCCTCATTTTTCACCGTTGAAAGCCAAATAATTACTCAATGCATTGGAGAGATATATCAGGGTCACCCATAATCATAATCTATATCGAGATCAACCATTAAAATATATAACACTAAAGTATAACATAATGGGTTTTTTTTAAGATTTCACTTTTTTATCCTAAAAAACTTAAAATACTCTTTTGAACTCACAAAGAAAAAAACTATACATTTTCTCTTAATCATTAGGGGAAATATCATCTTCCCTTGAAAACTCTTAAAAATTTTAAACAATATTTGAAAAAAATAACATTCTTTTTTCACTTTTGAAAAAAGTAAAAAATAACCCATAGAGAAACATTGGAAATTTTCAATTATTAACCATTGTAAATAAAGTAATGTATAGATTAAAATGGACTTTATAAACCTCTTTTGGATAAATAAAATCATTTCTAAAACATTTAACATAACATGGATATGGAATATAAAGATATTAAAACATTTAAAACGGTGTTTTAAAGTAAAATATCATACCTTAAGGCTTGACTAGCTTAATATGTTCTTAAAATCCTATATACTAAAATTATATGAGTTTTCTACTTTATTAATAACCTTTTTTATTTCCAATTAATTCTTATTATTCATTTTATTTCATTTGTTACATTATTTCTTTATTTAATACAATGGTTAATTTTGCATTGGATGATTTGAAGACATTTAGTTTATAACCTCAAAACAACATAGATGCATTGATCTAGGTCAAAGGGGTTATGGTTAAATTTACTATAGAATATTAAAAATGTTTTAATTATCGCATTTATACATTATATTCACTTTAAATCCAACCATGTTTGGAAATAATGAAAAATGAACCACGTGGTTTTATGGAGATGGTGATCTATATGTATTCATGAATTTCATTTTCATTTTTTTATGGGAGGAAAATAAATAAATAAGATTACTTTTTAATTTTAAAAAATCATAAATATGTTATAAATTTCATATTTAGTCATTATTTCCAAACATCATTAAGACCGTCCATATAAGCTGAAAATTAAAAATGAATAATTGTGCTTCGTGTTGATGGTATTACAAATGTACGCAAGAGCGACGTTATCAATTTCCAACAGATGGAAAGGTAAATGTGGTAAGTAATATATTATCTTTAAAGAATCATAATTATATAATATATATAATATATATTTATTTTATCTGTTATTTTAACCATGCATATAATCTTGTGATGAAAAAAGAAACACATCACTCTGTGGAGGTTGTAGTCCACACAAACGCATAAAGGATGTTTTAATTTCCCATATAATGGAAAATTTAGATAAAAAAGAGTTTCAAATAAATATAATAATAATAATAATAACGTCTCATTATATTTAATTTACTTATTTTATTATTTCATCATGTTTAAAGATGATTTAATGGAGGTAGAATAATAAATAAATATTAATCACTATGTTAAGATCCATACCTCTTCTTTATGAAACCTCCTTTGTCTTGCACCATAATACTTCTAGGTTTGGTAATTTTGTGAGAAAATAACATCTAGGATATCGGGAGGGATGTTGGGGATATATTTTTGTAGTAATTTTCTGGACTATAGTTCTCAAAAGGTGCTAGTAATAGTGGAGTGGAGGAGTCCATTTAAAAGTGAGAGGAGTTGAACACTTGTAATTATTTAATGTTTTAAAATAATATTAAGTATATCTCATAGTAAAGTGGAACTAAGATAATTAATATTAGAAACTAAGTTGATAAGGTTTGAAATACTATCTTTCAATATGAATTAAGATAATATTGTTTGGCTTTATCTCCTGGTTTTTACATTAATTTACCCGCTTTTCCATTTTACCGTGGTGACACATTTTTAACATGGTTACCATTCGTAATGAAAAAAATAAAATTACAATCATTAATATATTTTAAAACCTTGATAAAAAATATGGAATCAATTTTTTAACATACATTGTTCATAAATAAATGAAATTAAATTCAATATAAGTGTGAAAAACACAACAAAAAATAGTTTTAAGACAATTGCTTTTTTAAGAATAAAAATGAACTTATAAAAAAATATAATATAATATTAACTAAAATGAAATTATTTAGATTATATATAATAAAATTTATCTTATTTTACTTTAAAAATAAAAAATATAATGGTACTTCTAAATTTATTGATTTAAAAAATGGAAATGACATTTTTTAAACAACATTTTTCATCATTCACTAAAAAATAAATATTATACCAAAAAAATAAAAATAAATCATCCTAAGATATTTTTGATATGATAATATAAAAAATTAATTCCATTTTATCCAACTTAATTTCTAGGATTTATAAATTAATATTTTAAATAGAACCATGTATTTTATTGGAAAAAAATAGTTAAATAAAAGTATTCTTTTTTTAGATAAATTTTTTTATATAATTATTTAAGAAACTATCATTATTATGAATCTATAAAAGTGAATATGTATATATCATAATATTGATTTATTTTTAGAGTTACCTAGGTTTTCAAAATAATCAAAGAGTATAAATTTAATATATATGAATATGGATTTGAAATAAGAGATTAAGACATTTATGATTAATATATAATAGGTTAAAAGTTTTTGGTAAGTTGAGAGTAAAGGTAAGGGTTTTATATAACAATCTAATTACACTGATATATACTCTATATTAACCAATTTTTTCTTTTTTTTAAGTGTATATATTCCGCCATGGATGTATTTTATCATAATTTTCAGGAAATTCAAGTGATTTACAAATATATATCGGGTTCTCTCTTTAAAGGGACATTGATTCAAAATATACCAAATTCAAAAGGATTTATGTTCCAATATAGCTTTGAAATTTATATTTCATATGTCTATGTACCCACATTGAGAAATTATATATAATTTCTCAATAAAATCCCATTTATTTTCTACTCCTATGGTTATTTCTTGGGTTTAAATCACTTTTTACCATTTCACCCCCTTTGGTTCATAATTATACTAAAATGATAGATTTAATTGGAGCCAACCTTTTCCCTTATTTTTTGTTAATATATTTCCCTTCCATGTCTATTTTATCAAATATCCTTGGCCATAAAATTATTATTGATTATGGTCATTTTTTATTAACTTTTAATTTCTATTTTGAAGGCATGAATTGAATATTGTTTCAATGAGTTCTGCATTGTCATTTTATACAACTATTTTATTCATATTTCCTAACTATGATTACTTTCCACATTTGCATGTTTTTTAAAGTAATTTTTATTCTCCTTCCTAATATATTGAAAACTATTTTTTAATAAATTATTTATTCAAAAAAATATCAAAATATAAAGGATATTTCTTCTTAGTTTCTAGGAAATTTTATAATTCCCTTGTAAAGTGTTATTCACCTATAGAAAGGTATTTTAATGTTTCATATGTTTCAATGAAGATATATTTCAATTAAATAAATGTATTTATTTATCTAGATTATTAAATCTTTCCCTTATGATGATCTTTATTAAACTTATTTATTTACCATGTGTTAATTATGCTATGATGGAATTACGAATGTTTTCAATTTTATGTGTCACACTTATGAGAATGGGGAGTAAACCCAATCAAATATTTGAAACTTTACACTATATTCATGGGATTGGGGAGATAACCCAATCCAAAATGGGACTCATCCCACTATGTTTATGAGAATGGTATTAAAACCAATAAACTATGGGAGTCTTTCTACTATGATTATGGGAGTGGGAAGTTATCCGAATCTATAGTGATACTCTTTCAACTATGTTTTTATAGTCATGGTAGTGATACTTGATTTAAGAAATCATGTTATATGGGTTTTTATGTACCAAATTATTATTCCATGTCTCTATGTTATGAAAAATTTATATGATATGTTTTCATGACTCATGTTTATTGACTCATGTTTCAAAACACATATGACTCATATCTTATGTTATACCAAATTAATTATGTCATGACTTATGAATTATGAAATATATTTTATCAAGAATGATTTTCCTTTATTATTCTCATACACCATGATTATGTTTTCATACCCACTTTTCATCTTAAGATCTCTTATGATATTCGATTGTTATCTCTTATGGTAACCCTTATTGGCTATCTGATATAACCCTTTTTCTTATGCTTCCATTCTAGGGTAAATGAACTAGGGTATTATGTAAGATATGTCTAGAAATGTGAACTTTTATTTAAAATATTTCTAAGAGATATTAAGTAATGTTTTTAAAAATTTATTTTCTGAATATTACCTCTAAAGATGCTAAATATATTGGTTTTTGGGGTGTGATTATTATGAGGTGTAATGAATATTCAGGTAAAATAAGTAGTTGGGATTTTTTTGGTTGGATGTTATATCCATAGGTGATCGGATATGGATAATTAATAAGGTTTTTTAGTAGTTCCTCTCCTTGTTTCATGTGGAATCATCCTTTGGTACACTTTCATCATTGAGTGGCAGAATTTTACACATCTTATTGAGGCACCATCGATTGGAGAGAGATGTTATTCATATAGTTTTTTCTTGGGATTATTATTTCCTTGTTGATGATTCACCTTGTAGATGTAATTTATGGAAGTAGATATCTGGTAATATATATTGAGGTCAAGTTTTTCACATGGAATTGGGTCTCTAAACCACTAATCTCTAATCCAGTTAACCAAGATCCCTCTATGAATATTGATTTGGCATAATAGTGGACCAGTGGAACCAGTCTAATTTCTTTTCTTAGATCAAGTATCATATCCTCTATCAAGAACCATATTTGGTGATCAGGATCCTCATCATCCATTCTTCAGAGCATTGTTAAGGCATTATTGGAAGGTTTTTTTGGCAGTTGGCATGATGGATTTGGTCATCTAGTCCAATGATGTTGTATTCTTGCAGTGGTTGGACAAGTGGATCCGGATCACCCTAAGTGAAAGCTTAGAGGTTACTACAGAAGAATTATATTATTTAGGGTGATGTCACAAATCAATTTCTCGTCAAGGATGGGACTTTCATAGTATCATTTCACAAGGGTCTTTGGGAGGGTGGCAGAATTTGTGGATTTTGGAGGCGATGGTGGCATGCTGGTAGGGAGCGAAATATGGTGGGTGGAGGAGGAGTCTGTAGGGTTGCCTACAACATTGTTTTCTGATTGAATCTTAGAGAAGTAATTAATTTTGGTATACATTAGGGCACTGATAACTTCATAATGATTGGTCAGCGGTCAGATTATTAGTGGCATCTAGTGTTTGGTCCACACGATGGAATACTATTTAAGGTTTCTCTATATCCTTTGGACATTAGGTCATTTCATGATCTTGGACTACATGGCCTGTAGGCCACAGTCTCCTGGCCATCAATAGTTAAAAATGGTGGTGTGACATTAATAAGGAAAATAGTTCAATGCATTATAAAGGAATTGAAAAGGAACAACCTAGTGAACAACCATAATTTTAGGTATATGTATTTTGATGATTATAATCCATATTTATATCCACTATGACCACCAAGGTGGAATGGATAGGTTCCCTTCCATGTGACTATCTAATCTTGGGACCAGTATAAGGATGTGGAGCATTGGTAAGTGATGCAAGTGTGGACCACACAGGAATCACTAGGAGTGTGGATCAAAATAGATATTGGTGTACTAGTATTCATCATCCAACCCTCATCCCAGTCAATGGATAGAGTGGTTCCCTACCACAGTGCATCATCCAACATGATTCATCAACTCATGGTAGGGGGTGGTGCACCATTCAGACTCGAAACATCGTGTGATGGTTACTATGAGAGGGGTGGTTTGATTTTTGAATAGTTTTTTATAATTCAATAACTTTCTTGCTCAGATCCTTAGTTACATGTTTAAACTTCATGCCACTAGGCCTTTGGGCCTTTTTGTTCTGTCCCTATGAGCCACTTGGGAATTCAGTTCATATTTGAGTAACCTCTCAACCCGGTTTTCAAAGACGTTTTTTTTTGCATAAAAATTTATTTTGGTCCCAAAATATTAAAAAATTGTAAATAGATCTATTATTTATGTATGGTATGGTTGCATCTTCTCTATTATTGAACATTCGAAGTGATCGGAGTCTCAGGGTAAAGGGTGTCTCCGGATCTTTTTCTTGTGGTTATGTTCTCTATCACTCTCTATATATCAATATTCATCATTATCTAATTCATATATGCTTAATTTATCATCAATATAATTATTTTCATTTTATTTTTATAGGTATATGCTTGTTTTTATGATATGATTCTTATTATTACTTTATTTGAAACCCAATAATGTTTATAAGTAAACATTTTCCCTTATTTTCTTCTCTCCTTAGTTACTTTTATGATGCTTCCACCATCCTTATTCTTCTCTACGTGGCCATTTTTTCATTATTTATTATCCTAATAATTTTAACATCCAATTTTATAAATTAACATATTAATTTGTCTATATATATCATCCATCATTTTACTATTCTTTGTAACCTTATTAGGTAACTAATTTTTTTCCCATGGGTTTATTTTATTTTTATTTATGATTTTTGTTTCTCTTCTTAATGTAACCCATATTTATGAAATATTAGGATATTATATGATGACTCAAACTTATTCATCCCACACATTAACTGGGTAATTCTTAAATCGAATGAGATACTATATATAGTGCATGAGTAGTGAGTATAAGTATATTTTTTTATGTTAAATTAGAAGTAATATTCAGCTTATATTTTTGATTAAATGTATTATTTTTGTGTCACATTATTATGATAATCATGATTATTATGCTCTTATGATATCTCCTCCTTATTCCATTTTTAGAAGTTAAAATTAAATGAATCTTTTTTTTCTTGATTATATGATATGATTCTTGACTCATATGATATATCACTCTTACATTTACCAGAATTTATCCCATTTTTGGATTTTATGGTCGTCCATTTTTTATATATGTTAGTGGGATATATCATGTATGTATAAAAGTCAATTTGGATCTATAAGTTTTTTATGAATATTGAAATGAAATATGATTTTTTATTTTTCAGATGTTTTACTATGTAGTTAACCTCCCAATGATACTGGTCCTCTATATTTCATAAAGTGTATATAAATTTTTTTATTAAAAACTATGAAACATTATGTGTTTAAGATGAGTTTCATTATAAACTAGAATTTCCAACTTTATTTTTTATTAAATTTAATTTTTTTATATGATATTATTCAACTTGAATCTTAATGTAAATAATGACATAAGGGGATGATATTATACTAATATTTATTTTCCAAATTCATGTTTCCAATCAACAGACATATATTTGAAATTGATTCATTCTCCTTTATTTTTGAAAAATATTCCACCAATTTTTAGATATAATATATTTTATTATAATTAGAAAGAGAATAATTTTTTAAACCATTTGGATGGATTATACATATATGTTTTTATAGATTCATGATGAGAAATTTTTTAGTTGTGTGTAATATATTTTTCAAATTAGATTGTCAATAGTTTGATATTATAATACCTTTTTATAACCTTTTATCCTTTAACAAAAAAACTAAAAGATAATCCAAGAAAATATCTATATAAAATATTATAGTATTTGGATTAAACAAAACTAAGGATATGGGGGTTCAATGAGAAGTATTGTAAAAAAATATATCACTTTTTAATATTTACATGAAATTATATGTTAAATCATAATTTAAAATATTAATTTAATTTTGTACAAAAATTCAAGTTGATTTATAAATATGTAATGTAATTTTTTAAAATCTCTTCTTAAATACGGTCTTATTTATTTATTGAATTATATAAATTAAACTTATCATTATTTTTAGTTTTCTCTATCTTTATAGTGATAAAAAAGAATAAAATAATAAAAAGTAATCTAGAAAAAATAATTATAAACATATTTATAATTTTAATGGGATTATAATATCCATGATATTATAATAGAACATAAAACAAATTAAACTAGAAATTTATATTTAGTTCTATTCACATTATTTCTATTTTATTTTACGTGTGTTTCATAGTTTGATTTACTTGGTGCATCATCTATTATTCTCTTATTGTATATTTCTTGGTAACCTTTATCACATATATTATCAATTTAAACCAATTTATTATAAAATTATTTATTGTAGAACTATGTATGGTACATCAAATCAATTCATGTTGATAAAGTAGAATATTTATATTGTTTTTTAACATTGAAGGAAATATTATTTTTTAACAAAATAAAATATCATCTTGTCTATTTATACATGTTCTTATAAAAACTATAAAACATTAAATATATTATTTTTTGAATTATTTTTATGTATTTTCTTTCTAAATTATAAAGACACAAAGATTCTTGAAGATTCAATGGGTTTATTTTCATAGATTTATCATTTTTTGACTTTTGAATAATAATTTTCGAAATTGTAAATGTGGGAGGAAAAGGAAGTAGCTTATCATTATGATGATTTTAAATGAAATATAGTAGATTAAAAGGTGTATAAATCATATTTATACTCTATATTATAGATGGAGTGTTAGTATATGTATCTTCATCCTCATTATATTCAGATGATCTACTCCTCATTTTATCTAAAAATTTCATTTCCTTTTTTATGTGATAAAAAAGTAAAAGATGTGTTCTTATTGGGAAAATTAATAAAATTATGAAAAGAAGGGGTACCTTCAACTTGTAGTAGAGACAAAGACATTGTAACAACCTTATAATGTTTAATTTTTTTGGGGATTTTTACTTTAAATTTTACATTTTTTCTTATATATTTATCTGTAAATAGTGAGTTTTTTATTTTACATATATTATATATTATTAGCCTTTTATTCCTTCAATTATTGTTTCTTCTATGATGATAAAGAGTTTTTTGTTGGTACATATCACCTTAGTGATAGAATATATCCCTCTAACACTTCAACAACATTCAATTCCAACTTTATATCCTTAAAATATTTTCGTAAAACTTCCTCAATTAGTTTTTTAGAGGATCAATTGAATTGAAATTTATTATTTTTATATATTTATCAAAAGTAGAGGTGTTGAATTAGGAGTAGATATTTTTCCTTCATTAAAATCATCTGATAAATTGAAATTAACTTCCCTTTATGAATTCTTTATATTAAGTATCATTTACTAAAATAATCTTGTTGACTACATTTTAATTTTTGGTAGATCCTCATGATTTTTAATAATCAAAACATTATTCCTTTATTTACAATTCAACTTCACTTTCTTTGTTAAGGCTTCAATGTTTGTATTTTATTAAAATGGATATGGTTTATTCAATTGAATTCAGAGTTTATCTTTATTCATCTTGTACCATATAAACGACTTGAACCTATTGTAAGGTGTGGTGTTTATTTTATAAAAACCAAAATAATAATATTTAATAAAATCACCAATAAACTACATTGTGTGAAATTATCTCATGGTAATAAGAAAATTGGAATTTAAATTAATTATTATTTTACTGTATTTATGTAGGTTCAGGTTGCAGTTTAAGTATCCTTTGATGGTATGAATAACTCATATTTTGGTATTCAATTATATAAAATTTATAATTAATTTATGAGTAAATATAAAATTACCTCAATAAGGAATTTTTATTTAATTGATGATCATGTGGAATAACTTTGGTAGCACCATCGTTTCACTAGAGTGTCCATGTGTAGAACCCCTCTAGCTGTGATCCACACATACACCATAATATCTAAACATCATCATAGAATAATTAAAGGCTTTCATGACCGATCCTAATCATTTTTTTTGTTCATGGTTGATAGCATCAGAATTCTTCACAAGTGAGGAATAACTCGTTATTATCTATCGTTGTCTTGGGAGAGGAGTGAAGGAGAGGACCCTAGATCTCTTGATCACTCTCAATTGATTAATAAAGTATTAATCCATTTATTGTGCACAACCAATTATGGTTTGGAAAGTGATATAATTTGATATTTATGATGGTAGGTTTAGGGTTCTAAAATTACACACTAAACCCTTTATGTCATCATAATTACTAATTAACCTCGTGTCCAAAATAGTGATATTATTATTATTAATCACTTTAAATTAGAAACACCTTTAAGTATAATTAAAATAAATATCATTTATATTTTTTCCAATCAGTCAATTAAACATTGTCTTATTTCTCTCATAGATATTTAATAATCCATGAATAATGAATATTTAATAAATAAATGTGAAAACATTATTCAATGATAAATATCATAAATATTAAATCTCTCAAACTTGAAAAAAATATTTACTAAAATTATTTTACTCACTTATTATTTTTAATATCTCTTGATAAAATTATTGTGATAAAACAAAACTTGGATAAATATTATTTATTATAACTTGTTAAAGTCAATAACTAAATTTAACAGAGATTGTAGATACAATTAGCGTGGAACCCTGTAGCACTCATTCTCAATGTAATTTGACATAACTACCTAAATTATATGTTAAGAATATAGAAACATGAAAAGGACCTCATAGAAAAAGGTGTTAATGTCCCAATGATAACCAACTTCCTAATAATGATTACTGTGTAAAATAATCACGTTATCATGACATATCTAATAAATAAGGTTTCATTTTGACACAACAAACCTATATGCATGATTTATATTTCATGAATTTCTATCAATTTTCACTCTTACCGAACACCATGGCCACGTGTTTATGCAAGAAATTATATTCCCATCAAAGATCCTGAGATATCAACATTTTTAAAGGGACATAAGGGATGAATTATTTCTCAAATTATCATTTAATTCAATATCACTTGTGACTTACTCAACATATCCTACCTCACTATGATTATATTTCATCACTATTTTCATCAACACATAAAATTACATGCTTCATTATAACCATTAATGAAAATATTAATGTCTAAGGATCAATACATACATCTGTATATAGGAACATCCAATGAAACATGGAAATATGGATTTCCTATTAATGGTTATGTTCTTAACATCCTATCTTGGAGATTACCAATGGAAAACACCATGAGAAGTAGTCTCAATGTATTATGAGTCTCCTACCACTGATATCCTATATTATTTATGTATATTCAGACAATATCATCTATCCATAGAAAAAGATTCATGAATAATGTTATGGCACCTCCTGGTTCTCATCATAGCAGGGAATTCTTTTGACCTTTCAGTTTTCAATATATTCCATGGACATTGTCAGATACAAATATCATGAAGAAGAATAATCATAAGGTTATAAAAAATTATTTAATAAGAAAAATATGTAATAAAGTACTAAAAAATTCTTTTCTCTGGATCTAACTTTAAAAAACTCCCACTAACACCAGTTCCAACTAGCAAGAGCTTTCATTCAATTAGATCTCACATGATACCCATGATTATGTAAAGATAAATCCTTCATTAAGGGTTTTTTCATGTTTTCCTCCATGGATACTCTTCTCACAAAAAGTTAACCTCAATGAGAAAAATCACTCATAAGGTGAAACTTCTAATGTTTGTTTTTTGTCCTTTGGTATGAAATTGGATCCTTGGAGAGAGACACCACTATAATGTTATCACAGTAAACATTGATTGTGTCTTTACTTCTATTCTCTACATCAAGCACCTAGGAATAATTAAAAAATACATACTGCTTACTTAGTTGCATCAGAATATATAATATTCTCATAATCAATTCTAGAATTATAAAAAATAGTCCTCTTTGAATTATTAAAACTCAAAAATCCGCCATTAAGACAAAATACATATCCATACTATGACTTCATATCATTCCAGTCTATCTAAAATCTTATATCTTTATAACTCCTAATGGAAAACTCTTGATCTCCTCCATACACTAGGAACATATCTTTATTTTACTTTAGATACTTAAGGATAGTCTTAATAATATTCCAATATTGTTCATCTGGATCTTCATGATATCATCCCATTATTATCAAAGCATAGACAACATCAAGCCTCAGGAATAACATGGAATACTTGGTAGATCAAGTCACAGAAGCATATGGGATCTTACTCATTCCCTCTGTTTCCTCTTGTGTCTAAAGAAGCATTCTCTTTAAAATATGTATACCATGTTACACTGAATCCAATCCCCACATAGATTGTTATATACTGAACCTCTTCATTACCTACTCAATGTATGTACCTTGGATTAGTCCAAGAAGACTCATGGATCTATCATTCATGATCTTTTTTTCTTGATTATTAGTTGATTCACCTAATCCCTTCCAATATATTAACTTTCTCAAAAATTACTTAACATCTTTTAATGTTTCATTTCAAAATCATAATATTTCATTAATATATACTAATATGAAAACAATTTTACCCTCCCTAATCCATTTGTAAAAAAATGTTTCACATTCATTTTTAATTAATCTAAATTACTTTATGGATTCATTGAATCAAATTATCAATGACCTGGATTCCTTATTTAATATATTAATAGGTATTTGAAACTTTGATACCTTTTTGGAATTTTCTGTAGTCACAAACCATTTTAGTTGTGTCATATATACATCACTTTGAAGGTTCACATTAAGTAAAATAAATCAGGACATCTATTTTCCAAATATCATTATCTGGGTAAGATTATATGGAAAGAAATATTATCATGTATTTAAATGGTGAAACTAGAGAAGTTTTATTTGTATTCAATTCCTTAATGTTTTCTAATCCCCTTAGATGATATCCATTCATTGTAGTTATTTATTTCACCTTCCATGTACATATTTCTCCTGAATTCCCTTTTACCCCAATCATATTTACATCAACTGGAGGGTCGATCAAAAACTAAACATGGTTTTGATCGATTTAATACATCTTATAATTCATATATTCTTTTCTTCTTGAAGCATTTGAGATCTCTATTACCTCCTTGTGGGAGATATAAACATTATTTTCTTCCAATAATGAGTCACCGTCATCAGTGACTAGAAAACCATATCTCTCTGGTTCTCTTAACTATCCAATGATCTTACATTGTACATGTATTTCAAGAACAACATCCTCCCTAGGACGTTTGGAGTTAGTTCATATAACAACTATTGTTTATCTTGAGCATTAAATTCACTACAGTTAATCATTATCTCACTATCCTCCTTAAGGATGTTCTACCTCTCAAGAAAGAAGGAATTTCATTCAACAATTAATTTCTTGTTTAAATGATTTTATAGAGAGTATACCTTTATTTTATAAGGATACCAAATTAAGTTACACTTCATGAATCAGGGTGCTAGTTTTTTCCTCAGTTGTCTTCAATAGACACCTGACAACCCCATGCTCTGAGATGTAAAAAATCAGGTTTATTTAAACTCTATAACACAAAGGGAATATCATTTTCTACTTTATTTAGTACACGGTTTAGTAAGTATAATGAATTATATAATTAATATCCCCAAAAGGATAATAGAATTATTGCAAGACTCACCATCAACTATACCACATCCAAAAAGGTTTAGTTCCATTATTAACTAACACAATTACATTGTGGTGTATAAGGTGGAGTGAGTTGAGATAAAATCTCAAACTCCTATAGATAGTAGGTAATGTATTGGTTAAGATATTAATGATGAAAATGTGATTTATATTTCTTTATCTAATTAATAGTTTGATTCCAAACCTCCTTCTTTAATTCCTTGAATTTCTCAAAGGATTCAGACTTATACCTCATTAAGTAGATATAACCATACTTGATCAATTCATCGATAAAAGTATTTAAGTATGAGAATCCACCTGTATCCTTTACTTCAAAAGGAACACACACATTAGTGTGTAAAACTTATAGAATAATTTTTTCTCTTTAATTCTAGCCATTGAATGGTGGTTTGTTCATTTTTACTTATAAACAACGATGAAATATTTCAAGTATATTTATCTCAAAAGATTCTAAGTAACCATATTTTTATATCTTTGTCAAATTCTTCTTATTTTGGTGACCAAGATAATTATTCCATAACTTATTATTGTATCATTCATGCATATATTTTTCATTATCAATTTTCAATATTTTTCTTTTGTCATTTAATACATATAAAAAGTTATTAAATTGTTCAATACCATAATATATGTTATCTTTATAAAAGTAAAAACCTTTATTTCCAAAGTTAAAAATTAATCAATACATATCTAAACAAGAAATGAAAATAAATTTCTTCGAAACACTAGGAACGTAATAATAATTTTTTAAAACCAAAATCAATCTTATTTTCAATGTATGATAGTGATCTCCGATGTCTAGAGTAACCATCCCCTCTCTATTGGTAGCCCGTAGATCCCTCTCATCTCTAGTTATCTTCTGAAATATACTTGGTTAATATATTTTCATAGAACTATTATCTCCACATGTAGTATCCAATACCCTACTAGTAGATATTGAATGATTACACCCTATAATGAACACACCTAGACCCTCCCCTTACTTCTTTGGCTAGGTGAAATTTCTCTTCAAATGGTACTTTTTACCGTAAGAAAAACATTAATCATATTGAACCTTTCCTTATTGTTGGTTATTATTCTTATTAAATTGATGGTGGTAGAGAGTATTAGACTATGAGTGATTATATGGACCCTTTTACTTGTTCTTAATCTTATTATTTACCAAAAGGATATGGGTCTATTCATTCTCTCTATCATTATAAACTTAGAAAATAAGTGTTATATGTTCTGAAGGTGTATTCTCACTCTGTCTCATTTTATAATTCACTATAAAACATGAGAATTCTTTATATAGTGATGATATAATGAGATCTATGATAATCACATCATGGATCATAAAACCCATTAGTCTAGGTTCTTAGTATATCCCATCATCTGGACTACATTTTCCCCATATGGTTCTGAATCTAGTATTGCATGTCAAAATTGCATTGGAGATCTTATATCTCATAGATAGTTCCATCCCTTAATATATATCCTTAATATGATAATTTATTCTATTCACCTTCATGTATTTTATATTTCATTATATTCTCATCAAATATTGAGGATATCAGGAAACATTGGAAATCCATAGTATCTTCCACATGCTTCAAAGAGGGAGACACTTCTTCACCATTATCCTCCTTGTAAATGTTCTCAGGAAGTAGGGTTTCAAACATGTATAATTTCTATTTATGGTGAAGTAAAACACATAAGACCCTATAACATTTCTATTAATTCATTTTGATTTCAATTTTATCCTTATCTTGTATAGATCATAGTGATATTATCTATTTGATTTGATTTTACTTTTATAAAAATTAATAGAAGATAATTAATACTTATTTCATTGAAAAAATGGATTAAAAATGTTCAATTTATTAAATTAATATTAATATCCCACTATTTTTTGAATCCTAGTATTCCTAACTATGATTTTTGGAATATCTTATCAATTATATATTCTAGTGTTAAGTATCCATATTTACTTTATCAAAACGTGAACATAGTTCGGGAAAATAATTGGAAATTTTTTAGGTATGGGTAACTTTCCAACTACATTAACTCATAGTTACTCGATCCGTTTTGTTTACTACCCAATATTGAAATAATGTTTAAATATTTACTTAACCTTTTCCTCTTAGTTACACCAAGTCCTTCTTGGGAAGTCAATCCTTGATGTAAACTAATTTGACCCAAAACCTCATGCCAAAATATCCAAGATAATTAGGAGAACCCCAAATTGGGTTGGTCAATCACTTTGAAAATTGAGGATGATTATAACCTAAAAAGAGTATAGTTAATCCAACGTAATATTTTAATTTGATTGATTTTTATCCTTATATAGAAATATAATTTTATCTTTTCACAAGACTTTTTAATATTTAGTAGATTTTAATTACGTTATTATCCATGTGTGATCAAACATTTATGAAAAATCTATTTATATTTTATTAAATCTTGCATTCTTGTAAATTCATTTATTAGGTGATAAAAAAACTAAAACAATTTACCATGCAATAAATAGAAATAAAATTTATGTGGAATTATCATGATATTATCTAATGGTAAGTTCATCTAGAGGATGATAAAATGACCCTAGACCAAAGGGTAAACCACCTTAAACTATATCTTGTTCAATTTATAGTATTCCTCCTTGGATTCAATGTGTCACCCTGATTAGTTTTCCCTCATCTCCTTAACTTGGACTGCCCCCACTCAAATGGGACCTCCATCGTTATATTATATTTTCTCACATACAGGGGAGGAGAACCAATGGATTAGGTAAAAGGGGCTTATATAAAAGATACCATGGTCGTTTACACTCATATATAATAAGGAATATGAGATGAGATGTAGGACATCAATAATAATTTAACAAAAACTAAATACATACAAGGGTTAATCTAATATCATGACCATCGACACATCAAGAAATGATAATACATTTCAAATATGGTTATCAATTACTTTGATTGGTTATTTAATTAAGATAATGCACAATGAATTAATCTAATTAATTCAATTTATCTTAATTTCATCCAACCAACATTAAATGAACCTCATCTGTAATTTTAACCAAAATTAAATACATTTAAAATTAATGCAGTTCATGGGTGTTCTTTGAAGAAACCTCATGTGATTGTAAAAAAATGGATATGGATATTAATTTAATATACAAATATTTTCTCCTATGACATGGTGTGTACTTCAGAATGAATGAAGCATGGAACAAAAATCAATAGGTTTAAATACATATTAAATTATTCTTATTATAAAAATTTTAGGTCACTGTGGGTGACAGATTACATGGTGTTCACAAAAATAAAAAGTGTGTACTTGTCTTCTTCATGTGTTCGTAGAACACACCATGGGACTGGGCATGTTCCTTCCCAACGGAAAACCGTGTGGTATTAAATGTGTAGTATAACTTACATGGCGTGTAACCTCAAATTTTCATGGAATTTATATCCCAATGTCATGTACACGACACACTAGTAAACTGGAACACATTGTGTTCTCGCCGAGGAGAAGAAAGGGACTACATGGAATGTATTCCTAGATGACATGTGGTATTCTATCTAGATCTACATATTGATCAGATTTTATAAGATCTTAGATCAAATTAGGTCATATTTATCTGTCTTTATCATGATATTTGGACGTGAAAACAAAAGTACACAACATCTATATAGGAAGTGCATGTTGTGTACTATGGTTTTTCCTAGGAAGAACCTTACCTCCTCTATAGATTGTGAATCAAATCCTTCTTCCTTTTAAAACATAAACAATTATTGGTTTTGTTATCGACAATGAAGAAAGATAAGGGATGAATATGCCAAATATCAAAAAAAAATTAAGTAAATGAAAAATAAAACACATGCAACCAATCAATGGATACTAAATAATTTTAAATTAAACATGTGATCTCTCTGATACTATTTGTACTCTATGGATGAATAAGAAGGTTCTTTGATGGTATAATCAACTTGGATTTTAGTCTCAATTTATGTGTAATAATTGTCTCACAAGATAACATTTTCATATCCAATAAAAACCATATATTACATGACTATATTAAAATTCCATAACTAGGAGTGGTGGACATTTTCATTTAATTAATAATTTATTTATGAGAATATATAGAATTGTTTCAACTTTTAATTCCAGCTACATTGATGATCCAGTGAAATAAATCTTTTTGAACCATCATTAAGATATTGAATCTACGTTTATAATCCCTTTAGAACTGATCTGCACATGTGCCACAATCTCATAACATCACCATAGAATAACATGGTGCAGGAACGACTTTTCCTTATTACTTTCATTGTTCGTGGTTGATTGAAGAAGAATTATTCAAGAGAGAGGAAGAAATATCGATGATATCTTGTTGTATTGAGACTGGGGGAAGGAGATTAATATAGATCTATTGATATCACTCTAGAGGTTCAGAGAGTCTTAATCCATATATTATGTATAATCAATTATTTTTTTTAATGTGATATAATTAGATATTTTTTATGGTAGGTTTAGGGTTGGAAAATTACACACTAAACACTTTCTATCATTATAATTCTAAATTCACCCCATATGCAATTAATTATTATTATTATTATTATTAATCAATTGAAAATTGAAACACATTTAAGAATAAATAAAATAAATATTATTTATATTGTTTTTAATCAGACACTTAATCTGAGTCTACTTTCCCTCATTGAAACTAACCGATCATCGAATAATGACTATTTAATAAATAAATGTCACTGAATTATTCTATGATAAATATAGTAAATAATACATTCACCAAAATTAAAGAAAAAATTATTATTATTATTTAACTCACATATTGATTTGAATAAATTGTGATTAAATTATGGTGATTAACCAAAACTAGAATAAATATTATTTATTCTAACTTGTTAAATTGAATACTTGAATTTAACTGAGGTTGTGGACAAACATTGTGTGTGACACTCTAGGAACCTTTATCAGTTTCATTTTACATAAATTCATGGAGTATAAGGATAGAATCTAGAAACAATTCATGTATACCATAGATAAATAAGTTAATTTTTCAATGACATCCAACCACCTACAAATTCTTACAAAGTAATATAATCACCTTTTCACGATATCTATAATCATGTAGTTTTCATGCAAGTTCCATCAACCTATATGCTTGTACTATATTTATTTGACATTTTAGAAATGGACTATTTTTTCAAACACTATAAACATCGGTTTATGAAAGTAGTTTAATTCCCATAAAAGGTCCTACTATTCCAACATGTATCAATTGAAAAAAATGATAAATTATTTCTCGCATTATCTATTAATGCAATATCAATCAAGAAAAAACAAACATATATTACCTCAACATGCACATATATCATAATGGTTTTCACTAACATATAAAATTATGTGGTTAATCATGTACACTAATGATAATATTAATGTGGATGGATCAATACGCATGTCTGTATATAGGAACATCCAATCACCCAAGGAAATATGGATTTCCAATTAATAGGTATGTTCCCATAACCTAAAATATTGGAGATTACTAAGGTATAACAACATGAAAAGGTGTCTCAATGTCTTATGATCATCATACCCATGATATTATGTATTATCTAGGTCTATTCAAAAAAATTCAATCGGTTACAAAACAAGATTCAAGAATAATGTTGTGCAACTACCTAGTTCTCATCATAGAGGGGAACTACATTGACCATTCAGTGTGACATATATTCTAAGGACATTGCATCATTCAAATTTCACATAGAATAATAATAATGATGTGACAAGAAAAATTCTTTAATAATAAAAACATGTAATCAAGTACTAATAAATTTGGTTCTCAGGCACCAAGTACAATAATTTATATCGATCATTCCGAAAACATAAAAGGTTTGTACCTAATTATAGAAAATCTAGTGTTTAGAAAATAAATTCATCATTTTTAATGGAGGGTTTGTACTAAATCATTGATGGGTAGTTTCATCAAACTTCTAAAATTATTTTATTATTCCATAAGTTTATTTAATACTAATAATGATTATATGAAAAATAGAATACCAACTATGGAAGAAAAGTTTCAACAATTGTATAAAACATTTTTTCATACAGATTAAAAGTGGATTTTTTAACTTTTCATTATGTTTAATATTTATATGTATTGTAAAAGTCATAAAAAAACTTGATGTTTGGGAAAATATTTGTTTCATGATACTATGATATTTTTCATTCCGTGTTAATCGATAACAACCTTTACAAATGATGCATATTTGTTGAACCAATATGAAACTATTATCATTTAACAATTGATTTCTCTAAAAAATATTTTTTAAAAGTTTTTTCCATTGATATAATAAGGGTGTTATATTTGATTATAGATAGCATCTTTGCATGACTAAGAGTAGATAATTCATGATATTTTTGAGAGAGAGAAGTTCTGATTTGAGAGAGAGTTAGAATTCCAACACAGAGAAATTTGTGGAACTTTAGGGGTCAAATAACCATTTATATTGGAAAGCTCACTCCCCTTAATTAATTCATTTAAATATATATAGAAATTAGGGTATTATTATTCATTAATAATAATTTAATTTCAATCAAAGAACATTGGTATCAAACAACATTAGAGATTTTATGCACCCATATACTAAATAAAAATATTCAAAAAAAATCATCGGTTGAAAATTTTCAAAATTTTAATGATATTACCTTTTTTGAAGATGCATTATGGTATATGAACTAGTTAAATAAAAGAAATAATTTTTAATAATGATTAATTATTCCTCTTTAATAGTTCGTATACCGATATGATTAGTTTTTTATATATAATTAAATATAGTGAACATTTCACACATATTTACTCCCCCTTTATTGAGGAGTTTTATTTGATAATTAATAGTATCATGAAATGAAAATTGATCCTGTATATTTTATCGTTACAAAATTTTATTTTATAAAATTAAATCACTTAGAGATTATAGGCTTAATAAATATATGAACTTCGTGATTACTTTTTTCTATAAACAAAAATGTAATTTATATATTTGTGATTTTGAATAAAATGATGTTTATATTTATATTTTTAGAATATGAGTGATGTTTTAGATTTTTAGATGAAGAAGTGGAAAAATTTTTACCACACAAAATTAAAATTCAATTTAATGTAAAACCAAAATGGTTTAGCTTATTATTTATTCACAACAACTATGCACAATGGATTCTATTTTATACATAATTTAATTCTACAATGGAGACTGTTAATGTTCCCTTTTAGTAGAATAGGACACAATATATTCCTTAAGAAAATTAGATGTCTTAAATATACTTTTATATCAATACTATATCACATTACATAAATATATGATTTTGTTTTACATTTAAAATTGTAATTAGAGGGCTTTAATAATCTGAAATCAAAAGTTCCTTTAAAAAAATCCATTTTATAACTTTTGGATGATTAACCTTTAGTTTTTCTTGAAAATAATCAAAATAATAATAATAAAAACATACCATATAGGTACCTTGTCACTAAGTAATGTAATCTACTATTTATTCACCACTCAATATGTTTCCATCTTTATAATTTCATTTATATCTTTCAAACATAACCTATACACTAGAGTATTTATAAAAAATGAATTTTTTATTCCAAGTCATTTTATTTCATCAATGGTATATTTTTTTATTTAAAAAGTTCCATTATAGGTGTTAAGAAATTTTAAAACCCAAGAATTAAATTGAGTTCATGTATTATACTCATATGATATTCACTTTTTAAAATTATTGAAAAAATATTTAGCAAATGATTTGTGAGTTGATATAAGATTTATATCATTTACATAAATTTTAATAACTAGGTTATATTTTAAAATGATATTTTTATATAAAAAATAGAATATTTAATTCATTTTATAAAATCAAAAATTAAATAAATATTTGAAAAATGGTTATACTATGATCTTGGAGATTTATAGAGACTATAAAATTCCATGATAATTTTATAAATATTATCTAACAAGTGTTTGTTTCCATCACGCAATGATTTTTTAATATAAATAAACTCATGAAATAAACTGTTTAGAATTTTTATTAAAAATATATTTTAAAATAATAAAATTCATATGTGTTGAAAAGGTAAGTAAAATACTGATAGAATTACATCTAACTGCTAAGTACAATATTTCTTATATAAATAAATTATTAATTTTTTATCTATTATTTTTTCAAAAAATTATACCTTTTTCATTAAATTGGGGATTTATTGTGTTTTAGGAATTTTGGATTTATTTTATTTGGATTCAAAATTATATTTGTTTTTGGGAATTAATTGGAATTATCATCTCTGTGAATATAATTGAAAATGTGAAACTTAATTTCTTCATAGTGAATGACGTTTGATGATGATTTTTTAAGTACTAAATAATTAGAAAGCTGGGAAATCTATGTATGTTAATCAGGATTAATTGTAAAATAAATATCATTAAATTTGATTCAAAGAAATTTCATTTATTTAAAGGATTCATTTGATAATTTTTTTGAAATTATAAATATATCACTGAAGGTGGAATTTTCTTATAAATCGTTATATGAATATATTTTTAGATGCCACAAATAAGGTTATTGAGATGTACCAATCTGTTAATAAATCACTAATTATGAACTGATCTTTTTGTAAGGCAATGAATGTGAGAACTAAAGGATATACACATATCACAAGTTATAAAAGAGAATATCATATCTTGCTACACGACAATACAATAAAATATAATTATATTAAATCTATATAACTAAACTAATTTTTTCATATATATATATATATAATGCATATATAGATATCACATATGATAAAAAATGGGAGACATTTGATATGATATGGGTATAAGGATCAAAAATCATAGGGAGTATCATTATCAGTAAATGTGATAAAGGATGTGAACACTAGAAACAAAATTGTAATTAATGATTGGATATTTCACATGCATATCATGTTCTATTTCTGGAGAAACATTTCATGTTGTTTTTTATGGGAGAAGGATATCGAAAGTTATGATGTTTTCAGAAATAATGACATGGTTTTCTCAATGGAAACAATTAAATTCAACAGTGCATTATATTTTTGATGGATGGTATTAGTGGGGGTGACATTATTTGTGTGTTAATAGCGGATACATTATTGATGGATATTCATTATATCAGTTCCCATGATTTAATCCTCGATTATATACCAGAATATCAATGGATAGTACATGAGGATTCCAGTACCATCCAATATCAAAAATATTTTTCTTAAAGAAATAATCATGTACATTTTAGGAGAAATGTCTTATAGTTAGTGAATAGTGAATATGAGTAATAAAGATTAGAGGATTTGGAATTTCCAAATATGTAAAAAAAATCCTATGTAATATTTTTAAGAATGATTAATCTCAATGAAAATGAGTGACCAAGATTTATCAAGTTTTAAAATGAAATGAACTATAAGAGAGGATGAAATATGAAAGATAGATAAAATTTTATTTTATTCCATGGTAGTTGAGACTCTATATACTATATTCAATATAATTTAACACCAGTAATGGTGAACTTACTATTATTAGTATATCTAAATGAGAAGACCCAAACATATTCTTAAGTTTCAATTTTTTATATTTTTAGTTTCTATTTTTTTTAATATAGGAATGGAAATGTATTCTTTTTGAGTGTAGAGTTATAAATTTTATCTCCTTCATTATTATTAAATTTTATATTTCATAATTCACTATATTATCCTAAATTAATTTTCATCACTTAGTTTTTTCTTCATTCAATAGAGTCAAATAAATCATGGAATGAGTGATATAAAATTTTTATAATATTGATTAATATGTATTCTTAAAAATCATATACATTATAGATACTTCACCTAACTATGATTTTTTTCAAGTAGTCATAAACTAAGGTATTTTTGAAACATTTATGGTAATTTATTAATTCTACTAGTCCATATATGAAATATGAGGGTCGGTTCATTATCAATAAGGTGTATAAGATATAGATTTTAGTGATAGTGGGAGTTGATTGAGTCTACTATATTTTCTCTACCTTTTAATTAAGAATAATATTGGAGTAAAACATGTGTTCAACTATGAATGGAAATTGCAAGGGAAACTACTAAGGATTTACCACTCAATGTATACACCCCATCATGGTTATATCCCATAACGAAGATTATTTATTTATTTTAGGTAATTTTTATATTACTATCAAACTTTTCCAAAATACCCATAGGTCTTATCTAACCCTCTTTGTATAAATATCATCCAAAATTGATCACTCAGAGCATTATCTTCTATTTTATGTTCAAAATAAGATAATAATACTAGATGACCATATTCGTTTTAGTAGTCGTTTCTATAATTCAATGATTGATCGGTGTCACCAATGACATTATTGATGTGATGTTCTTTCAAATGTATGGTTTCTTAGTAAAATATAATGTTGTTCTACATCATCGGATTATTCACCTTTCGATTTATCGCTATCAAATTTTAATGGTTCAATAATAGATTTCTATCAATTAGATTTTTCATTTTGGAAATAGAATATAAAGAGTTAGAATTATCAAAAAAATCAAATATATTTTATAAAAGGGTAATTTTTACAAAATTTTGCATAAATATTTTATTTATTGAAATGTTAACTTTTAAAAAAATCCTCTAGACATTATTATCACTTCGGTAAACAAAAAAATTTATATAATTGACATTTGATTTGAAATATTTAATATTATCTCTAGTTTTCAAAATAAAAATTTTATATCTAGAATCCAAGAAGTGTAAAATATTAGGATTCATGCCATTTATAATTTTTAAAGTTTTTTCTTTAAATTAGAATTAAAAAAAATTATTTGTAGTGCAGTAGGCAGTAGGCTTGGCCTAAAATTGTTTTTGTAGACTATATTCACACAACATGATATAGGATATCATTTAGAGAGTAGTATTCCATCATTAGAAAATATCATTCTACTATAGAGTTTCTTGGTGTGGAGAAATTATGATTAATACCTTTTTTAATTAATATAATTTTAAAGATAATATTTTCAAATTCACCACTTTGATCACTTTAGTGATAATTAGTGGGTATTTTCTATTTTTTATTAAATTAAATATATTTTTTAAAAACATTAAATCATAGGATTTTATTTAATTAAATAAAAAAATGTAATGAGAAATTTTCTTAAATTGGAAAAACCTATAATTTTCCCCTTAAATACATATATTTTTTATTATTCTAGACATACCCATATAAACCACATGTAAAGGTTCATATTTTTAGACATTAATTATCAATTATAATTTTAACTCTGTTCGGTTTTATATATTATAAATATAATAAAATTTAATGAATAAAACTCTAACGCAAGTAGAATTTTATAAGGTTATTATTTCATATTTTAGTTATATATTAGAGGGTATAATATCATAACTATCTATTTTGAAACCATAAATCATTTTTGACTTCTCAAAATAAATCTATATATATATATGTGATAAGTTATTTAATTATAAGGTACAAAAATTATTATTATGATTAATAGATAATATTGGATCCCTGCATGATTTTTTCATAGTAAATGAGTTGTTACCGAACATTATAGAGTATCTCTTGTCGTGTAACTAATTGATGATGATGATAATATACTTAATTTATAAAAAATAAATTAAAATATAAATTAATAGTTTATGTTGGATAATTATAAATTTTACTCCCTCTATATATCATTTTTCCTTATCTTGGAATTTTATATATCCTCCCCCTACTTTAATTAATTTATAGTAGTTTTATTATTACCCATTCATGTGTTGGGAGAAAATGTTATGTATATTCCACATATTGTTTATATTCTTAATATATGATAAATAATTTTAAAAAAATAGAACTAAAAATTCTAGTACGTAAATTATATTTAATTCATAGATTTTAAATAAGTAAAATTTTAAAGACCTTGAATTTATTGTTTTTATAGTGTCGGAGAGCAGTTATGTGCTTAGAAATAGAAACCTATTTCATTCAAAGGGATTGGAATTTCTTCAACAAGCACTTGGGTTTTATCTGTTCACTGATTTTTTGAAAAAATTTAAAGTATTATTGAATAATTCTAGTGTTTTTATTAATCTCAAAAATAAGGAAACCCAAAGAAAAAAAATTTCTGATTGGATGAATCTATTTAATTCAAGTATTGAAGTTGAAAATTATTTATATAATTAGTATTTTATCAAGTTCTTTCTTTCCTTACTAAAACATTGATATACACTTATTATAAAACACAGTATATAATTTTAATTGAATTACTTCAATATAATTAGTGGAAGTTCGTAAAATGGTGGATATATCTAATAAATCAGTATAAAAGTTTGTAGATTTTCAGTTACCATAAACAAATATATTGTGATCTATAATTTTTTTTTAAAAAAAATATTATAATCTCCTTTGAGATCATCAATAAAATAATTTATTTATCCACTGGAGTGGGATCCTCACTTGAGTAAATAGGAGGATAATAATATAGATATTTAGTGGTTAATGATCCTTTTACTATTTACATAAATCATTTTTTGTTCATTTTTGAGACAGTAAAAAATACTAGGTATCTTTAGGTTTTATAAACTATCTTTCCTCCAAAATTATATTTATTCCCCAGTGGTGGTTCAAGTATCCAATAACTTCAATGTGATATCTAATTAACTTCTATTGATTATTTTATTCTTTTTTATTTTTTCTAAGAAATAAATTTTGTGTGATAATATTTTTTTCATTCATATAATATCACAATTTTAAAACTAGTTATTTATGAACGATTAATTGTGATGGGGCCCTATCATAAATAGTCTATTGTCACAGAATACCTTTGTAATTAACCAATGGGTTAAAAAGAAATCACAAAAGAAATTGTGATAGAAACATGTCCCCATCACAAATCATTTTTTACCAAATTTAGTAGGGTGTGTATTTGTGATGGAATTAGTATTCTATCACAATAGGTTTTTTGGAACATAATTACTTTTTATTTGAAAATAACATATTTTGATAGAATACTAATTATGTCTCAAATAACCTATTGTGATAGAAAATATATTTTGTTACAAATAACAGAAAAAATTGAAAAATTAAAAAAAATATCAAAAAATATAAATATAAAAACCATATATATATAATTGTACATATGTGAATTAATAACAATATGACACAGAATATGTTCATTCATGATTCATCATAAGATTTTTTTAAACAAAATATAGATATCAATTGGAAGGTGGTGAGTCATCTGAAGGACTAGGTTGAGGGAACTCCATCCTCATACCCAAGGTTAGTCATCATGTTTCCTCCATCAACTCATCACGATGATACTCATGTTTCTTCTCCTTCCATCGATGTTATTTCTCCTCTCGTTATTAGTGGTTTCAATGAATCCCCTCAACCTCCCTACATTTAATTGTTATAACCTAATTTTGAGCTAACAACTTCTCCTTTTACTCTTTATATGACGATGATGAATCTTCATGAGCTACCCTTGATTTGAACGACAACCATATAAAAGTACCATAATAACTAGAAGGTGTCAATCAAGAATTGATACCCACCACATGACCTTTCTAGAGATCATGTTGATTCACCCACATCAATGTTGCCTCATAAAATCCTAGTGCACTAGTGGTATGACAATCAGTCTAGACCTAACTCTCATCATGTGTGGAAACATGAATGGCCTCATTTTCCTCCTTCAAATGAAATTTAAATCAGAGTTATTAAAATATTATTTTTAGTTAATTTTTTAAAAAAATAGACTCACCACAATCTGATGTTTTACACTACAAGTAATATCTACAGTGGTAGGATTTTTGTAAATCCTCTTAAAAACATTGATCTATGTAAAGTTTGGATAATCAATTTACTATTTTAATATAAAAAACAAACTATTATATTTAAATTATATAAAAAATATTAAATAAAATTACATATCATAATTCATTGATAAGTATTAAATGTATGACTCTGGACACTATGTGTGAACACCAACCCCCCTCGGTTCTACTAGAATATTGATGATCGCCTCTAAAAACTATCTCCCATCCAGTAATAGTTCAATCCATCTCAAACATGAGAATCTATGTAATAGGCTGATTTTTATTAATGGAAATTTATTAAAGAAAAAAGAAAACAGAACAAGAAAAATACAAACAAAAAACACCAAAACCATAAAAATGGTTAAGGTGAAAAAGAAAGAAACCAAAGCCGACAAACACCCAATAAAAAGGGTGGGCTATGGGATGAGGCCACCAATGCCGCCAAAGAAGATCAAAGCCGGATCAAGAAAGATATCTCCAGGACATAAGAATCTCCATCAGCCCTGGCCTTTATTAGCCAAAAACAGCAACAAAAAAGCCATCCTTCCACCAAAAGAAGCCAGCAACTAAGCCTCCAGCCCGCTCCAAACAGCACACTGATTCCCAGAATTTGGGAACCAAATGAAGCCAGCTACTCTGCAGACTCCAGCCTGCTCCAGATCAGCACACTGAATCCTAGAATTTGGGAAACCACAGCAACTCGACACAGCAAAGCTCTACTGCCAACCTAAAGAAAAAGAAACAAGCCACTCCAAAAACAAACAGGCCCCAAAAGAAACTTACAAAAGTCTAAAAATGGGGGATTTGTCACGGTCCCTATTAATAAAAATAAGGAGATCATCATGAATTTGATCAAACCAAACAAAATCAACACCATTAACACCTTTATTAGCCAGACCATCAGCAACAGAATTGGCTTCCCTATAAACGTGAGTGATAATATGATTCAAAGAAAAAAGAGTCTCCAAACAATTAATCCAGCGATTAGTAAGCTTCTAGGACAAGTGATAAAAACCCATCCTAATAGCAGAAACAACAACAGAAGAATCACTCTCAAACCATAAATTATCCCAACCACGCTGCACAGCTTGATCAACAGCAACAATAATGCCAAGCATTTCGGCCTCAAGTGAAGAGGCAAAGCCACAAGAACCATGAAAACAACCAAGGACATCCCCTTTATGATTCCTGAAAACAGCACCATAACCAGAATGCCCCGGATTGCCCCTAGAAGCACCATCTGAATTTACTTTTATCCAACCAAAAAAAGGTTCCTTCCATAGAACTTCTAAAGTACCACGCGGAGGCTTGAAATTACCCTTAACACCTATCCTGTTCAGAACGGACAAATCATGAACCGAGTTAAAGCAAAAAATGCTTCCTTGGAATAACAACATTACGCATAGCACCAAGAATAGCGGATAAAACCCCACTAACCGAGAAGGAAAATTTATCATGAATCATCTTATTTCGAGCAAACCAAATAAAATGAAGGAGTTCAGAAGCAGCGACTCTAAAAAGATCCAACAATTGGGGAGAGAGTGAAATAGAATTCCATCTTTGAAGGAAATGATGAATTGAAGACATATTAGGCATGGGAATTTCAAAGATATCAAAAACAGCCTTCCACATTGAAGAGGCATTGACACAACTAATAAACAAATGATCAATATCTTCCCTATGTTGATAACAAAACACACACGAAGAAAAGAGAGAGATGCCACATTTCTGAAGGAAACAATCAGTAGGAAGTTTCCCATGAGCCAATCTCCAGGTAAAAGAAGACCGAGAGGGCCTAATAAAGTTCATATGAAGATCCCTCATCCATTTACACCCTATATTGCAAGATAAAGAATGACAATAAAAATTTTTAGAAGTAAACAGGCCATTAAAAGCAGGTTCCCAAGCCCAAAAATCCTCTCTGTTAGAGAAACAGTAACTATTGATAATAGTAACAATATGATTAGGGAGACCCCCCATATTATCAAGCTGATCCTTAATCGTAGCATCCATATCAACATTAAAATCATCATCCAACAAGGAGTCAGCTAAAGGACATCCAGTCCAATTGGCCTTCCAAAATGATAAAGACGAGTTCCTTGAAACAAGCCATCTGGCATGAGAGTCAATAGAAGAAAAGATGTATTTAAAAGCAGGCCAAACAGAAGAATCCAGATAATTAAAAACTCCATTCCTGAGCCTATCCCTAAATTTATAGCGGAGAAAGTCCAGAGACTGAGATTTATCATTGACAAGCCTCCAAATGAACGAGGCCAGTAAAGAATCATTAAACACCTCAAGATTTTTAATACCAAGACCCCCAGCATCATAGGGTTTACAACAATTATTCCAAGAAATAGTAACTAATTTCCTCTCTGAAATATTGCCACTCCAAATAAAATTTTTAATAGAAACGTTAATGCTCTTGATAAGAGAGATCGGCCACTTATAAATCATGAAAGAATAAACAAACTTAGATATGATAACAGCTCTAACCAAACAAACCCGACCAGCCAAGGAAAGGGACTTACCCTTCCATGTAGCAAGATGACGTCTGATTTTACATACAATATCAGAAAAATAACAAGCTTTAGGCCTCCCCAAAAACATAGGAACACCTAAATACGTAAAGGGAAAAACACCTTCATGAATACCCAAATCCCTAATAATGCCATTCTTCCTAGAAATAGGAAAATTCCTTCCAAAATAAACAAAGGACTTGTCCCAGCTAATCTCTCGCCCAGAGACTTTTTCATAATGCAAAAGGGCACGCTTAATATTTTTAACATTCCTCTTATTCCCTTTAGTGAAAAGAATAATATCATCCGCATAAAACAAGTGAGTGGGAGCAACAAAACCTCTACCAGCACTAATAGAATACAGATTCCCATTACCAGCCATAATAGAAAGTAATCTACTAAGATAATCCTCTGCTATGGAAAAAATAATGGCCGAGAGAGGGTCCCCTTGTCTGACACCTCTAGAACAAGCAAAGAAGCCCTCAGGGGAGCCATTAACAAGGACAGAGATACGAGCAGACTCGAAAATGATTTTAACCCAATTAATGAAAACATCATCAAAACCAAAAAAACGAAGAACCTTATAAATGAAATTCCAATTTATAGTATCAAGCTTTCCTAACGTCCAACTTGAGAGCAATATTACCATCCCTTGTGGATTTCTTAAGAAGATTAACACATTCAGATGCAGTAATAAGACAATCTTGAATAGACCTACCCTTAATAAAGCCAAACTGATTAGGAGAAACAATCTTACTGGCAATAGAAGACAGCCTAGTAGCTAAGATTTTGCAAATAATTTTAAAAATAGTATTGATCATAGCAACAGGTCTGAACAAATGAATCTCATTAGCATTCTCAGTCTTTGGAATAAGGGCAAGGAATTGAGCATTTAGACCCTGAGTAAGAGATCTACCTTTAAAAAAACGAGTAACCAACCTACAAACATCCTCATGAATGACATCCCAGTAAGTCTGAAAGAAAAAATTCCCAAAACCATCTGGACCCGGGGAGCTATCAGACTTTTGACTAAAGGTCGCTTCTTTAATTTCAAATTCTAAAGGAATGGATGTAAGACTGGAATTATCCTCTTGATTAACAAGAGTCGGAATAATACTCTCCACATGATCATCAAGAGGGAAATAACCAGAAAAGAGATCCTTAAAATAAGAAACAACATGCTCAGAAAGGTCCCTTCTGTTATCAAACACATTATTCCCATTTCTAACCAAAGAGAGAGGCCTTGAGACTTTCCTAATTCTCTGCAAAGAATTAAAAAATTTAGAATTTCTATCCCCATCTCTCAAACAATTAGCCTTAAAATTATCTCTTTGCAAAGCATCTTTAAGATTCAACAAATTATTAAGCTTGGAAACCAGCTGAGTCTCACCCAAAATATCATTAGAGAAATTATTTGAAGAATTTTGCGCCTGCATTTGTTGAATAGAATCCTCAAGAGAGGAAATTTTAGAATCAAGGGAACTGAAACGATATTTACTCCAGAATTTCAAATTTCTTTTAAGAAGTTTGAGCTTAATGACACAAGAAAAATCATTATCCCTACCATTCCAAGAATTCCAAGTTTGTTCAACAATAGTTCTACATTCAGGATGATTAACCCAGGCCTTATTAAATCTAAAAGGAAAAGGAGGTTTGGGATCCTTACTCACAAGGTCAACCAAAATAGGATGATGATCAGAGTTGATTCTGGAAAGAGTCATACAAGAAATAGAACCCCAGAAATCAAGACAAGCCTCATTGACAAAGGCCCTATCAATTCTACTAGCAATAAATCGGTCCAAAACCTTCCTGTACCATGTATACTTAGCCCCAACAAGATTTACTTCAATCAACCCACTATTATCAATACAAGCTTTGAACTCCCTAGAAGAGATAACATTAGACATGGCTCCGATCTTCTCATCAGAATTCATGATGGAATTAAAGTCACCAAGAATAGACCACGGACCAGAGATCGAAGAATTGAGAGACCCAATATCCATCCATAAATTCCTACGACCCTGATAACAGTTATGAGCATAAATAAAAGAGCAGAAATGTTGCAAACCTTGAAGAAAAAAAGAGCATGTGACATGCTGATCAGAATTAGAAATTAGGGAAATATACGATAAAGAACAATGAGCCAAAACCCATAACCTTTTAATATCCGATGAGGATCTATTGGATTCCACAAAATGAAAACCAAGGTTTTCAAAATTGGAAATATTAGGAGAAAAAACCCTTTTGGGTTCAGACAGACCAATAAGAAGGGGCCTATGCTTTAAAATGAAAAGCCTAAGAGACCTCATAGTATCATGATTGGCCAAACCCTGACAATTCCAGAAAAGAAGCTTCATTTAAACCTAAGACCGGGATGATTTCCCCCTTTTTTAACCCCCACATTAACCTGTTTTCCAGACTTAGGAGGCCTTCCAGCCTTTCTCTTAGTACTAGAGTCCTCCTGTATAAGATCACTTATATCCAGACTGCTGATGGTACCTTTTCCATTTTTAACAGCATCACTAAGGATGCCAACTGGACCAACAGGAACCTCAATAACCTCAACCAGTGAAGCAGAACCAACAGAAGGAAAAGGGGGCCCAATCACCTCTTCCGAAGGAGCAGAATCTGACTTGAAAGAAGCAGTTTCCACTCCTTTTAAAGCAGAATCTGCAATGGGAGGAGCAGAAGCTCCAACCACCTGGACTGGGGAGGTGATGGGTGCAAAAACAGGATCAATAAGAACCTGGGAAAACCCGGAATTCTCACTATCCTGAAAAGAAACCACAAGCTCACAAATGTTATCCACCAATTCCGAAAACATGATCAGGTCATGAATCTCAGAATATAAATTATGATCCAAAATGTGATCCTCTATGCACGTGGATCCACCAAATTTATCCATTTCCTGACCAAACTTAGTAGGAGGACTCGGCAGATCAGGAATCCTACCTTGTTCAACATCTTCAGAGATATCTGCCCAAGATTTATTAGAAGTGACTATAACTCTAGAGGGACCAGGTATATCCTTTAACGGACCCTCCTTTTCCACAAAAATCTTCTTATTATTTTTATTCCAATTAACCTCCTTCCAATCCTTCTCTTTGGGAACCGTAGAAACTTTCTTTTGAAGCATCCTACAGTTCACCACAGAATGACCAACAATCTTGCAAACCTCACAAAAATAAGGAACACGTTCATATTCTATTTTAACAGCAATCTTATTACCATTAGCAATCAGAGTGACATTATCCGGCCTTTTATTTTCCAGGTTTACATCAACTAGAATTCTAGAAAAATAACCAAGATCCCCCTCAAAAGTTTTCTGATCCAATCTAACAGGAGTGCCAACACATGAGGCAAGGTCATTAAGGATCTTAGGATGCCAATACATCCAATTCAACCCGTGAAGTCTGATCCAGATCTGGGCATTAGTTTGCTTAAGGTTGAAAGGGTTAAAATTAACATCCCATTCGGATAATCTCAAAATACCAGGTTTGAGATGAAGATTTCCAAAATCCCACGCCTTATTAAAATCATCTCCCGATTGAAAGATGAGGTGAAAAAAACCCCTCCCAATAGGAATCAATTTCCAATTCCTAAAACCCCAGCAATGAGAAATTCTATCTTTAAGATCCGCATAAAACCAGGGTTTATCACCCTTGGAATAAATAACACGACCAAGAATTGAAAACATACAAAGATCAATGCGTTGCTGCAAAGCCTCCGGATCCGCTACTACAGAAAAACCGCCATTCTCAAGTCTGGTAATGTTCGAGGAACGAGACGTACCTCTATTTCTCAAAACAGACGAACCGGAAAGAACTTCAGCAAAAGAAACACCTTTCTTTCTCGCCCCCGAGAGATCTACAGGATTCGATGAAGAACCAAAACCCTTAGATAAGAGTCGGTCATCCTTGAAAGCATACTCCCAATCAGGATTGAACGAACTCATGGTGAGAATCAAATAAAACTCCAGGAGTGTACGAAAACGCCATATCTAGGTTGAAGAAAAAGTTCCGTCGCTCTCGCTGCTTTCGCCGCTCTCGCTGCTTCCGTCGCTCTCGCCGCTCTCGCCATCTCCATATCCTGAAATCTCTAATAGGCTGATGGTTACATCAAAACTGATAAAAACTATGGCTCCATCTTTCTTCATTATTATATTTCTCATATTGTGAAAAAACTTAAGACAACACTCGCACATACAGATCTCCTAAGACTCCCAAATATAGGCTCCCATGTTTCCTTAGTGGTATACCATAAACCCTAAAAATAATTAATAATAGATAGTTAATAATTATATATATTTGGAAATAATTATTATTTATTCATGTTCCATCCAATCATAAAATATGCCAAGAAGAAAATCAATTGGAATATAATCCCCCCACACACATATTGAAGAAAAATAATGCCAAAGAGTCACACAACCCTATCCAATAGCTATATATAAAACATTATGGTAAAAAAGTAAAAAATAATCATAAATTTATTACATAATAAATTAATCAAAATTAATGACAATTAACTAAAATACACAACTGAATATACCCCCACATGCATAGGTTGAAATCAAGGTGTGGAAGTCACATGTGAAAAGGGTTAGGAATCATCAATCTCACTTGAACACAACCCCTTCGGGTCCACAATGAACTAGATACAACCTAGGGGTCAGATGATGAGGCAACATGCCAATCACCAGGAATCACAGTATCTTTAGGTCTACGAAATAAAGAATAAAAACTTTCACTAGCCATATAAAACATGAAAAGAATGTTGTCTGTAAATAATCGAAAAAAGTCATTATATATTAATTATGATTATAACAAGCATGAAATTGCACCATTCTTCATCTTCATCTTCATATTCCTATTTGATGGTGTTAATATCTCCATCTTCCTCCTCAATCTCATAATTTCTCCTAGGATATTTAGCTTCATAATCACTTTCTTTTTCAAACTCATTTGTTACATCATAAAAATCATCATTACAATTAGTAGATAATTGTGGTGTTTCAACATAAATATTTGATTCTCTTTACGTAAATGATGTATTTATAGTTTCCTCTTCAAAAATTTCAACTCATAACATTTTATTAGAATTACATTCACTTTAAAGAAACTAATTTTGACTGGATATCATTTTATAATGATACACCAGTCAATTAAATATCTTTTAAGTCCTATGATATTTTGTATAATAAATTAGATGTTCTTGATGTCTAAGATAAATGGTTCATTTACTACAATAAGGCTTTTATATTTAATTTCATTGATTTCATGATGTGTATGAACACACTATCCTCAATTAGAATAAACCAATAGAATTTAAACAATAATACCTCATTTTTTCCTAGATAACATTGCTCAATTATTTCATCAATCATACCATAAAATTAAACTAAAATTTCTCGATGATGAGATATTATCAAAAAAACACCATTATTCATTATTTTTTTGATTCACCATATGAACATGTATGAAATTGAAAACCATTCACCTCAGATAAATTATAATATTTAACCAATTTTGATAGTGGGTTACTCAATAAACATGATCAATTATCAATTTTATCTATATGTTTTAATACAAAAAAAATTTAAAAAATTTAAAATAAGAAAACAGAAATTGAATTCATATATTTAACCATAAATAATTTGATTTAACAATCTCTAAAACCATTATGAAAATTTATGTTTCCAGAATTCTTCAAGAGTAGATGGTGTAATTTTTGGAAAAGAAATTCTTGATATGATCATAATATAATATAAAAATGAGATAATATTAATTTAATTTTAGAAAAATATCAATTATATAATAAATTAGCACTCATTGTTCATATTGTGTCATTTCTTCACAATTGAGCAGAACATATATATGATCATTATGATGTTCATAATCCAAAATCCATTTTTTTGAACTTTACCATATCCAAGTTCAAGATGATAAAAAATAATAATTTATGGTTCATTTCATCATCAAATTTTCCCTCATTATGACCCATTTAGTTATGATTTAAAGTATTTTTAGGTTGAAATTAATGAGAGGTGGAAAACAAATATTCCTATTGAAAATAGGATTTTCTGATAAATCCATCAAACGATGCTCTATTATGTACCTTTCTCAATAATTTATGCATGTATTTCTCATATAGGTACATTTATCATAACTGTACTGGTCCCACACATTTTTCTTTATGGGGAAAATGTAATATTAAATGTTCCATTGAATCAAAGAAAGTCGGCAGATTTTTTTTCTCTAATTTACAAAAAATCAGAACAATATCTCTTTATAGCCTACTTATTTCATCATATTCTCTTGTCTCCATACAAATTTTATAGAAATAATCTGATGTATTTATTTGTGCACCCCAAATTGAATAATTCAACAAACCTATAAGCCCAATTGTCAGTATTATTTCCATTATATCTTGATATTCCTAACTTTTCAATTTGGTAATATGACCATTTTTGAAACAAAAATATAAAATGAAAACAAAACCATCTAATAACATCAAATACACAATCAACTAATTTAATAATAAACATTTGTCTTTAGAAACTATATATGTTGTTTTTGGATTCATGAACTTTTGTGTTTAAAAATTGACAAACAACTCATGTTATGAACACCTAAAAATTTACGAAAAATATAATATTTATTTTAAATTATATTTATTCTTTATAAGTGTGTCCAATACTTTATAAAATATGTTACCACAACAACTCTTGTATATATGCATGACATATAAAATGTGACAGACCAAAAAATTATACCAGTATATCATATCCCAAAAAAATTATTTTATCCTATTATGATATTTCCTAAATCCAAATATTTTGTGTTAGTTTATAGTTTTTCCAAAGGTAATGGGAGGTAATTCAAATACAATAGAATTTAAATCAATACCTGATATTATTGATGGAGTTCCATCTCTTTTAATTGTACTTTTTTTGTTAAATTATTTATGTTTCTTGGGAAATGATGGTTTTCATCAAGAAATATGCTATGAAATCCAAAAAAGGATTTTTATATTAATGTGCATAAAAAATTCACTCATACAGTATGAACATAATTTCGGACCATGTTTACTCTATCTAGACAACATTTCATGCATTGGGCAGTCAATAACTATCCATGTTAATGCATATTTCATTATAAAATTCTATTTTTCAACAATAACATACATTCTGACATCATTAACCTATAATAAATTTAACCCATCATACAATTTCTTTAAATAAACATCAATATTGTTTTTGGGATGTCCTGGAATTAGTAATTTCAAAAAAAAATACAGTTTATTCATCAATATATAAGGAAGTATGTTGTATAAAGTTTTAAATATGGGGAAATAATAGTATTGACTACCACAGAAACAAAATTGGTTGAATCCATCAGTATAAAGGCCCTATCACACATTAAGGACATATAAATAAAAATAATGTTACATAAGATAAAAATGTTTCCTTGAATTACCATCATAAGAATGATTTAAGATTTTTTTTAGTGGAAATATTGGATTTGTTTCATTCCAACAACAACATTGTGTTATGAGACAAAAATAAATGTGGAAATATAGATAAAAATTGGAAATACCTTAACTTTTTAACAGGAACCAATTTTTACATCCCATATTATTCTACTTTTTACCTCAATTGTCCACGTGTAGGAAAATTAACTAACAACTCATTTTCACCATAATATATAATTAAATCATTTGAACATGCATGGATATTTAGCTAACAAAGTCCTAAATTACATACTGTCCCCTTTCTTTCATAGAAATTTATAGGCACCACATTTCCCTCAGGTAATAGTGATTTGACCAAAGAGAATATATGATCAAAACAACTATTTTACATTCCATTATCTGATTTAATAGCCCTAAATTTGTTATCAATTTCAAAATTTCTTATCTTGTAACCAGGATATAAAGCATCCTCAATAGACTTCATCAACTCAAAAATTGATATGGTTCTAACTCGGTTGTTTGATCATCATTATGAGTTTATCTTTGTTTAAAATACATACCAAAAACTTCATGTATTAACATTTGAAACTAGAATAAATTATAAATCGAATTATTTGTATCATCTAAATTTCATTCACCATTTTGATGTTGAAAAAAATAATCTTTCTAAAAACTGAGACATAATAGATGTACCTAAATGTTTTAAAATGTTCCAAATCTCCTCATATCACATTTATTACATGGAAAATAAATTTCCAATTCTGAAACAAATCATGGTTTTCATGATGAAAATAATAAAATGTTTTCAATACTCTCAATATATAAAATATTTTTACCATAAACAGTTGGATTCATGTGATAATTTACCCAATCACAATCTTGAAATCAAATTTTTTTTCTACATGATAATGGTTTTTCGAGAAAATGGAAATTAAAAAAATCCTTTATGATTAATCACATAAAAGTATTAGATAATCCAAGAAAAAAATTAGAAAATTAGAAAAATCAAAAATAACTTGTAACTATTACCAAATATTGTTAATTATCCGTAATTACAAAAAAAAATATTAAAAAATTAAAAATATATTGTAATTATTAGAAAATATTTATAAATACTGAAAATTAAAGATTACTACTAATTATCAATAACTATTACTAAATATTACTAATTCACACTATTTATAGCTAATTAGTTCTAATTATAAAAATATATTAGTAATTGTTACTAATAATTTTGAATTATAAATAACTATTAGTTGTAATTGTTAATTTTAAAAAAATTTGTATATTTTTGTTGATTATTATAAATTATTATAAATTGTTACTAATTATTACTAATTATTTGAAAGTGTTACGAATTACTGTTAATTATTACTAATTATTGTTAATTATTAATAATTGTTACTAATTCTTACTAATTTTTATTAATTTGTTCAAATTATTACAAATTTCTATTTATTATTACTAATTTATATTTATTTTTACTAATTATTGCTAATTATTAGTAAATATTACTAATTATTTCCAAATTTTTGACAATTATTTCTACTTCTTCAAATTATTACTAATTATAACTAATTATTGCTGATTATTGGTAATTATTATTATTCATTCCCAATTATTTATAATTATTTCTACTTATTTGTAATTGTCAGTAATTATTAGTAATTACTACTAATTATTACTAATTGTTACTAATTATTGTAATTTTTCCTAATTAATAATTATTATTTTTTATTATTCCTAATTATTAATAATTATTGATTATTATTAGTATGTATTAATAATTATTTGTAATTATTATTATTTATTACCAATTACAAGAAAATATTTTAATAATTACCAATTGTTTCTAATTATTGTCAATTATTCCTAATTATTGCGAATTGTTTCTATCCATTATTAATTATTTCTCATCATTGCTAATTATTGCCAATTATTACTCATCATTACAAATTATTTCTCATTATTATGAATTATTCTTAATTATTACATATTACTATTAATTACTTCTAAGTATTACTAATTATTCCTAATTATTAAAAATTATTACAAATTATGGCTAATTATTTCCAATTATTATTAATTATTACTAATTATTAATAATAATTACAAGTTATTTCTAATTATTACTAATTATTTATAATTATTTAATTTTTACTAATATTTTATAATTTTATTAATTATGGATAATTATTATTAATTATTGTTAATTATTAATACTTTTTACTACTTGTTACTAATTTTCATTATCTATTGATAATTTTCATTAATTAAATATAATTATCATTAATCATTACAAATTATCATTAATTGTCACTAATTATCAATAATTGTTGTTATTTATCGTTACTTATTACATATTATCATAAATTTCTAATAATTATCATTAATTATTACTAATTAGCATTGTTTACTACTAATTATCATTGTTTTTTATAATTATACAAATAATTATTCTTAATTACTTAAAAATTATTGTCAATTACATGCAAATTATTGTTAACTTCTACTAATTCTGGTTAATTATATGTGGTTTTTTACTAATTATCTGTGATTTTTATTAATAATCTATAATTATTAGTAATTTTTACTAACTATCATAATTTTTTAATAATTATCAGACATTTTTAAAAAAATTAAAAATAATATGTATTTTTTCTATTTTAAACTAATATTTCAAAAAAATTACTAATTATATATAATTTTTACTAATTATCAATAATTTTTACTAATTATCAATATTGTTTACAAATTATTCATATGTTTGGAGAAATTTTATTAATCACAGATAATTATTACTAATTATTGATAATTATTACCAATTATTGCCAATTGTTTTTAAATGTTTGTGAATATTGTTAATTATTGTGAAATATTGCTAATTATTATGATTTTTTGCTAAATATTATAAATTATTTCTCATTATTGTTAATTATTTAATTTTACTAATTATTGATAATCATTGATAATTATTATTAATTAATGTTAATTATTTTTAGTTATTGTTAGCAATGGTTAATTATTGTTAATTGTCATTAATTATTACTAATATTCATTAATGATTATTAATTATCTATAATTACTAATAATTATCATTATTTATTACTAATTATCATTAATTAGTACAAATTATCATTATTTATTACTAACTACTTACTAATTATTGTTAATTATTTTTAGTTATTGTTAACTATGGTTAATTATTGTTAATTGTCATTAATTATTACTAATAATCATTAATTATTATTAATTATCTATAATTACTAATAATTATCATTATTTATTACTAATTATCATTAATTAGTACAAATTATCATTATTTATTACTAACTACTTACTGATTATAGTTAATTTGTTAGTAATTATTATTAATTACTTACAAATTATTGTTAATTACTACTTATTAGTGTTAGTTATTAGTGATTTTTACTAATTATTTTTAATTTTTACTAATTATGAGTAATTATTATAAGTTTTACTAATTACTGATATTTTTTCTATTTTTAACTAATTTTTGATAATTTTTACTAATCATGGATAGTTATTTCCATTCATTGGTAATTTTACCTAATTATTAATAATTTTTGCTAAATATTGTTAGTTTTTGTTAGTTTTTTTAAATTTTCGATATTTTTTTCTAATTTAAGTTAATTATCGATAAATATTAAAAATACTTTCTAAAAATGGTAATTATTAATAATAATTGTTAATTATTATTAATTATAAATAATTATTTAACAATATTCAATAATTATTTACTAATTATTGTAAACATTTCTAATTATTTATCTATTATCTATAATTAATGTCAATTGCAACTAATTACTATTAATTACAACTAATTATTTCTAATTATTAATAATTACTACAAATAATTTCAAATATAAAATAAATTAAATTAAATTAAATTAAAAATTAAAAAGATTAAAATAAATACATAAAAATGTCAACGAGCATGTACCCTAGTGGTACAGGCTCTTGCTTGGCATCCAAAAGACCCAGGATCAAATCTGGGCAGGGACTAATTTTTGGTATTGTAGCAGGGCACTGTAGCAGTACTGTTGCAGCGGTGGAACTGTAGCGGCGGCGAACTATAGCGGTGGAGGCACTCTAGCAGGAAATGTAACGGTGGTGGAACTGTAGAAGGTATTGTAGTAGCCCGGGTATTGTAGCAGTACTGTTCACCGAGGGGCTCTTTGGGCCAAAAAATGGGCTTTCAAGACTTGTATTCATGCCACTTGGTTGTGGGCCTTTGAGCTATGTAATGGGTCTCCATCTACCCAGTCTAAAGAGGCCTTTTCTTTAAATAATAAAAATGAGGCTTTGGCCCCATCCTTTTAAAAAAATACATAAAAAAAATTTATTTTCTTGAATTAAAACTTGATTTCGTGATGAAAGTGTCAGATCCTTGGGAAAATCAAAATGTATATAGCGAGAAACCAGAGAGAGGCCATGGAAATGAGTGGAAGAGTTCTGCTGTAAAAAAATCTATTGGGGTCATATATATTGGTTTGATTAGTTGTGATGAGGCTATTTTTTACCGAATTCTGTCTAAAATATGTCATAAATAGTTTTCACCATAAATAAGTATGGGAACGATATAAAAACATTTGTAATGGAACCCGTCGTAAATGATACTCTACCAATATATTATTTGGGATTGAATCCACAACAAATATTTCATGGCGTAAATAAGTATTACATGAATATAAAAATCATTTACGGTGTAAGCTGTTGTAAATGCTACTCCTGATATACATTATTTTATATGGGAAATCACTTTCATCACCAATAACCATAGATTTGGCGGAGAGAGAAAAAATTATTGGCGAGGAGAATATGACTCTCATTTCAAACAACTCTCCATGCCAAAAGTATTTGTTATGGGAATATGTTTTTCATCACAAATAGTCCTTTCCACCATATGACGTACATTCGTGGCAAAAGCATTTGTGATGGGAATATATTTATGTCCCAAATAACAAAAAATAAATAGTTATTTGAAATGGAAAATGAATCTGATTACAAATTAGTGGATTATCTTGAGTATTTGGGATGGCTGCCATGCCCATTGCAAATTACCTTTTTCACATAGTGCATTACTTAATTATAATCCCTCCTTTCATCTTGTTTTTGTGTATTGGTCTTAATAAAATCTTTATACTGTTTTGGAATTTTTAGTTCCTCACTGCCAAAACATGGATATCATTTCCATGCTTACTGAAAATAAAATCGCGTGTCAACAATAATTTCATAGTTGTTTTTCCAAACCATTGCGAAACAATTTAGCTTTGGTATTTCAAAATCAGGAGAATCAATTAGTGGCGGTTTAAATTGTGGATAAATTTTTCTGCAACGGTTTATTTGTTTTATTTTTTTCAATTTTTTTAAATTTTTTGAAATTATTTTTTTATTATTTTAGTATTTAATTATCTTGATTAATTTTTTTTATTTATTTAAATAATTCTATAAATTAATTTATTTAAATTATTGTATTATTATTATTATTTATTATTATTATGTATTACTATGTACATGTCGTTCATGCATGTGCCATACATTCCAAGTAGAAATTCTACAACGGGTGAGATTCGAACCCCTTACCTATTGGTAATTCGGCAAATACCTTACCACTCCAGCAGACTCTTCATATAGCGAGTAATTAGAATTAATATTCTAATATATATATATATATTTATATATATATATATATATTTATACTGATAGAAAAAATAAGAAATACATAACAAATATATACGAACTAAATAATTAATAATTAATAATTAATAACTAATAACTAATAATAAATAATTTATATTTAATATTTAATATTTAATATTTAAAAATTACTAATTAACAATTATGAAATAAATAATAAATAAATAATAAATATATATGTATGGTAATAAATGGTAAATAATAAATAATAAATAGTAAATAATAAATATATAAGTAATGTATAAATAGTAAATTTTAGACAATATAGCACTGTAGTAGTATGGGTACTATAGTGGGGCATTGTAGCAGTAGTATTATTCATCCCAAATGGGCCTTCAGGCCACTGGGCATTCAGGCCATGAAGGGGAATGTGATGCAGGCATGACGTGCAGGTGGTATCAAATGAATGATGCAAGAAGGGCCTTCAGTCCATCAAATGGTGGGGCTACAGGCCATGTAATGGGATTCAGGCCCACTGGGTCTTCGTGCCAATATATTAATATAATGTAATGAAGTTGTTATTTGGGTGGGTTATCCCTTGGGGGGTTGTGGGATGCCTTTCATGCTTGTGTGTGCGCGGTGTGTGTGTGTTTGAATGTAATTGTACCCCCAAACACCTAATATATAATAATAATAAATTAATTGAAAATAAATTAATATATTTTAAATAAATAATAAATAATAAATAATAAATAATAAAGAAACAAAGAAAATAACAATAAAATAATAATGAAAAATAAATAGCTAATAAATTAAAATAAATTATAAATTATAAATAACTAATAAATAATTTCCAAATAATTAATTAATAAATAATATATAAATAAATAAATAATAATAACTAAAAACTAACAAGTAAAAATAATATATAATATATAATATATATTAAATATTAAATATTAAATATTAAATATTAAATAGTAAATAGTAAATAGTAAATAGTAAATATATAAATTAATAAATAATATATAATCAATAACATCTAAATAAATAATAAATAACATGTCAATTATACATTAATAATAACTAAATATTAATTAATATGTAATAAATTGATTGTAGTTGGGGAGGTAGATGAGTGGTTAGCACACCCCGAATGTCTGCATGAAACCTAGGTTCAAATCTTGGTTGGTGATGATTTCTGGGTACTATAGTCGTAATGTAGGAGGTACTGTAGCAACCAGAACTATTCATCTGTTCCGGCCTTCAGACCACCAGTTGGGGCCTACGGGCCACAGGGACTTCGGGCCATCAAAGGGGGTGGTGACACATGCATGAGTGGTAGGCGGTGATGTTTCAGTGGTGCAAGCGGGTTCTTAAGGTCATCCAATGGTGGGCCTATGGACCATGTAATGGGCTTTATTCTCAAGGGGAATTCAGGCCATATATTATCAATGTAATATAACAGTAGGTGGGTGGGTTATCCATTGGGGCTATAACTCGCTTTTCCTACCTGTGTGTGTGTGTGATGTGTGTGTATGTCTGTGTTTTCTTGTAGTTGTTCCCCCAAGTACGTAATATAATATAATAAATAATAAATTTAAAATAATATATTATAATATACAATAAATTAATAATAAATTTAAAATAAGTTTTAAATAATAATATATAATATATAAAAACTAATAATTGAATAAATATTAAATTGTAAATTGTAAATTGTAAATTGTAACTTATAAATAAAAAATGAATAAATAATATATACTAAATAATAAATTGATATGAATATCTATAAATATATATGCACATAACGAAATTTACATAAATATATATGAACCAACATTTATGTTACATAAATATATATATAAGCGCAGTCGGGTATATTAATTTAAATATATATATGTATAAGTAAATATAATAATCTCAAGATATATTTACACATATATGATATAAAAATATATAAACATAAATATAATGACCGATACTTTACATGCATTGATATTACTCCAGAATTGAAGTATATTTATTACAACATAAAACAACACCATAACAGGACTGTATAGGTATAGTGTCTTTAGAAACTGGGAAACATAAACAATTGGTTCATAAAACATCTACATTGAATCCTTTTTATTTTATCGTAAATAGAATCCTTTTTGGAATATCATACTTAATACACTTCTTCTTGACCTGGGGAAAAGAAACATTTGAAAGTGTGAGCTCAAATGGTCACTAAGGGTAAACAATGGAAATGTCAATCATATATAACATTTGATAATTTTATCCTGCATATAAGATATCATAATATCGTGTCATGGGATAAATCATAGAAGTGAAATGTAATCCCACAAATCATAACATTAGACATGAAACTTTTTGGCATACACACATAAGCATAAAAAATCATTTAGTCGAGGCCCATTGCCAAGACCATCCTAGCAGAAAAAGTCTGTTTACTGAACTGAGTTCACTCCTCATTCCAGCCCTGTATTATTGAACTATATTTACTTGCGGGTCTATCCATATCAATCTCATGAGATATAAATCTGTACCTAATGCGTTGGAGGGATATATAGGTCTCACCCATCTCATAATGATACCATTCTTATGTATTCCACAAAAACATAAATCATTTATCGTAGCATAACCCGTGTAACAAAATGGGATTCTTAAACATCATTCCATTATAACATAATCTATATAAGATAAATGGACTTCATAAAAATAATTCCATCTTAAATTTAATCAAATCAAAATAATAATTGGGATAGAAACGTAACCCTATGTCATCTTAGATGGAAAGTATTTTTCATAAAACACTTGAAATTAATTCTTTAGGAAAATATCCTTTCTTTATAAAAACATTTTCTTTTCTCAAAATCTTGTGCAATTTAAAAGAAAAAAATATAATTGAAAATAAACTAGTAAATTTGTAGTGGATGATTCATGGAAATAAGGCGTTATGAAGATGTAAAAACTCATTCATTCCATATAAGTTAAAAAACATTCTACACGTACGTTTTTCGGAAAAGTCAAAAGTACCTCTTATGGTAAACAAAAGAAAGATTCCTTCCATACAACATAGTAAATTTCAAAAGGGGGTAGAAATTAATTTAAACATACAAAAAATAATAGTAAACATTTTATAAAACCATTTTCTGAAAACATGGATATGGTTGATAAATATATCCCCAGTAAAAACATACAAATAAACAATCTCGGATAAAAACGCGATTAGAGAAGTTATCAACAACTTAGGTCTGATATGATTTGTATGTATCTGACCCTCCTATATAATAATTTGAATAATGTTACTGATTTATTCCAGAGTCATAATCGTTTTTATGATAACATTTATGATTGTATTTTCATCTGTTTGTTAGTAATATTTCATTGTTACACGTTATTCGGGCATTATCTATTTTACGTTCTTATATATGTTTGGTTGGATAGGTTCTTATTAAATTTTCTGTTACGATTATATCATTTAAATAATTTTATTAGTATAATATATATAATATTTATTCATTCAATTCATTTAAGTATTCATGATTTAATTAAGATTATGTAGAATAAATCATGTCGCACTATGGAGACGGTAAGCCGTACGTACGCACAAGCGACGATATCGTTCCCATAATTGTTGTGTGGTATTGAATTGGAAAGTTTATAGTATCTCAAAATTAGTATCATGATATATTAATCATACATAGTTATTATTTACACCATTATACCCATACATGTAAGGTGGTGGTGATAAACATATTACACCACAGCGTGGAGACGGTAAGCCGTATGTACGCATGTGCGGTGATGTCATTTTTCGTAGGATAGAGAGAAGGTGAAATAGGGTTGTTTCATATTTTTAATAAAATTTAAGTATATTAGTGATACATATGTTATTACATTAAGATTAAACAACAAAATAAGATGAAGTATAACAAGAAATAAATTTGAAAGAATCGGTAGAAGAGATTACCTCTTCCTCGATGTGCCACCTTTAAATTTACTATTAAGGAACTAGAGATGGTCTTTTGAGAAAAATAGAACCTATATAATTTAACTTTTGAATCTTATAATAGAAATGGTTCGGGGTTTTCTGTGATTAAAGTCTCAAATGTAGTGAAGAGGAGAGGGAGGAGGAACCCTTTTATAAGAGAGGAGAGGGGCACTTTAAGAAACTCTCAAAAATATTAATTAATAATATATTCAATTTCAACTAAAAATGGTCCAAAACTTATTTAATTATAAGATAAGATGATTTTGGTTCTAATTCCAGTCATCCAGTAATATTTATTCATGTTTAGAATTTTTTTGTATCTTATCTTTTTAGTTTAACCATTATTTTACCCTTTTTAATCTTACTATGATATCATGTTATTTACACATTGTGGGTTGATGTAATTAATATATCATGTCAAAAGACCCCAAAAAAGTTATTTATAACATATTTGGACTTATATTTACAATTTGGATTAATATTAGAATTTTATTAATTTAATATCATTTAATAAACTATTTTATGTTATAAGTTATGAATTGTTTCAATTTTGGACACTATTCATACATGACTTTTTAAAAAAATCATAAAAACTATATTCCTTAGAATGTAAGACATTAAATTAAAGCTAATATGTCAATTTCATCCCGAAAATTCTTTTATGACAAAAGAATAACCAAATTAAACTTTTCATATTTTTATAAATTCATTTACTTAAACCTTTCATTAATAAGGTAATCTCTACATCATATTTGTATAATAAATAAAACTATTTATATAATCTCTAAAAATTATAAATAAAATTACATGATGTATAAACTCTTTTTATATTTATAATGACTATTTATAATCATATATATCAGTTATATAACCCTATATTAAAATCAATTTGTTAAAAGATATATGTTTAGGTTATAATTATATTTACATTAAATGTTGTTTTCACATCCATGTGAATCCATGGGGTCCCAAAATCGGCACAAGGATGCCCATGGTTGGAAAAAATATTTCATGTAATAGAATTATGACACATTTTAGGGTAGTATTATATTATTATTATTTTACCTTTATTTACCATATTTACCCTTTAACCATGGTAAATAAAATAATTACTGAAGTTGCTTTTCATAATGTACAAAAATAAAAGGTGCCTATCCACAAAATTTGGACCTTATGATTCAAAATAATGAATCAAATTTTCTAAATTCAAAACATTGACATTGCAGTAATTAATTTAAAAATTATTCCCATTGTTGAAATGAGAAAACGGGTTTTAAAAGTTAAAACATTGCAAAAGATTGAAATGTTTTTACCTATGAATTCAATGTAAAATTAATGATAATGAAATAAATTATATTAAATGGAAAAAATATATACTATTTATACTTTAAAACCATTCAATATTATAATTTATCAATATAAATGTTATCAAGTAAAAAAGTTGTTTTTAATTAATATTTATCGTGTTTTTAATATTCATTAAAACATGAAAGTTATCGGAAAAATGATATAAATTTATCCAAAGTAAATTTTTATATCACTATTCAAAATAACATGTTTATTTTTTCATATAGAAATTATTAATGTGCAAAAATATTAATTTAAAATGGGTTCATCATTCAAAGGTAAACAATAACCTTTTAAAAAATAGGTTCTTATACATAAATAGGGTTTTATTCATAGCCTATAACTAAAATATACATTAGATAAATATCAAAAAAAATTATTAAGTATTTAACACATATATTTCATTAATCTCATTACCAAATTTAATTTACTCAAAAAATACAAATATCTAATTAATTTATATTTTACATAAATAATTAGTAGCCATTGAATTGATAATTCATTTTCATGAGTTAGTTATAAGTATTCCTGCTAACCTAATAGATAGGCTATAATGATAATATTATATTAAGGGCATCTATAGGTTTTTTTAAAATCATTATTGTGTGAAAAGAAAGCTACTGATGAATAAACATTATTTAATGAACATATTTCATAAAAACATCCAGGTGTTACATTCTACCCCCCTTAAACGGAATTTCACCCACAAAATTAATCCATTGGAATTAAATAGATGGGGATACCTCTCCCTTATCATATCCTCAAGTTCTCACGTGTCTTCCTCAAATTGGTGGTTCCTCCATAAAACTTTAACCAAGCGAGTGATCTTGTTTCATCGAACTTTTTCGCTACGATCCAGAATCTCTATCAGTTGTTCTTTATAAAAAATATCATGCTCCAGCGGTATGAATTATGATATTATTACATGTGAAGGACCGAGTATGTACTTTCTCAAGAGAGAAACATGGAACACATCATGAAAATGAGAGAAATTCGATGGAAGTTCCAATCGGTAAACTACCATCCAAACATGACTTAGTATTTCAAAGGAACCGATATATATAGGGCTCCGCTTTCCCTTCTTTCCAAATATTATTACTCTATTCCATAGAGATATTCGTAAGAATACCTTATCAACCACTTCAAACTCAATGTATTTTCTTCAGTTTTCAGTATAAATTTTTTGTTGACTCTGATCTTCTCTTAGATATTGTTGAAATGATCTAACATTTTCTTCCATTTCATCAACAAGATCAGGTACTAATAGAATTATTTCCCCAATTTCATCCCAACAAGTGGGATTTATACACATATTTCCATAGAGGGATTTATAAGGAGACATCTGAATACTAGGTTGAAAGATATTATTGTATGAAAATTCCACCGATGGTATGTGTTGATCCCAACCGCCTTTGAAATCCATAGAGAAACCTCTCAACATGTCTTCTAGAGTTTGAATTTCCCTCTCAGACTAATTGTCTGTCTGTGGATGATAAGTAGTGCTGAAACTTAACTCAGTATCCAGAGCATACTAAAGAATTTTCTAGAACGTCAAGGTAAACCTCAGATCACGATCAGATATAATGGAAAGCGGTACTCTATTCAATCTTACAACTTCCTTTACATATATTCAGGAAAGATGATCAAGAGAAAAATATTCTCTAATAAAATGAAGTGTGTTGACTTTTTTAGGAAATCAACTATAACCTAGATAGTATTATTTCTTTTAGATGTTTTAGGAAGTCTGATGACAAAGTCCATAGTGATTTTACTAATTCTCATTCTAGTATGGGTAATGATTGTAACATCCCCTAAGACTTATGTCTCTCATCCTTAACATGCTGACAAACCAAGCATCAAGAAACATATTTGGCGATATCTCTTTTCATTCCATCCCAGTAGAAGTATTATTTAGGTCTCTATACATCTTTGGCCATATAGGGTGAATAGAGAATGAAGAAATATGAACCGCATCTAATAGCTCCTTCTTTAATTCTGGTATGGGAGGAACACAAACCTGATTTCTGAAACTTATTATTTCATCACAATCATGGTTGAATTCAGGAATGTTTTTCACCTTCTTTTGTAAATATACATCTTCCCTCTATGCCTCTTTAATCACCACTTTTATATATGGTTGAACATTTATTTGAGGATGATATGTTTTATCCCCTTCCTTTATAATTTCTTGATCTATCCTTTGAAAATCTATAAATATTGGATCTTTTGTCATCCTCATCATTAATAAGCTGGCATGGTCTTGTTAACTTAATGCATATTCCACCTTGTTTTCTTTCCCAAGGTGGTAATGTATTGAGCAGTCATAATCTTTAATCAAATCCAACCATCTTTTTGGGTGTAAATTCATCTCCTTTTGGGTGAAAATGAACTTTAATCATTTATGATCAGTATAAATATCACACCTTTCACCATAAAGATATTGCCTTCATATATTTAATTCAAATATTACCAAAGATAACTCCAAATCATGAGTTGGGTAATTTTCTCATGGATTTTTAACTGTCGGGAGGTATAGGCTATCACCATATCATTTTGCATGAGAACACATCCCAACCCCTTCTTGGATGAATCAATATAGATCACAAACTTTTCTTCACTAAAAGGCAGTGTGACCATAGGTTCACTTGATAGCCTTCTTTTTAGCTCTTTGAAATTCTCTTCAAATTTCTCCTTCCAAGCGAACTTAACTCCTTTTCGAGTCAAATTGGTGAGTGGATTAGATAATTTTCAAAAATTATTCACAAAATGTTGATAATATCCATCCAAACCAATAAAACATCAGATCTCAATTACTATTTTTGGTCTTGAATATCTTTCAATAACCTCTGTTTTTGCTGGATCTATAGATATCCCCTCTCTTGAGATTATGTGACCCAAAAAAGAATCTTTTGGAAGCCAAAATTCAAACATGGTAAATTTGGCATTAATATTTTCATTTCTCAAAGTCTTCAATACAATTCTCAAGTGATCTTCATGTTATTACTTTCTATTTGAATAGACAAGAATATATTCTATAAATACTACCACAAACTAATCAAGATAGTCTCTAAAGACTATATTCCTTTCATCTATGAAGATAGTAGGGGCATTAGTAAGACCAAAAGGAGTCGCAATAAATTCATAGTGTCCAAACCTTGTACGAAATTTCGTCTTTGGTATATCCTCCTTTTTTAGGCTTAATTGATGATGTCCTGAATGATGATAAATATAAGAAGATTATTGAGCTCCGTGTAGTTGGTCAAATAAGACGTTAAGGTGGGGAAGAGGATATTTTTTCTTGATACTGATCTTGTTAAGTTCTCGATAATCAATGCAGAGTCTCATTGATCCATATTTTTTCTTAACAAATAGAAAATTTTCTCTCCAAGGTGAGGTACTAGGGCCTATTAATCCTTTATAAAGACTCTCTTAGAGTTCCTTATTCAATTCCTGCAACTCAATAGGGGCAATTTTATAAGGTGTATTTGAAATAGGAATTTAACTCAGTATGAGTTCTATTGAAAAATCAACATGATGCTTTAGTGGAAGACCTGGAAATCCCACCATAAATACACCATAAAACTCTTGTACAATGGGTGTATTCTTAATTGTGAGTTTCTCCCCAACCATTTGAGATAAATAACCTTCAGTTATTTAAATCAAGACCCATAATATGGGAGAAATTTCCAATGGAAGGTTATATTCATCCTTGTACCGATAGATGATCACAGACTGAACTGGAATATGAAATGTGACTTCCCATATTTGGAAAAAGATATGAGCTCTATATAAAGAATGAAAATTCATGCCAAGAATCACACAAAATTACACTATATGAAGGATCACTAGACTTTTAGGAAGCACATACCGACAAACTTTAATTGGAGAAGAATTATAATCTTTGTATGCGACCGTGGTGACATTAAGAGTTGTCACAACGAACTCAACATCTAATTTTTTAGGTAATATGGAGATAACCTTATAAAATTATTTATAAATAAAATAGTGAGTGGATCCGAAATCAAATAAAAAATTTCTTACTTTAGAGTGGATGGTAAGTGTACCTTTCATCACTTCATTGTCGTACTCCATGTTGCCGATAGTAATTAGATGTGACTATCCTTTCTCATTGTCCTTAAGAGTTTTTTGACATAAATCATCATCAACAAACCTTGTAATAGGGAATTGATTCACATAATTAACCATTTCCTTTCACTTGTAACATTTAAGTGTAGGAGGTGCCTTCTATGTAGCCTTTAATTGTTCGTATGATTAGACATCTTTTTCCCATCACATCAGTATTCAATTGCCTGATGAAATTCTTTTCCACACTTAAAAAAAATTACTAGTCCCTTTAAGACAATTTCATCTATGTTTCATTCCACACGTTGAGAATAAGGGAGAACTCAACTTATTTTCATTGTGCTCTGTAGGTTTTCCTTTAAATTCCATTTTTATCTTATTATCAAACCCATATGACTGATGGGTTACTCCAATCTCCATCTCAACCCTGAGAGAACATTAAACAATTTCCCCGTAGCTATTGAAGTCCCTTATGGATAATGCCTTTTAAAGACTTGGTTTAAATCCAATAAACAATTGATCAATATTACGATCAGTTTGGATAATAATTACAGAATCGTACCTCACAAGTCTTGTAAAATTTTCTTCATAGGTACCAACAGATTCATCATACTTTTTCATAAGTTCAAAAAACTCCTTCTATATCTTTTTTAGAAGAATACAAGGAAGGTAATTATTAAAAAAATAAGTTCTTGAAATCATCCCATTCTTGAAATCATCCCATTCCATGGACTCAATTTCATCTCTCTCCCTCATATTCTTGATAAGATTCCACCATTGATCATCTTCACTTTCCAAACGATATACTGCTAAGACGACTTTATCTTCTTTAGAACATTTTAGAACTGAGAATATATTTTTAGTGGTATTGATCCATTGTTCATCCACTAATGCATCAAAAGACCCATTGAATGAAGGTGGAAAATGCCTCATTAAAGAATCAACTGAATATTGCCCTTTAGTTTTCTATTTTGGAAGTCCATCATGATTCAATGCTTGAGAAAGTTGTGTGAGATTGGATACAATATTTTTCATTCCATCTGCCATAACATTTGGTTGCTCAAGGGGAAAATCATTGCATTGCCCATCACATTCAGTATTAATGTGGTTCCTTTGTGTTCCATCCATTGACTAAAACCAAGAATCATCGTGTGGGAAACACTAATCATAATAGGAAAACAACATAATCAAGAATAGAATTTTAATTTATGACTCCTTAGGTTTTATCCTAGGTTATCCATGGTCATTTCTATAACACTAAGATTGTACCCTATACTTAGAGATATCCTAATGGTTCTTACTTGGGATTTCTCATCCTAGTTTCCAAAGGTTAACTATACCTTTCCTCTGATACCAAATATAATGACTCATACTTTACCTACATTTATATTAAATCAGAATTGATGTATATTTATTACAACACATAACAAAAACATAACAGTCTCGTATAGGAATAGTGTCTTTAGAAACTAGAAAACATAAACAATTGGTTCATAAAACATATACATTGTCTCCAACTTATTTTATCATAACTATACTCTTTTTTGGAATATCATACCTAATACCCTTCTTCCTGACCTGGGGAAAAAAAGATATGAAAGGGTGATCTCAAATGATCTGTAAGGGTAAAAAAAGTAAATATCAATCATATATAACATTTGAAAATCACATCTTCCATATAAGAGATTATAATATCATGTCATGGGATAAATCATAGAAGTAAAATTTAATCCCAATAATCAAAAAATAATACATGTAAATTTTTGGCAAACATACATAAGCCTATAAAATCATTTCATATTATTCAAGGCTCATTTACAGGACCATCATAGCAGACAATGTCCATTACTAAATCGAGTCCACTCCTCATTATAGCCATGTATTACTAAACCTGATTTACTTTCCATTCATCCCATATCTATCTCATGACATATTAATTGTTACCGAATGCATTGGATGGAGATATAGATCTCGGCCATCTCATAATGAAACCATTCTTATGTGTTCCACAAAAACATAAATCATTCATCATAGCATAACCCATGTAATAAAATGGGATTCTTAAACACCATCCCATCATAACATAATTAATATAATATAAATGGACTTCATAAAAATAATTCCATCATAAACATAATCAAATCAATGTAAAAATCCGGATAGAAACATAACTGGATGTCATCTTAGATGGAAAGTAATTTTGATAAAACGCTTGAAATTAATTCTTGATGAAAATATCCTTTCTTCTTCAAAAATGTTTTCTTTTCGCAAAATTTCATGAAATTTTAAAAGAAATTAATTTAATTGAAATTACTATTGTAAACGTGTAGTGTATGCGTCATGAAAATAAGGTGTTATGAATATGAAAAAACACATTCATTATGTATAAGTTAAAAAATGAGATTGGAAAAGTTATCCCTTACCTTAGGTCTGATATGTTTTGTATGTATCTAAACCTACTGTATACGTATCTAAATAATGTTAATAATTTATTACATAATCATAATCATTTTTATGATAACATTTATGACTATATTTTCATCTGTTTTGTTAGTAACATTTCACTGTTACTCGTTATTCGAGCATTAACTGCTTTACGTTCAAATGTATGTTGTGTCAAATAAGTTCTTATTTCTCTTTTTCTAGTTATATCATTCACATAATGGTATTAGTATACTATATATCATATTTATTCATTCATTCCATTTATATAATCATTATTTAATGAAGATTGTGTATAACGAATAACATCACACTGTGGAGACAGAAAGTTTTATGTATGCACGAGTGACAATATTGTTCCCATAATTATTGAGTGGTACTGAATTAGATGGTTTAATAGTATCTAATAATTAGTATCATGATATATTAATCATATATAGTTATTATTTCCACTATTATACCCATCCAAGAAAGGTGATGGTGAAAAACAGATTACACCACGGTGTGGAGACGGTGAGTCGTACGTACGCACACGCCGTGATTTCATTTTTCATAGGATGGATAGAAGGTTAAATAGGGTTGTTTTATATTTATAATAACATATCATTATATGATTGATATTTATTTTGTTACTTTATAATTAAACAAACAAATAATAGTAAGTAGAAGAAAAAATAAATTTGAAAGAATTGGTTGTGGAGATTACCTCTTCCTCGACTTACCTCCTTTAAATTTCCTCTTGGGGTAGTAGAGTTGATTTTTTGAGAAGACCATAACCTCTAGAATGTAACAAGGGAAGTATATAAAAGAAATTGGTAGGGTTTTTTCAAGCTTGAAATCTCAAAATGGAGTGAAGATGAGATAAAGGTGGTTCCCTTTTATAAGAGAAGAGAGGGTCACTTTATGAAACTCTCAAGAATATTAATTAATAATAAATTCAATTTTGACTAAAAATGGTCCCAAACTTATTTAATTCAAATATATGATTATTTTGGTTCGAATACCCATAATAAAATAATATTTTTACAGGTTTAAAATATTTTTTTATCCTTATATTTTTTGTGTTACACTTAATTTACCTTTTTTAATCTTACAGTCATATCATGTTATTTACAAATTGGGGGTCAATAAAATTATCATATCATATAAAACGAACCAAAAAACATTATTTATGAAATTTTTGGACTTATATTAACCTTTTGGAAAAATATTAGATTTTTAGGATTTTAAAATAATTTAATAAAATATTTTATTTTTTACGCTATTAATTGCGCCAATTTTGGACACTATTCATACATGACATTTTAAAAAATTCATTAAAACTTTATTCCTTAGAAAATAAGGAATTAACTCAAAGATAATATGTCAATGGAATCCTAAAAATTAGTGGATGACATCAAAATAACCAAATTAAAATTTTTAAAATATTTATAAATTCATTTATTTAAATCTTTCATTAATGAGGTAATCACTTCATCATATTTTTGTCATAAATAAAACTACTTATATAATCCCTATAAATTATAAATAAAATACCATGATGTAGGAAATATATTTTTATTTATAATGACTATTTATAAGCATAGATATAAGTTATATAACCCCATATTAAAATCGATTTATTAAAAGATATATTTTTGGGTTATAATGATCTTTTAATTAAATTATTTCTTATAAAATGTCATTTTCACATACATGTGAATTCCTAGGATCCAAAGAACGACCCAATGATGCCCGTGGTTGGAAATATTTCATACAATAGGATTATAACACATTTTAGTGTAGTATTATATTATTAAATTATTTTTTTTTACCATTATTTACCAGATTTACCCATTAACCATGGTAAATAAAATAATTACTGAAGTTACTATGTATAATGTCAAAAAATAAAAGGTATCTATCCAAACAATTTAGACCTTATAATTCCAAATGTGGAATCCATTTTTTAAAATTCAAACCAAAGAAGTTTCATTTATTAATTTAAAAATTATTCATGTTGTTGAAATGAGAAAATTGGTTTTAAAAGTTAAAACATTGAAAAAGATTGAAATGTTTTAGCTATGAATTCAATGTAAAATTAATTATAATGACATATATTATATTAAATGTTAAAAATATATTCTATTTATAATTTCAAACCATTAAATATAATTATTTAACCAGATAAATTATTTGGATGCAAAAAGTTGTTTTTAAAAATAATTAGCGTGTTTTTACTATTCATCAAAACATGAAAGTTATCAGAAAAATGTCAGAAATTTATCCAAAGTAAATTTGTATACCCCTATTCAAAATAAAATGTTAATTTTGTCATATAGGAATTATTAATGTGCCAAAATCTTAAATTAAAATGGGTTCACCATTCAAAGGTAAAAATTAACCTTTAAAAAATAGGTTCTTATACAAAAAATAAGGTTTTATTCATACCCTATGACTAAAATATCCATTGGATGAATATAAAAAAAATATTTCGTTCATTATATAACACATATATCTCATTAATATCATTACTAAATGTAATTTACTCAAAAAATACAAATTTCTAATTGATTTATATTTTTCATAAATAATTAATAATCATTGAATTCATAATGAATTTTCATAAGCTATTTATAATTATTCTCGCTAACCTAAATGCTAGGATATAACGGTAATTTTATATTAAGGTCATCTCTTGGTTAGTTTAAACTCATGATTGCATGCATATAAAGCTATTGAAGAATAAAAGTTATTTAATTGAAAATATTTCATAAATACATCCGGGTGGTAGAATAAATATGAATAAATATTAACAAATGTATATAAATATACAAAAATATTCATATATACATATAAACATATATATATAACTGATGATAAATCACCAATATAGGGAAGACCACAATAATTTCAACACTATCAAATCAATATAAATGTAAATCAACGGAATAAAACATTAACGACCTACAAAACATATAAAGACACAATTAAATAAAGATGAAATTTCATCGAATGCGTATGATATATATATATATATAATTAAATTTATTTAAATATATTATATATTAATATTTAATTGCATATATTAGAATATAAATATAAATATATATCTGTTTATCAATACACATGCATATGTATGTATAAAAATTACATATATTTGTATATATATATATATATATTCATATAGTTTTATTGTAAATTATTTTATATGTTATATTTAAATATAAGGATATATTTATATAAAAATATATTAATATATGATGTATACAAACAATATTATTGACAAACACACACACATATTTACACACACAAGCACACATTTATATTTCTCAAAAAAACACACAAATATTTACATATATATGTATTCATTTAAATGTATTATAATATACACATAAATATATTTTTTTATTGACACACACAAATATATATATATATATACATTACTTGTATAAGTATCTATATTTACATATTAATGCATTTTTATAAGGTAAATAAAATCTAAAATTGTTTGATTTAAATAAAATTAATAATAAATATTTATTTCCAGATGGTTTATATGTTTGAAAATACATTTCTATGTAAATATATATTTATAAAATGGATTTATTATAAGTAAATATAAGAAAATATGTGTATATTTAATTATAAATGAAACTAAAATATGAAAAACAATAAAATTTAAAGACTATAATATCATTAGGAATGTTATTCCTAGGAATAAATTCTTTATTCACTAAAAAAAGGAAATATAACCCCCTAAAACAAGTCTAAAACTCAATCAAGTGTTTAAAAATTTGGATATCCCCACTAAAAAATCAGTTTTGGATGCCTTATGAGCCTTTTTGGCCTCTAAAAATACTAATCAGGGTTCCTTCGGTCACCATGACGTAGATCTATTCATAGGATTTGATTTGATATGTTGTAGAACCCAAATTGGCACTCGGATCAGATGTTATGGCTATTTGAAGTTAAAGTTTGATTTTTATCTTTTATTAAAACTACAATAAATTTTATTCTTTTAATAGTTAAAAATTATTATCTGAGGTGTTTTTATTTCATTTATTAAGTTTCTATTTGTCTATGATGTTATCCGATCATTCTTTTGTTGTGGTTAAACTCAAAATAGAAACTAGAAGGTGAATTTATATGGTTCACTTAAGGAATTAGATAAGGGAGGAAGGCTTCATGCAAATGGTGAAGGTATCATGGGACAGGCCAGGGGTGGTGGTTCATGGATAGGTATCTCCCATAATCTTCAACGTCTATGAGATGACATGTATATCTGGTTAGTGAGGAGGCCTGGCGAAGAGGATGGTTTTGACAAGATCAAAGATGAGATAGAAATGCTAGAGGGATCACTGTATGACATATGGGATTATAATACATATCATGTCTTAACGGACACACAAAACATAATTTCAGATAGTATTATGGCTATGGGAATAATATTGAGAGAGAAATCCGTAGCACTTTGTTTCAAGGAAGGAGATGAGAACCAAGGTATTTCTAAGAATTTGTAAAAGAGATAATGTAATCCAGGAAGATTAGTATAAGGTTATCTTATTGATCATACTCCTTGGAGTAAGAGGTGTCCTGGAGGTTTTCTATTTAACATTTTCAGAATCTCTTAGTAGGGTAAAATGCAGGTGTGTCTAGTGGTTTCCAGAAAGACAATAGTGAGGATTCATTTTTGAGCCACTTACCGATGTGGGTACATGTAGAATAAAATGAAATGATGAAATTTGTTTCATATGAGGAGGTAGTTATGGCATCCATGTGAATTTTGAATCCTGAAAGCATCTTAGGACCTAAAATTTTTATGGGGTCTTTATTTTTATATGTTTTTTCCATCATTAAGTATAATGTTTGTGAGTCCATACCGGATTACTTTAATGGTGGTAGTCTTAACAAGTCCATCTGCTCTTCCAGAGTTGTTCTTATTTCCTAGTGCAAGGACCCTACAAATCTCTCTCATCACATGCCTATATGTTTATGCCTAATTATCTACAAGATCCTAGCTTTCATCTCCAACAATAACCTTGGAAGTTTTATTCCCAAGTTAGTGTCAAAGGAACAACATAGTTTCATACATGGATGAAATATACAGGGGGAATTGGGATTGAAAAGGATATGGTGGATGATATTAATGGAAAATTGATAGGGTTGAATATCATTATCAAGGTGGATATGGATAAGGTTTATGAACTCCTTGAATAAATATTTATCATGAAGGTCATGAGGAGGTACGACTTTAGGTAATGGACTATTGAAATCATGTTTAGATTCATATCCTCCCCATGGATATCCATCTCTTTGATGGGGAAAACATTTGGTTTCTTTAAACCTATCTGAGGTTTAAGGCCAGGTGACCCATTATACCAAATAACATTCATTCTATCTCAAGACTCCCTCTCATGGAACATCAATAATGCCTTGGAGGAGTGGAAATTCAAACCATTCAGAAAAAGGAGTTGAAAGGGCCAGGTTTCGCACTTGATGTTTGTTGATGACATGATTTTTTCATGAATGATAGGAAAAGCTAGATTAATGGGTTTGGAAAAGTTATAGACACTTATGAGAAGTGAAATGGGAAAAGGATTAATCATATGAAGATAAATGTATTCATCTCTAATAAATTCCCAAGCAGCCATGCCAAACACATTCAAATCAAGCACGGGATTCAAAGGGGAATCCTTCCCAGGGTCAACCTAGGGTCTCCCATATCTGATGGGAGGGTAAAAAGGAGATATTATAAGACATCATCAAAAAAATTATGGTAATAATAGAAAATTAAAATAATATGATTCATTCCTTCAGAGGAAAAATAACCTTGATCAACTGTGTTCAATCCTCCATACCCCTCTATGTTTTATCAATTTTGAACGAGCCAAAGGGATCCATTGATAGAATCAAAAAGTTTTCCCCGACCTTCTAATGATATGATAATCAAAGACGAAAATTTCATTGGTATTCATTGGATAAACTATCCAAAACAGTTATAGAGGGATGACTCAACTTGCATAGTGTGGTGGAGACCATGCACGACATGTAAGATTGGTTGTCCTGGAAAATCATTGAGGGAAACTTTTGGTGGGAAAAAGGTGATGAGGGAAAAGTATGGGGACAATTTGTGCACATGGGAATACAAATCAGAAAAAATTAATTCTCTCATAAACAGTATGATTGGGAATATGGAATCCTAGGTTGGAGATGTTCAGTGGCTAGTGGGCTGCGGCGATATCTATTTTTGTTCTGATAATTAGGTAAGAAAAAAAAATGTTTTTATATGGTTTTCTTGCTACAAGTATCTCTTTCCACGAATTTGGTCTTTATCCCATGTTCATCAGTGTGACACTAGACTCCTAGTAAAAACAATTATGATAATATCTATAGGCGTGATGAACCAGATTGATGTGTGTTATCATGCTCCATGTCTGGTAGCTTCAATAATCATGATTTCTTACGATCTAGACATGGAAACCCTATGCAGTATGAATAGTCCTTAGAGACATGGTGTAAGGAGCTCTTAGTGAGGATAAATTTCCTTGTCTTATGCCTAAGAAACCACACAATACCCATCGATGACAATTTCCAAAATATGAGATTCTTATTCATGTAGAAGTGCTGATGTTGCGTTCGGACCATCACTAAATATATTGTGCATATTTTTCTCTTGAGAAACTGGGAAAAAACATTATAGAGATTTTTTGGCATGGAATGGGGCTTCCCATGTGGCTGAAAATACCTATCATTTTTCTTGACATTCTGGTTTCAGGGTACATAACATTAGTGGGTTGAGGGAAAGATCGGGTGTATGCTCTTCATTGTGACATACTTTACAATCTTGGATAAGAGTAATTCTACAAAGGGCGAAAAACAGGTTCTAGTAATGTACTTGAAAACTTGTGTTTTGAGCTTGGTGGTGGTGTTGGGGAAACATGTTAGGGGTGCGATTTCTTCGGTGGCAATGCGTAATATGTCCCGGAGATATTTTTCTGATATGGAGGTTAGAGTTAATTGATCTGAGGGAAGCTGGCTCAAATGGGAGGCCCCCCACTCAGGGATAAACCTAAATGTAGAAGGTTCATGTGTCTTTGGAACACTGTATGGTGGAGGGCTTGTAAGGAATGAATATAGTTTGGTTATCTTAGGGTTCACTACGTTCTTTGGAAGTGGTTCCTCCTTAGAGGTGGAGGCTATAGCATTGGCTACCAAGCTATTTTTGTGTAGGCTTTAAAATATATGCATTTCAGAGGTGGAGTCTGACTCAAGTGTCCTCATGGAGATTCTACATGATAAAGACGAGTTCCTTAGAAGCAATCTTATCTAATTCACAAATAAAAGTGTTTCATCAACTAGAGTATTAATGTTCTATATTCTAGTAGAGAGGGAAACTTCATTGCACACTACTTGGTGAGCATGGGTGACCCTTTATCTAGGATCATTGTGCTTTTTCTCATACGGTCCTTTCCAACTAAATGTGTTTTAATTTTCAAGAATGATTCAATTTCTCAATACCACTACCAACCACCATTGGCGGGTCCTTATATTGACACATCTTTTTTTTCAATAAAAAAACGGAATTGTGATTGATTGACTTAATAGTAAGCTAAAAAAGGCTCCAAAAGCAAAATTTATGGTCATTTGATATTGAAGTCTGATTTTTAGCTTATTGAAGAAATTATTTTAACTTTCAAATTATTATTAACTAATAATTATAAGTATTCATTATTTAACACATTATAATTAATAAAAATTATAAATAAAAAACAATATATGATAGTAAATAATAAATAATAAATTCTAAATTCTAAATTCTAAATAAAAATATTATATTGTATATTTTTACCTTTAATTTAGTAGTGATTTGTTGAAATCCATCACTAAAAAAATTAATTTTTTAAAAAAAATTAAAATTATAAAAAAACCACATTTTTTTGTGGATTTTTGAATTGATGTTAAAAACCCACCACTAAATAACCAATTTCATATCTATTTTTCATGTAGTGTTATATTTATTTAATATTATATTAATATCTTAAATATTTAGTCTTATGATATGATTCAGATCTTTTAAAAAATTTCATTTATAGTCCCCCACTCTTGGTTGGATTTGTATCACTTTTTTAGTATTATCATCATTTTTAATATACATTTATTCAATTTTTCATAATTCATTCGTAATTATAGTATGATGTTGATTTATATTTTCAATTGGGTTTTTCTAAAAGGAAGTCGAACCTTTGACACTCTACTATGAAAAATAAATTTATTCATAAAAAACCTTATTTATTTTAGAGTTTATATTTTCAATATTTGTATATATTCAACATGAAATACTATATTAAGAAAAATCACTATATATATAATGAGAAATAGCATAGCGTATCATGTTTATTACCTTATAATTAAATGAAAAATCCTCAATCTGTTATGTTTTGAATGTATAAAAATCATTCAATTAAATTTTTTAAATGTTTTGGAGCATAATCCAATAACTAATTCCATTAATGTGGATATAAGTATCCAAATGATCTCTTTGATATTCATACATTATTTCACAAGAAATAGCAATTTTTTGACATTTTTTGGAACCAAATTTTTTTTAAATATAATCATTTCTAGAAATAAATTTCTCTAAAACCAATTATTGATAGGAAATTAAAAGATAAACTCTTATATAAATTATTGCCTCAGAAAGGTCACTGTATGCGGTAATTAATTAAAGCATTAAAACATAAATTACATAGCCCCTAAAAAATATAATAGTTTTCAAAAATAATATTCTATGAAAATTAAAGTCCTAATATTTGAATTTGAAATATGTTGTAGGAATATGTTTTGAAAAGAAAATGGATAGATGAAACTATGACCAAAAAAAATAAAGGAAAATTCGTTTGAAAATCCAACTTGTTTAAATGATTTTATGAAAATAAATAGAGAGTAAAAGTGCTATAAAAAAGTAAAAAACTATTGGGATAGGAAATTATAGAAGTGATTCATGATAAGTATATCTAGTCTCCAATCATTCACTAGTGATGAATATCCATGTTATTATAACTATAAATTATTCTATTTTAATCCAAAGTGGAAAGAGGATATTATTACCAAGTCTAGTTGGTTAGTAGAAATTCATAGTAGTAAACACTTACAAAAAAAGTCCTTATAAATAGTACTTATAAACTAAAGGATAAAATATTATATAAATTGAAATATATAAATTAGGAAAATACCACAAATTCATTTTAACAATATTAAAAAAAGATAAAATAAAAACAAAAGGACAAGTAAAATAGATAATTAAAATGAAACTTTATTCTTCATGAAAGATTTATAGGTTATTAGTTCTCACATTCAGAGGGTTTTATCATGAAATATCCGACATGTTTCTCTTCAACTCCTTTTTTATCCATAAAAAATATATTCATTGTGGATTTAAACCTTTTCCATGTTACATTCTGACATAATTAGTTCCAAAGATTTACTTTGGTATTTCTAAATCCATAAAATTTGAATCAAAATTTCCTTCTCAATTAATTATAAAATTTATTCATTAATACATTGAATAAAAAAAATTATTCTTTGACTAAACTACATATTCAATTTATAATCTTATAATTACATTAATCTTATAATTCCTAGAACATATCCAACATCCTTTTATTTTATATAAATCAGTCCTCTTTAATTTCTAAGAAAATATTCTATTTATTTTTTGATAGAAAATAATTTAGATTAAGTGTAAAATTGATAGCCAAGAAAACTATATGGTTTGATTATGTGAAACAAATTTTTTTAGATATACCTATTTTCAAATTCTAAATATCTATTGGATAATTTTTTTATGTATTTTTAATTGTTTTAGATGCATTTTGGATGACGGAAATGGAAACGGGCTAGGATGGTGAGATTTTTGTATATTGGAGAAGCTAAAACAGCTCCACTGGTAAGTCGGTGGATTCCACAGAATAGCCGGTGGAGTCTGCAGGATCTATATCATGGATTAAGAACCCATCAACCATCTCATGGGTGTCTATCCAAAACTAGTTCTACCCAGTGACCACTGGTCGTCTGGTGGAGGTAATTGGCTCACCAGTGGTGTTTTTTAGAGCCAAAAAGGAATGCCTATTTTTTTTCTATTTTAAAAACAAATCCTATAATATTTTTCTATTATTCTCTCCCTCCCTCTAAAACCCTAGCTCACTTGGATCTCACATCCGATGATTTTTTATCACTCTCCTCCCTTTCATCTCCTCCATTCAACGAATGAACAATGGTTTGATCCTATGATTCTAATCCAATGATTCCTTCCTTATTATACACCAATCCCTTCATCTTACCCATGAAAAAATAGACCATTGAATTCTCTATTGAATATGGAGGTTTTGAAAAAGAATAATAATGGATTTTTTGAGGGTGATAGAATTGAAAATTGAATTTATGGAATTAGAATGCTCATAAATCAGACCATGATCATGGATGGAAGTGAATATTCATAGCTATGATTGATCTTTACCTACCTTTAGGGTGATTTTTATACTCAAAATTGATCATAAGATTATAAATCAGGTCGTTTCATGAATGGTTCTTGGATTTGGCGGTGCTTTTGGACATGGATAGTGAACCTAGTCATCAATCATCATTTTACCTAAGTTAGGAAGTCGTTGAATTTAGTGAATGTTTTATATGGGTATTTTGTATGTTTTTATTGAATGATTATGTCATCCCATCAGACCTATGATTTATGCTTGATCACATTATGTGTGTGTGTGTGGCCCAGTAAAACTTATTCTTGACAATTTTCTAACATATTGATTTTTTATGGATTATGATTTTTACATGTTATGACATAATGTTTGATAAGTTTTTTGTTTATTATATTATATGTTTTTTTCTGCTATACCTATAGTAAAGAATAAAGTTTGATCAATATGGACTATTCCCTAAGGGGGTGTGTCATACTCTTGGTTGAAATACATTTGGGTTATCCATTTTAGAGGATTTGTCAGACATGTCTTTAGACTATCTCATCAAGGGGATTTGTAGGGTGGCTAGTTGTTTTCCCTTCTAAAAATGTGTCAAAGTAGGTATAGCCGGTATTTGAGGACTCAAATCATATATTGTACATATGTGATATATTTTCTTCTTATATGTATCTTTTTTTTATGTTTTTGGTATTCATGATTATATCTTATGAATTAATGTTATGGATCATTGGTGGTGTCCTACTAAGTCTTGCACTCAAACCATACTTGATCATTTTGGTTTGATTATAGATTTCATGACGAAGGATTTGATGATGGGAAAGGTCTCTATGGTGGATTTTTTGGTTGTTTTATATGTAGGGTGGTGGTATTATAGGATGGACTTTGGCCTTGATGTCTCATGTTTCTTTATTTAGTTGGTTTACCTAGTATTTGGTTCACTGCCTATGGGGATCCTTTCTTTTATATGTATTTTTATGTGTCTAACATTTTATATTATTACTTTATGGGTTGAGATTTATTTTTTATGATGCTACCCTTAGTATTTAATTATCTATTCAATATTTTTTAATTAAAAATTTATCACTTTCATTATTGTACCATGATGTTTTCCAAGTACCGAGGGCATAATCTGTTGTAATAGTGGGCTCCCAAAACCTAACTTTATGAGTAATTTTCAATTAACATAACATGATTGTAGTGAATTATACATGATGTGAACTTAAAATTATAGTGTATATATTTATATGTCCTCTATTTAAATAGAAATTTACATAGATTGGTTGTCATATCAAAAGGTTGTAGTAGTTCTTAGATAATAATGAGAACCTCGAGATACTACGAAATTAATCTTAAAAAAATTATTATGGTTTACATATATCGTACCTACTAGACATAGTTGATCTTTGAATACCAGATGTAAGGGGCTCATAATAATTGAGACTTCTTCTCATGAAGTTTACACATGGTGATCTCATGTAGGTGAAATCATGAAGATAGACCCATCAATAAAAACACCACATGCTTTAGGTGTGAATGGTTATTCCTATCTATGTACTTGTGTTTTGGTCTCCTTACTTGATATCATTATCAATGTGTTCCATTTGATCACGTAATTTGATGTAAGTACAAAAATAATGATAAAGAATTCATGGCAAGGTATCTTATGTTGGGTATGTCAATGGTGGTATGAAATTATTTGAATAATCAAGACTGTATTTTCCATTTCCGAGTTGAGGAAGTGATATCTCGGGCCTAGTTGATTAGGATGTTAGTACCTTTATAAATCCTTTTCTAATGTAGTCATCAATAAATCTGTCTAGTTAGAACAACAAATAATAAAAGTAATAATGGATGATGAAAAAACTGTGTATCTTTATTTTTGAGATATTGTGAGACAAAGATATTATATTACACAGTGTGTGTTCGTAGAATGGTTGTCATTTTTATGATCATCCTTTATATAATTAGGGACCTCGACAGATTTCTAGACTCTTTTATTGGTCTTTGAACACTATTTAATACTATCAAGATAAGGGTATAGAGGGCTACACACAATAGCGCATTCAAGATTATACAGTATTCTGGTAAATGGAAATATTGGACATGGGGGCCCCACCACGGGGTTTAAGAGTTATCAAAGTAATTGATCAATGCGGAATAAATAAATTTATTAATATATGAGTATTGAATAACTGGGTATAATTTATTTATTAAATGTGTTCACAAAATTTAAAATAAATACCGGAAAAATATTATAAGAATGAATATTATTTTACTATTCTGGGTTTGTTTAATATTAGCGGGAATTATGAGTTGATTTAAATGAATTGGTTTTCTCATATAATATATAAAATATATATTAAAAGTATGTGATAAAATGTAAATCATATTTATGATGTATTTATTTCATCATAATTAAATAATTATTTCTTATTTAGTGGACATTAAATATACAGGTGTCGAGGGAACCCTATCTGGGTATTTTGAGTAATCCACTATATAAGCAGAAGATGACTTAAATTTCATAGATTGTTCATGAAAAAGTAATGAGATATTCTATATCCCCATATATTATATATAGATAAAGCCTCTATCTATGTGACTGAACCTAGAATACATTTGATAGATCGAAGAGATGGGATCGAGGTGATCATCGTGACACTGAAGGATTCGTCGGAGCTCTATGCTAGCACCCAGAATTCAAAGAATGGGGATTGTGTGGATTCTTGAAGCATGTGTGGATGATATAGAGTGGATTAGGTTTGGTTACTTCAAGAAATAGTAACTGGAAATGATCTGCAGTCCTACATTATTTGTTTTTGAACAATGTATTTTTTTCAATTTAATTTTAATGGTTATTAAATAAACGTGAGACCCACATACCTCTAATGGGCCTTAAATCGCCATAGAAAACAAGTTTCATCATTCTGGTGATTAAAAAATTTAAATCCCTGGCCCATCAGATTTCGTTGTTCCCCAAAATAACTTCAATTGTTATTAGAGGGATCACATTAATTTTTTCATAAAAGGAAACATTATTTTTATTTAAATTAATGTAAATGGTTTGAAATCGGTCCCAATGGATCCTATTGTTCTTCGATCTGATATCATAGGTCCATGTTAAAACCATCTAAAAAAATAGATCATAAATGGTGTTTTCATATATTAAACTTTTAGATATTGAAATATGGGGAATAATATATGTGTATATATATTTTATTCTATTTATTTTTCAGGAAGATGACCAAATGAATTCTGGTCGCTGGATTTTTGTGGAAGAATTTGATCATGTTGGTGAAATTTGATTCCATCAATGGTGGAATGATTCAATAAAATTCATAAAATTTTTTTTAACAAGTGGATGACTTGACTAACAATAAGAAATCATATTTTTGAAAAATAGTGCTTAGAATATATGGTGGTGGCTTGACCTGGCCGACTACAAAAAAAGGTTAGTTGACAATGGGGGTATTGCTTTCTATAATTAACATAAACAAAAAAGGTGGAAAATTAGAGAATTCTAGAGGAAGAATAGCATATTTATATGACTCCACAACCTTCATGCCACCCAATGAGATCTTCATCCTATGACATGTCCCAAGAAGCCAACCACTAAGATTCCCCCACTCCCCCTGGTCCAGCCATACCATCACCACTGGATCCTAATAACCATGATGGTCACTGAGAAACCATCCACTACCACTGCCCTTCTGATCTCTTTCTCATGTGTCATCTCCATGTATCGGACCACCCAATATAATGTTCGCCAAATTTGGTCATCTCTTATCTTTTTGTTGCTGACATGTATTTTTTACTTGACCCGTAGCTAGAAATTATCGCGGTTGAGTTCCCCGTCGGCCATTCCTTGTATGTGCTTTAGCCGGATTCGATCCTCACCCACCCCAATCGTGTGGGATTCCTTATTTCTAGATCGTCTACTAAACCTCACTAATGAACAACCCTCCAGCAATGATGGACTCCCCAATAGTACCCCTAGAGGCCCAGTATTGCAGTAAACCATGCCATGTTGGTTTCTCTTCGCCCAAAATTGGTACACGCAGGTTCTACCATCACATAATGGGCTTGCACGGTTCTTGATGGGACATACCAACTGAGAACAAGTTAGGGTGGATCTTCTTAGTGCATAACAGCAATGCACAGGGTCTTCCCCGACCTAGAACTGGCCTGTGTGGGATTGGTCGAACCCACATTGGACATGCATCAGGTTTCAGGGCCCAAGAAATTTTAATATAACCAATATATTGATTACTTATTATTTGTATTTAAATATAGTAATAATTTTATTATTTTAAAAATTAATTGAATTATGGTTTAAATTTATTTTAAGTTTGGTTTAAAATTAAATTAATTTAATAATAATATTTTTAAATCATAAATTAAATTATTTATGGGGCCAACCAAAAATAAATTATTTGAATTAAATAATTTGTTTAATTTATTTAAATTCTCCCATACATAAATTTATTTCATTTAATTTTTATAACGCTTTACATTAATCGGATGGTCAATCTTGAGCATCGACTCTTCATGTATGATTTTAATTAATTAATTAATTAATTAATTAATTATGTTTGATGCATGTAAATAATTATTTAAATAATATGGTCTATGCATCATCATTTTTTGTTGTTTAATATTTATAAGGGCTTCCACATCCAAATAAAAGTGAGTTATCTATATTTTTCGCTCCTGAGACCCCCTCGCCTGTGTACAAATATTTTTTTACTATGAAGATGATGGTATAAATTATGGACCATGCCAACTCGATGAGAAATCCAAAAGAGAAGTGGACACAATGGACATGGGATGAGCATTATCATGAGTCAATACCCATATAAGTTATCGTAACCCTAGGTAACAGTTAATCGATTATGTTTAAATGAATCAACCAATATTAGACATTTAGGACCAGTTGAGTATTTTATTTCATTTTTTATTATTTATTATTTTATGAATTTTCATGATAGTGGGTACCACATAAATAAATAAACAATTAAATGATGAATGAATCGATGAATGTATTCAATTAATGTTAAGTTTTGATAAAAACCATATATTAAGAACATATTTAATATTAAAGGATTGCATTCATTGAAACATATTACAAAACCTCAAAGAAATATTAAGTCACATACCCCCCCCCCCCCCATCATTTGAATTTGAACAAAACCAGGTGCATGGGCTGTTTTCCAGCCAAAGTTAAGGGTACGTCATACTACCAGGGAGTTCTTATAAGAGTTATGAGATGAATTAACTAGATTTGGTTGAAAATAATTATCCAAATATATCTTGATTCAAATTTAGAGGTATGTGCTAAATAAATCATATTTTTTATTTTAGAAGTTGGGAATTCACTTAACATATCACAGATATGTGAGTTAATGTGGTTAGATAATCAAACACCCACCTTTTCCTCTCAGAGTAGTGGCATTTCTAAATCTTTTAGACTATAATAGAAGGGTTCATCGATTCCTTCCACTAGAATACTCAAGAATCCAACTATTTTTATTCTGGTACTGTGGGTTTCTAGAGTTTGATATAATATTGGGTGAGATTTAATTATTTAACTAATCAATAATGTCTAAATCGGTAATAAAGATAAATTTACAATATAATAAATTTTATTTTTTTATAAAATAGAAATTAATACCAAAAATACACTATGGTAACTATTGGACTGAGAACATTCCCAAACTAGCATCAATTTCTAAGAGTAGTATAAGTTCTTGTGCAATGTTCTATGATATCAGAAATTCGGGGTGTTAGTGTCCCCAATACCTTTTAAGACTCTTTGGGATGTGAGGGTGAGAAAAATACATACAAGTGACTAATGTATAATGCATATGATGGTTATTTCATAATTTTAAGATAAATTTATAATGAAATTTTTGGATACAACATTGATACATGGATGTTTTTACATGTTGTCTCATATCAAATATTATTGTGAGGGGAAAGTGAAGCGAGATATGAATTTGCGATAATTACACTAGTTAGTGCATGTAAAAAAAGGAGGATCATGATATTTCAAAATATACCATTCATACTTATTTTTGACCCAGTTACTCAAGTTTCATTTAAGATTACAAAAGGAACAGTATAGATAACACTCTATGATACCATTTTGGTAAGGTCCTCCAAATAATAAGAACATTAAATAAATATTAATATTTAGTTCTTATAGTGAAAAAGATGAAATATAATGTGAAAAGTCCAATGGAAAGTGTGATTTCAAGGAATATAACTGAAATGAAATGAATTAAAAAAGAAAGTAATCACTTCTTCTTCAGGTATATTCATCAATTGAAATTAATGTTTATATTTTTTAATTTTTTATTAAATTAAATATTTTTATTATATTTGATTATTAAAATACATAAACCAAGTAAGTGTAGAAATGTCATTTTAAGTAAGGTGTGTTCTCTAAACAGTAGGAAAGGGTGGGTACAAATCTAGCAGTGAGAAGTAAAAAACTTCTATATTTCAAATTTTAATGGTTCTAATTGAACTTTTGTTAAGTTTTACTGAAACATTTATCTCACATGTCCTTTGGAAAAAGGAGATAGTATTCTACTTCAAGAAGTAATTCTTTTAGTAGCATTTCATAATCAACCAATAATTAAGTAATGCTAGAATTATTGTCAATACCTTATGAATATAAAATGTAAGAATTATCTAATGAGTTGTGGAAAGATAATACCTTTTCAAGAAAAAGATAATTAGCTATCAATTATATACCAAGTATGGGTTTAGAATCATTGGGGTAAAAGACATTAGGTATTATTAACAAACTTATATACTTAGTTTTGTAAACAAAAACCTTTATGAAAAAGTTAATCCCAAAAGCTACTGAAAGAATTTTACCTATAGTGCATGAACTATTACAAGTGTAAGAGAGTGGTAGATATAATTCATAAGATTAATTTATGTTTTTACAGAATTATAAAGTTCTATATAGTATATGAAAGTTATGAATATATGAGATGCTTTGGGTTTGTGTGTTGAATAATATCTTGACCCAGCATTCATCGATCAATATAATATAGCATGGAGTAATTACTAAACACACATTTCTTTGTCCACACAGGAGCTATGGTGATAATAAGGAGGATTAAGGATGAGTATCACATGTTAAAATTTTTCAAAAAAATATAACATTGAGTAATTAATAAATGTGTATTTACTTATACATATCACCCTCATGATATAAGTAAAAGTAGTATCAATAATGAAAATTATATTCATTGTAGATACTTCTATTATTTTTCAAGGCATGCATTGAAAAAAATGGAATTATCCCACAACAATTTTCCATCTATCATGAAAAATGGATATCATATGATTTATAGTATGATGGAAATACATAATTTCATAAGTACATGTGTTAGGATGAAAAGTGTTTCTTTAGGATATAAACAAACCTGCATCCAAAAAAACACTATGTGCATCTAAAGTAATTATTCTAAAGGTTTCATAGGATATTAAAAAACCATATGATTGAAAATATACATTCAAATAATAGAATAAATTTTTATGAAAGGTTTCACATATCTACTTGATATAGTCAAATCAATATTGGATTGGATTCAGTCGATGTCGAATATGAAAAGTAGTTAGAATAAGAAAAATTGCAAAAAGTTCATGTGGAATGAAAATGTTCTAGAGAAAAATATTGTGTAGAATGGATAAAACCATAGTGGTGATTTTATATTCACCATAACTAGTGATAAATTATTCATTGAGAAAAATAATTCCCACAAGTAAGAATCATGTGGAAACTATTTAAGATTAATAATATAAATAAAAATTTAATATTGGATTCCATGTATTAATGTACATGGGGCTTATTATTTTGAATATTGTGGTGATTATTCAAGTGAGAATATACATGGGTCGTATAATCATGGTAAAATAAGGATCAATTGGAAAAACCAATTTTTTATTCCTAAATACATTAAAATTTTCTGGTCATAGATGCAGTCTATGACCGTTACAATTGGACATAGGATGTCATGACCACCAATCATGGAAGGTGTCCATAGGACCCAACAAGAAAGGGATGGGGAGATCATAGAATGACCATAAGGGGTATAAGTAACTCAAATCTAGTTTATTGTTGAAGTGGAAAACAAGATCCTATCATTTTCATTTGGAATGCATTTTTACATGTTTCTACTAGAGTTCAGTTGGATATCTATGGTTTGAAAAGTAAAATATTTTTGGTAACATGTGGAAAAGAACTATTGGTCTTATAATTTGTCATGAAAAAAATTAAAGAAACTCTCTAGTGAATGACTTAAAGAAGAAACCAATGTTTTAGGGGTCATCATCTACTGAGGTAGATCTAAACGTTTCATTGAGAAATTCAATAATACATATACTAAAAATGTATTAAAAATATAATTTAGAACAATTTACGAGAGAATTGTAACCAATTTCACATGCCATAAATATCTCGAAGAAGAAAAGAATGGGAATATGAAAAGATTAATGTACGAAGTTTAATTACATGATCTTCTTGTGATGGATTAGTAATTTACTCCATGATGTATATACAAGAAATGATATTTCAAACATAGATGTTATGGTAGGAAAATATCATTTATATCTAGGAGAACTACAAGAGTAGTCAAAACTGTCCAAGTGTACTTGAATAAGTACACATGATATCTACCTTATATATAGAGAGTAAGGGATACTAGTGATAATGGGAAAATTAGTCTTCCTACAAGTCAATATGATTAAATATTAAAATTAGGATAAGGTAATGAGAAGAAAATATCATTCAATTATGTAATATCCAAATAAAAAAATACCGAGTAAGTTGCAGCTATTGGGGTAGCCAAATAAGTGGTATAAAATATGAAAATATTTATTCCAGTTTTTTAAATCAAAAATAGTATGTAAAGTTAAAACTTGGGGATAATTATTTTGTTTGTACTTTCCTAGAGTTCAACTTCAAAAAATGGACAAAATGTATACACTCCGGGATATCATCACTTTATAAATCTTACTCAATGATGTAAGGTAACAGATAGTAGAATAGCCACAAAGCGGATACATGGTCGGCCCCATGACTATATCCATAACTTAGTTGAAATATGATCTTATTATGTGGGAGGTGATGGGGGTTGGATCTAGTGCAAGTGGGAGTTTTGTAAAAGTGAGTTCCCTATATCCAAATTTACCAGTACTTTTCTATTACCATAACATGTATACATGGAGTTATACATGATGTACACTTATGAATATAGTGTAGATATTTATCAGTCCACTATTTAAATGGAAATGTCAAAAGATTAGTTATTTTATCAAAACATTATAGTAGTTCCTAGACTATAATGGGAAACTCGATATATAATGACATTAATCTTAAAAAAATGTCATATGGTCTAGATTTATCATACTAATTGAACAAAGTTGATGTCTGATGATCATGTTTTGAGGGCTCATAGACATTGAGACTTCCTCTTAGGAAGTTTAGACTTAGTGATTTCTAGTATGCTAGATCATGAGGAATCACCCTCCAATAAAAACACCACATATTTTAGGTTTCACTAGTTTTCCCTACCTATAGACATGTGTATTGGTCTCATGAATTTAGACCATTATCAATGTGTTCCACTTGATCAAGTTCCTTGATCGAAGGAAGAAACCATGATAATGAATTCATGGTGAGGTAGCTTGTGTTGGCCACGTCATTGGTGGTATGACATTGGTTGAATGATCAAGATATAATTTTTCACTTCTAAGTTGAGGAAGTGATATCTCAGGGCTAGTAGATCTAGATTTTCTTACCTTAATAAATTCTTGGACACAGTAGTTAGAGGTAAAACTGCCCAATTTGATGAAAAAATAACAAACCATGAATGGATGATGAGACACATCTTCGTCCTGACTTATGAGATATCATAAGGCAAAGAGATTATATTACACAATTCATGTTAATAGGATGGTTTTTGTTTCTAGGACTATTCTTTATCATTTTAGAGGCCTCAATGGGTTACTAGAATCCATTCTTTCTATGTGAACACTATTCAAGACTATCAAAATAAGGTCCCAGAGGTTCACACAAAATAGTACATTCAAGATTCTATCATATTCCGGTGAATAGAAATACTTGATATGGAGGGGCACACCACTGGGCCCAAGAGTTGTCCAAGAAAATGATCATGAATGAATAAATAAATTCATAATTATTCAATTATAGTATAATTGGTTCGATTTTATTTATTAGATTTATTTGCGTGTGTTTATGTCAATACAAGAAGAATACTTTATGAATTTATATTATTTTACTATTCAAAGTTTATTTAATATAAGTGGGAATTACGAATTGAGTTAAATCACTAAATTTCATCATATAATATTGTTAATATATATTAAAAGTATGGGATAAAATATAAATAATATTTATGATGTTATTAGTTCATTAGAATTATTAATTTATTTCTTATTTAGTGGATATAAAATATGTGGGGGTTAGGGAACCCTATTCAGGTATTTTGAGAAATATACTCTATAAGAATGAGAGGTGATAAATTGCACAGAATTTCATGCTAGGAGAATGGGATCTTATCACTCCTTCTACACTATTGAGAGGTAATGTCTCTCTCTGAGTGACCAATCCAAAAACAATTTTGACAGATCGAGAGGATGAGATCGAGGTGATTGTTGCAATGTTGAAGGATTCAGCGGAGTTCCATTATAGCACCCAAAATTCAATGACAATAGATCACATGAATTATTGAAGCATGTGTGGATGATATTGAGGGTTTTGGCTCTGTATCCTTCGAGTAACAGTCTTTGAAGATGAGAAATAGTCGTGCACACTTTCTTTTTTAACAAGGTATTTTTTATATTAATTTTTATGCATATTAAATTCATGATAGATCCTCAAAACACTACTGGGGCTTTGATCACTTGATATTACAATTTTTTTCATTATGATGATTAAAAATTTTAAATCCCTAGCCCACCATCTTCCACCACACACCCAAATACCTTCATAATATCCCCAAATTCTCCTTTATCCCTCATATCTAATTGAAAACCTCTTTCATGTAGGGAGGTTTTCAAGAGTTCACGCCATATTCTGGATCCGACCTAGTGGTTCAGGCCGAAGTTTTATAAAATGATGTCAGAGGACCAGGATCACTAATTTTTTTCTTCTTTTTAACATGATATGGGAAATGGTAGAAATAAGATAGGATGGTTCTTACTTGGGAAGGAGAACTGAGTTGGTGATTTTTGAACTCTGCATAGTAGACCACTAAGTCTATAAGTTGGGAGTTTATGTTATTGATTTTTGATGTAACCTATTATAAAAATTATCCTTTTGTGATTAAAATCATGTTGGTATACTAATTTATGGGATTTGGTGTGTCTTTGGGAACCATATTAAGCATATAGAACCACATTCCATATGATTGTTTATTGCGTTAGATAGAGAACATATAATCAAATTCATATTAAAATTATGATATGTAATTTTTGTGAGTAAATTATTTCATTCCTTAATTTGATATTCGTAATTCTATGCATGAATATATATATATATATATATATGGTTGTGACTATTGTGCATTTACCATAGGCTTGTATTGGGTTATGGGTAGTGCTTATGGGGTTATGCCATGTTCTTGTGGTATACTATTAGGTAGAAACTATTTGTGAAACCAAGTGCACACATTTTTTAAATAAATTTCCTTCTAGTTAAGTTATAGTCTTTCTATAAGGTTTGATCTATAATTTTAGAAAATGAAACCGCATAGATTTATTTTACAAAAAAAGTTGCACCTCCCATTATAGGAGAGGATACAACTAAGCATTCTCATTTTTTATCTAGTGGGTCACGCTATAGAACTAATCCATCTTATACACTTTGAATATTACTTTCTTAGGGAAGAGGAGCCCATAGGGGAGGGTTGATGATGGTTAGTTATACATGTGACTTTTAGCTCTGGTGTCCCCCATCCTCCAATGATACTTTTGGCCACCGGGATGCAGAGGATTGGATATTGGTCATAGATAGTAATTTTATCATGGTAGAGACCCCAAATGATTTAATGGTAAAGATATATACCTTTATGTGTCAATAAATAGATGGAAGATGGTGAGATGTTAGGTTTCGGACTAGTAGATGTGAAGGGTTGACATGGGAGAGCTTTAAGAACTTATCCTTTGAAGATTTCTTCCATGACGCACTAAACCTAGATCATTATTAGGAGTTAATGGAGCTCTATTTTATTATAATAATAGTGTTTGTCTATTCAATTTGCTTCTCTAAATTGACAATATTTTCTTCTATTCAAACTGGGAATGAGGTACAAAAAATTGGAAAGATTGAAATTTTTCTTTATCTAGAGATGAACCATCATGTTAGTAAATTCAATCTGATGACCTATGCTATATTTCATTATAAGATTTTGACTATATTGAAAGGAATTTAAGAAGAAAGATTTGACTTTATTCTCTTAGTTATAATAGGATCAAAAAGTTATTTCTCCATTGTAGTATCGATTTTCCATTATGTGAGAAAGAAAACGAAGTCAAAGGATGGATATTAGGGAGGTGTTCAATATTCATATTATAGTAGAGTTTCCATGAATACTTCAATGTCGAATGACTCTACTAGGTGCTATAACAATGGGAGGAAAGGAATTATCTCAATTAATTCACTATTTCTATCATTACTTATCACCGATATAGAAAGACTGATAAACTGAATTAATTCTATTCCAAGGATTCACAGATATCCACAACAAAGTTGGGATATATTGTAGATACAAGACCTCTTGAATAGGTCAATAACCCCAAAATGGTCAGTGAATTAGTTGAATCATAATCGTCTGTGGTGTCCTGGAGTGGTGTATAGTAGGGATTAAGTTGTTGATCAAGATTTATATGATGGTGGAGGGGGGCTTCAATTGTTCAAGGTGTTTTCCAGATTTCATCATCCCTTTCTATTTCTTTGTTTGATACATGAAAATCTAATTCATTCATATCCTCTCAAGTGGTTATTGGGGTGAATTTACTAGTAAAATACTCTTCTGAGTTCTTAATAATCTATAAACCCCAAGAAATAAAGTGGATCATCTCAATGTCTGTCCATAATTTCTGTTGGCAGTTGTTAGCTTTGAGCATGTGCGGAGCTTCACAAATATGATGTTGTGAGGCTTTGATGAAATAATTTTAATGTAATGTTTAACCAGCTACCATGGACACATAGATTGTTATCAAAATCAAGTGCGTTCTACATCACCTAAAGGGGAAAAAGTTTTGTTGACTGGTGACTGGGATATTGAGGTCGGAAAAGTGAGACCAAATCCTCATCATAGCGAAGTATTTTTAGTGTAGGTGGCTAGTATGATCCTTATTGTGGACCCGAATATGATTCCATAATTTTTTTGTCATGTGGTAGAAATTTTTAGATATATCTTTCCAAATGATTTCTTAGGGTTACATCCACTTAGGGGAGTTGATCTTGAGATCAACCCCAGGCCCAGTGCATGACCTATATAGATTCAATCGTATCACATGGTACTTGATAAGTTAAAAAACTCAAGGTGTAAATGGATGTTATTGAGTATAGAGTCTTCATAAAACTGATCAGTTTCCCATAGTTTGTTCCATTTTAGTTCATCAATAAGGTAGATCGTAGTCTTCGTCTCTCCATTGACTACAAGAAGTTAAATTAGATCACTATGTTGAATAGTTACCTATTTCCAAAAATTGATGACTTTTTTGATCAATTAAGGGGATTCCAGTGGTTTTCTAGGATTTATCTACATTCTGGATACCATCAACTTTAGGCTATATGGGGAAATGTACTGAAGGTATTATTTAATATTAGGTGTAGTTTGTATGACTATCTCATTATTCCTTTGGAAAGACAAATGCTTTAGTAATGTTCAGGGATCTCATGAACATGATCTTTCACCCAAACATGGAATCCTTCTTTATTGTGTTCAATGAAGAAATATTGATATATTACAAGATATAGAAATCACGTTCTAGATAACTAGATATCATAATGATCAAGATTCGATCACATCGGATTTAAAACATGTATTTAAAGTTTCACTTTTGGATACAGTAAGTGTACTTCCTTAGGCACATAGTTTCTCAAGACCTAATATCAATTGATCCATAGAAGGTTGAAGTAGTTATGTCTTGGGAATATACCAAGAATTTTCTTGAGATATAGAGTTTTCTCAGGTGTTTTATATATTATAGTAGGTTCATTAATGACTTTTCTCACATGGAATTTCCCTTGACCACACTAACCAAGAAGGGGGTCTATTTTGAATTGTAGGAAGAATTTGGATATTTTTTCTTAGAGATGAAGAAGAGGTTGACATTGTCTCTAATCCAAATTCATCTCAAGACTAGATTTGGTAATGTAGTGTATTTTCATGCATTTGGAATTGGCATGGGACCTATTCTGATGTAGAGTGATAGGTTAGTTTATTAAGAGTCTCGTCGGAAAAAACTCCATGATCGGAACCACCCAACCCATTACATATAGTTATTATCTATAGTACATGCATTAAAGTATTTTAAAAACTACCTATCGATGATAGATTTGTTATGTATATCAATAATAAGATTCAGTGGAATTTTTTATCCTAGTGTGGCCTCGATCTTCATCAGGGGAATTAGGTAGAATACCTAACATTGATTGACTTTGTGATTTAGTATGTTCTTGGGAAGGTAAATTTAGTTGCATATTTTCTTAACAGGAACACATAAGAGGTTGGATAGAAAATTTTATAAGCTGGATGAAAGATTATGATTTTTTTGGTAAAATACAAGTTGGGTATAACTCAATATTGAGGATTAGTGGTTTGTGAACACTTAGTGATCATTTCCTCAATGGTGGAATAGGTGAATATTATTAGGGATATTTACCGAGAGTTTGTCATGATGCACAAAAGGATTGAGGTAAATGGTTTCATCCAAGTGTGGATCTTAAATAAACATCATGTGTTTCCGGTTCATGGTAGGGTGATGGTTCCTTTTTCAATGAGAGAATATATAATGAGAGTATATCATGATTCATAGTGGGTAGTTCACCCATGATCAACTCAAATATATCATGACATAAGACTAAAATTTTGGTGGCCAAGTATAAGGAGAGACATTGTGGGATTTTTATTTCATTTTTTTACTTGTCAGAGAACCAAGTCAGATCACTAGAGGCCTAGAGGGTTTCACCAGCCAATTATAGTGTCTTTTTGGAAGGGGGGTGAGGTGAAAATAGACTTCATGATGGGTTTTCCAAGGACCCTTATTGGTTGACACACCATCTTCAATGTAGTGGATTAGTTAACTAAGGTAACTTATTTTATACCAATCTAGGAGACTGACTCAGTGGATAAGCTAGTTAGGATCTATGTTTTAGAGATCATACATGTGCATGGAGTGACTTTATGTATGGTATCTAATGGAGATTCTCTGTTCATATCATAGTTTTGGAAAGGATTTTAAAAGTAAATGGGGACTCAATTGAGGTTTATTATTCCTTTTCACCCTTTGACTAATAGTTAGTCATATAGAATTATCTAGATGCTAGAAAATATTATTTGAGTGTGTGATCTGGATTTTATAGAAGATTGGGATGATAACATTACTCTTGTAGAGTTTTCCTATGATAAAATATTCTAGTCTTGTATTTAGATTGATTTTTTTAGGATCTGTAAGGTAGCCTATGTCGTTCACCGCTATACTGGCATGAGATTGGTGAATCTTCAGTTTTTGGTCTTACTATAGTATGGGAGACCTCAGAGAGGGTGTAGTTGATTCAAAAAAGGCTAGTTATGGCTCAGAATAATCATCAATATTATTTCAACCAATGGAGACGACCCATGGAGTTCACCATAGGAGACATTTTTTTTTGGGTATCTCCTCGGTTGGGGAATAGTCATTTGAAGAGGAAAGGATGGTTAGTACTATGGTACATTGTGTCATTCAATGTCATTGATTGCATTAGTATGGTTCCATATTGATTTAATATTACTCCATGGTAACAGGTTATATATAATGTGTTTCTTGTGTCCTCGCTTTAGAGTAATGACCTCGATCATATGTGTGTGATTCACTATGAGGATGTTTAGCTAGAGAATGATGCATATTTTTTGGAAATACATATTCATATAGATGACTAAAGTAATAAGTTGTTGTGAGGGAAAATATACCCTCTTATCAGGTTTAGTGGTAGAATGATAAATTTGAGGAATTGGCATATGAGTGGGAGATAGATATTTCGGTGCAATGGCCAGAGTTATTTGAGAAAGCCTCTAGGGATTCTTCTCAAGGATGATAAGTCAAAATATATGTTGAATTCTAACAACAATATTTCTAGGTATGCCTCTTTTAAAATTTTACATAGCTTTTTTTAGTATGTTTTTAATTTTATTGAGGTGGGTTAGAGGTGTTTATGAGGCTGGAAAAGGAAACGGGCTAGGATAGTGAGACTATTGTAGGTTAAAGTTGCTAAAAGATCTCCACAATCAAATTTATGGATTCTAGAATATCTTCAACTTGGATACAAATCATTATGGATCACTGGTGGGGTTCTTGAGTAGAACTGGTTCTGCCCTGTGGCCACCACCCAGCTATTGGAGGCCATTGACTCGCCAATGGTGTCTTTCAGAGCCCAAAAGGATTTCTTGGTCTGTAATCATTTTTTAAACTCATTATATGGTTAATCTCTAAAATTAAATCAATACCACTCAAAAATAGGACACTAGGAAAATCTCATCCAACAATTTTAAATCCTTCTCCTCCCTCCCATATCCTCTATTCAATTCTCGTACAACAATTTGATCCTGTGATTACAATCGGGTGAGTTCTTCCTTATTTTAGATCAATCCCTTCCTCTTATCATTGATCAAAACCAAATAGATCCTTGAAGACTTTATCAAATCTAATTTTTTGCATGATCTAACAATATATTTTTTATCATCATATAATTTGAATTTGGGTTGAGGGAATTAGAATATTTATATCAATCAGACCTAGATCATGGTAGGTAGTGAATATTTTCATGTATTTGTGACATTTACCAAACTTTAGGATGTGGTTTATCCGCATAATTGATCATATGATTCTAAATCATGTCAATTAGTAAATTCTTCTATGATTCTCTGGTGTTTTTGGACTCAGGCGGTGACCCTATCCATTGATAATCATTTTACCTAAGGTAGGAATCCCTTAACTTTTTCATATGTTTTATAGATGGTATCGGCATGTTTACTGGCATGATTGTGTATCACTAAGAGACCTATGTTTGATTCTTGATCACAAGAGGTGTGTGTGTGTATCCCTATGAAAAATATTCTTGATATTTTTATCACATGTGAATTTTTATAGCATGTGATTATTGGATGTTATGGAATGAGGTTCGACCAATAATTTTTATCTAATGTCTTATTTATTTTTTCATTTTTCCATGTAGTTGAGCATGTACGTGGGTCCATATGTAATATTCTCCAAGTTGGATTTTTTAGAATCTTGGTCATCATGAATTTGGGTTATCCATTTAAGGGTATCTTTCAAACATGCCTTTATACTATCCCATTAACGTGGATATTTTATGTGGCTGATTGATGCTCCTTCAGGTATGATTACAAAGCTCATAGAGTTATCCTCTGAGGACCGGACATATATTTTGCGCTTTTGTGATATTTTTTCTACTTGTCCATAACCTCTTTAAATTAAATACATGGGACATTTTATCTTATATACCTTTATTAAGGTTCATTTTTGGTGTCCTATTATGCCTTATACTTACACTCTACTTTGGAATTTCAGTGTACTTATAGATTTCATGACCAAGGATCTGTAGATGGGTAAGGATTTTGTGGTGTACAGTTTAGTTGCATTAGATGGAGGATGTAGAAATTGTGGGATGGTAATCAAGACTGATTCTATTATTTCTTTATTTAGTTTATTTACCTGATACATGGTCCACCACTTGACGAATCTATTCTTTTCCCTATTTTGATTAATGTGTCTAAAATTACACATTATTACTGCATGGTTTGAGATTTATTGTGCATGATGTTACTCTGATTATTTATTTATTTATTAATTATGAATTGATTAATATATTATCCTTTCCATTATGGTACTCTAATGTTTACCTAATACTGAAGGAATAGTCTCCCCACAATTACCTTTGTCCCTTTCCACTAGTCAGCAGACTTTTGTATATGAAACTGTACATGAGGTTCTGGGGAATTCTGGATCGAACCCAGTGGATTTGGTAGCGGTGCTATAGATTATGCATAGTTATTATATTAAGTCAATGATATGAATTTGATTATTCTAAGTAATATTTTATAGAAACTAGATTTGTAACATCCTGATAAAAAGGTATAACTCATATAATGTTAAAGATCTTATTTTTGGGATCAAAGGAATTTGGAGTTGATTTGGGGATTTCTTATAAAACTTAGATTGTATATTGGATGTCGTAATATTTCACATTTGAAACTTGTTACACTAACCTTATACATTTCCTAGAAGGTTTCATAATTTTGGATCATAGAATGAGTATTTTATTGGCCATGAAACATGTTCACGTCATGAAAAGGGTTGATAAGGTTGATTTTAATCTGAGGTGATGCCTTTTTCAACATATATTCAACACAAGGATTCCACATCTGGAAAAGGATTCACATCATGAATTTTTCATGATCTATAACATTTAATAAAAATGGGAATAAACACTTTTCATTCCTTTCTCATGTATCCTACCCTATTAAACCCTAAGTGATCTCCAAGGTGATTTTTGGCACCTCCTCCCCTTTCAGATCTCATAATTCGATGATTGGTCTTTGTAGTGGTTGTGCTATATCTCTATGGTCAAGTGACCATTCTGAATCACTATTTATATTGATCATGACAACATCATTAAACCATTTTTTTTGATTCATTGATCTTGTGGATATGTTATTCTTGATCCTCTATAGGTCCATTGTGGGGTCTTCTTTTAGGGGTTTTCCTTTATTGGTTGTCGTAAAATCTGTGGGTTATTTGATGTATGTGTTGTTTTATCTTCTCCACTGACCACATTACTTGATGAATTGATTCTAAGTTGTGGGAATAAATTCTAGGGACTCATTTGTTATATCCTTGTTTCTTTCCATTAGTTTTTTATCCCATTTCATAAAGGTGTGGGACCTAATATTCGGGTAGGATATTAAATCTCTATCCTATGTTGGATGAACCTTGAATGTATATACCTTCAACCTAGTATCCCGGAGATAGTGCCTTACTATATTACATTGGCATAATAAATAAGGAAGTTATAGCTTGAAGAACTGAACAGTTTAGTAGCTTTGGAAAACCAGATACAAACATAAGTATTACACTACAACTAGAAAGTAAAAGAAATATATCTACTCCATTTTAAACACCCATAATCTCCTAGATTATCCCTAAAAGTCATTTATAGTATACATATTTTCATCTTGGGGAAAATAATACATAAGAAATGGGTTATCTCGGGTGATCAGTGAGGTTATGCAATACAAAAGAATATATCATAATCATAAGTAATAAGAAAAGGTGAATAACTAAAACACATTCCATTAAAACATAATCTAGATCATTATATGGTTGGAATAAAAGATGAAAAAATAATTCCATATAAATAATCATAAGAAACAAAACTATGGATATTCTACAAGTCAAAAAATCACTTGGATTATCAATTACTAATATCATTATGAGGTAATATATAATTCCAGACATCAAAAACATACTATCAAGGCTTTAGCCAAGGTATCATACGTAAATGGATAAAACCCGTTCTAGTTTCTCTTATGATACATATCACTACATTGAGGGGATATAGTGGGCCTCACCTGTCACTTACTATGTCCAATGAGTAACTCATATGAAATGGGTGATATATAATATAAATAGACATTCTTATGGAAACTAGAATATAAAATGTTAATAACTTTCCCCAATCAATAATCATAATCATAAATCATCTTGAGTAATATGTAGAATGGTATCAATATAGTTAATCCCCAGTCAAAATAATCATAAAACATTTAACAAAATATGGTATATGATAAAATAGGAGATCAATTACAATAAATCCTAAGATTCAATAGAGGCTATTTAAATTTATAAAAATACATTAACAAAATCATTGGGGAATTATTGAGAGAAATTCCCTTTTTACTTTTGGATGGAAGAGTTATTTTGGAAAATAATTATTTATTTTTCATAAATTAGATTATAAACATATATATACCAAAAAATAAAAGGTAAGGAAAATGGAATTATGTTTGATTCATAAATGATTTCTAACTTAAGTGAAAATATGTAAAAAGAGTTTATAAAAATATTTAAAAATGGGCTACTTCAGTGTGGTTTAATAGAAAATATAAAAGGAGTATTCAAAGAGGAAAAATGAATAATTTTTTACATAAAACCAGAAATTATATAAGATGGTTTATTAAGAAAAAAAGAGCAATTTAAAAAAATTGTCTTAAAATATATTATGAAGTGTACTTGAAAATGGGTAATAAATTAGGGGGAAATTGAAAAGGGAGCCTTATAAAACATGTATTTCCCCATAAAAGAAAGATGAAATGATATGTATACATGTTTTTGGAACATATAAACCGAATTTATAGAAAATATATAAAAATAGAAAGGAATTATATTGGAGAAAAGAGTGATAAAGTGTGACCCAAATGAAAAATGGAGGTTCAACCGTATGCCCCATAAAATTAATGATCGTAAAATGAAACATCAAAAACCATTAAGGTAAATCTATTCATTATATTATATATCCAAGGGAACTAAACAAACACCAAACATAAGATATAGTAAATAATAAGGCATATCATATAGAAACAAAGGTGAGATGATAAAACCCTTACCCTGTGTTTGAAAGCATTCTTCCCTTGTACATAACGTCTTGGATAATGAAATTATATTCATTAATAATTTAATTAAGAACCACTTAAATTATAGATTAATAATTATAATTTTATTAAGTTTATTTATTCTATTTTTGAAGAGTTATAAAATTAAATTCCTTCATTCGGGAGTGTTTCTTTCCTTGGGTTTCATGATCGATTCACTAGTATACATGTATGAAAGATCATGTAAAATAAAAATAGTTATCCAGAATTAAAATTATATGTTAGTAATGAACTTATAGGATATTTAAGGGTCATTTATATCATTTTTTATATATGAGGATGATCCATTATATTAAGCATTAATGATAACCATTTAGATTATTTTTTTTATTTTTACGATCACCACAAACTAGTTTTGTATTATGATTTAATATTATTTATATATTATTGTTGTATAAAATTAAATAAATTTTATTTAAAATATTAAAGTCTATTCTAACCATAAAAATGGTTTTATGACCTTCCTTGAAGGAATAATTGAAAAAATAAAACTCATTGTCCAGGAAGGCGGTAAATTGGTACCTCGAGGATTATGTTTTCATTTTTAGAATAAAAAGGGGGACGAAAAGAGAATTGAAGTTTGATGTATCATTAACATAATAAAAATACATTATATAAAATATGATAGATTTATCATGTTAGTTTGGATATGGGAGGAGAGTAAGGGATAATAAAATGAATGAAATGAAATGAATGTTGAAAGAACAAAAGAGGGTTTTACCGCTTCAATTCTTCTCCTCTAGAACCTCCTTAAGGAAATTTGAAATGGTATTTTTGTAGATCAGAAATACCAAAAAGATTAGTATAGGTTTGGGATATGAAATTGGACGAATATAAGAAATTTTCAAGGCTTTGGAGGTGTCAGGATAAGGGGTGGTGATGGGATGTATTTATAGTGTAGTAGATGAGTTTTTTATTATTATTTAATTCATTTGTTTATTATTTCACCTCAAGATTGTGAATTTTTTTATTATCATTAATAAATAGAGTAAATAGGGAAGTATATTTTGAGATTATGGGATTACATCATCCATACATTATCCATGACTCAATAGTTCATGCTTTTTTCAAACACCGTAAATTATCGTATTTCACTATTCACAAAAATAATATATTTTAGACAAAATACAAACCAATCACCATAACCATTTTCGTGACATGTAGAATAAAAAATAGACTCTATTTTATGAAAATAATTTTCTAAATATGTGAAACAAATTTTTTAAATAAAATCATCATTTAATAAAAAAAATACTAATTTTAATATTATAATCGATTTTATGGCAATTCAAAAATTTATTAAGGTCTCACAAAATTATATTATAATCATAAGAGAAAGAAATATTAATTTTTTATTAAATTTCATGAAAATAAATTTAATTTTAAATAATTATTTTCATTATAATATTTGGAATAAACATTTATGTTGAGAAAAATATGAATACTTAATTTATCATTTTAAAATAATTATTTACATATTCCATAATATAGATATATTTTATTTTCATTCATAAGATACATAAATTTTTTTGTACATTTATAGGGGAGATTACTATTCTATTGGTCGTATTATTATTCCTAATGGTCACTTTACTGTTCCAGCAGCCATATTTAATAGTATATTACTGTTTTAAACTCGTTGTTTCATGTGACATAAATTATCAAAGTTATTAAATTTTAAAATAGACATAGAATAAAATCTTGGGGTGTTACATTCTCCCCCCTTAAAAAATATTGTCCTTGAAATTTGAAATTATACTTTGAAAATTAAAGTTTGATATATCACTATTATTTTATGGAAAACCAAAATGAGAAATAGGGTTAATAAGATATACACTTAATAATATGGAAAGGGAAATGAAAAGGTCACCAAAAAACTAGAATTTTTTGTAGGAAATAATTAGTAGAAATAAATAATTAGTGAAATGAAATAAAAAAATAACCATCAAGTTATTATGGATAATGATAGAGAACATTGTCATTAGAAAGTTAACCATCATGAAACTAAAAATATTTTGACAATTTAATATACCATTGATTTCTCAGAAATAAAAGTAAACAGATAATGTTTTTGTTCCAAAATATTTTTTATATAGTTGAGGTATTCTTTTAATATTCAGATAATCTCTTGAGAGATAAAAATAAACTTGATTATTTTCCATGTAATAAGTATAGCCTCATCATTTGGTTATGATTCGATCTCACATCATCCCTTACATTAGGAAATTAATATTCAAAATGAATTTTTCATTCCTAAAGAACTTTTAATTAATCATATAGTCCTTAAATCATTCGTTTATACTTTAGATTTTTACTAAAACCAATGAGGTTAGAACATTTTTTCAATGAACAATAATTTCCAAAGGTTAACTTGATTCACTCTACAAGTATTTAATATTAAGATCCATCAAAAACATTTCTATCCACATTCAACGACCAAATATGTATAAGAAAGGACACTAAATTTACAAAATAAACTTACCATTAGATTATAGAAACATAATGTATATTTTAATACCACATACCAAATATATTAATACCTTGATCACCTTAAAAACTTAATGAAAACATTAATTCTTCCAAATCCATAAATAATAATTTATGAAGTAAAATCCTTATATATTTCATGATTCTGATAACCTTAATAAAATAACATAATTCTTAAATCCAAAAACACAAAAAGATTAATTATTCCACTTTGGTTGTAGTACCTACATAAGTTTGACCTTGATCCCTTTTATTTTTATGAGCTATATTTTCTTGATGCTTGGGACATTCATTTGTGTAGTGCCGCATCTCCTTACAATTGAAACTATGCACATTTACAAATTCTTTCCTTCCCTTACATTCATGATCTTGGTGACCTTTACCTCAACACATTTAATAAACTCCCATTAAATTTTGGAAATTATTGGGGGTGTTTCTTCCTAAAAGTATCACAAGTAGGAAAATACATCTTTCCCTTTTTCCCTTTATTGATCTCTTGACATACCGTTCTTTTCTTATCTTTAATTACTATAAATTCATAAGACTTAGAGTATTATTTCTATGTCTTGATAACACATGATACTATATCATCACTTAATATGAATGTTTGGGAAACTACTTCCATTTGGATGAATGGTTTTAACCCATAAAATAACCAACTAATCTTTCTATTTGGATTATGTAAGTAATCTATAGCATGCCTTGATATCCTTCTAAAGTTGGATTCATACATGGTAATTTTTTTATTCTCTATTTGTGTCAGACTCTAGAATTGTCTCTCCATATCTTCTTGTTGTTCTTAAAGGAAATATTTTACCAAGAAAATTTCTTTAAAATCCTTCCATTCCGTATTTTCAATCTCTCCCTACTCTTTTGTGTGTTAAATAAATAACCTCCAATTATCATAATCTCCTGAGATATGATAAATGGCCCGGATAACTTTCTCTATTTCATTACTTTCCAATGAAATAAATATCTTCTATAAGAAACTTATCCATTTCTCAGCTACAAATGGGTTTTTAGTATCATTTAAGAATTGAGGTTGTTCTCATATAAATAGGTCTAATATTGTAGCACCTCATTATGGATTGGTCAACTCCATGTGAGTTAGGTTGTTTCTCATAACCCAAGTCAATAGTCCCGATATAGTTATAATTTTGTCAGCTCTATTTGCAGATCCAGCTCCAACATCATTATCTTGCATATAAGGAAAATCCCTACATGGGATATGTGTTATGATACAGTTTCAATTCATTCCACTAGGCACCATTTCTAAACAATTACATACACTAAATTTTGATATGAATCGTAATGCATAATTTTGAACTATAAAAACACTTAACATAAATTGGAAATTTATGCATTTCTAATCTCATAATCATAAACATGGTTTTATTGGGGACATGTTTTCTTTAAAATACATCATAATGGTTTGTAAAAAAACATGAATTTCCTAAAGAATATCCCTTGGGATTGTCAAATTAGGTGTGTAGTATGGCCTGTTATCATGTACTAGGTTACAACAAGTCGGGCCCAATGTACCTTATCAGATTTGTTACCCTAGCTACATTTTTGTTAGAACCACGTCCACTTATAGTATCTAGAAAGGAATGTATTTCTAGGAATACCCACATAAAATCAACCTCACCAAAATTATAGGATGTTCTTATGGGATTATATTCAATTTTTATCTTAGGTTTATGTTCCATAATCTATGTTTTCTTAATATTGTTTCTATGGATTCTATTAAACTTCCTCTAATATGAACTATAGAGACCCCAACCCCAGTATTCCGGATCTGATGCCTTACGTTATTACATTTTAATAATAGACAAGGAAGTCACGTCTAGGAGGACCCAAAAGTTTAGTATCTTGCGAAATCTAGATATAGACATAAGTATTCCATTACAACTTTATGGGGAATACAATATAGAAACCCCATTGGAAACACCCATAAACTCGTAGATTATCCCCGCTAGTCATTCATAATATACTTATTCTCATCCAAGGGAAAAATAAAACCTATGAAATGGGTGAGGTCATATTCTTAGTAATGGTAACTAATACATCAGAAGCTATCATAAACATAATAATAAGGAAATGTGAAAAACTAAAACACATTCCATTAAAACATAATCTTAAGAATTATATGGTAAGAATAAAATCTAAAAAAATAATTCCATGAAAATAATCACATAAAACTTAACCATGGATAATTACTAGTCTAATAATCACATGTATTATCAATTAAAAATATCAAAATTAGAGAATCCATTATGTTAGACATCATAAATATACCATCATGGTTTTTTCAAATACACCATACGTAAATTGTAAAATCCTAGTATAGTCTGTCTAATGAGACCTGCCGATACATTGAGGGGATAAAGCAATCCCCTCCCATCACTTACTAATTCAAATGAAATAATCCTATAAAAGGGGTGAAACATAATCAAAATATAAATTCATATTGAAACCAGAATATTAAATATTAACAACTTTCCTCAAACAATAAACATAATCAGAAATCATCCAGAGTAATATAGAAAATGGAATCAAGATAGTACATCCCCAGTCAAAATAATAATAAACCATTTAATAAAATATATTATATTGTTACAAAATAGATAAATTACAATAAATAATTATATTAAATACAGTATTTGGAAATAGATTAAAATACACTAATAAAATCAATAAAAAATTATTGAGATAAAAAACCTTTTTTACATTTGGAAGGAAGAGTTATTTTGGAAAATAATTTTCTATTTGTTATAAACTCATATTATAAACATGAATATACTGGAAAAGAAAATATATGGATAATTAAAATATTTTTGAGTCATAAATTATGTCGAACTCAAGTGAAAATATGCAAAAATAGGTTTTAAGAAACTTTAGAAATGGTCTACTTCATGCGGTTTAGGAGAAATAATAAAAGACTATTTAAAGCAGAAAAGGGATTAATTTTTAACATAAAACTATAAAAGAGATAATATATTTTATCATTTTAGAAAGTGTGATTTTATAAAAAATATTAATTTCTTAAAACATATTATGGAGTGTACTTGAAATGGGTAAGAATTTGGGATGTACCCTTTAATCAAGCTTTCTTATCGAGAGAAATTGAAAAAGAAACATTTTAAAACATGTATTTCCCATAAAATAAATATAAAATGATCTCGATACATGATTTTTTAACATATAAAAATAATTTATAAGAAATATATAAAAATAAAGAATAATTACATTGGGGTATAGAGAGACAAAGAATATCCTGAATGAAAAATGGATGTTCAGGGAGAATCACTTACCACTTTTCAAATAGGCGAACTATATTCCCTATAAGATTAATGACCACCAAATGAAATATTTAAAACCTTTAAGATAAATAGATTCATAATAATATACCTAATAGTTTAGTATACATACACCACACACAACAAATAGTGGTGAATTAGGCATACCTCACCAAGATTAAGGTGAGATGAGAAAACCCTTACCTTATGTTTGAAAGCATTTTGTACTTGTACATAACATCCTGGATAATGAAGTTAGATTTATTAATAATTTAATTCAGATACTATTAAACATTTATTTTATTTATTATAATTTTTTAAGTTCATTTATTCTCTTTTTGATGAGTTATAAGATTCGATTTCATCATTTGGGAGTGTTCTTTTCCTTGGTTTTCAAGATTGATTCACTTATATACATGTATGAAAGATCATGTAAAATGAAAATATTTATCCAAATTTGAAATTATATGTTATCAAAAAATATACAGAATATTTAATGGTCTTATATGTCATTTTTCTATATATGAGGACGATTCATTAGATAAAATGTTAGTGATAACCAATTCGATTATTTTTTCATTTCTTCAATCATCACAAACAAGTATTGTATTATGAATTAATATTATGTATATAAATAAGTTGTATTAAATATATTAAATTCTTTTTTAACCATAAAAATGGTTTTATGACCATCTATTAATTTAGAATTGAAAAATGAAATCTCATTGTCCACGATGGTAGGAAATGGGCACCTCACGGACGATGTTTTCATTTTTTAGAATAAAAATGGAATATAAGATAATTGATGGCTAGAATACCATTAACATAAAAATAATGTAGTATATAGAATATACTAGATTTACCATGTCACTTTGGGTAGGGGAGGTGAGGAAGGGATAAGAAAAGGAATGAAATTAAAAGAAAATTAAAATAATGAAAGAGGATTTTACCTCTAGAATTCTTCCCCTTGAGAACCTCCTTAAGGAACATTGAAAATGGTATTTTGGTAAGTACAAATAAAATGTTGGGGAGAGGTTTGGGAGTGTAGATTATTATAATATAATCAATCTTTAATTCTTTGGGGTGTGAGAAGAAGGGGTGGTATTTATAGTGGAGGAGAGGGGTTCTTTTTTATTATTTAGTCCATTTATTTATTATTTTAGATCAGGACTATGAATACTTTTTATTTCCTTGAATAAATACCTAAAATACAGAATTATAGTTCAATATTATGGGTTTACATCATCCATAAAGTATCCATGACTCAATAATTCGTGTATTTGTTAAATACTATAAATTACTATATTTCATTATTCACAAAAATATGAACTATTTTAGAAAACTACAAAAAATTCACCATAACCAATTTTTTGTGTATATATTTAAAAAATTAACTCCATTGTATGAAAAGAATTTTTAAAATAAGTGAAATTTAATTTCTAGAAAAAATCATCATTTACTCAAAATGTATCGATTTTATTATTATAACTTCTTTTAAGGAACTTTTAAAAATTAATTAAGGGATCATAAAATTATCTTGAATTCATAAGAAAAAATATATATTAATTTATGAATCTATTTCATGGAAATAAATTTTCTTTAAAGTAATTATTTTTATTATAAAATTGTGAATAAAATTTTATATTTCACAAAAATACCAATACTTAGTTTATCATTTTTAAAACATTTATTTAATTATCCCATGATATAAATATATTTTATTTTCATTAACAAGATACATAAATTTTTTATATACTTTCATAGCGGATGTTACCATTCTATTGGTCATATTTCAATTCCTAATGGTCACATTGCTATTTCAACGGTCATATTTAATAGTATATTAATGTTTTAAACTTCGTGTTACATGAAGCATAAACTATCGAAGATGTTAAATTTTAAAAGTTACATACCATAAAATTTTGGGGTGTTACATTGAATGCTCTGGTTTTATAAAAAAAATTATAACTAAATTGTACTGATTTATTAATTAGTGCATGTAAATAGTTATTTGAGGAAAGATATTTTTTCTATTGTTTTGGTAAAAGATAAATTTTTTTCAATGTTTTGTGAAATAGATTTATGAAATGGTTTTCAAATAATAATTTTTTATGAATTTGTTAAAAAACCATAGAAAATGGAAGTCATTGGGTACTTAAGTGGAAGATGTAGTAATACTCTTCAATTGTTGATATCATTGGGGGGTTCACTCATGGGGTGTTACTCTATTCCCTAGTCCAAGTGTCCTGGGGAAAATCTAGAAACTACTGTGAGGTTCAAATTCAAGGGTCTTGCTCTACTCTCTAGATTCTATGAATATGTTTAGGGGCATGATGCTTGTGATTGTTTATGTTTGGGTATTAGTGATCTAGTTATCCTGACCTATTTTGATCCTTGGTGTGATTTTACCTGTTGTTTTGGTTTGTACAATTTGGATTTGATTACCTGCTTTGATATATGTGAAACTCTTTGAAACCATTTTACCTATATTATTTATAACTTTGTAAAAGGTTTTTTTACCATGATTTTGATATAAAAATTGTTTAACTGATTATAATACATTATTTTCTTAAATTTTGATCATATTCGGTATGTTACAAAGTGAGTTTTTGTGGAACACCAAGGTAGGATCCTCCTGATCCAATTTATCTCACATCCCGCACACCCCTTCAGTGATATATAAACATGGTTATGTATTTTGATAAAGGAAATGTAAGGTGAAATAGTGAGGTGATGAGGTTTTTATCACCTTAGTCTGGGTTAGATAGGGGTGAGATGCTAGGTGTTTCCCAACCTATCACAGGGATTATTTATTTTCTATTTTAGTTTTCCCTTGTTATCCGACTTGTATATTGGGTAGTTATGACTCCCTCAGTTATATACTTCTTATTATCTTATTTAACTTATGGAATATATTTTCCTATTTTCTCTATCACTATTTCTCTCTACTATGTATATATATGTCATTTTTTCTACTTCAAGTTGAATGAAATCATTCCATATGGTTGATGTTGATGTCCGGGTGATAGTGGTTAGCCCGTGGGGATCAAGAACTCCCTTCGGATATGTGGTGGATTGGGTCGAGTACCATGTTGTTAGGGTATCATAGGTCAGTGTGTTATATGTTTATATTAGATAATGGTTATTCTAAGTATTAGGTAGTTCATAGATGTGATATCATACTTTCCAAACTTGATAGGAAGGTTTTTTATGTGTTTGGCCCATTATTTCTATGATGAGACACAAGTTACCTTGGGGTGTTCTGATATGTGTCTCCTATATTGTTTTCTTGGCCCCAATTTCATTTTTTTCTTTATGGTTTTCTGGTGTGAACTCATCATTTCTTTAAATCTAATAATTTCTTATATTTTTTTGTTCAGTGATATGCCTTTGAGAAATCTTACATGGATTCTACAGGAGAGTGAAGTGGATTCTACTCAAGGTAATCTTCTACTGGATTACAATATTCTAGAGGATATCATGTGAGAAATTTTTACAATAAACTAAAATGTTTTAAAAGTCTAGAACAAGGTTGTTGAGGTACTTCCAAGAGCTAGGGGATAAATGGATCAATATCTAGAGTTATTATGTGAGAAAACATCATTTTTTAAGGTTAAAAATGAACCCAAAGATCTGGAGGAATAGATAGACAAGATGGATCAAATTTTAACACCCTAGATACACCTAATAAAATCGAGGAAACGTGTGTGGTGTTCAGACTCGAGGGTCCCATCAAGTAATGGTGTGATTCTATAGTACAGAGAGATAAGAAATTAGTCTTGGACTAGAATAGTTTAAATACCCTATTCTTCCAGTATTTCTATTTAGAGTCGTTCATGAAGGAAAATTCCCTAGAGTTCCTCTCCTGGCATTAGGGAGTGAGATCAATGTCTGTGTACACTAAATGATTCCCAGAGCTTATTAATTTTTCTTCATAGGAAGTAAAGAATGAACTTCTGAAGGCTCAGAAATACTTATAGAGTTTTCTAATAGATATTAGATTGTATGTATTCATGTCGAGTCTTTATACCTATGCAAAGATAGAAGACTAGGAAATGATAGATGAGATGGATATAGTAGGAAAGTTTGTCTATTTTTTACCTTTATATTCTACCTAGTGGAAGATTCAGTGGTGCACAGGGGAAAGAAGATGGAGTGGCATGAACATTTGAGGAGTGGTGAGGATGTTTCCCAATAGCGGGCCTCCTCTGCACCATTAGTTAAAGCCAAAAGTGCACCCCTAGATAGCTAATAGTATGGAAATCTTAGGCACACCAAGAATTATTATTCCTCACTTACAAATATGGTCAATGGTTGTAGGAACTACAACAATTTACATAGGTTTTGTTAGGCTATGTATCCTCCCTGTTTAGGGTCATCGATCATCACCTCCAAATACCAATGTTGTGTAGTCAGATTCTTTAAAGTGAATAGGGATCCAACCATAGGCCTCAACATTTAATCACATTCACAAATTTTATGATTTTTTTATGAAGGATGATGTGTGTCTAGTGATAGTGATAGGTACCAAATTTATTACTACTTCTATAGTTACTTCTTTATTTGATACCAGTACCTGTCACTCATTTATTTATACCCATTTTATTGATTTGTTGAAACTTAAAATGGAGATCATTTCCTTTATTATGGAGTTATAGGTGCCTCTTGTATAGAGGAAATATTAGGGGTTTCAGTGTCCTTATAGTTCTCTATTGGTAGCTAACACAGGTTTAGTCTAGGGTTTTCTTTTTCTTGATCTTGATCTATTTAACATCATTATCCGGATGGATTGTCTTATCACATATCATTCCATGGTCAATTTTTATAATAAAAATGTCTCATTTTATTATTCTAATGGTAAATCTCAGGTATTTTAGGGTAATTCTATCTAATGTCTGGCCGTGAAAGACCATTCCATCTAAATCTTAGGATTTTTTTGTCTATTTTTGTGTTGGATCCCAATTTGGTTTCTTCTCTTTTTGATCTTGCCATAGTTGTAATGGAATTTCATAATGCTTTACAAGAAAAATTCCTTGATCTTCCAATAGAGAGGGATGAGGTGTTAATGATTGATGTGATGAAATGTACACTTCCAATCTCGATACCATCTTATCATATGGAACTAAAAGAGTTGAAAGAGCTCAATATTTAATTGGATTATCTGATGAAAAATGGTATCATTCACACCAGTGTTTCACCTTTGGCATACCCAATTCTCTATTCCAAGAAGGATGATAGTTCACTTAGATTTTTCAATGAATTTCAGAAGATTAATGGAGTGACATCTTAGAATAAGATACCTTTTCTCAATATGGATAATTGTTTTGATCATTTAATGGTGTGAAAGTGGTTTTTAATGATCGATATTTGGTCAGGTTATTATAAGATTAGAGTTTTGGAATTTGATATATTGAAGTTGGATTTCTTGAGCTGTAATGTCCATTTTAAATATCTTGTGATGTTTTTTGGTCTAACTAATTCTCCTGAAGTTTTTATGGCTCTGATGAACTGGATATTCCATTAGTATCTCGACATTTTATGGTAGTGTTCATGGATAATTTTTTTGTTTATTAAAAATATGATCATGAGCATGAGGACCTTATAAATCTAGTTTTGGAAATATTGAGGGGTCACTATTTTTATATAATTATTTTGAAATATTGTTTTTGTATTTAACAATATAATTTATTATGGCACATAATTTTGGAGCATGACTTAGAAGTTGATCATGAGAATGTAAAGGTTGTTCTTTCATCGGATGAGCCACAGAATGTCTTTGAGATTCAGATATTTATTATTATTTTTGGATAGAATTGGAATTTCATCCTGCATTTATCAAAGTTAGAATCACTACTGAATTCCCTTATTGTGAAAGGTGTGAAAATCATATGGGATTAAAATTGTCAGTATTCTTTCAATGAAGTGAAATTAATTCTCACATCAGATCCTACTCTGATCTTACTTGTTCTTGAAAAGGGATTGTTGATTTTTATTTACTTCTGGGATGGATTCAGTTGTGTGATTATATAGTATGATCATTTTTGTGCATTATAGATCTCCTTAGCTCTAATGAAATGATAATAATTACACCACTCATGATTTGGAGTTTTCAGTAGTTATGAATGCACTTAAATGTTGTTGGTATTATATTTTTGGGGAGAGATTTAGAGTCTTTTATTACCATAATATTTGGATATATATTTTCTCTCAAAAATACTTGAACCTCATATAAATTTTATTGGTGGAATACCTTCAAATTTTCAATATTGACATCAAATATACCCCAAGAAAAGGTAATTTCATTACAGATTATATTATCAAGAAAGTTACATCATATATTGTTTTAGAATCTAAAGAATATTTGAACCTTATGATACTCTTAACTTAGTTGCATATGGATTCCCAGGAGGTTGATTTAGGTATTGTTCAGACTAGTGTTTAGTTACTATTGTATCTCCTTGATTATATTTTATATGTTTAGCAGTAGGATGATGGGTTCATCAGAATTTGAGAAATCATTTGTAGTGGGGAGACCACTTCTCGTAAGTCTCTCCATTCAGATAGTATTCTCTACATCGGGGATCATTTTTTTCATCCTTATATCTATGATAAGATCAATTTTTTTAACTATTATAGTTCTTCATCGGTCATTCATCTGGGCACTAAGAAGAGGTGTTATAACAAGAGATGACGGTTCTTATGGCTAGGTAAGAAGTGTAACAGTGTTGATTATTTGACCAACTTTTACACCTTCTAAAAGGTAAAGGAAAAGCATATAAACCTTAAAATTATCTCTAGACTCTTTTGATGCTAGTTTGGAAATGGGATAAGTTTTCCATGGGATTTTTTTTGAATTACTATGGACATCCCAAGGGAAGAACTCTATCTCAGTGGTGATTGATCGGTTGATGAAATCGGCTCATTTCATTCCAATTAGAGACACCAATAAAGTTGAAGATCTTTGTTAGCTATATTTGTAAGAGATTTCAAGGTTATATGGGGTTCCCTATACCATTATTTTAGATAAGGATCATAGGTTTACCTCACAGTTTTTGAAGAGTCTCCAGGGGGATATGGGGACTCAGGTCTAGTTGAGTACAACATTCCATCAACATACAGATGGTCAGATAGAGCATTCTATTCAGATTTTGGAGGATATGCTTCATTATTGTATCATGGATTTTGGTGAATCATGGGATAACCATATGGTACTATCTCAGTTTTCATATAACAATAATTATTAGTCATCAATCAGAACATCTTAATTAGAGGATTTGTATAGTTATATGTGTAGGTCACCTATTTATTGGGAATAGGTGGGTGATGCCCCACTTGTGGGACAAAATCTCGTTTAGGATACATCAGTGAGGATTTAGGTTATAAGTCGGCATTTAGTTATAGATCATTGTCATCGAAAATTGTATATGAATCTTTGACATCATCCTTCAGAGTTTCCCATTAGTGATTGGGTTTTCTTGAAGGTTTTTCCATGGTTGGGTCACTGTTAGCTTGGAAATCAGGTAAATTTTGATCCTAGATATTTTGGACCATTTTAGTCCATTGAGAAGCTATTGTGGGTAGTTTATTGGTTGAAATTACCAGCTCAGTTGATAGGTATTCATGATTTTTTTCATATATATCAACATAGGAAGTACCATACAGATCACTCCCATATTCTATGTTGGGAAGGGATTAAGTTAAATACATACTTTTCCATTACAAAGAAAGTAATGAATATTATTGACACTCATGTGAAATTATTGAATGGGAAGTATATTCTATTGGTCAGAGTGTCATGACATGGATAATATTATCATGACACATGGGATAAAGAGTTGTTGGTGAGAGAACTATGTCCTCACCTCTTTTTAAATTATCCTTCATCCACATGACCTCCTAGGGAAAAATATTATGTTAGGGAGATTGTAACATCCTAGTAAAAGGTACATATCTTCTAATGGTAAATATATTTTTTGAGGTTCTAAGGGAATTTGAGTTTTTTGTTGGTTTTCTGTAGAACCAAGATTGTACATTTCCTGTTGTACACTTTCACATCATGAATTCGTTTCATGACATTAATCTTCGACTAAGAAGATTCTGTGAGTCTGGTTTAGAGATTTAAAATTTTATAGGTCATAAACCATTTTTACATCGTGAAATGTTTTAATTTGTTTTATTTTATGTTAAGGAAATGCAATTTGGTGAATATGTGAAAAATAATTCACGTTGTGAAATGGATTCACATCATGAATCTTTCATGATCTGTAAATTTTATGTACTGCATGCCTAACCACTTTTTATTCCTCTTTCATGAAGCCTGTCATTTGGAACCCTAGGTTCTCTCCCAATAAATTTTGTGTGACTCCACTCCTTCTGAATCACATTGTTTAGTGATTGATCTTTATGGTGGTTTCACTACATCTCTCTAGGTAACAAACCTTTCTATTTGTATGTTTATATTAGTGATGAGAGCACTATTGCACTGGGTTTTCGAATTCATTGATCTTGTGGTGATGTTCTTCTCAATCCTTTCTATATTGGTTGTGCGATTTTCTTCCAGGGGATGATCCTTTGTTGGTTGTAGTGCAACATGTGGGTTATTTGATGTATTTATAGTTTTATATTCTCTTCGGAACTCTTTTATTCATTAATTGATTTTGTGATATGGGAATAATTCATTGGCCATCTATTGTTGTCTCTTAATTTCTTTTTTATCATTGTGGATCCCATCACATTTGGTGTGAGACCAAAGTTTGAGGTAGGTTGTTTTTTCTCTAGCCTATATCGGATGAACCTTGAATGATCTAGTTTTATAAATTATTTTATAATTTATTTGGAATGATTTATTGATTTGTGTGTGTTAATGAGTTTTTTTATAAAATATTTTTTCCCCTATTTTGGTATAATAAATTGTATTTTCAAAGAATTGTGAAATGGATTTATGAAATGTTTATCAAGGAATGGTTTTGATGAAATGATTTGGAAAATGTAAGACATGGGAAGTGTTGGGTATATATGTGGAAGGTGTAGTAATTGTACTCACCCATTTATGTGGTTGGGGGTTTACTCATGGGGTATTCCTCTTCTCCCTAGTACAAGTGTCCTAGAGACTTGTTGGAAACTTTTATGAGGTTCACTTTCTAGGGAGATGAATATGTCTTGAGACTTGATGTATAAAATTTTCTATATTTGGGTAAGATTTTTCTAGATATCCCAGATAGTAGTGAAAATTGGAATGATTTTACCTATACTTTTGGTTTTCAATATTTTTATTTTATTACCTACTTTCATATATGTGATATTCTTCAATGATTTTTTACCTGTATTATTTATTACTATGGAAAAGGGGAATGTTTTACCATGATTTTGATATAAAAAAACTGTTTAATTGATTCTCATTACTTTTTTCCTTTATAGTTAAGAATGTTATGAATTTTATATAGATACTTGTTATGGGACACCTAGGTGGAATCCTATTGAGTCTATTTATCTCACACTATGCACACACCTTTACCAGTGTATAGACCTGGTTATGTATTCTGATGTAGGGAAACGCATGGTACTGTAGTGAGGCAGTGAGGTTTATCTCACTAGAGTTTGGGATAGATGGTGGTGAGGTGGTGGTAGTTTCAAATGTTATTACATTGAGTAATAAATTTCTATTTTAGTTGTCCATTGATATTGGTCATGTACTTCATGTTATTATGATTTCCTGAGTTGTATCATTTCCACAATCTTCTTTCAGTTATGGCATATAATTTCCTATTTTGTCTTCAATTGTTTCTCACTAATTTGTATATATATTCCATTCTGTTTGATTTAGGTTGTAAAAAATCATTCCCTATAGTTATTTTCTTAACAACCTGAGTTTGTAAAAGGAAACAAAATGACCGATAGCGTGCATAATACACCACAGCAAGCTTAAAAACAACTAAATATTATTATTTAGTATGGTAGTTATCACCTATCCATTAGAATAGAGGTAATGATCATTGTTAGCTAAATTTTGAAAATATGGTTGAAACATGTTTATATAATTATTCATTGGTTCCCAAATTAACATGAAATGAAACTAAAAAACCAATCGAATATAAAGGATGTTTTTTTATGAAATTTTATTTAAATGTGAATAATTATATTTATAAAATAATAAAATCAATTTTGGTGAATTATTTTAATGAAATATTAATTATATAAAATGTTTAAAATTCATCTTATGTGTTTTCTAGACATTATATAAGAATAAATACAATTTTATGGATAAAATGAGTGTTTTTTTAAATACAGTTTTACAGCCTTTTAATAGAGAACTCATTCTAGGTTTTGACACTTTTATATGTTATATAAACAAATAAAACTTATTATTTGTTATTGAGACATCAAAATTTATTTTGGATAAATTTTTGTTATTTTCCTGACTAAATTCATATTTTAATGGATAGGGAAAAATACTGCATTTTATCTCAAAACAACCTTTTCATCTAATTTATTTATATGTTTAGATTATAATTTTAAATGGTTTTAAGATATAATTATATGAATTTTTTATAAGTTAATAAAATTAAGTTCATTTTATTATTTTCCAAATTAAAATGAAATAGAAAAACTATGTGAACTTTTGAACGCTTTACTTTAAAAACACATTTTCTCTTTCTCTCAATGAGTTTACTTTTTAATTAATTTCTGAAAATTATTTGTTTTTAATTTGGATAAATGGATTCAATATTTGTAATTAATAGGTGAAAATTATATAAATTGGTCCCTTTTATTTTTGTACATTATGAATAGTGGCTTGAGTAATTATTTTTATTACCATGGTTACGGGTAAATCATTTAATTAAAGGTAAATATAAGGTTATAATTATATAAAACTACCCTAACACTTGTAATTATTTAATTTTATGAGTTTATTCCAACCATTATCATCATTCGGACTATTTTAGGACCAATTGGAGACACATGGATGACTTTTATGCATTTATTACATTATATTCAATGAATAGTCATTTTTGATACACTTGTATTTTAAAAAGTAATGTCTTTTAATATGCAGTTATACAGGGGATATCTTTAACAATTAATATTCCTTTTAAATATAAAAATATTACCTACTTCACATTAATTTATTTATAATTTTTATAATTTTAATAATGACACAAAGATGATGCAGTAATAGATTTATTAAAGAATGAATCAAATAAATGATATTAATATTATTAAAATGAATATAATTTGAAATATTTGATGAAATACATGAATTTTTTGGAATCCTTGACATGTTAGTATTGATTTAATGAATTGTTTTCTAAGTAATCAAGTTGTTATGTTTTTTTTAAAAAGTCAAGTGATGAATAGTGTCAAAATTAACAAAATTCATAACTTAAAATATAAAATATTTAATTAAATGAGATAAATTAGTAAAAAATTTATATTCAACTATAAAGTTGATATAAATCTTTAAATTCCATTAATGACTCAATAATTGGTATTTGGAATGATTTGGAAATTAGTTTAACTCTCAAAGTGTAAATTACTTGACAAAATGGTAAGAGTTAAAAGGGGTTAAAACAAAACTATTTGGACTTAAAAATATTCATAAACTACAGTACTTTAATTATATGATGCGTATTTGACCCAAAATAATCCTATATTCTAAATAAATAAAAAATTGGACCATTTGGAATCAAAAATAAATTTATATTAATTTAATACATTTAATAATTCCTAGGGCTCCCCTCCCCTCTCCTATAAAAAGGAACTCATTACTCTCTATTACTCACACATAAAAAACCGTATGGTTCCACCAAGACCTAACCAAAACACTTCCTAGAATCCATACCCACATTCTTCAAGCATTTGTTAGGTATAACACCCTCCTTATAGGTTTTAAGGTAAAGGTGATTAACTAGAGAAGAGGTATTGTTTTCTTTATGTGTTCTTATTTTATTTATTCTTCCACTTCCTTCAAATCTCCTCCAACCATGATAAAATAATAACTAATTTATCCTAAATATACTTAAAAGTCATTATGATAATATAATCACCTAAATATATATCCAATTTCATCAAATGGTAAATGAACTTTTTGTTCGTGTGTATGGCGGACTACCGTCTCGCAAACCGATATAGTTAGTTTCTCCTGAGTATCTTTAAATAATAGTAATACTGATAGAATTAAAGTTAAAATTTTACATTAATGAAATATTATTCATCATAAGATAATAATATACCCATTACATTCTTACTTCCTTTGCACATAAAAATGATAACGTCGTTCGTGCGTACGTGTGAACAGTCACATCCACGAAGCAATGCGCTTCATTTTTATTCACTACATAACATGTATGATATATATAAGTATATTTAAATTATTAATATTGTATTAATTAGTTGATGATAATTCTATAAATATAAAATATTACTTACCTTCTTTCCATAATGATCAATAAAAAATGAAGACGTTACTCATGTGTACATATAGATGCCGTCTCCATGATTGTAATGTTGTTCATTTTTCACATCCATATTTAATGAATGGATTTAAAGGTATAATTGATATTAAAATTTTATTATTATTTCATTAATATTATTTTGGAGATTATGTACCTATGACCTCGTAGACTATGGACATCTTACCAAGTTTATTTTTGACTCGTGTACCGAATATCGACAAAACACTAAATGTGATCATAAATAATTAAGTAATTGTTATGACATTAAAATAGTCATCTAAAAAGAATAATAATTTTTATAAAGGATATTAAGAAATTAAATAATTAAACTAAGTATATTATTTATCATGATAAATATTGTATGTGATTATTCTGACTTAAGGTAAGGGATTTCGTCTCAATCTCCTTTCATTGACACATTTCTCGATGATATATACCTTTATTTTTTATAAAGTGTATATAGAGCCCCTATGAATTTTCATATCTATAATTTATCTATACTCACATAATTTAATTTTTTAAAACATGTTCTATTTTCAAGTGGATTATAATTTAAATGTTCAAATAGGTCTAAGACTCTTAAACTAAAACATTGTTTTATGTGTTTTGAAGATTTATTCTTCTAAATATTTCTCATTCATGTCCATGTTTTCAAAATAATTTTATGGATTTATTTATATCGACATAAATTTTTTAAAACGTAAATTATTTAATATTATTTTAAAGGTTTCAAATTGGTATGGGACACTTTGATTCAAAAATATCTTTTATAAAGGTTTTAAATTGGTTTTCTGAAGATGTATTGGTAATCTAATGAATCAAAATGAATTTTTTTGAGTGACATGATGAAAATCAAAATCTTATATATGTTGGTACTTATACTTTTAATGGGTGAGCCTGATATAGCTTATATGAAGGGTTGATCCCCATTATAGCTCACAGGTGAGCCCGATATAGTTTATATTAATTGTTGAACCCCATTATAGCTCATGAAAGATAGGTGAACCTGATATAGAATATAATAAGGGTGATCCAAATTATAGCTCTTCAATGCATTAGGTATTCCGTAGATGGAAGATGACTATATGGTTATTCCATTTTTTAGGTTTAATGTAATAGTAATATAGTAATGATGTCCCAAGGCACCTTTGTGATTTTTCTATGCTTACTAATGAGTTGTTAAGAAAAAACAAATTAATGGGTTTTCATGTTTTCATTATACTAACAATTTAATTTCTTTATGTCCCTTACTGAGGGTTTGTGCTCATCACATTTTTTAAAATATTTCTCAGAGGTATTAAGATTGGTAAGGAAAAAGAACAATATTTTATGAAAGTATTAAAGATGTGTCCCAAAAAGTAATCATGTTTTATTTTAAAAGGGTTTCCTTTGGTGAAAAAAATGGATACTGTGTATAATTTCTACTTGTAACGTATGGGTTTACTATGTAGGAGTTTTTTCCCTAATTATCTAAAACTCTAAACTGAAAAGATACTATAATGTAAATTCTAGTACAAAAAAAAATAGAATAACATATTTTTAAGGCTATGTTATTATAACTTTTTATTCTTAGGTTCTTGTTTCCATCCCATGGGGATCGGTAATTCCCTTTAGGTACATGGCGGATCAGGTTGGATACCAGATAGGGATGGTGTCTCGGGTTGGTGCGTTGCAAGATGGTTAAGAATTTCAGCATGCATCATCCCTTATAAATACTTATACTACATAAAAATTATAAAATATCTTCAAAAAATATCATTATACAATATACATGATGTGATTAATAAAAAATAAGGACATATATATTTTTATTTTAAGTGTCAGATGACAAGTCTATCACAAGGGAGAATGTATGTAATACCGGTGGATATGTAGGGACTATTGATATTATTTAACTTATAGCTTTTCTAAATTTTTTCTTTTTTAATTTTTTATTCATATTAAATAATAAAATTCATAATAAATTCACTTTTCCATTAATTTCCTATTTTGACTACTTACACAAACCAATCAAGGCTTGAGTGCTTCAATAACTATTGAGTAATTTCTATGAAATGATCCCATGGATTTAAATATAGAGTTCAATCTAATATTTATTGATACATTTTATCAATGTTTCAAACCTTGATCTGATGTGAAAAATTATTTTGTGTAACTTATAATAAAATTTAAAAAAAATTATATTTATTAATATAATTTTAAAATTTTATTTTAATTTTTCTATACACTATTAAGTACAAATTTTTATATTCACCCATAAATTTATTTACTAAAATGTGGTTATAGTATATATTTGAATTAGTTTTAACAATACTGGTTTGAATATGATTTTTTTTATTTTTTTTATTGTTTCCCACATGATAATTTTGATATTTTTGGGAAACAACCTCATCCTCCCCTCCCCTCAATTTGGGTGTCTCGAGTCACAATAAATTTTAATAATTATTTCATGTTAATTTGAATACAAGTTGAACAACATGTTGATCAGGTTAAAACTGAAAATGTTCAATATAAATCATTCATAAAAAACGTGATGTTGTATTATTATACTATTTATTATAAAAGAACAATTTCCCAGTTCATTATGGGGATATGAAATTTTTTATGTTGCAACACTAATTCAAATAATACCATCATCTTATCATGAATTTTAACCTTTATAATTATCTTGTGTTCGTTGACCAAATATTTCAAATTTAAGCACATTTTTTATGTTGTATATGTGTTAATTGCACCCCATTAATTAATATAAAATGGGACCCCAAAGTTGATTGAGGATTTATTTGGGATTTTAATCTCCCTAAATAATAAATTATCTTGATACAATTATAATATATTTATTTACAACAATATTAGTTTCTTTTCATTTTTATGTAAACAAATTTAATATATTAAAGTTTTAAAATCAATCAACATCAATATAAATATCATAGAAGTTAATTTATTGTTATATATTGATCCTCATATGAATATGAGTAAACTATGAGTTAAAAATATAATTAATTATAAAAAATTATCAAATCAATTTTCTTAATGAATTCAATGCTTCAAGAAAAGTAAAAAATTTAAGTATACTCACTATAAATGTAAAAATCAAAAATAGTTTTCATAGAAGAAAAAAATATAATAATGCTATTGAAAATGATTCATATGTACATCTGAATCGTAGAATAATACTTGGTTAAAAAGATAAAAAAACATCATGAATGGAAAGTGCAAACCCGTTTTGGTTGAATAAATAAATAAAATTTTGGTTAATGGAAATATTCTTGATCAAAAAATTCCTTAAGAAAAAAATATACTTGAAGTACAGGATCATGATCAAAGAGATATTTCAATAAATTTTATTAACACCAATACAAGTTATCAAGGGGTAGAGACAATTATTTTCTATACATTTAAAAAAATGTAGCACTCAAAAGTTGGTTGACAATCAAGAACAAAAAAATTTTAATCAATTTCATGATAGAACATATTAGGGTAAATGGAAAGAGGGAGTCCAATATAGATTAGAATAAATCTCTAAGCATGTAGGTTTTAGTATGATTGTGAAATCCTTTTAAGGGATTAGAAATATTAGTTTAAATTGGGTATGTGAGATAAAAAAAATGAAAATAATGAATTTATAAAATTTATAACAATACTAGTTGGTTAATATTTTTCATAAACAATAGATATTGATTATAATGAAACATACACTCCTATATAAATGTTATAACCATTTAATATCTCATCACATTTTTTATATATGATTATATTGAAAAATGACATTTGAATGATGGTAATATTTATAATTATGTTCACCTGAATATCCTAGAAGGATTCAAAATGCTGAGAACTTGTTTTATATCTTGATATCTTTATTTTGTTAAGTTGAATTAATTATTATATATATTATAGTAGAAAGCAATTTTTAATGTAACCATCATAGTGAATATTTTATGATAGAGTGTTAAACAATTATCCAACTTATTCATGTGTCTTCATTTGGATATAAATTTATCATCATTTCAATATATGATTATGATTTTAAAATTCTTGGAATTATTGATAAATTTTCTACGGCATTAAAGTATTTAAATAATTATAAATTAAAAAATTAAAAAATAAAATGTTTACCCTTGTATTAAAAACTGAATATCTTAAATATTGAATTTATATCCATCAATATTGATATACAAAAAAATCCTATAATGTTTTTTTAAAGACAAGTCGTATCTAATATGTATAGTAATTAGTGTATGATATCTTGATTAACATAAATCCATTTTTGTCCTTGAGAGGATAATAAAGATTGAGTTGGTCATATAGCCCCATATTTTTCTGCTATAAGTGAAAAAATATTTCTTTTAAATAATAAAATGAAAGATATATCATTTTCAATGAAATTTTTGTCCATGAAAATTATCTATCTTACTCATCAGAATTGAAATGGTTTCAAATAGATATTAATAAATTTTAAGTGATTTTTAAATCAAGTATTATTTTATTTTTAATGTTTAGAACCAAAATTGATTGGTTTTGTCGATGCTAGATATTTTTTTGATTCACAAAAAGCTATATCACAACCTGCATTTTAGTAAAATATAGTGGAACTATTATTTCATGGAAATCTACAAAAAAAAAATTATGTGACATCCTAAAATTATACTGAGCTGAATGTGAATCATAATGAACGTTAAAAATAAATTTGGATGAGATAATGTATTCATAATATAAGAAATTATTTTGGATTGCATTTAAATAACGATATTACCACCATATTATATGTTGATAATGTTTCATGTAAATCACAATTTAAGTGTGGGTATATCAAAGGATATAAAATAAAGAATATCTCACTAAAATGTGTTTTCACTCATGAAATTCAAAATATTACTAAGATTGATATCCAGTAAATATGATCTAGTGATAATATTATAGATTTATTCAAAAAGGCATTACTAACAACAAAAGTTTATAAATTGATTTATAAAATATGGATATTAAGACTAAAAATTATATCATGGATTTATGAGGAGGATTTGGGAATGCTGCACTCTTTTTTCCATTCATCAAGTTTTTTCCCACTGGGATTTCTTGAAAATTCTTCTAATGAGCTAGTCTAAAATAGCATGAAATTAAATTACTTTGGTTTCATATTTTTCAGCACATGGTTTTTAAAGTTTTTATTATTTAAGATTACATGAAATAATGAAATCCAATGGGGAATGTTATAAATTCTTAATATAGATGTCATAATTATATTAATTATGGTAGATCCCCATCCCTAATAAATCTTCAATATGATTAAACCTTCATTTACACTAACCATTGGTAATCTAACCATTATAATTGAAATGAAATATTTGGATTGATTTAAACTATTTATTACAATACCATGTACCTTATATATATGTCAATGTATTAATGGAATTTTTTACTTTTAACCCTCTATAATTTCAATCTAACTATTTTCTATTGTTTTTTTTCATTTTCCTTATAAATATTCAGCTCTTGGTTTTCTCTATGATTCCCTTTTCCTATTATGGATCACTAATTAATAGATTTAAAATTTCTCATAGTTTTAATCAGTGTGTTGGATTTATTCCTCAATAATATACCATTAATTTTTTTTATTTAAATTTTCTAATAATTTATTAAATAATTGTAAATTTTAATTTACTAATTAATGTCACTTAAATAAAATTACTTTTACCCATATATAATAAAGATATATATTTAAAGAAATTTTTCAACATAATATATCAACAAAATAAAATAGAAAACACATCATAAAAACTATATAAATTATATAAAATATTTATAGTATCTTCAAGATGATTTTTAAAGATAGAAACATTCAATTAAACCTTATTCATTATTGAATAAATATATATATATATATACATATTATATTTTCCATAAAATAAGAATTGTGAAATTTAGAGATTTTTATCCTATTATATTGTAAAAGTATAGTAGGATAATAATTTTGGGGATAAAATGTGAAAACTTGATGATTCCATATGCATTGGAACCTAATGTAACGAACTTAACATGATGCACTTCAATATTATAACTCAATATAATGTTAGGGGTGAAAATATGTGCATTTGTAGCTATCCTAAATCTCTAATAATGATGTTTTACGGTCCAAAATAAAATTATAATCCTAGAAAATCATTATAAGTTTTATATAAAATTTTATAAGAAATATATAAATTAATTTTCATGATAAATTTTAAAAAAACAATTGTAAATAATCCACATTATTCAATCTCTAAATAATATATAATTTAAATATTTATTCTTAAAAAATGAAACATAAAGGGTATTATAATTTATCAAACTATAATATTCCATAGGTAAGGATCCACTTAACACTAGGATCTAACATTCATTGTCTTATTCATTTATTTTACAACACCATTTTATTGTGGTGTCCTAGATACTCTCTTCCCAAACATGATTCATTTCTTATAATAATTCTTCTTTAATTTCTCATTGTTTGACTAAAAATCATTGTCATACCTCAAAAATTTCCACTTTCATTCAATCTCATATTCCACTGTGGTTCTCTATATGATAAACGTTCCAAAAAAATTATGAATTTTGATATAGAAATTACATCCTTAATTTTAAATTACACCCAAAATTTATATATATCATTGATGATGGTGAAATTATACAGTGAATCAATATAAGGAAATACATGATTTGGTCCTTATATATATGCACAATATCTAGATTTTACAATTTAACTATCCATCCTTTCATAGAAAAGGAAATATTTTATTTGCTTTCCAAAGATAAATGTGTTTTGTAATAAAAGTACTTAAGTTTCAGTAATCTTTTAGCAACCAAGATATCCATCCCTTTACCACATATATGAAAATAATAGTAATTCCACAATTATGCATCTCAAGTAGACACACAAACAATCATTTCCGAATATGATATCATCATTAGATATAGTGTTCCCCTATTCAAAAATTTATCCACTATCATTTCACTTTGCATGATTTTACACACACTACCCCAATGTTGTATAGATTCAAGAATCTTATAGTTGACCTGCCAAAATTTGATTCTTATTTAAACCTAGTATGTGTATAACTCCTAGAAACTTTAGATATAATTCATTCTTTATATGAATATTCAAATAAAATTTTCCTAAAATTTCAATATCATCTTCACCAGTAATAAAAACCATGTAAAAATTTATAAAAACATAACTTTCTAGGAATCCTCTCCCTAATATAGTGTTAACTGATTATTCTAAGTAAAAAATACATAACTCTAATGGACTATTACCACTCAAAAACATATCACCAATATCATTTGTAGTATTTATAGACGAAATTTTGAATTTTACTCTTCTACCCTTGAAATCATTATTCATGTTCCCTTTTTTATCACACTATTATCATGTAAGAACTGAACCTGGAAATTTTCCTTGAAACTTTTCCCTCAATACACATATCTCTTTATAACTTCTACATTTAGTTTATCTCCCTCTACCTCTTTCACTATATATTATTCTGGTAGCCTCTTGGACTTAATTTTCTCTAATCTCTTAATTCACAATCAAATCTTTGATGTCTTTAAACACTAATTATGTTTAACCTCTTTAAATACCCACAATTATAACCATTTCATCCCATGACTCTAAAAATTATGATAAGAGGATCAATGCCTATATTACACTTTCATAATTCACATTCATATACTCCAAATAACTTATATTAATATTAAATTAATAAATATGATTAACCAATTAATTTTCTATATTTTTTTCTATAAAAAAGATTCTTTATATTAGAAACACCCAATTCACAGTGATTGGCTTTACATACAAGTTTTTCAGTGTAGATGTCTACTAAAATATGTTCTTTTTCCCCAAAATATTAAAAGAATAATTTGGTACTAACATCATTTGTACATCTCTAAGTATCTTTCATCAATTATTATCATGTTCACTTTTCTCCAAAATTTCATCCATGAAACTAGTTAATGATAGATCATGGTCTCACTCAAATAGATAATCCATAATTTTAACCTTCTTAGGAATTAAAATTTGACACCTCTAACTTATAAATTATTTTCTTTTCAAATTCAAATTCTTTAGTAACTAAAAATTACCCCATGAAAATAATATAATATCTAAATTAAAAAATATGTAAACACGTACTGAAAGACTTAAACTCTACCAGGAGTAGGTTTGAATCTTATGAAACTAAAAACACTAATACCATTTGTTTTACCCCTTTAAATAACACCTATGGTCATAACAAAAACATGATAGCCTAGAAAAGTGAGTATCCTTTTGGATTTCAACTCAGGAATAAATAATGGATTTATAAAGGCATCTAAAATATTATAATTTATCAATATATCATGAATTGTTTCGACTAAAGAACAAAACATGACTCGAAAAATTAATGATGAATGAAAAGAAAACAATTATAGTTATATGACACATATGACACTAGAATTAATGTAATTTTAAAAGGTTTTTAAAATTTCTTCCAACTAAATAGAAACACCACAATCTATAATATGATAGGGGAGAGATAAAATATCGAGTTACAAGTGATAAACACTACTCATAAGAAAGATACTTAATAGGGGTATCAAATAATCCTTTAGAATCTACTATTTGAGAGGGGAGAGATCAACTCTCTAGTCATAAGTGATGAACCCAAATCACAAGAAAGTTAGTTAATATGGGTATCCAATAATCCTTTGGAATCTACTATATGAGATGGGAGAGATCAACTCTCTAGTCACAAGTGATGAACCCAAATCACCAGAAATATAATTAATAGGGGTATCCAATAATCCTTTGGAAAATATATTTAATTACCATTTATCTCTTAGTATGATTATTCTATAAATTTTCCCAAAATTTTCTTTCATCATTATTTATTACTCTAACTAGTTCCACCAAATTCCAGTTGATCTAGTGGAAGCTAAAACTCAACCTTCCAACTATATCCAATTATTGATCATTTTTACTCCCACCACCCAATATTCCACAACTATAGATCTATAGGTATGAATAGTTCCCCATCCATTAGTACTCAAATGGTTTTCCAAATAAAATCGCTAACATGTTAGAAAAATTCCTTGGACAAAAAGTAATCTTCACACCTCAATAAACATACACATAGAAATTAACATGGATGGGCTGAACCATCCATATTATTAAGTTCTATTTTTGATATTTTTAATTCATATATTGTTTTTAACTTTAATTATTGTAGTGTGTGATTTATAATTATAGATTTAGTGATTATATATCTTTCATTATGTATTTTCTATTTCCATCCTTGAACTATAATTGATTTTTTTTTCATGTTTTATTATTTATATGATATAGTAAAATGAATCAAAGAATTCGTGATGTTTAATTTTAATCATGTGGATTAGGATGTATTATTACGGCTTATCTTCTTTATAGATAATTCCCAAGATTGATATTTGTTTCACGTAGTTAGTCACCAGGATATAAATTAATACCTTATAATTGTATATTTATTTTATCAATTCACATAGGGAATATGAGGGTCATTGTAATCTTGTAATGATGTATTTATTATTATAATTGAGAGATGTAATTCGTTAATTTATTCCATGATATTAGGTTTAATAACTAAGTGACAATGAAATAAGAATATACAATAAAAGAATGAATTTATAGAATCTTTTAAGGCTTGACCACTATTAATTCCTTGGTTAACACTTTTTTTTATTTTATGTTTTAATTTTTCTTTAAAACATATATAAAATCATTAGTTTTTTTCATTATACATAAAAAAATATAAAAAATAATGACACAATGAATATTATGATTGGGTATACCTGCTTGATATATAACCTATAGTTACCACTACACCACAATATCTAGTTTTAAAACAATATTTCTAATAATATGGGGACAACTCAAAACTATTTTATAATATGATATGTCTTATTTGTTGTTATATACCATAGAAATAAAACTTTATTTATTCATAATAATAATTTTATTCCCATAATACTTGTTTGAGAATACCCAATCGGTTCCTATAATTAGAGGGTCCTCGAAATTTTTGAAAAAAATCTATGCCTTAATCTATTTAAATTTATTTCTATTTACATTGACAAATTAAATATTTCATCAAAAAAGAACTATATTATGATTAAGGTTAAAATTGGAATAAAAATACATTATTCTAACGTTCATTTTATAGGTATTTTCTTATAGTCCCTGGTATACCAAAGTCACTAATGAAATTGTAAATTTAATGGTCCTTCAATAATCTATGGTTTTTTTTGTAAGAAAGAAGTTTTTCCTTTATCATCTGATTTTCCACCATTTAATTCATCACTATTGATTTTAAAAGGTTCTACCCGCTATATTTTTCAATAAAATTAAGTATTTAAAATAATATATCAAGAGTTATCACTATCCTAAATATTTTAAATATATTTTATAAAAGATTTGATTTTATCAAATTTCACATAAGTGTTTCTTTAGTAGAGCGTGAACTTTTATTAATGACCTGATTAATACTATTAGTGTTATAAATTCATATAAATATTCCTTTATATGAATTTGGATCACTTATTTAAGCTTATACTTGGTATTTGGATAGAAAATAGCATATCTAAAAAATCATAAGTATCTTATGAATGGTTTTTTATCACTCAATAGTTTTTATGGTGCTTTCTTTAAAATAGGACAAAGGAAAACATGATTTATAGTTAATTAGAATGAATTAGCATCCTTAACCCAAATATATTTCTATAGATTATATTCACATAATATGATTCATGATATCACTTGGAGAGTTATATTTAATTATTCTACTATATCATTCTGTTGTGGAGTTCCTAGTGATAAAAATATGTGTTTATAACCTTTTTAATTTCTTATATTTCAATTTACAGTTTTTTAAATTCATTATTGTGGTCAATTTAATGATAATTTTTGTGTTATTTTCACTTTACATGAAACCATAAATTTTTAAAAAACCCAAATCTTATTATTTTGGAAAAATAAATAAAACCCCATTGTAATAAGTAAATTCAGCAACTAGGAAAAGTTTATAGTGTTTCCCTTAAACACGTCAAATTCATGTTATTTCATATTGATCATATTTAACTAATTGTAGGGGTTTAGATGTTAGCAAGTAATGTATCAGTTTTAATGTGTTGTTTTTTTTGTTTTTATATTATAAGAGATTATTAAATTTAAAGAATTATAATTTCTAACCTTGTTAGTTATTTATAATATTCTTCATCAATTGTTTAGTTAGGGCCCATATGTTTTTATATTTTAAATGTATATTTTTCAACCATGAATTATTTTTCCGTACTCTAGGACATGTTATATTTTAATTGGAAAAATTCTTTAATTCTAATTTATAATAATTAAAATAATGATTTATGGATAATATTTGACACCCTAATGAGTTTTTTTGGTGCATGAATTGTTAAGAAACATTACCAATTATCCCTCACCATGTAACTTTTTAATTTTGATGACATTATTATTAATTCATAAAATATTATGTAAATTAGAAATAATATATTGACATTAGATGGGTATATATTTGAGACCCACTATCTGTTATTTTGTGTTGTAATTAAATTTAATATATCCTCCTTCCACATAATTCAAATTTTTTATTTTGGATTCTACTCTTATCATTTATCAGGGGAAACTATTGTGTATATACAAAGTGTTATTTATATAATTCGTTTTTAATAATTTATTTTTAAAATAATACAAATAAATTTTTTGGTACCTAAATTATCTTGATCCGATAAATATCAGGTAAAAAAACATAATAAATCAAAAATTTATTGACTCCCTTTTATAAAATATTAGGGATGTATTGAAATAAGAAACCTTATGAAATTCAAATGGATTTTAATTTCATTAATAATTACTTTCTTTCCATGTGTCCAATTGTTTTAAAAAAATGAAAATATTTTATAGTAATTATATTATTCTTACTATTCTCTAAAACAAATTAGTTCTATTAAAACTTTTTCTAATGGAATTGGTAAATATAATTTCAATTTTACACATGGAAAATCTTTTTATAGCTTTAGTTTTGTTAAGGATTTTCATTTAAACTATAAATATTGGTTGAGTCTTATTGAGAATCTCATTCTAAAATTTTAATTGAATTTACTTGAAGTAATCATTTGAAGGTATTTAAATGAGAGTTATTTTAAATAATTAACAAAAAATCATGATATATAATTCATTACCACAACCAAATTCTATTTTACCAATCAATATTTATTTTCTAGAACCATATAAGTTCATTCAATATTATTAACATAATCATTTAATTTATAAACTTAAGGGGTGTCCTTTTTTAATTCGATAATAGGAAGAGATTCTAGATATCCAATGGTTAATGAGTCAACTATCTTGTCAAAAAAGTGTATTTTATACATTTATAAAGAGAAAGTAATGAATCCAGGTACCCTTCAATAGTTATCACTATCCAACTCATTTTTCAATGATTTATATCCATAAATTATCTATCTATTTTATTTCTATGGTGCCTTATTTTCATCATTATTCATGAATATTTTATTTTTTATATATTTATTTTTCAAAAAAAATATGGTTTTTTGTGACTTGTTTTGTTTGACTCGTATAAAAATAGTTAGTTGGGATGTCTTCGTTCATCCTGCTTTCCAAATTAGTCTTAATGATAGATTTATTTATTTTTTTATTTAACATTTATCCCATATATTTAACTAGTTGAGTGAATTTATATTTCCTAATATAAACATCAATTTATTCTATAGAGATTGTGGTCTTAACTGACTAAAATGTTACTCCATTGTTTTTTTATTTTATCATTATCACTATCACTTTTTTAGTTTTAGTTTATATTTCCACAATGCTTTAATGGGATCATTAATTCTCAGTCATGTGATGTGTTATGTCTCTTCAATAATTGTTCATTTTTATTCCCACTCTCTTGTTATAATTTTAGTTACTTTTTCAAATATATTTTGATTTATAATATTCTTTCATACAAGAATATATAATCCTTTAACAATTATATTACGGTGTTGATACATAAATTCATTCAGTTTTCCTGTAAGGAATTTAAAGCCTTGATACTCTGCTATTAGTGTATCGCTTAGTATTTAATAAACTTTATCCATTACAAAGTGTGTAATTTAATGATTTTTCAATATTACTTCTATATTTTTTCATAAAAAACAAGATTATATTTGTCTTTTTAACAGGTTGAGTGACTATACCAATTTATTGAATATAAAAAAGAAATATGATTTTTAAAATTGGGGGAAAATGAAACTCATTACAAGAAAATATGGAAAATTCCTTAAAGAATCATGAACCAAAGTATTTAATGGTCTCTAGAGTCCAAAAGGATGAAAACATCAAGATAAACATTATAAAAAGTCATGTCACCCCACACCCTAAAAAGATACTGAAATTGTGAAATCCATTGATGAAGCTACATCACCACTACCAAGACGTTGTTTTGGGATGGACCGCACAACATGGAAGAGCACTTATCCCACCCAAAAAATAATGTGGAAGGAGGACCAGATGATAGGTTACATCACACCAATCTCTCTTTCGATCCACCCACCTGGATAATTCTTGTGAGAAAACACTACACTTTCAACTTGATGTAATGAAAAACTATATATAAAATACCATGAAAAGTAAAAATCAAGGTAACCATGAGTCAAAAAATATTATCGATTCCTGAATTATGAGTGTCATCACACTCATCCCTCTTCCGAGGATGCTCACCCCACAATACTTATAAGATGATTCATCGCCAACCAAATTCAACAAGAAAAATTCTAGTGCTCACCAATACATATGTGACCCAATAAAAAAACAGTCCCAAAAAAATATAAAATAACTAACTAAAATATATTGATATCACTAAAGAAGATCAACCGTCACTAAAAATGACGATCAATCCATCTCTTAATCCACCACTGATATGAGGAATATTGTCGCCCTCATCCCACAGACCATCATCCATATGAACCCCTACCATTAGCTATCATGATCACTACATTATGCCACGTACAACGCATGGATAATGACTCAAACCTTAACATATCATCCTGACCATAGAATTTTTCCACTAGATGAGAGCCAAGACACCACCTGGCCTACAGAAACTGACGCCCAGGGAAGACATTTTACATTCACACCTGATGAGTATCCGCACCCAAAAATGAACCACAACCACTAAAAAGACACATGGACCTTCAAACATGCTTCGATCAGTATCAAGAAATCATATATTTGAACCATATCCTAGTATGAGGGAAACTAGGAAGTTCAGTCGACAATAATAGAAGTACGATGATGTTTCCACTTGATTCGATAGAGAAATAGAAGTGGGGGAAGTCATTCGTGAAGCTTTGTACACACATCTACCATTCGATAAGATGGAAAGGAGATAGAGATTAAATATTCCCCCAAACTCCACTGATGAATCTGAGAAGACAATATTAACATTGCAAAGGGAAAAACCAATATATGTGGGAGTCTCCAAGCCAGGAGATTGTGGATCCATACTCTTTATATCAATGATGATTATATATTTTATGAGGTATATAAAAGAGTAACATGTTTATTACTTTATAATAAAGGACACAATAATTAATATATTGATTTGTGATTTTTTATAATGACTTATATGTAATTTTAAAATATTAATAGGATTTCATTGAAGAACACATTCTTTTAGTGGTTCTATAAGCCTTAATCTAATATCACTATTCATAGTTTGTTCCATCACAAAAATATAGGTTTATTGATATTGTGTGGATCTAAATTTTTTATATAGGATTTCATTTCTTTAGAGAATTTTTTGTACAAAACTAGTTACTGTTATGAAAAATTGATACACTCATATACCAGTTAATATCTCAAATGGGAAACTTTAGTAGTGGATGAGTTAAAGTAATAAAAATTCAATCTAAGAGACACAAAAAAATAAAATGATAATAATAACAATTTTATATTAATCACAAAATAATAGATAGAAATAATTAAAATATGCAATGTATATAATTTTTGAAAGGAAAATTGATGAAGACACTATGAATGAAAACAATATGAGAAAAATTGACTGAAAATTTGGAATGTATAAATTCAAAAATGAAAATATATCAAGATTAAAATAGATAATAAAAAAGTAAAACAGATAGACATAAAAATGTGCTAATGATGTTCTAGATAAGTAATATTTATTCTCTTATAGTTTACCAATGAAGGATATCCAAGTTCATTTAACAGGAACATCCTTACTATTAAACCAAAGTGATGGGAGGATCATATTCCCAGATCCAGTAACTTAGTACTATGTACAAAAAGTGAACAAAAACAATAATAGTGCTTATAACTAAAAGTTATTTGATAGAGGATCAAAGAATGTAAAAATAAATAGTTTTTTAAGTATGAGAAAAACATTGTGACTTTTAAAAAATAAATGTGATGCACAATGTAAAAGAATAAAAAAATGCTTTAAAGAAATTATTCTTATTAAAAGATTCAAAGGTTGTGATTCCATCAATTAAGATAGTTTTATCATGTAAAATATATTTATTTCTATTAAAACATTTATAGGGGTAAAAATTAAAACCATTGATAAAATATACCACTATAATGTAAAATTCTACCATTTTTTCAACATGATATTTTAACCTTCTTTTTTAAATCCTTGAAATTTGAGGAGAATTGTCCTTATTCATTATTACTCATATTTAGAAATTGTTGTATTGAGTAATTAAATGTGAATATTTTTATAAATTTTATCTTTAATGGATGTTCTTATAATCTAATTTATCATTCATGTTTATTTCTATCACCAACATCCATTCATTTTCAAGAGAGGAATCCTCCATGATTTTAAAAAAATCTTCTACTCTTTTTATATTGAAAATATTTTAAATTAAGTGAAATGAAGATAAATATGAAAACAATAGATGGTTATATATAGATATTCAATTATATTATTTTAATTCTATAAGAATTATAATGTATAAATTTTGGGGTTAATAATTCTAATATAAATCATCATATATTAAAAATGTGTATATTTAAAAAAATGGGAGATCTATAACAAATATAAGTATAATTTTTCTGTTTTATAAATAACTAAAATAATGATCTAGTGATTTTTATTTCATGTATAACCAAACAATAATTCCATAGGGGTGGTGGCTAGGTAATATTTTCTGATGGAAATTATAATGTTGGGGATGGGGAACCATAGATATTTTTTAACTATTAGATTTCCATAAAATATTTCAACTTTTAATTTTTAATTAATATGAGACACAAAAATGAAAAAATAGTTCCCTTTTCCATTTTTTTATTTCTTTTTCATAGCATTCGTATACTGAACAAGGACTAATTGTTATAATCACTTTTCACTAATTTGTTGAATTTATATCTTTATTTTGAGTGTGTATTTTAAAATAATTTTGTTTAAATGCTCTAAGAAAACTGGTTTGGAAAAAAGTATTTTATGTGAACAAACATTAAATTTAAAAAATGTATTAATATTTAATAAAGATATTAAAAATAATTTATTTTATTATAAAAGTTTATTTTAATCTCTAGGCCATGGTAACTGCACACCAACCATATTTAGGGCCACAACATGACCATAGGTGTATCTCCCTAAATGTTGGAGGCTGCCAACTAACGGTGACATTCTATAACCAACATGGGGAGACTATAATCCTGATATCATCCCATCCAATAACATAGAAATAAAACCATCAATATACAATATCATTTTATGTTCAAGGAATTATATTTAGAGGATAACTAATAATAGTATATAAATATCAACATATTGGAACAAAATATTACTAGGTGAAAAAAACCAAGATAAAACAAAAGGATATTCCCTTGGTTTTATCAATAAGTAATATACAAATTAAAAAATAAACTAAAGAAGAATAAACAAAAATCATGAGTCCCTCCTCAAACCTCCCTCTATAAGCCATCTAGAAATATTAACTAAGACCCATGTATAACTTATCACTTAAAAATGAAACTTGAAGGCATCTATATTCACCAAGGTTCTTATACCAGGTGTGATAAATTAATATCATTAGGTTACCAGCAATAAGGATCCTCATATATCTCACAATATGTTTTGTATCTCTACATGAAAAATTAAAAACCAATTCATAATAAATATTATTGGGTCATCGTGTTCTAACTAAGATTATATGATAATTGAAACCCCTACTTCATCCATCGCTAATAATGGATCTAACCTATCCATATCAATTAGATTTCCATATTAGGATTTGTGATCAATGTTATTCTGGGGTGTATAAAGCAACTTGGAATTCTATTATGGTGACACATACTCATATAAATTTACTATGGTTCCTCTCATAGAGATCTGTGGGCATACAATGTGACTAGCGATCCTATCTCAGTGATCCAAGATCATAAAAATTTATTTTGGATCCAATAAAAATGATCCCAAAAAAATTAGTGATTGAGAATCCTTTGATGGTGATCAATCCAGCACTCATAAAAAACAAACTCCTAGGTGGTTTAATATATAAACCTCAATACCAAGGTCCCCATGTCAATATATATCTGTAACTCGCTCATTATATCAAAAACAATATATAAAAGTGTATCTAAGTAATTTTTAACACATCCACACTCATACAACAAAGAAACTATGAATTATCACATTATTTCCATGATTCTCCCAGAAATAAGAAGGAATGAATCTTGATAGATGTAACTCTACACCAAAATCCCTAAATTTATGGCCATAACACCATCATCACCTACAAGAAAATGTTCAAGATATATATAAAGAATCAATTATAAAACATCACACATATCCTAGAACTCAACTGGTGATATACTAAAATCAAACAATCTATTATAGTGGTGTCACATGTACATCTCATACACAACCCACCCATAAAATTTCCATTATCCACAACCATCTATAAGATAACCTACTATCAATAATGTCCATGATAATCTTATTCCCTTAGGTTATGCAAGATCTATAATTCAAAACTCAATTTTCATACATGGTAAAACAACATAGTTATACACTGAACATCATGAAATCCTTCAACTAATGTTGTAATAACATACCTCAATATCATCGCTTCTCACTATTCACCAATAAGACACCTTAAGTTTCCCTATAGATACAAGAGCTCCCTTACCACTATTTTCATACACTTGAGTCCACATGTAAACCAAAGAAAACCCTACACCATTCAACCCATGGAATCTCACTCCAATATTTATCCAATCCCAACCAGCCTCTTACTCATGCACTAGGTATGTCAAGACACCAATACATAACTCACTTTCTATCTATCTATGGTTCATGCCTTGATCGACATCCATCAAGACTCTCTTAGGTAATTATCTATTGTTAAGGGTGACATAAAAACCAATACCCAACCAATGTACTCATCAAACCATTATCCAATCACTACCAACTACAAAACAACCAAAAGATGAATATCCTTAAGTAATTTTCAATAGAAATTATGTTTACTGACATACTAGTGTTAATTTGAACCTAAAGGAATCACATCACTATCATTTTACCCCTATGAACATTTTTTCAGGTCTATTGTGAACACCCAAATACCTTACCAATTTAAATCCAATGGACTATATGTCATAAAAACCTCTACCCAATGACAGTACAAAGTTTTTCACTAATCCATAATCAATAAAAATAATCCATTATGAAATGAAATATCATAGTCTCAATGTTTGTCTCTCAATGAGGTTGTGGACTAAGTTAAAAACTAGAACTTTTGTTTTCTATTTTTGAAATATAGTGGAAAATTTTGGCTTTTAAATATTTTAAAAAAAATATAAAACAGAAAAAATTAAATAAACAAAATATTGAGATTTAATGATTTGAAAGAAAAAAATTGATTGAAAAGTGGTGTGAAATAATATTAAGAGGTAAAATTAATGGATTTGATTCAACCATTTGGACACTATCTTATTCCTTATCTAGAAATAATACCTAATTGAATTCCCTAGTGTATACTTCAAGACCTCAAATTATAATCTTAAATCATCCACAAAATCATATTGAGACCACAATATGGGTGTTAATCATCTTATGAAAGTTATTAAATTACCAAAATACCTCTGAGAAACCAAAACTAGTTGAACCTATTATTTTCAAAAGTGAGATTAAATAATTTTAAATATAAATAACGTCCATTTTACATTTATGAGTGGGAAAATTATCCATAAAAGTTTATAAGAAAATAAATTAAATAAATAAATGAACCCTATTAATTCATGAAAATAGAATCCAAATCAATATAAAAGGGTTTACAATGAAAATAATAATCCTAAAAAGTGTTTTTCCTTGGGTATACATTTTCCATAGCTACGTAGGATTTTATACTAATATGGATAAATCAATTATTATTATCATATTATTCTTTTCCTCTCTTGATAACACAAAACTACAGTTCACTATGAGAACTCCTCCAGTAGATTTTTACTTGTCAACCCCTTCCTCCAAGTTTGGTTGTGTCTCCCTTATACTCTGAGGATGAATTATAAAATATTTAAAAATAAATACACTTTTCAAATAATTCATGGGAAACCTATTTGCGCATGAATAAACCCCTTATAAATATCCTATAGGTAATAGAAGAACCAATTTACTCTTATTCACATGCTTTTCTGGGGTGACATAGGTAAATACTCATCCACACCAAGCTTTTAATATCCTTTTAATTATCCTTGAGGTTAAAATATTTATATTTATCTTAAATTAATTCACATGGATAATTCAAGGAGTCAAATGAAATTTTAGAAATGAAATTCTTATTCTCCAAAAGTTCTATAAATTTAATAAATTACAAAAGTCTTGATTGACTCTAGAAACATCTTATGTGATGAAAATAATCATAAGGGCTCAAAAATTCATATGGGTCTCTATAAAATCTCTTACAAGATAAAAATTCTTACATGATGAAAATAATCTTACAAAATATAATAAAAATCACTCTAGACAAAAAAATCTTACAAAGTGACCAAAACTATTACATAACTTAGAAAAAAGTTTTACAATCCAATACCTATCCAAGTTTTAGTCAATTTGAAATTAAAAAATAAATTTTTTAGAAAACTCAAGTATAATCTTGAATTAAAAAAATATTTCCAAATTTTATTAAAACCACTTCAAACCCATAAATAAATATAACTTCATAATAATTCCAAAACATCTCTAAAATAAAATAATGATATAATTCCTTTGAAATTCAAAAAATTATGGTGATTAAATCATCGAAATTCAATGAAAATGTGATGAAAACATGAACTCTATCAATTCCCCCACACTTTAGACAAGGACTGATAGATAAGTAAGAATGAAAAGGAACTAAAGAAAATTTGAATCACTATCCCATGAGATTCACTTATTCAGCACCAAGGAAATAAAAATTATCACACATCCTAAACAAACATTATTTAAAATTGTTTTCTTAGTTCATTAAAACCTTTTTATAACATATTTTTTCAACCATGAAAAAAAAACACTTAACTAAATGAAATTTTTCTCGTATCACACAAATATTTATTTTTAACAAAACTTTTCTCATCTAAACACATGCAAGGGTCACCATAGTCTTGAAGAGTTCTTAAATATCTACCTAGTTGAGTCAACGAATTATATTTATCATGAGAACTTTATAGGGATATTTAGAGGCAAAGGGATGGTATCTTTTATATGTGAAAAATATTTGGGGTAGAATAAGGACGGTTTTCTCTTTTGAAGAAAAAATAAATGATTCAAATTTACAATCAATAATGTTCTACTCCTTTCTCCCCTTAATAGTGAATCAACCTAGAACATCTTAAAAAATTTCAAGGATTATTCGCACATTTAATATTTTATCCATAGCATTTAATAAATTAAAATTACTCAAATATAATTGAATCATTGTTTTTATGTTTTGAAATTTCTATATAGATTTATTTTTAAATATAGTAATGGTTATTTCATTATTCAAATAGTTTTGTGACTTCCCAACTCTTTTTATAATGGTAACACTCATTTTCAGATTCTCAAAATTGTTTTTTCATTTTTTTATAGTGATTGTCACTAACTTATTATTTTTATTATTTTATTTATATAATTTTACATAAAAATAACTTTAGTTGTGCCACTTTCAAACAACATTTCACGATTTTACTTTCCCCCCAAATCATCCCCAAATGATGTAGAAACCCACCAGAAAACACACTACATAGTTGAGATCAACTAGATCATGCAGTTTTTACTTCCATAACATATTGTATAGGGATTAAAGACTTTAAATGCGCCTTCATAATAGATTTTTCATAGAAATTAAGACCTTAAAAATATAAAATATAAAGGTAATTCCAAAATAAAATTTTAATTTGAAAAAATTGATTTTAAAATCAAAATAATTACTTCATAAATCATTAACAAAAGTTTCCTAAACTAAAAATATTTTATAAAAACAAATAAAATATAAGTAAGAAAGAATATCTTGGTTCTCTCAAGAAATGATGTCATAGTAAAGAAGATTTAAAAAGTTTTTATAGCCTTTATTGGTAGTATATAAAAATTTGGACGGTGATATATAGCATGGGACTCCAAATTCAATAGTATTTTAATGAATTTCCTGTAAAAATTGGATAAAAAACAAGTTTTATTTTAGAATTCATTTAAATTCAGTTCCACATGTCAAATTAGTTAAATCATTGAAATGGGTCTCAAAAATTAAAAAGGTATTAAATTTAATATCACATAAAAAAATTAAAAATAACCACACAAAAATAAAGTAAAAAATAGAAAAATAAAAGAAAAACATTGCTAAAATAGAATGAGAAAGGAAAACAAAAAAAATTAATCTAAATAAGCGTGTCTCACACACTTATTTTGTTAAAATTCATTACCCTGAAACAATTAATATGAGAAATACGAATCAATTTTTTTTTGAAAAAGTTGAAAAAAATGAAAAGGACAAAAGTTGGTGTTCAGTTGTATAGAGAATCAATCATCTCTCCAACTGAGACTTCTTTCTCTGACTCCTTCATTTTGATCAATTCTTTGATGGCACGTTGGATTTGATCTCTGAAAATAAAGATATCTTCTTTATGTCCCTTCCACGTCTTGAGTTCTTCATGAATCGTGTCTGCCTCCACCGTGAAGTCTTTAAGATGTGTCATCTCCGCATGCTGCATGTCTCTAGAGTTGATAGAGACCAACACATTTTCTCCTGTAAAGAATATATAATTTTTTCTCGTTGATTTTAATTCAATTAGATAAATGCTCCAGGCGATTTGGATATGTTCATAAAGACTTTTGTTCAAACTGAACTCTAGCCAATCTTCATCGCTAAACTGCGAGTCTTCAAATGATTTCTGGACAGTTCCTTTAGTCTAGTGCCCTAGGTACAAGTTCCATAGCATAACCACTCTGTCTGCTAATCTGATAGGTTCAATATGTGAAACCCACTATAACAAACTTGGATATGCATTGTTCAGAACTGTTCTGACCATCCTCGGTACCCAATTGAATGTGGAATTTATTTTCTTAAATCCCAAAAATTGTACTGCTCCCATGCTGAAAGCTTTCTGGCATTCAATGAACTCTTCTGGTTCTAATTCCATATCTAGTATATAGAGTTTTGGAATCCCCATTCCTGACATTCTCCAAAACCTCTTCAAAACTGGATATTCTTCCATTCTTGTTTCCTTTATTATCCTAACTTTGTCAAGGAGTCCTGAAACTTGGACCTTTAGCCTGATCTCTTCAGTGATGATCATACTGATCATGTCTCGATCAATCTTTTTATAATCTTCCATAAAATCATCAGATTCTTCCAGCATGTCCAAAACATGGTTCATACTTCTTTTGAATATCCGATCATCTTTACTTTTCTGGATTAGATTATAAACGGTTGTGGACTTATTTCTTGAAATATTTGGAATCCTTTGCAAATATTTCCATATTTCCTTTGCTGGATTGGGCTCTTCATCTAGCTCATCATCCAGACTTTCTTGATCTTGTTCTTCCTAAACATTCTATCTTTGAGGTTCTTTCTGAGACCTTTGAATCTTTTCAAGTTCTTCATCTACATGACCATCCCAACTCTTAATGGTTTTCTCTCTTCCTTTAGAGCTTCCATTTATCTCAACCTTCTGGTTCTTCCGAGCCTTTCTATTTCTCAGATTATCTTTACATTGAGTGATGTAATGGCCTATCTGACCACACAAAAAGCATTCAATATGACTTTTATCCATAGACTTACTGTCTAGAGGTCTCTTTGAGTCATTTTCTGGTTTTTCAGCCTTTCTAGCTGAGGAACCTGTGCTTTCTGATATTTCAACCTTACAGGATGAAGATCCCCTCTTCTGAAGGTTATTCTCTGCTAGAATCCCCTTCCTTTGTTTGAGTCTATCAACCCTTTCATTCATTGCTCTGATAACCGGGCATTCTGCCACAGAATTATTATCTATGAAAATAGGGCATCTTCTTGATTTGCTACTTTCTGCCATTGCACCTACAAGAGTCAAAATAGCGAGTCAGTGCATCTGGAATGATATTTTCTTTTCCTTTAATATTTTCTATATTAAAGTTATAGTATTGAAATTCATTCCTCCACCGTACAAGTCGTTCCTGGGTAAACCTTTTCAATTTAATTCTCATAAAATTATTTATATAAGAACTATTCGTTCTTATAGTAAAAGGTTTTCCCACGAAAAGCTCGTTAGCCCTAATTCCTTTAAGGACAGCAAGCAATTCTCATTCATGGACAGGATAATTCTTCTCTACCTTGTTAAAACATCCACTCCAGTATCTGCTGATTCTATCATTATGGTTTTTACTTATCTTTAAGATACATCCCCATGATGAGTCTGATGCATCTGTTTCTAAGATAAGCTTATCTTCACTCCCATATGGATACTCCAATTCTGGGAGATTCTGTGCTTTCTGCTTCAGAATTCTGATTACTTCAGAATCTTTTTCTGTCCAATCCCAAGGTACCTTACTAGATACCTTTTTCTGTATTGGAACTGAGATTTTTTCTAAATCTCTAATGTATGCTCTGGCATAACTTAGTATACCGAGATACACCTGTATTTGCTTAGGATCTGTAAGCTCATCGGGGAAAGTTTATAGCTTTTCTACAATATGCGGTTGAAGCTCTTCTCTACTTCCTTGGATCTGCAATCCCAAGAATTCTATCTTTGGTTGCATCCAAATTATCTTTCTTTCTTAAAGTATCATCCCTTCTTCTCTAAACACTTCATCCACCTGCTATAAATGTTTTATATGCTCTTCTGTATTTTTACTAAATATGAGCACATCATCTATATAGACTGCCACAAACTGTGATAATCTATTGAATGCCTTATCCATTCTTCTCTGGAATATTCTTGGTGCATTCTTGACTCCAAAAGGCATCACTATCCATTCAAACAAGCCAACTGGTGTTGTAAATGCTGTCAATAGTATAGCTTCTTCTTTGATCTTTATCTGCCAATATCCTGACTTGAGATCAAACTTAGAATATACCATTGGCCTTTCATTCCTAATCCTGCTTCTCAAAGCTTCTTGGTTAGGAAGATTGTAGCCATTTTCCTTTGTACCACAATTGAAATCACAATAATCTATAACTATTCTGGCCTTACCACACTGTTTTTTTGCATGATTCATTACCATGAATACCGCACTCCTGTGAGGACTTTCACTATGCCTGATTAATACAAGATTGATTAATTCTGGAATCTGTTTCTCAAATTCCTTAACCATCTCATCTGGATAGGCAATTCCCTTACTTCTGATCACTATACTAGGATCCTTAAGGGTGATGGTAGCTTCTGGAATTGCCTTTTTCCATATTTTCAGAGGATTTTCTGACCAATTTTATGATAAGTATTCTTTTATCATGGCCAATGCCTCTTCTTCATTAATCCTTAGGACATTTAATCCAACTAGTTCTTTTTACTGCTCAATATTTCTGTGGTATTCTCTATCTTCATCTGGATAGACTTCCACTTTAACAGTAGATACTTTCTTATCTGGAACCATTCTGGTTTTCCAGATGTGGTTGGAATCAAATAGTTGTCAAGGATAATTCCTTCTGAAAATATCGTTACAGGCAGATATTTCCTAAGAAACCTATTTCCAATCAATAAGTCATCTGGAAATTGAGAAATAAAACAAAGCATCTTCTCTATATATATCCTACCATTGAGTTCAATCTGAACATCCTTGGATACTTCTTGAATCAGAACTGTTGCATTATTACCAACTGTAACTTGCAACTCTGAAGATTCCCAGGTTACTCCTAAAATCGAATTCTTGTATAAGAGAATGTACATACAGTATCTACTAGGGCAATACATGTAGTTTCATTAATACTTAATTTTACTAATGTAGCCCATTCCTCTATCTTTGCACTGAGTAATGAAGATCTCATATATCCTACATGAGTTTCTTCATCCTTATAGATAGGTAGTCGAATAGTCCTTTGTCCAACTATCCTTATGGAAATTGATGTTCTGGGTGCAACTACTGAGGTAACTTCATCTTTTCCAATTGAGATCCTTGGATCTTTCAAATGGTTCTCCAGTATTTCTGATTTGAAGTCTTCTATCCTCAAATTTGATCTGCCTGACCTTGATCCTTATGATATAAGATCATCTTCATCTTCTCTGACCTTAGAGATAACAAGTCTATTTCCAACTTGTCTAATAACATCTGGAATAAGTAGCTTCTTCCTTCTTTCTTCCTCTGGATTTGGTGAAACGCATTCTCTAGGCCAAGTTAGCCTTTTGGGGTTTATCACCTGTGGTGTCATTGCTCTAATTGACGTTCCTTAATCCTCAAAAATATGTGTAAATGTTTCCACACCCTTCCTTAGAGTTGGCCTTCCAGTATTATAGAACTTCACATAGAGAAGAGTAATTACTCTAACACATCTCCTGTCGGGTGGACATCCCAATGTCTTCTGCCAATTCCTCGTGTTGATCTGTACCTCTAGAGTTCTACTAATAATTCTTTCCATAAGAACAACATGCAAGTCCGGTATTACCTTTACCCATGTTGCTCCTGCATGCAGATTTTCACGTGCTCCTCCTAATAATGCATTGGAGAAATTGGCTAAACTACCATCCACAACTGCAATTAGGACTGGTAGATCTTGTCCTTTTCTGACAAGAGGATCTACTCCTATCTGGATTATTCCAAAATGCACATACTTTGCATTTTTCTGTATTTCCTTGTTAACCCTTTCTGGTTTTAGCAAAGGCATTGAAAATAATCCTCTATCTGTTTTATAAACTTCAGTTGTCTCTTCATCTTCAAAGATCTTGGTCATTTCTCGATATGGTACCCAAGACTTCTGGTATACATCAGAACAATCAACTCTGGGCATCTTCCATTCTTGACAATCTCTTCCTTCTGAAGAAATTTCAGTTTCAGAAGAATGAACCAGATCTCATTCCATCTCCTCTAGTTTTACCAGTTCTAGAGAGTCTTCTGATGCACTAGCTCCTGTTCGAATCATGGCTATTCGAAGCTGGCTCAAAATAGGGTTACTTCCTTCTTCTTCATCTGAGGTGGATTATTCCTCTTCTGAGTACTCTGAATATAAAGAATATAAACTCTCATCATCTGAGTCTATATATTCTCCCCATATTGGCTCAAACAATATTTCTGATGAATCTTCCATCAATATTGTTTTGAGACTACCCCTTCATTTATCTGTATATGGGAAACTGTCTGCTCTGTGACCCTCCTTTCTGAAAAACCAACAACAATCACAATTGGATAGAGACTTTCCTTGAGGTAATTTGGGATACTTCCCATATTTGGCCTTAAAGTTTTCTCTCATATCCTTCTGGATTCTATTTGGTCTAATAAATCTCTTAGATTTTTCTGGATTTCTGCCTGAAAATCTACTTGATGATTTTCTTTTCCCAAATCTTTTCTAGACCTTTTTGAATGGTTTCTTTTGTTCACACTGGCCATCCTAACACTATGTTTTGAATGTTCTTTGTGGGGTTTTTCCAAGCTCATGCCTGGTTGGACCGCACCCATATCTTCCTGCCACACCTTCTACTTTTGGGCAACAAGAAGAACTCATGTATGGCATATTTCTTACATATTGTAAGACATTCCTCTGCATACAATAGAGTCTTATCACCTATCTTATTGTTTCTTCTCGAACTCCTAGAGTGTCTTGCAAATCTTCACTCTGAGAAAGACAAGTCTTCAAAGCTTGTTGAATAATTTCAGGGCAACTACCTGGAAGCTTCTGGATAAAGACATATAGAGAATATGCTTGATCTCCTGGTCCAAGAAGATAATACCAATGCTGAAACTCACAAACATATTCTTCAAAGTAACACATGTCACAAATTTGGATTTTGGTTAAAGTTGTTCTAGCTTTTTCTACCAATGCTCCATCCCTATATACCAGTGAATTTCCTGCAAACTCTTGTTTAAGGAAATAAGAAACTACTGGTATAACTTCAATTGGGAATATAACATATTCTTGGATAGATGTTATCACTTCTAAGTGTCTTAGAAGCATATCCCAAAATTTCCCTGCATTACCACTTAAGGTAGCTCCTACGAAATTACGTGCACTATCTATGGTCCACGACTATAAACCAACTGATAGCATATAATATATAAGGTCTAGATCCCATTCATCTATGGCGGCTCCTAGATCCTTTTCACAGTCTAGCTTTAGGATCATCCCATCTTGAGGAACACCTTCTGTATGTGCTTTCTTTGGCCTATATTCTTCCTAAATATGGCTGGGATATGAGGGATTGGCTTCCCTATTGATATTCTGAAACAAATCCTTGAACGATCCTTTTTGTCGTTCCCAAGGAATTGGTTTCTGGGAGATTGTCTACCATACTGGATTTGCTTCCAAAGGTTTTACACCGAGTCTTTCTGTGGGAGATAACTTACTCTCTTTATTTTTCCTTTTCTCTTCGAGTTTGTCTTGTAGGTGTTCGACTTTTTTTAGCTTTTCATTTAGGTTTTTGGAGACACGCTCTATATCCCCAAGTTCTCATTTCTCTTGAGTAACAATATCATGGATCTGTCTCTGGTATTCCTAGATACTTTGAGGAATACTTGAAACTTCTTCCTGATATTCTTGAGCTTCTCCTTCTAAAGGCCATGCATAATCTTCTGCAGTATATCATCCTGATAAACATGCTCTCTCAGTATCTCGGTGTGGATTTGTATAAGAGACAGTGGCACCGGGATGATGGGAATCTTCTCCTGAACCTCTCCCTTCAATCCTCTTCCAAATATCTCGGATATTTTGTCCATCACCAGATCCTCTTCCGTCCATATTTTACTATTCAAAGAAAAATACTTCTCCTTCTGGATCTCCTAGAGTTCTTTCTAGGTTTTCGACTAACCACTTGGCATGTCGAAGCTGAGACTATGTACGCCTAATTTCTGCCTTTAATTGATGAATTTTATTTTAATTGAATACATTTTTTTAATTTAAAAGAAGCGCAGGTAACATGAGTTGTTACAAAACAATTGTATAACCCCATTGTGCTAGAAGGGAGAACACGCACAAGTGGCATTTTTTCATAGTTCTACATGAGTGAAATTGTATATCCTACTCATTATAATCCATGAATTCATTTTTAGTGGATTGTATGGTATTGGATCATTTCCAAACAATACCTAGGATATAGCTATTTTTATTTAATAGTGAACCTTGTAAATCTTTCTGTTCCTTTGGATGTGTGTTGATTTGTTTCTCAAAAAGTAATTGAAATCTTTAACAAGAGGATAAATTTGTTTCAATTCAAAAGAAACATAAAAGAAAAAAGGTTTCACTGATTCACCCCCTCCACCTCTCAGGGATACAATACTCTGACTAGGCACTTTCATTTGGTATTAGATTCAAGTTCCCTTTGCTCTTATTTGCTGATGGAGAATGCGAACTATGTGAAAAGTAATGGTATTTCGATCTTGAATGGAAAAAAACTATCATATCTAGAGATATAGAATGATTCCATATATTATTTCTATCGGTTATTATGTCCTTGAAGATGCTACAGTTGGGTTTCCTTCTATTGATGATAGTGATCCACTAACACCAGTTGACAAGAAGTTTCTTGAGAATGATGTAAGGGCCAAGAATTCTATATTATAATCTCTTTCATAAAGTGAATTCTTGAGAGTGAAAGGTTTTTAAACTGCTAAAGGTATATGGGAAAAATTGAAAAACATATGAAGGCAATGAAAAAGTAGAGAAGGAAAAGTTACAAATATAGATATTGAAGTATGAAGATTTGAAGATATGTGAGCATGAATCTGTTGGGGAATTCTTTACCAGGGTTAATGACATTGTGAGTACTATCAGATGTCTTGGTGAGAAGAAAAAAAGACTCTAAAGTTGTTGAAAAGATATTGAGAATCCTATGTAACAAATTTCTTGCAAAATATTCTTCATTGGAAGATAGAGATCCTGAAACATTATCTATTAATGATTTACATACCACTCTTATCACTTATGAATTGATAAGAGAGAATGCTATGAAGATCAAAACAAAGGTTGATATAGAAATTTCTTTCAAGGCTATGAATAATGTAAAGTCCATGAAGATTGTTATTGAAGATGAAGATAGTGATTCTAACTCTGAAAATGAGGTATGTATAAATATCAATGAAATCATATCCTTGTTTTCTAACAATGTGAAAAGAGGTACAAGGAAATACAAAGGGAAAATTCCCTTGAAATTTTTTTAATGTTGAGGTGTTGGTCACATTGTGGCTAAATTTCCTCAAATAAAGAAAGAAAAAGGAGAGTCATATTGAATAATGAAAGGCATGAAGATCATGGAATAAAAAGGGAGACAAAGGAAAAGAAAATAAATTCTTCAAATCAAAAAGAAAAATTTTATTGTCCAAAGATGATGAATAAGAAGAGAGTGATGATGAATCTAAAAAATCTTTTGAGAATGGTAGTGAAAATAATTTTATTGTAATAGTGAATGATGAAGAATTCAGAATCATTACTTCTGAATAACAATAAATCAAACTTGAACATCATTTCAAAGAAAAATCGAAAGAGTCTTTAAGAAAGATAAGAAGTCTTTAAAAGCCAAATAAAAAGTTAGAAGATGAATTTTCATCAACAAGATATCTAGAATGTTTTTCTAATGAAAAAAATAAGCTGGTGAAATAAATTGATGTCTTGAAGAAATCCTTTGAAGATGAAAATAATTATAATGTGATTCCGGAAGTGAATCTGAAGGCAAAAGAATAAGATTTGGAACTTTTCCAACAAAAACTCTCCAAATATTAAAATAAAAGTATATGTTTCCAAAACATTATCACTAAAGTTCATGAATGTTGTCGTAATGATAAAATTAACAAGGTTCAACAAAAGATACCTTCAATGGGTGAGAAGAATAATGGAACTGTGTTTGAAAAAAAGAATGGTGGGAAAGTTATGTATGTGGTCAAAGTAAAGAATTTAGATGTTAGAAAACAAACTGAGTCTGAAAAGGTTGTATCTAGATCTAGATAAGTTTTAAATACTTCTGATCCTATCAAGGATAAAAATAATATTAATAATCCAATTGAAAGTTAATATAAGATGGTTAAGATATATTTTCACAATTCTGATTAGTATAGAGGTTTCAGAGGAAAATAATCATTTTATGGGTATTTTTGGTGTTGTGGGGGATTCTGAAAAACCAAAAGTATGTTTTGGTTTAATAAAAAACATTAGTATTATCCCACAAGTTAGAAAATAAAGATATTTGGGGGGGAGTCAATCTCCTTAAAGTAGGAAGAATGAGACTTTTGTCATGAAGAAATTTGAAAAGAATGAATTAATGATTGAAAATAGGTTCCATCTTTTGAAAACTATTTTTGAGAGATGTGATCATCCTATAAACCTTGAAAATGATGTCTTGTTTGGTGATCGGATCAGAAAATTATTCTCAATTCTCAACAATCGAAGGTGAGGAAAGAAAATAAAGAAGATATGGCACTTGTTGTTGAAACTGCCATGAATGTCATGAAAGGATAATGACCATGGATACTTGATAGTGGGTGTTCCTACAAAATTATAGGAGACTTGAAATTTTATGAAGGATTTGAAAGATTTTAAAGAAGGTACAATGACATTTGTCAATGATGAATCTTTGAAAATCAAAGGTGTTGGGTCAGCCATCATTGGAAAAGAAAAGATGAAATCTAAGATAACATTGTATGTTTATGGGATGAAACACAATCTAATAAGTCTATCACCATTTTTTATGAGGGTAACAAGGTTATCTTCCATAAAGATGGATTTTTTGTAAAGAGTGATGAGGATGGAATGATTGTACAGGAGGATAATGTACAAAAGGAAATTTGTGTCAGGTTGGTGATTCACAAAACTCTTGTTACATAAGCATGGTGGAAGAGAATCAGTTATAGCATAAAAGGCTTGAAAATATGTGTTAGAGAAACATGAAAAATTTATTCAAAATAGACAGTATCCGAGAAATTTCGCTTTTTCCTTCATGAAGTGATTAGTGTTGCACTATTTTACAGAAAGTAAATATTACAAATGTTTTGCATAAGAAAGATGATATTTATTCAAAACAACCCATCGAGCTAATCTATTCTGATATATGTGGGCCAATGAGAAAATAATCGACACATAGAGATAAGTACATCATTACTTAAATTGATGATCTTACTCGCATTACTTGTGTTATGTACATGAAACAGAAATAAGACGTTTTGAAAATGTTTAAAAGTTTCAAAATAAAAGCTGAGAATGAATGTGAGTATTCTGTGGATAAGTTGAGAACTAGTAATGTTGGTGAATACAAAAGTGAAGATTTTGAAAACCATCTTAAGAATCATGTAATCTGGCATGAGTATAGATCTCCATACACTCCCCAACAAAATGTGTTTGCTGAAAGAAATAATAGAAGCCTGGTGGAAATGGGAAGAACCATGTTACTTGAGCATGTCCTTTCTCATTACATTTGGAGGCAATCCATGAGTACTAATGTTTATATTCATAACCATTTTTTCTACAAGCCTCAATCAGGTATGATTCTCTATGAATTTATTTATAGCTGAACTCTATGTTTGAATCACCTTAGATATTTCTGGAGTCCTTGAATTATAAATAAGAAAGGTGAAACTATGGTAAGTTTGAGAAGAAAGGGGAGGATGGAATCCTTCTAAGAAATTCTCTAGAAGGATGGGGATATAGATTATTCAATAAAGAAATAAGATTAATTGTTGATAAAATTAATTTAAAAGTTATTGAAAGCTCTGAAAAAAGATAAACATGTTCAAGTAGACAAATAAGTTGAGAAAGTTGAAGAAGATAGTTTTGATAAGAATACAAACAATTGTAATCCTAATAAAGGTGAAGAATCAGACTCAGCTATTTCCAGTGATGAGGAAGACAATAAAAAATCTTATCCAATGTTGAGAAAACATGTCGAAGCATAGAATATAATTGGTGATAAACATTAGAAGGTTCAAACAATAAGAACAAAAAATTCCATTACACATACTTCTTTGTATTCAAAAGTGGAACCAAATAATGTGAAAGATGATTTTGAGCATCCATAATGGGTTCAAGCCATGAATGAGAAATTGGATCAGATTCGAAAGAATAATATATGGGAACTAGTACCCAATCATGAAGAAAAAAACATCTTTGGAACAAAATGGGTTTTCCGAAACAAGATGTATGAAAAAGCAGAAGATATACGAAACAAAGAAATATTCGTTTTCAAAGTGTACTCATAGATTGAGGATATTTATTTTGATGAAACCATTTCTCTAATGGAAATACTTGAAAAAAATTAGAAACTTTCTTGATATTTCTGCACAACGAAGCTACAATATCATTCAAATGGATGTTAAATTCGCATTTCTAAATGGTGATCCTGAAAAATAATTTTATATTGAACATCCTTGTGGGTTTGTTATTGGAAAAGATAAAGGCCATGTGTATAGATTGAAAAAGAATTTTTATGGAATAAAATAATCTATGAGGGCATGGTATTCAAAATTGGATAGATGATTAAGAAAGATTAATTTTAACAAAGGAATATTGAATAATGATCATTACATCAGATAAAGTCAAGAGTATTCTCTTGTTTTAATTATTTGTGGTGATGATATTATCTTTTCTAAGAATAATGATGGAATCTGTGAAATATTTTCTGATGAAATGAAGAATGTATTTGAAATGTCCATACTGGGAGAAATGAAATACTTTCCTAGGTTTCAAATTGAGCAAAAGAAAGAATACATTTTTCTCAGCCAAGAAAAGTATGCAAAAATAACTTCTCAAGAGGTTTGTAATAGAAAGTTCAAAATAATTTTACACAACAATTTTAGGGGGAAAAAGATAATTAAAAATGTAGAAGTAAAATAAGTTGATCAAAAAAATATCGGAAGATGATTGGAAGTCTGTTGTATTTTACTGCCTCAAGACCCAACATTGTGTATGATGTTACCTTATGTTCAAGATTTAAAAGTTCTCCAAAAAATAACATTTACTTACTGGTTAAAAATTATTAGATACATCAAAGGCACAAAAAACTTTAGAATCAAATATGATAGCTCAAACTTTATTGAATTGTTTTTGTATTCAGATACATATTGTGAAAGAAATGTAGATGATATAAGATCCACATATAGTGGTGAATTATTTTGAGGAAATAATTATGTTTGTTTGAATTAAATGAAACAAACTTCAGTAACTCTCAGTATGTCTGAAGCTATGTATTTTTTTGATACTCAATCCACTACTCAACTTATGTGGATGAAAACACAATTAGAAGATTTACTTGTTGAAGTGAAGTTACCCTTGCTATTGGGTTTTGACAATCAAAGTATAATCAATCTCACCAATAATCCTATGCAACATTCTCATTAAAAACATATTGATATCAAATATCATTTCATCAAAGAGAATGTGGAGAAGAATGAATTGAAGATCGAGTATGTTCCAAAAATCACAACAAGTTTTTTTTTTATTTTCACAAAAACTATTATCGAATGAATCATTCTCAAAAATGAGGTTTAACATGGTTTTTCATACTCTTTCTTTTTATGGTTGAGTTATGTGTATTTATCCCCTCTCTAATAATACCTTTGGACTATTTTATTTTGGGGGAATTGTTTTGTTTCATAATTCTATTGCACAAAATAGAGAGTTTTGCGTAAGTTGTGAATTCAGCATTGTTTTGTGTGTGAACTATTATAACTTTTTGTTGGAGTGGTTGTAGGAAAATAAATTGAATGGTTTTCTAGGAATAATGAAGAAAAGACAGAAAAAATAAAAAGGTCTTCATGATCACCACTATTGGATAAGTATGGTTTTTCTATTAATGATTCTTATTTCTTATAATGAGTTATCTCACATAGGCTTAGAGTTGTCGATATGTAATACATTTCATGAGGTTACAAAGTTCAGTGATTTATGAAACATAGTTGACAAAAAAATCCAAAGGGAGATATTTTTAGGATAAAGCTAATGAACAAGTTTCTTTGTATTTGAAGGTATTGAAGGTTTCAAGTATTGACTTTTGTTGTCAAGGTTTGTTTATGAAATCACTTAACTTTGTATTGATATCAACTGTTTTGAGTTTCTATTTTAAGAATAATTGGTATCATAGGATAATGTATCAAATTAGAAGTTTCTGATCATCAGTTTCACACTAGAACAGATGATAAATAAGTGGTTATTTTGTTGGAGAATTGGAGCCTCTATGACTACGATTCAAAGCAATTATGACAATGCTTTCCTGATTTTTATTTCATATAAATCATTATTAGTATTGATAACTTGTGATGAAAGCTTTATAGAATAATGGGGGAGTGAAAGAGACACTGCAAATCAGAAAATAATTGTATTTAGATTTATTGTATCCAGATGGAAGAGAAAAAGAAGTGGTATTGATTGTTTTTTAAAACAATCTTATCGAGATTGAAGTGGTGGTGCCGATTAAAGAAGTTATACTGATAAGAAAAGAAATATATAGTATCGATTGTCTTTCAAAAAAATTGGACACTGAGTAGAAGTAAAAGATCTGGTGTTGATTTGTAATCTGGTGGTGCCGATGAAAGGTGGCACCAACGGAATAGGTGATGCCGATTGAATGGATGGTGCCATTGAAAAGTGGTTTTGATAAAAGGTGGTACCGATGGCAGATGGTGCCTATGAAAAGTGGTGTCAGTGAAAGATGGTGTCGATGGAATGTGGTGTCGATTGAAAAGTGGTACCAATCAAAAAGGAATTGTATTCGGAATGTAATTGATTGTATTCAGGTAGAAGAAAAGAAAAGAGACACTACCGATCAAGAAGGAATCATTTTCAGATTATTTTGAATCATATCCAAAAAAACATTATTTTTAGTTTGTATTTTATCATATCCAGTGATTGTATAAAGAAATTAACAAACCTAACATTCTCAACCATCAATTGTTACCAAAATTATCATAACAAAAAATGATCATATCCAGAATAATCATATCCATAATGATCGTAACTAGAATGATCATAACCAAAAATGATCATATCCAAGATAATCGTATCCAGACCATTTGTATTCAGAATATATCATTCTTGGGTTGAGATTAAAAGAAATAATCAAGAATGAATGTAAATCTACAATATATTCTAGTTGAAGTCAGACGATGCTAAATCTAATGCTCAATGAATTAAAAGTCATGAAGGTAGTCATGATTCAAGCACTAGTTTTTGAATGAAGTATTATTTCTCAAGTGGTTCAAGAGAAAATAAAAAGATAATAATATTTTAGAATTATTTGGTGATGCGGAGAAAACATTCATATACAATATTTTAATTCAAATGGGTTTTGAGAATCGTATTCAGAAATCGGCATAACGAATCAGACTAAGTTGATTGGACCCATGTATCCCTAAATATTGAAATAAGTCTTAGAAATTGAAAGGGTGGTCTGAAGAAGAAGAGGTTAAGATTGTGGATGTTTTGAGAAGAATTGAGAAGCATTGATGAAGTCATAATTTCTCTGAAATTTTAGGTGAAATCCAAATGTAGGTGAATTTGTGTGTGCAGAAAAAAATTTGGGATTCCTACCTAAACTCATGTTTGGTCACCTATAAAAAGGAAAAAAGTATATTGTACTTTTTGAAGATGGTTACTTTTCACCACAGATGAGAGAGAAGATCCATGTTTTCAATGAGATAAAGTTACACCATTTTGTTTTGTATTGAATACATTTATACATCGATTGTATTCCGCTGGGTTTGGTATCAATCTGAATTAATCAGAACACGATTTTCCATAATGGGTATCATTGTTTTGAAGATTTAAATACTGAAGAACTATCTTACTGAGTTTCATCATACTCATGTATTGAATTGGTTTCTATTATACTCTATTATATTCTATCAAAAAACTGGATTGGGGGTATTGTTTTGTAAGAATCGGACTCTAAGGAATCAGATGCAGAAAACATCAGAGTCATTTTTTCCTAACAAAGTGTAGGTGGTTTTTACATTTCTTCTAGGTAATGAATTTATGAATTTTATTTCAATTGAATACATTTTTTTAAATGAAAATAAGTACATGTAACATGAGTTTTTACAAAACAATTGTATTACCCTATTGTTCTAAGAGGGTGCACACACATTAGTGGGATTGTTTGATTGTACTACATGAGTTAAAGGGTATATCCTACTCATTGTAATCCAAGGATTGAATTTGAGTGGATTTTATGGTATTTAATCATTTCCAAAAAATACCAAGGATGTAGATATTCTTATTGAATATTGAACATCATAAATATTTGTGTTCCTTTGGATGTTTTTGGATTTATTTCTCAGTGGGGAACTGAAATCCTTAATAGGATATGAAATTTGTTTCAATTCAAAAGAAATATAAAAAGAAAAATTGTATCATTGATTCACCCCCTCGCCCTCTTTGGGATATAATACTCTAACTAGGAAATTTTATTTTTTATAGTTTCAACATACTCAACACTTTTTTCACATAAAATGTTTTCATGGTTTTGAAGAAAACAACAAGCATGTTTGTAGTTTTTTAATTTTCATCATTTCAATTGAAAATTGAAGAAGAGAAAAATATTCCAGAAATCATACATGTATCATTTTCAACATTTAAAAATTATTTTTATGTATCATTGTCACTCTTATGTACATCAATTTGAAAAGTATAGTATGAAATCCTTTAATTCCTACATCCGTATAGCGAAAGGAATGATAAAATTCCCTAGGTATTAGAATTTAATTGGAATATATTATTAAATCATGGAGGAAACATTCTTACCAATGTTTAATTTTTATCCTCCTTGGAATTTCCTATTATGAGAACACATTCCCATTAAAAATATGGCATATCAAGGAATATGTTTCACAACATCAAGAAAATGGGTGTTGACTTTAACTTTTTTGAAGTTTTATAAATTTTCAATATCCAAATCACTCAAAATATTCTTTTCACTGGCAGACTATCCCCAAGGGTAAGGAAATAGTTTTCTGGGTGTATCATGATTCTTTTGATCACTATTTATAGTATCATAAGGACCTATTATTTTCCTAAAATCCTTCTTAGTTATCTCAAGTAAATATTATTCTTCTGATACTGGTTTTTCTTTAAAAAATGTTTGAAAATTTTTAGTAGATTTAATAGAAATTAGACTCACTTTAAGAGGGACAATGTCATGTGAAAAATGTTTGTATGTCTCTTAGATATGTTCATGTTCATAATTTTATTTAAAAAACTATGTTTGGGAGATTATTTTAATTAGTACCACACATAATCTATAAAAAAACCAAACTTTTCCTCCTCATTTTCGTTTGGATTCACCTGAGGTTGTGAAGGTAAACATCCCCTAATTTGTTTTCTTATTAATTATTAGTAAGGATATTATCATGGATCCATGATCAATAATAAACATCCCCTACGAAATGAAATATAGAAGTAATAAAATGTTTCTCTCTAGGATCTTGTATACTATGTTGAAAACTATCACTTGTTTCTATTTTTGAAAAGAAAATGAAAATTTTGGGATTTAAAATGTTTGAATAAAATTAATGAAAAACAAAAAAATTTAAATACTAAAATTTAGATAGATTTTATTTAGTAAAATTTTCAATTTGGATTGAAAAGGAATGTAAAACCAGGTTAAGAAGAAGTAATGGATTAGTTTCAACCCTTTGGACACTCTCATATTCAATATCTAAAAATATTATCTAATTTAATTCCTAAATGAATACTTAAGGACCTAAAATTATACACCTAAATCTTCGTAGAAACCATATTGATACCATGAAATGGTTATTGATTCTCTTATGAAAGTGATTTGATAATCCAAGGACCTTTGATAAACCAAAACTCATTGAACTTGTTGTGTGTAAAATTGATACATCACTTAAGAAATTTAAACAACAAGAATAGTCAATTTACTTTCACAAGTTGAAAAATGACCCAAAACATTTACAATAAAATGAATTAAATAAATAAAATAACCCTCTTATTGTATGAAAAAAGTTTAGAGAATAATTCAAAAGGTTTAGCAATGAAAATAAGAAGAATCATGATGTATTTTCCTTAGGAATCCAATACCCACAGCTACTTGGGAGTTTAGCCTAACATGGATAACTCATCTCACATTCTCTTCCTCTTCTCACTTCTTCTCTTTTATTTCCCATAATATAATATCCCTATTTGAAAACTTTAAATCATTGTTTTCTTGTCAACCCTTTATTCTATCCATGGTTGTTTCTCCCTTATACTCTATGATGGACGGAAATTTTTTGAAAATAAATACAACTTCAAAAAAAATCTAGGGAACCTCATTTCCAATACAGACTCATATCATGAAAATCCACTAGGTGGAATAATCATTGATTTTATCCTCTTGACATGAATGATGGATTTTGAAGTAGTAAACACTCATTCACAAAAATAATATAATCTATTTGAATCATACAAGAGTATCAAATCTTAATAATCTTATTAAATAAAATCATATGGATGAGGCATAGAGTCATACAAAATTTTTGCAGTTCGATTCTTCTTCTCCATCGGTTCATAAAATTTCAGAGTAAAAAAAGTTATAAGTGATTCTTGAAAACACCTTATGGGATAATAAATATCTTATGGGCTCAAAAAAAGTCTAATGGGAATTGGGTAGGTTTTAGTAACTTGGTTTTTTGTAAAATGGAAATTGTGATTCGATTTTAGTATCTTTCCATGGCTTGGTACTTATGGGTAGATCCTTGTGGAAGGTTGTTGATCTCCTTGTCTTTACTTTATTAAAATATTTGTTACTTTATGGATTTAGATGAGTGTTCCATTGTATGTGGGTATATTCATATGTGAAAGGGGTGAAAATATGTATAGTCACGTAAATGATGATGGGAGCTCTTAAAAATTTCCTCCTTGAACCTTGTAAATCTAAACAACCCTTACCATTCCTTTTTATTTCCTTACTCATTCCTCCAAATTATTCTTTCAAACCTCTAAGTGTTTTCTAAATGGTTACCTGGTTTCAAAATGACTTGAGAAGTGGTTTCTAAACCATGGACCACTTGGAATATTGGGATTTTAATTTGGTAACTAAATAAAAAAAAGTCATGTTTTCATTTCCTGGATATTTTTTTGGTTTCACTTTGGTTTTATAAAATGGTTTGAAAATGTTTTTAGAAAGGATTTTAGGATTGTAAATATTGAGGATCGGTTCGTACTTTGTGAAATTAAGGAAAGTGTTTTTTAAAATCATGTGATGTAAAGGCCTACATGGAACTTGTGTATGGATTGATATGTTATGAGAACCCATATAGTAGTCCCTGTAAGGAGAGTTTCATCACATAGGTGGTGTTGGTGTTTGGGCTAGGCAAGAATGATGGCATCTATTGGATATTGGTTTAATCAATAGGTGTAAGGACCTCATCATTCTCTAGATACTATTTTCATGGTATTCTTGGAAGTTATCTAGAGGAATGAGTGATGGTTTCTTACTAACCCCTATTAGATGTTTTGGTATCCCTGTATTTTCTGAGAGGCCAGGGGGTTGTACCACTATTGAGGCTAGTTTAGAGCAGCTAGCTGGTTATTAAATTTAGAGTTACACCATAATCCGACAAGTTTGTCTGATCTAAGTACATCTGAGGATTTCTTCTAGACATGTTTAAGTAATTCCCATGATTATCTATCTGTATGTTCTATTTTTTTCTACACTAATATTTATTAGCCCTACTAGTTCATGACTGCTTGTTCAGTTTATATTATTTTTTATCATAATCTTTTATTTTATTGGGTGGAATCTTATTTGGGTTTTGATTTTCTAAACTAGATTTTTGAAAAGGAAATCTATTTTAAAAAATTTAAATCCCTGTTTTATTATAAAATGGTTTTTCTAGAATGTTTTGATTTGATCCTTAAAATGATAAAACCCTATTTTTTAAATATATTTCAAACTAGTGTTTATGGACTCTTTCAGGTTTGTAAAATGCATGGAATATTTGGTTCTTACCTACTGATTTGTTTATGATCACACCCTAGTTGTTCCACTTGACATCAGTAGACCCGAGCTATTTTACATCTTCGGGTTTCTAGTTTGGTTTTTCCTTTGGTGTAGGTTGGTATTATGGTTGATGGTGACCAAGAGTTCATATAGAGATCAGGTCATTCCGATTTGGTATTATTTTAATTTTATAGTTTCATTTTGAATCTATTTTCAATTTATTGTTTTTCAGTCATTACTGGTTTTTTCTTGGGTGCTCTGTTGGGTATTTTGATCTTTATTATTATTCGGCTGAATCATACCCATTATATAATCATTCATGCCTGATACTAGTATCCATCCTGAAAGGATCAGGAATTTTACATGTTTCCCCTTATCATTGGCTTGAGTTGATGAGGAAGATTTAATTGTCCTTAAGAGATGTTCCTAAGGGGACAAAGGTTGGGAAAAAATACAGGGGGATTCAAGAACAGTTAAGGAAATATTTTCCCTTGAAATTAAAATAACCAACCAAACATTCCATTATCAAAACCAACTATAGGATTCATATAAACAATGTAGTAGAACTCACTAACATACCAAGAACCACAATGCAAGACATACCGATACCAACTAGAGTACCAAGTGGAAGACTAGAAACAAAAAATCCAAAGAATCCATGACTCAACTCCATAGCCCCACACTAAGATCCATGCTCCAATAACCACAATAACACCCACAAATTATGATGCCCCACTAAAGAAATTAGATGCCTTACCTTTTCCCGTGTCTCGAAATACAACATCTGAAAAAGAACAAAAGTGACAAAGTAGGGGGTGACTAAAAATACTCAGTAGGTTTTCTCCAAATAACTTCCCTACACATGACACTAGGATAGATCATGTTAGAATAGCTTATATAAAACAATGATATAAATTTAATAACCAGTGCCACAATTTTGAGAAATCTCAACACACCCTTTCCAAAATCACTTTTTCAAAAAACACCACAATTCCAACAAATCATCTAACCAAAGAAACCAAACATGTCATTAACCATTTACCCCACACATATTAGCATAACCCATTTCACCCCACATGGACATACACATATTCCAACCATATTCACAAGTTCCACACATAAACACCCCTGAGATTGGATGTTACCCATGATGGTGGAACTTCAAATATGAATCCATCCACTTTTTATAGTGGTACTTCATGCCCACTACCATTTGATGGTGGTCATTCATGCCCACTATCCATCATTTCCAACCATGCTTAACCTCGTAAGCCAACCCCCATGCCAAAAACATTCATCAAGATGTACCAACATTCCAATTTATAATTTCCAAAAACATAACATCATTTCCAAACAACAATTTCCATATCAAATAAACCAACATTTGTCAACAATCAGGCCAAGCTAGCAATTTCCAACCAAAAAACACTTTAAGACAAAACCACAATTTCAACAATATGGAAAAACCATTCGGTAACATTTAAATTTATTGAAAACACCATTATGTCACATCCATACCCAACCTCATTTCCATAAAATACAAATTTCATTGACAACCATTTTTGAAACTCATCTTCCATCAAACAAACCAACCCACCAATTTTAAAATCACCATTTTAAAATCCAGTATAAATAATGTTTCACAAAAAAACCACATATTCCCTAAATTACAAAAATCATCACAAAATGGGTTTCAACTAGGCTTCCCACATCACATGAACTATCAATTTCAAGCAACAACCATTGATTTGAAATTAGATCCTTCAAGTTCTATCAAAATGGAGTTGAGAGAGAATCCACTTACATTAGGATTTTAGATAAATCGACCAACACACAATGACACCATAAAATTGAGTGAAACCTCCAAAAAAACCACCCTAGATATCTTTTACTGACAACAACAAGCCCAAATATCACCATTTTAGGCAATAATAACCCAATAACTACATGCGACAAATGTTGATCTAGCAAACTAAGAGATAGGGAGAACTGTATCAAGAGAAAACCAGAAAAATACAAAGGATAGAGACTCACCAAGGAAGAAACACCCTCAAACCACCAAGAAAACCGTTTGATTTTCTTCCAACATGAGTAAGAGAGCCTCCCTAACCCGAGAGTTTAAGAAATCCCGAGTGGGGTTCGAGTGGGTGAAAAAATGGGATGTTTAGGGAAAATCTTGAGAAATCCCATTTTTAGAAACCCTATTTTTAATTCCATGCATGGTTAGCTTGCATGGTTAGACAAATCATGGGAAAATCATGAAATTATTATTTCCCTAAAGGGTTCCCCATACAGTCGGCCCCCATGATTTGAGAAAACGTGCACCGAACGTGCGAAATCCCACTGTCTCAAGTTGTACGTTTTACCAAGGGTGGATTCATGGATTGTAAACCATGAATCATAATAATAATCCATCTCATACCCCTCTACCTCATTATGCACGGTTACTAGGGTTTGTTTCATAGTTTCCACTAACCGTTCTCAAATTGTGCACCCTTAAGAAAACCTCCAAACCTTCCCAAAAACTTTATAAACTCTCCCAAACATTACCCAACCACTTTAAATACATAAAAAGACATAAAAAAGGGTTACATACCTCAACAAGGGGGTACTAAATTCTCCCCAACGTTGGAATTCTGTACTTGGAAAGTAGAGGACCATCACTTTTCTAAAAGAGCTTGGTTCATTGCTCGACCATCTCTTTCTCTCAATCCCAGGTCTCCTCATAAATCTAACCATGTTTCAAAAAAATCAAACTAGACCAACGCTTTTACCATGAATAACTTTCACCTACCTATCCATAATCCTCACTGGAATGTGTACCAATAAAGCATCTGTCTCTAGATCAACATGATCCCAAGGAATCACATGGTCATGATCTAACAGAAACTTTGTCAACTGTGACACATGAATCACATTGTGCACCACACTAAACCATAGTGGAAAATCAAATAGATATGCCACCCCTCTAACCTTCTCAGGTATCTCAAAATACCCAACATACCTCAGAGATAATTAACCTAGATTTCTAAAATGGTGATCTCTAAACCTAAGATATATTCTCAAGAACACATGATTACCCACCACAAACTACAACTTCCATCAGTGATGATCTAGATACAATTTATAATAACTCTAATCCATCTCAATTCTCTTCTTGATCAACAAAATATTCTTCATAGTCTTTTCTAAAAGGCTTAACACAACCATATAAGTGTCACATGCATCCACCCAACATAGTAGAGAATGACATGTACTCCCATTCAATACCTCATATGGAGTAATAAGTATGGAGTCCTGATAACTGTTATTGTTGGAGAACTCCGCCAATGGAAAGTTCTCCTCTCATAGGCCACAAAAATCCATGACAAACGCCTACAACATGTCTTCCAATGTTTGTATCATCCTCTCATATTTCACATACGTCTAAGGATGATACGAGGTATCCATCCTCAACTGTGTTCCAAGGGCCTACTACAAGGATTTCTAGAAATGATATATGAACCTCAGATCTCTATTAGATAAAATTGAAATGGGTACACCATGCCTCTTTACCACCTTACTGATATAAATTTTGGATAGATCCCCCACCATATAAGAGTCATGAATGGGGATAAAATGACCCAACATTGTGAGTCGATCCATAATCACCCATATGGTATCGTTCTTCTTAACTATTCTTGGGATACCTATAACTAAATTCATTGATATTTGTTCCCACTTCCACAAAAAAATATTTAAGTACTACAACATACCTACCAGTCGTTTATTCCCTAGCTTAACTTGTTGACAAGTCATATATCTCAAAACAAACTCATCCACTTTCCTTTTTATACCATCACACCAAAATAGTGATTTTAATTCCTTATACACTTTTGGAATTCTAGGATGGACAACCCATATATAATGTGGATAGGCACTAATAACTTTCTCCTAACAATCCACTGGTACTACCATATAATTTTGAAATCACGAAACTGAATTCACATTCAGTTTTTAGCCTTAAATGGTCTCCCCACAATTGAGTTTTGACCTCATAGACATACACTCTAGATCAAACATTTGTGCCTCTTTTACTAAACGAACCATGTTAGGAACCAACAAAACTGGAAGGAAAACCACAACATCACCCCAGTATTCACATTCTAATTACATGTCAGTTATGACCGACATCATATACCATTGGTCAGAAGCTTTTTTTTCCCACCTAGGAATATGAAATTCGACTTAGTGTATCCTCCATTGAGTTTACATTACCCAGTCTGTGAATCAAGACAATGTCAAACATCTAGGGATACTACATCCTTCTCTTTTGCCTCAATTTAAAATATCTATGTGAGAAAATATGCTTCAGGCTCTTATTGTTATTATAAACCTGTAAATTTCTCACCGAAGAGATAGTGATCCCTTGTTTTCAAAGGATGAATCACTGATTCCACCTCCAAATCATGTGGTGTGTAATTATTCTCATGCAATCTCAACTTTCATGAGCCATACATGGCCACATGATATATTTACATGAGAACACACCACAACCCTAATCTTGATGCATCAAAATACCCGATCTCGATGCATCTCAATACACCACATACCCTTTCCCTTGGCTGACACATTCTATAACACCCACTTCATTGTTCGAATGACACCATTACCCATATTGAAGGTGCCTTTACTTCGATTGAAATCCCAGGTTCATCCAGACCCCCCAACTAGGGTCCACACCCAATTCCCATTAAAGTTATAACACCACACTTCAACTTATAGGCCCACCAAAAATTCTAACACTGGAATATGAAATTTCTACTAGAATATCCTTATGCCCCATGCTCTAGCTTGGCTCGATCAACCACCACTTCCCATGCCCACTTGATCCTTCTTGAGGAACCCAAATATGCACCTCATATGTTTCCCACTATAATAATGATGCGACCACTTCCACACCATTTTGTTTCTCAAAAACTTGTGTGACCGACTTACCACTACCCACCTTATGAGTGTCTTTGTTACTACTCTCCTCAAGTAACTATGGCCATCCCGTATGATGGTTCAAAAACAAGTGGAACCCCCAATAATGGATGTGGTCAGCTAGTTTTACAAAAAAAAACAAAGAAAATAACATATCAAACGTACCTTTATTAATATAAGCATCTATCATTATTTGTGAAACTAAATTGGGAAGAGTGGCTATCTGAGAAACAGTTGGATTTTGATAGGTGAGTTTGACCATCAAGGGCTTGCGGTAGGAGCTCTGTGGGGAGTGATAATTCAGTCACATATGAGTCAAGAAAACCATAGTGTTGATGTGGTGGTTTATCGATCCAAGTTCATATGTGCAGATGAGGGATGATCAAGGACAAATATAAGATCCCTATGTTAGAATTGTCAGTGGTCTTGGTAGTGGGATTGGAACTTTAATGGAAATTGGGCTTGGACCCTAGTAGGTGGGTCTAAGAAACCATAGGATGTCAATAAATGTAAATGCACCATAGATATGGGTAATGGTTTCGGGTGAACAATGTAGTTGGGTGTTCCCAGATTGATTCAGCTGAGGGAAAGGGTACATTGTGTATTGCAATGCATCAGGATCATGGTTGGGGTGTGTTCTCATGTAAGGATATCATGTGGTGGTGTATGGATCATGACAGTTGATAGTGCATGAGAATAATTACACAAAACATGATTTGGATCTGTCCATGGTGATTCATGCTTTGAAAATATGGAATCACTATCTATTGAGGGATAAATTTATAGTTTTATACTGACCATAAGATCTTGAAGCATATTTCCTCATATAGAGATTTAAATTGAGGAAAATAATATGAATGGAGTATCCCCATATGTTTGACATTGACTTAATGTACACACTGGGTAAAGGTGACTCGGGGGTGGATGAACTAAGTAGAAAGTCATATGACCCATTGGAAAAACATGCTTCGAACGAGTGGCAGTTGATGTTGGTCATAACTGAAAAGAAACTGGAATGTGAATAATGGGGTGATGTATTGGTTTTATTTCCAATTTCATTGGTTCCTAACATGGTTGGTTTGTTTAAAGTGGCGCAAATTTATGATTTAGATTTGATAAGTATTAGGTCAAAAATCAATGGTGGGGAGACCATTGAGGGTTGGAAACTGGAAGAGAATTTAGTTTTGTGCTTTTGAGATTGATTGGTTGTACCGGTGGATTTTTAGGACCAACTTCTTTGTGATATTCATCATTCCAAATGGGTTGTTCATCCTATAATTCAGAAAATGTATAAGGAATTAAAAGCACTATTTTGGTAGGCTGGTAGGGTTAAAGAATGTGGACAAGTTTGGTTTGAGATACTTGACTTGTCAATGAGTCAAGGAAGGGCATTAGCAGCTAGTAGGTATGTTGTTATCATTAACTATCTTAGTGTAAATGTGGAAATATATAGCAAAGAATTTTTTCATAGGTCTTCCAAGAAAGGTTATGAAGCATGATACCATATGGGTGACTGTAGATCGGCTCACAAAGTTAGATCATTTCATCCCTATTCATGAATCTCATATGGTTGAGGATTTCTTCAAAATTTATATTAGTGAGGTGGTAAAGAGGCACGGTGTACCAGTTTAAATTTAATCATATAGTTATTTTAGGTTCACATGTCATTTCAATAAATCCTTGAAGCAGGCCCTTGGAACTCAATTGAATATGGGTTCGACGTATCATTCCTAGATGTATTAGAAATCTAATAGGATAATACAAACATTGGAATATATTTTGTAGACATGTTACATGGATTTTGGTGGTACATGGAAGGATCACTTTCCATTGGTGGAGTTCTCCCAAAATACTAGTTATCAGGACTCCATACATATGGCTCTATTTGAAGTATTGTATGCACGATCATGTTGTTCTCTACTTTTTTGTGTGGAAACAAGTGATAATTCAACAGTTGGACTCATCCTTGCCCAAGAGACTACATAGAAGATTTATTTGATCAGGAAGACAATGTAGATGGCTCAGAGTCATCAGAAATCATATGTGGATCATCTTACATGTTCGTTGTCATACAAGGTGGGTAATCATGTGTTCTTGAGAATATCTCCTAGGTTGGGCGATCGCCATTTTGGAAATCATGGTAAGTTATCTTTAAGGTATATTGGGAATTTTGAGATACATGAGTCGATTAGAGGGGCAACTTATCAGTTGGATTTTCAACCATGGTTTAGTGAATATCACAATTTGTTTGATGTTTCATAGTTCGAAAAATACTAGTAAGATTATGACCATGTGATTTGTTGGGATCATGTTGAGTTAGATCTGGATGCTTTGTTGGGGCACACGCTAGTGCAGATTGTGGATAGGAAAGATAAAGTCTTGTGTAGTAAAATCATTGGTCTAGTTTGGGCATTGTGGAAACATGGTCAGATTCCAGAGGAGACATCAGAGTCGGAGAAAGAGATGGTTGAGCAATGAACCATGCTCTTTCGACAAAATGATGGTTCTCTACTTTCTAAGGATGGAAATTCCAATGGTGGGGAGAATTTAGTACCCCCCATTTTGAGGTATGTAACCCTTTTTTATGTATGTAAAGTGGTTGGGTAATGTTTTGGATAGTTTGAAAAGTTTTTGGGAAGGTTTTGAGGCTTTCCTAAGGGTTCAATGGTTGAGAACGGTTAGTGGAAACCATGAAACATACCCAGGAAACCGTACACAATGAGGTATAGGGCTATGGTATGGTGCAGGGTTTACAACCCGTGCAGACACCGTAGGTAAAGTGTGCAACTTGAGATAGTGGGTCTTCGCATAGTCGGTGTAAAATTTGTCTAACTGTGTAGGCCAACTGTGTGGGGAACCTTTGGGTCAATAGTAGTTGCGAGGTTGGAACACGGTTTGTTTAACCATGTGAGCTAACTACGCACGACATTAAAAAGAGGGTTTTTAAAAACAGGGTTCTCAGGGTTTTCTCTAAACATCCCATTTCTCCTCCCACTCAAGCCCTACTAAGTATTTCTTCAACTCAAGGGTTAGCGAGGCCCTCCCACTTTTTTTGGAAGGGAATCAAAGGGTTTTCCTAGTGGTTGGATGGTGAATCTTCATTGTTGAGTCTCTCTCCTTGGTAATTTTGTGGGATTATCTTGATCTAGTTCTCCCCCTCTCTCAGTTTCATCGATCTAATTTTGTAACATGTAGATCTAGGGTTGTTGGTGCCTAGAATGGAGATATTTTTGATTTTTTATGTTAGGAAAATAGATCTAAAGTGATTTTGTAGATATTTCACCCAGATTTGTGGTGCGGTTGTGCGTTGGTCAATTACGTCGAAACCCTATATCATGTGCTTTATCTCTCAACTCAATTTTTATAGAACTTTAAGGCTTTAATTTCAAATTAATGATTGTTTCTTAAAATTTATGGTTCTTCTGATGCACAAAGCTTGACTGAAACCCATTTTTTGAAAATTTGTTGAATTTAGGGAACATCGGGTTTTGTTATGCAATGTGCATTGGGTTGTATTTTAAAATCGTGATTTTAAAATTTGTGGGTTTGTTTTCTTTATGGAAAATGAGTTTCAAAAAAATCAATGAAATGTGGGTTTTATTTAAATGAGGTTGGTTTGGGATGTGGTATGATGGTGTTTTCAATAAATTTGAATTTTATTGAATGGTTTTGGAATATTGTTGAAATTTTTGTTTTGGATTAAGGGGTTGTTTGGTTGGAAATAATTGGCTTGGGATGATTGTTGACAAGTTTTGGATTATATGATGTTGTAATTTCTTTTTAAAAAAATGTAGATATGTTTTTGGAAATTATAAATTATCATGTTGATGCATCTTGATGAATGTTGTTGGAATGGGGGTTGTCTTACTGGGTTAAGCATGGTTGGGAAAGGATGGATAGTGGGCGTGGAGGAACACCATCAAATGGAAGTGGGCATGAAGTGACACTGTAAAAATTAGACGGGTTCGAATGTGAAGTTCCCCTATCGATGGTAACACCGACCTTAGGTTTATTTTTGTGTGTAATTTTCAAATATGGTTGGAATATGTGTGCGGCCACATGGAATAAAATGGGTTATGCCAATATGTGTTGGGTAAATGTTTAATGCCATGTTTGGTTTCTTTGGTTGGATGCTTTCTTGGAATTGTGGTGTTTTGTGAAAAAGTGATTTTGGAAAGGGTGTGTTTGGATTTCTGAAAATTGTGGAATTGGTTTCCCACTTTATGTAATTGTTTTATAAAAATTATTATAATCGGTTGTATCCTAGTGTTGTGTGTAGGGAAGTAATTTGGAAAAAACCTACTAACTATTGTTACTCATCCCCTACTTTGGCACATCAGTGTTTTTTCAGATGTTTTACTCCAAGACATGGGAAAGGGTAAGGCATATCATTTTATTAGTGGTTCATCATGATGCTTGGGCAGTATTATGGTACTTGGAGCATGGTGCTTGATGTGGAGTTGAGTTATGGTTTCTCTTTTTTTTCTAGTCTTCCACTTAGTACTCTAATTGGTATTGGTATGGTTTTAATTGTGGTTCTGAGTATGATATTGATTTCTACCACATTGTTTACATGCATCTTGTAAACAACGGTCTCTCACATAGCCACTCTTCCCATCACCCACATCTAATTCTAAACATCCCACCCAACAACCAAAGAATTTGTACAAACTGCCTAACCACAGGACCACCCTAACCTTGGGTGTCACCCTCAAAACAAGGAATGCATCCACGCTTCAGTTACCCTTGTCTTTTTCACCTGAAATGAACATCAAGGAACCTATTAATCATTATCCAAAGAGATGGGTAAACATCATAATGACACCACACTTAACGCCCATCCTTACAACCAAATACAAGCATTCAGGTTCCTTTCTACAATATCTAGGACACAACCATAGCTTTTAATGAAACTCAATTTAAATTATTAAGTATCGATTCCACCTCTAAAGCATCTCAAATGATTTATATTCTACGGAACCTACAAAACAGATCTAATCTTCCTATGGGTCACTCTCAATTTCCAAAGAGTATCAACTCAATATCACAACTCACGTTGTGTCTCCCAAAACTATTGACAATCCAACTTAGCCCATTTTTCTAGGCATGCACCTTTCTAAATACAAAACATTCATATATGACTCATTTACCCAAAATCACTACAAAAATGGTTGACCAGACTCACGGGTTTCTCTCGAGGTCGAATGATATCAACTCCCTCCTTTTGGTCTCTACGATGCCTACCCAGTGCCATTTCCATCAACACAACAACCACCATAAGTGGCACTCCCAAGAAATTGAAGGCTTGAAATTCCAAAATTAAAACACATTATAACTATCACAAATAGGTATTCCAAAATTCTACATTTCCTATGTTCAATAATTTTTTAAAAACACATTATGTTTTGAAAATCAACCAATTTTCATAATACCACAACCATTCACTTTACAAAACCATACATTTGAAAAAAAAAATCTAGTTTTGTCAAAATTTGCATATTCATTTCACAACATAAATCATTATTCCAAATGAAATATGAAATTCTAGTGGGAATTAATTTCTACCTATCTTACCATGCTCATCTCATTGGATACACCCATGACAATAAGATCACATTCCTATAAGTATCTCCAAAACACTTATGTACCCTACTCCATGGAAACTTGAAGTTCATCATAAAAGGTTTAGCTATGCTCATTTTTTCTATAAATTTCATTTTTTGAAAATCCTACACCATGATACCATCCTAAATCAAGTAAGACACCAAGAACAAATGTCAACTCCAAGATCGACCGCCAATGCCAAGACAAAAACAAGACAACTTTCACATGAAATTCCTGTACATAACAAAAGGACAACACATGTAACATCCAACCTTTTCTCAGTGTCTTGAGTCTAGGTGTATTTTCTACTTGGCCATAAGCGATGTTCCCAAGGCACCAAAGTTTGGAAATAAATACTGAGGGATTCAACAATAGTTGGGGAATGATTTTCCATTGAATGAAAATAACCTAAAAAACGTACCTTTATCAAAACCATATACAAGATGCATGTAAACAATGTCTTAGAACTCAACATCATACCGAGAACCACAATTAAAACCATACCAATACCAATTAGAATACTAATTTGAATAATAGAAACAAAAAAAACCAGAGAAACCATGACTGAACTCCACACCAAGAACCATGCTCCAAGTACCATAATACTGCCCAAGCATCATGATGAACCACTAATGAAATGATATGCCTTACCCTTTCCCATGTATTGGAGTAAAAAATCTGAAAAAGCACTAAAGTGCCAAAGTAGGGGATGAGTAAGAATACTTAGTAGGTTTTTTTCAAATTACTTCCCTACACACGACACTAGGATATAACACATTAGTATAATTTATATAAAACAATTACATAAAGTGGAAAACCAATTCCATAATTTTCCGATACCCAAACACACCCTTTCAAAAATCACTTTTTCACAAAACACCACAATTCCAATAAAGAATCCAACCAAATCAACCAAACATGGAATTAAACATTTACCCAACACATATTAGCATAACTCATTTCAGCCCATGTGGATGCACACATATTCAAACCATATTCGAAAATTACACTCATAAACAAACCTGAGGTCGGTGTTACCATCGACGGGGGAAATTCACATTCGAAACTGTCCAATTTTTAGTGTTTTATTTCATACCCACTTCTATTTGATGGTGTTCCTCCACACTCACTATCCATACTTTCCCAACCATGATTAACCCCATAAGACAACCCCCATTCCAACAAAATTCATCAATATGCATCAACATGATAATTTATAATTTCGAAAAACATAACAACATTTTTTTAAAACAATTACAACATCATATAATCCAACATTTGTCAATAATCATCACAAGACAAAAATTTCCAACCAAACAAGCCCTTAATCCAAAACAAAAATTTCAACAATATTCCAAAACCATTTAATAAAATTCAAATTTATTGAAAACACCATCATGCCACATCCAAGCCCAACCTAATTTAAATAAGACCCACATTTCATTGAAAACAATCTTCAAAACTCATTTTCTCCAAAACAAACAAACCCACAAATGTTAAAATCGCAATTTTAAAATCCAACCCAATGCACACTGCATAACAAAACCCCATGTTCACTAAATTCAACAAATTTTCAAAAAATTGGTTTCAATCAATATTTTTGGATCAAAAGTACCATAAATTATAAGAAACAAGCATTAATTTGAAATTAAATCCTTTAAGTTCTATAAAAATGGAGTTAAGAGAAAAAGCACCTAATATAGGTTTTCAGCGTAATCGACAAACACAGAACCGCACCACAAATCTGGGTGAAATATCTACAAAATCACTCTAGATCTATTTTAGTAACATAAAAAAGAAAAAATATCTCCATTTTAGGAAAAAACATCCCTAGATCAACATGTGACAAAAGTAGATCGAGGAAACTGAGAGATAGGGGGAACTAGATCTAGAGAATCCCACAAAACTACCAAGGACAGAGACTTGGCAAGAAAGATTCACCATCAAACCACTAGAAAAACCCTTTTATTCCCTTCCAAAAAAAGTGGGAGAGGATCCCTAACACTTGAGTTGAAGAAATACTTAGTTGGGATTGAGTGGGAGGAGAAATGGGTTGTTTAGAGAAAATCCTGAGAACCCTGTTTTTAAAAACCCTCTATTTAATGTCACGCACAGTTAGCTCACATGGTTAAACAAACCGTGTTCCAACCTTGCTACTACTACTGACAAAAAGGGTGCCCCACACGGTTGGCCCACATAGTTAGAAAAATTTTACACAAACCATGCGAAGACCCACTATCTCAAGTTGCACACTTTGCCTATAGTGTTCGCACGGGTTGTAAACCCTACACCATACCATAGCCCTATGCCTCATTGTATACAGTTTCCTGGGTATGTTTCATGGTTTCCACTAATCGTTATCAACCTGTGCACCCTTGGGGAAGCCTCCAAACCTTACCAAAAACATTTCAAACTCTCCAAAACATTACCCAACCACTTTACATACATAAAAAAGGGTTACATACCTCAAACTGGGGGGTACTACATTCTCCCCACCATTGGAATTTCTATCCTTAGAAAGTAGAGAACCATCATTTTGCCGAAAGAGCATGGTCCATTGCTCAACCATCTCTTTATCCCATGCCCAAGTCTCCTCCATAATATAGCCATGTTTCCACAATACCCAAACTAGACCGATGGTTTTACTACACAAGACTTTATCTCCCCTATCCACAATCTGCACTGGCATGTGCCCCAACAAAGCATCCAGATCTAACTCAACATGATCCCAATGAATCACATGGTTATAATATGACTAGTAAATTTTCAACTATGAATCATCAAACACAATGTGATCTTCACTAAACCATGATTGAAAATCCAACTGATATGTCGCCCCTCTAATCCACTCATCTATCTCAAATGTCCTAATATAACATAGAGACAACTTACCCAGCTTTTAAAAATGGCGATCGCCAAACCTAGGAGAGATTCTCAAGAATACATGATCACACACCTTGAATGAAAAAGACCATGGAAGATGATCTGCATATGATTTCTGACGACTCCAAGACATCTCCATTGTCCTCCTAGTCAACTAAATATTCTCTGTAGTATCTTGGAAAGGTCTGAGTCCAACTATTAAATTATCACTTGTTTCCACCCAAAAAAGTGGATAACAATATAAACACTCATACAATACTTCAAATAGAGCCATATATATGGAGGCCAGATAACTGTTATTGTGGGAGAACTCCACCAATGGAAAGTAATCCTCCCATACACCACCAAAATCCATGTAACAATTCTTCAACATGTCTTCCAATGTTTGTATTATCCTCTTGGATTGCTGATACATCTAGGAATGATATGTCAAACCCATATTCAACTGAGTTCCAAGGGCCTGCTTAAAGGATTTCTAGAAACAATATGTGAACCTCAAATCACTATATCATAATATTTAAACCGGCACACCATGCCTCTTTACCACATCACTAATATAAATTTTGGATAAATCCCCCACCATATGAGATTCATGAATAGGGATGAAATGATCTATCTTTGTGAGCTGATCTGCAATCACCCATATGGTATCATTCTTCATAACCTTTCTTGGAAGACCTATAACAAAATTCATTTCTATATATTTCCACTTTTACACTGGGATAGATAAAGATAACAACATACATGCTAGCTACTAATGTCCTTCTTTGACTTGCTGACAAGTCAAGCATCTCAAAACGAACTTGTCCACTTTCTTTAATCATACAAGCCTACCAAAACATTGCTTTTAATTCCTTATAAATTTTATGAATTCTAGGATGGATAACCCATTTGGAATGATGAAAATCACTAAGAATTTGATCCTGAAAATCCACCAGTACAACCAATCAATCTCGAAAGCACAAAACTGAATTCTCATCCAGTTTCCAACCATCAATGGTCTCCCCACCATTGAGTTTTGACCTAATAGTCACAAAATCTAAATCATACATTTGGGCCACTTTAAACAGACCAACCATGTTAGAAACCAATGAAATTGGAAATAAAACCACTACATCACCCCATTCTTCACATTCCAATTGCATGTCAGTTATGACGAACATCAACTTCCACTGGTCCGAAGCATGTTTTTCCACCGAGTCATATGACTTTCGACTTAGTTCATCCACCACCGAGTCACCTTTACCCAGTGTATACATTAATTCAATGTCAAACATATGGGGATACTCCATCCATCTCATTTTCTTCAAATTCAAATATCTATATGAGGAAATATGCTTCAAGATCTTATGTTCATTATAAACCTATAAATTTCTCCCTCAAGAGATAGTGATTCCATGTTTTCAAAGCATGAATCAACATTTCCAGCTCCAAATCATGTTTTGTGTAATTATTCTCATGCACTCTCAACTATCATGATCCATACACCACCACATGATAGCCTTACATGAGAACACACCCCAACCATGATCCTGATCCATCGCAATACACCATGTACCCTTTCCCTTAGCAGACTCATTCTGGGAACACCTAACTACATTGTTCACTTGACACCATTACCCATATCAAATGTGCCTTTTCTTTTATTGACACCCTTTGGTTTCCCAGACCAACCTACTAGGGTCCACGCCCAATTTCTATTGAAATTCCAACACCCCACTTCCACTGCCAGGACCACCAACAATTTTAACATAGGGATCTCATATTTTTCTTTGATTATCCCTCATCTACACGCCTGAACTTGGCTTGATAAACCACCACATCCAAGGCCTCTCTGATCCTTCCCGAGGAACCCAAATATGAACCTCACAGGTTTCTCATTGGAATATTTATGCCACCACATCCACAATATGGTTTTCTTGACTCTTATGTGACTGACTTACCACTCCCCACCTTTTGAGTTTCATTGTTACTGCACTGCTCAGGTCACTCCAACCATCCTAGATGACAATTCAAACATACGAGGAACCCCCAAACATGGATTTCGTTGTATATTTGTTTCTGAAACAACAAAAAAAACATTACCCATTACCCATTATTAGTTTCTAAGAACATCACCCATTCTATTTTTTGACCCTCAATATATCCCAAGGACCTCACGTGTACATGATGAATGGTTCACATCCCACCATCCAACTCCACATATACCACCCAAACGCTTGTTACCTTCATGATGTACCAAATCCCACCAACACACTGAAGATGGTAGGATTAAATCCATATATATCTAGGGGTAACCAGGATGATGTTAAGACAATGACCATCACTACCTACAAGCACACCAAGATGTCATCAATGCACATCACCACCACTATCCATCATCGATGTGACCCACCATTAATGGGACACCTTGACCTACTGAAAGTCTCGAGCTTCAACGAAAAATTGAACCTCACCAATACTTAACCCATGTTGCTACGATGTGATTGGAAAATGGGGCTAACCACCACTTTGTGACCCACCACCAAGTAGGAAAGAACATTTATTTCCTTCGAAACAACTGCCACGACACCACCACACTCCCCTAGAAACCCGTAGGGGTTAACAACCGGAATATAAAGATCATCCTCACCTATAAAAAAACAACGATCTCTCACATATTCTCACTAACCTCTTTGGTTTCATAAAGAATGATATGCTCTTATCCTGAGACACCTATTCACTCATCCCAAATGGCATATGACCATACTAGTGTGTTCCCGGACATGGACCTCATCAGGTCCCTCAATGTCTTGCACTTTCCTAAGACCACACACTAGAATTGAATTTAAATCACAACATCCAAACAACCTGATGGACTAGACCAACACCCGCTTACTCACCTGACCATTCCTCCTAGTCTGTCAGCCCCATCGTCCATAGTGCATTCTCAACATCCCACCTAACAACCAAAGCATTCGTACAAACTCCCTAACAAAAGGACCACCCTCACCTCAGGTGTCACCCTCACAAAAAGGAATGAATTTGTGCTTTAACTACCCTTTTCTTTTCCACCCAAAATGAAAATCAAGGCCTATATTAATCATCATCCAAAGAGATGGGTAAAAATAAAAATGACTCAACCCTTAAAACACATCCTTACAACCGACTAAAAGAATTCAGATTCCTTTCTATGAGAGGCAGGAAACAACCATACCATCTTCCAAAACTCTATGGTACTCATTATGCATCAATACCACCTCTGAATCATCTCATATGTATTAAATTATAATGAACCTATAACACTGATCTAATATTCCTCTGGGTCACTATCGATTTCACAAGACTATCAACTCATTAACAAAACTCAAGCTACGTCCCCAAAAACCATTGACCTCCCATCTTAGCCCATTTTTTTAGACCCTCACTTATTCAAATCTAAAACAATCATATGTGCCTCACATACCCAATAGAACTCACAAAAAGGATGACCAGACTCACGGGTCTCTCTCGAAGTTGAAAGATATCAACTTCCCCATATTGGTCTCTACGACGCCTACCTAGTGCCATTAAAATCAACACAATAACCACCATAAGTCTCACTCCCTAGAAACTGAAGGCTTACAATTACCAAATTCAATAACATTGGAACTATCACATCCATGATTTCCAAAATTCCACATTTCCTATGTTCAACTATTTTTGAAAAATATAGAATGTTTTGAAAATAAACCCATTTTCAAAATAACACAAACATTCTATTTCCAAAACTGTATATTTGAAAACAATTTCAATATTTTTCAATATTCACACATTTATGTCACAACATAAATCATTATACCAAATGAAATATACAATCCTAGTGGGAATTCATTTAAACCATGAATTCCATAATCGTCTCATTGGATACACCCATCATAATGAGATCACACTCTTATAATTGCCTCTAAAACACTTCTGTACCCACCTATATGGTAACATTAAGTTCAACATAAAGGGGTTATCTATTTATTTGTATGATATACATTTCAAGTTCTACCAATATTATTCCTTGAGAGAAAAACAACTTAAGAAATACACGAAGAATGAATTTCAACTTCAAGAACGACCACCAATGCCAATACTTGAATAAGACTGCTTTCACTTGAATGTCAAGTACCAAACAAACTGACTCCACTTGTAATATATGGCCTCTTCTCATTGGTTTGAGTCGAGTTGGAAGTTCTACTTGGTGTTAAGTAATGTTCCCCATGTGCTAAATTCTAGTAGTAAATACTTAGGACTTTAAGAAAATTTGGGGAATTATTTTACCATGAAATGAAAATAACCAATTAAAAATGCCTTTATAAAATCCAACTACATGATACATATAAACAATGTAGTAGATCTCAACAACATACCAAGAACCAAAATGAAAACCATACCAATAAAAACTAGAGTACTAAGTGGAAGACTAGAAACAAAAAACCCCAAAGAATCCACAACACTACTCCACATCTCCACATTAATCTCAATGATCCAAGAACCAAAATACCTCCCAAGAATCATGATGAACCACTAAATAAATGATATTCCTTACCTTTTCTTGTGTCTCGGAATACATCATCTGTAAAAGCACCAAACTTCCAAAGTAGGGGGTGAGTAATAATAATCAGAAGGTTTTCCCCAAATGAATTCCCTACACATGATACTAGGATAGAACACATTAGCATAGTTTATTATAAAACAATGATATAAATCTAACAACCATTGTGACAATTTTACAAAATCTAAAACATGCCCTTTCCAAAATAACTTTTTTCACAAATCATCACAATTCTTGGAAAACATCCAGCCAGAGAATCCAAACATGTCATTAACCATTTTCCCAACACATATTAGCATAAACAATTCCACCCCATGTGGAAACACACATATTCCAACCATATTTTCAAGTTCCACACATAAACACACTCGAGCTCAGTGTTACCATTGATGATGGAACTTCACCTTTGAACCTGCCCACTTTTTTATAGGGGTACTTCACACCCACTTTCCTTTGATGGTGGTCCTTCATAGCCAATGTCCATCCTTTCCAAACCATGATTAACCCTGTAACCTAACCCCCATGACAACAATATTCATCAAGACACAAAAATATGCCAATTTATAATTTCTAAAAACACAACATCATTTTCCAAACAATAGTTGCCACATCATATAAACCAACATTTTCAACAATCATGCCAAGACAAAAATTTCCAACCAAAAAACCCTTTAATCCAAAACCACAATTTCAACACTATGAAGAAACCATTCATTAAAATTCCAATTTATTGAAAACACCATTATGAAACATCCATTCCCAACCTCATTTCAATAAAATCCACATTTCATTGAAAACCATTTTGGAAACTCATTTTCTATCAAACAAACCAAACCAATGATTTTAAAATCACCATTTTAAAATCCAACACAAAGAACATTGTACAACTAATCCCCATGTTCCCTAAATTCCACAAATCAACATAAAATGGATTTTAATCAAGATTCAAACATCACAAGAACCATCAATTTCAAGAAAAACCATTAATTTAAAATTAATGCCTTCAAGTTCTATCAAAATGGAGGTGATAGATAATCGACATACATTAGGGTTTCATCAAAACCGACCAATGCAAAATTACACCACAAATCTGGGTGAAATCTCCACAAAACTTCCCCAGATCAATTTTACTAGAATCAATAATCCCAAATATCATCGTTTTAGGCAACAACTACCCTATATCTATATGTGAAAAAAGTAGATCTAGGAAACCGAGATAGTGGGGGAGCTGGATCTTGAGAAAACCATAAAATAACCAAGGAGATAGAGTCATCATGGAATAAATATCATTAAACCACCATGAAAACCCATCGATTTGCTTCCAAAATGAGTGGGAGAGCCTCTCTAACCCTTGAGTTGAAGAAATCCACAGTTGGGCTCGAGTGGGAGGATAAATGGGATGTTTAGGGAAAATCCCGAGGAACCCCATTTTTAAAAATCTCTCTTTATTTCTATGAATAGTTCTATCACATGATTAGAAAAATCATGCGCTATTCGGGCGATTGCTACGATTTGACAGGGTTCCTTGCATAGCTGGCCTACACAGTTAAAAAAAATGTACACTAGCCATGAGAAATCCCACTGTACCAAGTTTCATTCTTTATATGAGGTGGCCACATGGTTTGAAAATAGTGCACCTTAATCGTTCCCCATCCCATAGCCCTCATCCTCACTGTGGATGATTACATGGTTTTGTCGCATGGTTTCCCCTAACTATTCTTAGTCCATTCACCCTTAGGAAATCCTCCAAACCTTCCCAAAACCATTCCAAAGCCTCCCAAACATTACCCAACCAATTTAAATTAATAGGAAGACAGAAAAAGGGTTACATAACCCAAAACAAAGGTATTATAGGGAAAAAATTTCAGTCCTTATCATGTAATTGGTTGGATTTTGGGTTAGATGGATGCCCGAACTAATTCATGAAAAAATTGTATCATAGGAGCCCTTTATTATTTGGGGAATCAAGTTGCTTTGGAGATGATTACTTTTATGACTCGTTAGGTTGGTATGGGAAGGAATTTATGAACCATTTCTCATTCTAATACTCAAGTTTTTAGGGTATTTTTGGATTTGAGTATTTTTTTTCTTGATTTTGAATTTGTGGTTAGGGGGATGATAGAAAAAGTGATTTGGTGTTATACAGTTGGCATTAATGGAGTACCAACCCATGTGGAGCCCATGTGCATCGTTCAAGAAGTTTATAAGGAATAGTTCTTGATCGAGGAATGGTCTGGTAGACCATGTGAGTGGGTTGTGCACAGTCACTAGTTCCCCATTCTGGGAGTTTATTATGAGTTGTGCTTTGGTTCAGTTTCCACCGACATGAGTGGATTTAAAATGTAAAATGGTTTATGGGAAAAAGATTTTTGAAAATTCAAATTATTTTGAGGTGGGGATTTATTTTAGAAAATGGGCTTGATGTTTGGGTTGGATTTGAAAATTGGGTGGGATATTTTGAAAAGTGTCCATGGAAGAAGGAAATTTTGAAATTTAAGTGGAAAGGTGGATTTTGAAAGAGGATTTTAGTTTTTTTTATGATTTTTGGATTATGAGTTTGGTATTTTGGCTTGGGGTGTTCTTATAGGTTAGGTTTTGGTTTGGTGTGGATTTTCATTTGGTGTCTTTATTTTTTTAGATTATTCCACCCAAAAGGTCCTAGAAATTTCTATAGAATATTTATTAGTTTTTTTCCCTTCCCAGACTCCTAGTGGGATGTTAGAGTCAATTTATTTTCAGTTTTTTCTAGTTTTTAGTGGTAACCATGGGTTTTTAGGTAATAATGAGTGGGTTGAAAAATACGATGGTGTCTTCAGTTCATTGGTAACTATTGAACTATGAGAGAGCATGCCATTTTGGGATTATTCAAAGGTCCATGTTTTGATTGGTGGAAGGTGATAGTCTCGCCATTGTTGCAAGATAGAATGACTTGGGAATTGTTTAAGACCACTTTCATTCTTTATTTAATACCTAAGGAGTTAAAGGTGAGGATAGTGGTAGAGATCATGAGTTCGTAGCAGTTTTAGATCCAGTTTCATTTGATGCTTGTAAAGGTTCCCCATCTAGAGAGAAGCATGAATCAAATGAACCAATTCCTGATAAGTATCCTTTGTTGTTTCTAGACACTCGTTCATTAGACCATTTACTCGTGCACTTCCAATGAGGTTTGTTCTGTGATTCAAATCTTTCTTATCACAGTCCTCTAAAATCTTTTTGGCAATGTTGTTTTTTGGGTAATATAAATATGTTCTGCAAGTGGAACCACCTAAAAAATGAAGTTTTGATTGATGGTTTCCAACTCCAAACTTCAAGGAAGAATATGATTCAAGAAATAAAGGCTCCATCCATAGTCCACGGAGTTAATCTCATCACACATTTTGGAATTGCTTGATGTGGTTGGGGTTATTTTCCTAACTTTTTTCAGTGTTGGGGAAGGAGGCATTTATGTTTTCTTGTCATATTTTACTTCAGTCTCAAAATTTCCTTCTTGTAGTTGTAGAAGACATGGTAACCTCATATTATTTTAGACAATTGATTTTTCTTTTATAGACATGATTATTTAATTAGTTTTTATTTCTTGTGTGTTCTAAGACTTTTTGTTGACTGGTTTGGGTTTTTGGTTGTGTTCACTTTGGAGATGCTTGAGTCTTGTGGAATTGATAAATTTTCGTTCGGTTTATTATTTGGGTTAGGTTTATTCTATTGTTTCCCATCATATCAGGGGGTGTTAGGAGTTCCCTTGTGGGTGTCATGGTGTTAGTTGGTATCATGTGGGGGGAGAACCCATTGTACTTTTTCTTCCCCTTGGTTCATCATTTTGTGAATTTTTATAATGCAGCTCAGGTGTGACTTGTGGAGTTGAAAGATCTCACCGAGTTTTTTGGATTCATTATTTCTCATTTAGTTTTGAATGCATGTTTTGTTCCTCATTTGACTGGGTGAAATTTGGGGGGAAGAAAGTGTTTTTTGTGAGAAACATTTTGACACCCTTACCATGGGTTTTATTTTATTTTATTATTTTATTGTATTTGGTCTTTCTGTTGAGGTTTGGATTGAGTTATTAGTGATAGTTTTTGAGTTTTGTATGTTTCAAGTGTGTTTTTTCCCTATGCACTATTTAAGTGCCTAGTTGGGAGGAAACTGTGTGGCTTTGTTGAGGAAGGTGAGTTTACTTTTCTTTTCAATGTTTAATGGTTTTCTTTGCATGTCTTGAGAATGGGTTTTTTCAAACCATGTGAGTCAAATGGGTAACCGTGTGACTTCTTAGTGATGTCGAGGACAAGGTACATGACTTCAGCTTAGTTATAAGAAACAATATGAAAGTCATAAAGGGAGGCTCAATAATTTGACAAAGCCAAATTTCATGGTTGTAACATGGTTTCCCAAACTTTACATCTAACCCATGAATGTTTCCATCTTCTCCAGTAGGATGTGCATGGTCAATGCACTATTTTTGTAAGGACCCAACTCCAGTTTCCCGGAGTTGGTGCCTTATTTTATTACATTGGCACATAAACATGGAATATTCATACTAAAGGACCAATTAGTTTAGTATTATTGGAAACAAGATACATACATAGGTCCAAAAATTACAACTTGAAAAGAAATACAATATAGAAACTCCTTAGAATGCATCCATAACTCCAAGGTTATTTCTGCATGTTATTCATAATAAAACTCTTCATGTCTTGAGAAAATGAAACATAAGAAAGGGGTGAGAACAAACACTCATTAAGGGTAAGTAATGCCTCAAAAGATAACATAAACATTATACATGGTGAATAATTGAAAAAACATGCCTTTTAAAAAATAAACATGAACATCATATAGCGAGAATATGAGCTAAGTAAATAATGCCACAATAAATCATAGTCATGGGTATTATACTAGTAAAATAACCACATGAAATTTAAATGACTAGATTCTTAATGAGCTAAGTTCATATTCCGTACATCATAACCATATCGTCCTGGCCTCGTGCGAGGACCATAAATAATCATTTTGTCAAGACCTTGTGCCCAGACCATAGTTTTTCTCATTAGACCAACCGATACATCGAGGGGATGTAGCGGGCCCCACCCATAACATAATAATTCCAATGCATTCCTCATATGAGAGGGGATAAACATAAACAACATATACATTCATATTGAAACTATCATATGAAATGTAACTAACTTTCCCCAATCATTAAACATAAAACACTAACCATTCCAGGTAATATGGTGAATGTTTTTAGGATAGATCATCCATAATAGAGTAAGTAATAAAACATTAAATAAAATATTTCATATTACTTCATAAATTATTATACCCAGTAATACAAAATAATCAACAAGTGTGTTGAATTAGATGAAAATACTCTTATAAAATTATTAAGCAATTCCAGAGATAAATACTCTTTTATTTTGAAAAGAAGAGTTCTTTTGGAAAAATATTTGCATAAACCAGAAGTGAAGTAAGATAGTGTTTTTACACTAAAATGGGTTATTTAATAAAGATAATGGTTCCCAAAAACAGATTATAGATTTCCCTTGAAAATAGGTAAGAATTTTAGAAATTCCATTGAATTGGGCCTGTATTTTGGAAACAATTTTGAAAGTTCATTTTATAACATGTAAATATCCATAAAATAAGGAAATTTTATGGTTTTTAAACATATATATAATACTCACACAGAATTTATAATGATTATATAACAATACATAATAATTTCAATGAGGACTAGACAATGAAAGTAACCCGAATGAAAATGGAAGTTCGGGTGGAAAAAACCCTTACCTTAAATATGAATGTGTTCTCCTCTTGAACATAAGGTCATGGAATAAGAAATTAGACTCATTAATAACTTAATTAAGAACTTATTAGACATATATTTATTTTATCATAATTCTATTTAGTTCATTTATGTCCTTTTCGATAAGTTAGAATATTGAATTTTGTGGTTCCGAAGAGTTCGTTTTCTTGATTTTCATAATCGGTTCTCTTGTTTTTATGTAATAGAGTTCATGTGGAATGAATATAAATCTACCAAATTGAAATTAAATATTATTTATGAAAATAAATATTTGTAAATGTTTATTTATATCATTTTGTTACATGTAAATAGGATGAATCATTAGATGAATTATTAATGATATTCACTTAGATTGTTTAAGAGGTATTTTGAATATTAGGAACTAATTTGGTCTTATGATTTAATAATATGTACATATACTGGTTACTGAATATTAATTTTGTAAAAATACATATATTTAAGTCTAGTTCAACCATAAAAATTGTTTCATGACCAGTAATTATGTATTAATTGATGAATGAAACTTCATCGTCCACAATGGCTATAAATTGGAACCTCATGGACGTTGATTTCGTTTATAAAATAAAAGTGAGAGAGAGAGAGAGGATATTTATGATGATTCATTTATTAACATGATATAATTTTATTATATATATGATACTAGAGTTATCATGGTCATTTGGATAGAGGAGGTGAGGATAGGAAAAGAAAATATATGAACTTGAAAATAAAAGAAAAGTTGAGAACTCCCTTATGAAAATTCGGCATCCTAACGGTGTCGCTTAAAATTTCATAAAATGAAATGATGGGAGAAAAAGGGTATCTCATCATATGAAAATAAAAATTATATTAATATGGATACATAAAATAAAACCCCAACATATGAGAATGGAAATTCAAAGAGATAAAATTAAAAAAGTGTCGACTAAAATAGGAGGGTGAAGGATTCCCTTACCTTGTAGAGTAACTCCTAGAACGTGAAGGTTGGGACCATGGGAGGAATCCTAGAGAGTTAAAACCACAAGAACTTAAAGGATGAGGGGTTTGGAATGAAATAAAACTAATGGATGAGTGGGTATTTATAGTAAAAGAGAGAGAATTTTTTATTAATTTAAAAAGACACCTCATTAGAGTTTTTTGCAAAACCATGGGCTTTAAAATGGTATTTTCCCATGGTTTTAGCCACTTGGGACACCTAATGACAAATGTTACTTTACATAAGTCGACCTTCATTTTATTTTAATTTTTATGTCATTATGATGTCATTAGTCTCCAGAAAACTCAAAACTGTATTTTTTTACTATTCACGAAAATTCAAGTATTTTAGAAAAATCCCAAAAATTCACCCTAAACATTTATCGATGTGTAGAATCCAAAAATGAACTCAATTTTTTGAAAATAATTTTCTAAATATTAGTAATATAATTTTTAAATAAAATCATAGTTAATTTGAGAAATAACAATTTTAAAGGCATATTTAGTTTTATATCACGTTGAAAAATTAATTAAGATCCCATTATCTTATTACCTTAAGAAAATAAAATAAAATTATTATTTACGATTCATAAGGGTCATATTAATATTCAAAAGGGTATGTTTCTATTCACCAAAAAACAAGTTTGTTCTATCAGACTCTAAATTACTTACTGATCACAACTCTAGATGACCGTTTTTTGAAATTCAAAACATAGTAGAGGAAAAGTTGTACTTAATGTATATATTATAAAATGTGTATTTTTGTACGTACTTAGTGTTTCATGCATTCAATATTTATTTTCAAAACCTTTTGGTGTTACATTCTTTCCTCCTTACAAAAAATTTCATCCTCAAAATTCACAAAATGTTAACTAAAAAGATTCGGGCATGTCTTGAACATAAGCTCCTCAGGCTCCCATGTTGCTTCCTCCATATTATGGTTCCTCCAAAGAACCTTTAAAAGATGAGTTGTATGATTTCTCAATACTTGTTCTCTGGTATCAAGAATCTTGATAGGCTCTTGAAAATAATACAGATCAGGCTCAAGTTCAACCTCTTCATTAGTGAGTACATGTGTTGGGTCGGGCATGTATTTTCTTAACATTGACATGTGGAACACATTGTGAACTTTGGAGAGACTTGGAGGAATTTCCAAATGATAAGCTATGACTCCAATTTGATCCATAATTTCAAAAGTTCTGATGTACCAAGGACTTAATTTCCACTTCTTACTGAATCGTATAGTAGCCTTCCATGGGGATACCTTTAACAAAACATGATCACCTTCTTGAAATTCCAAATCCTTCCTTCAGTTATCATCATAGATCTTTTTCTTTATTTGAGCTATTTTGATATGGTTTTGGATAATATTTACCTTTTCCACTATTTCTTCAACAATTTCTAGACCAACGAGCTTTCTCTCACCAATATCATCCCAGCAAGTTGTTGTACGACATCTCTTCCCCTATAATGCTTCATAGGGTCCCTCTGAATACTTGAATGGAATAAATTATTGTAGGAAAATCCTACAAGAGGTAATTAATGATCCCACAAACCTTGAAATTCAAGAGAACAAAACCACAAAATTCCTTCCAAAGTTTGAATAGTTTGTTCTGATTGTCCATCAGTTTGTGGGTGGTAGGCAGTGCTCAAAGGAAGATTAGTATCTAGGGCCTTATCGATACTTTTCCAGAATTGTGATGTTAATTGGGGATCACGATTAGAAAAAATTGATAAGGGTAAACCATGAAGTCTCACAACTTCAATAATATATAGTCTTGCTAAAAATTCATGTGGTATATCTTCTCTTATAGCAAGAAAATGTGATTATTTTGTAAGACAGTCAATAATGACCCATATCGCATCATTTTTTCTTGGAGTCTTTGGTAGCCCAATGAAAAGGTCCATCATAATATCACCCCATTTCCACAAAGGAATTGGAAGGGGTTCCATGACTCCTCCAATACGTTGTCTTCCATCCTTCACCTGTAGACACACCAGACATCTCGACACATAATTAGCAATCTCCCTCTTCATGTATTCCCACCAAAAATGTTGCTTTATATCTCTATACATCTTTGTGCTACTAGGGTGTACAGATAAATTATATCTATGATAATAATCAAATAGTTCCCTCTTTAGCTCAGGAATAGTGGGAACACAAAGCCTCTTTTGAATTTCAAAATGTCACCTTTATACAAAAATTCATTAAAATTCCCATCATTTATAGCTTTAATTTTTTTTTGAAACTCCTCACCTTCAGCATGAGAAAATATTATCCTTTCTGGTAAAGAAGGTTTGGCAACCATTTGAAAAATTATTGTTGTGTTACCTTCCTTGATAATTCCCATATCCAAATTTACAAGATCCTCGAACATAGGATCCCTTTAAACACTCATTTTGTTCTGAATTCCATGGTCTTTTCTACTAAAATCATCTGTTACATTATTTGCCTTCCTCAGGTGGTACTATATTGTGAAATCATAGTCTTTGAGTAGCTCAATCCATCTCCTTTGTCTCATGTTGATTTCTTTCTGTGATAATATATATTTCATACTCTTATGATGTGTATATATCTCAAATTTTTCTCCATAGTGGTAATGCCTCCAAATATTCAGAGAAAATATTAACTCTTCTAACTCATGATCATGAGTTGGATAGTTTTTTTAATGAATTTTTATCTTCCTGGATTCATAGGCAATCACTCGATCATTCTTCATAAGGACACAACCAAGTCCTTTCTTTGATGTGTCACTATAGATAATAGACCCATCATTCCCCGATGGTAGGGTTAGGATCGGATCATTCACTAACCTCCTCTTCAATTCTTCAAAACATTCTTCACATTCCTTGGTCCATATGAACATAACCCCTTTTCATGTGAGCTTGGTCATTGGTTTGAATAAACGGGCGAAGTTTTGAATGAAACGCTAATAATAACCTGCTAAACCAATAAAACTACATACCTTAGTAATGTTTGTTGGAGTAGGCCAATCTTGCACAGCCTTTGTCTTCGTAGGATCTACAGATATTCCATCATTAAAGACAATGTGGCTCAGAAAGGAAACTGATTGGAGCCAAAATTCACACTTGCTAAACATTCCATATAATTCATTTATTCTTAGAGTCTTCAGAATAGTGAGCAAGTGATTTTCATGATCCTCATAGATTTTCGAGTATACTAGGATATCATAAATAAACACCACCACAAATTCATCAAGATATTCCTTGAAAACTCTATTCATCATATCCATGAAAATAGATGGGGCATTAGTTAGTCCAAAAATAATTACTGTAAACTTGTAATGCTCGTACCTGGTTCAGAACACTATTTTTGGAATGTTTTCCTTCTTCACAAGAAACTGATGATATCTATATCGAAGATCAATCTTTAAAAAATATTGGGCTCCATGTAGTTGATCGAATAAATCATCAATTCATGGAAGAGGATACTTATTCTTTATTGTGTTAGCATTGATTTCCCTATACTCAGTGCACAACCTAATAGACCCATCTTTCTTCTTAACGAAAAGAACAGGGGATCCCCTTGGAGAAACACTAGGGAGAATAAATCCTTTCTCACTCAATTCCTCTAGTTGTTTATTTAGCTCCACTAACTCCACAGTGGCCATTCTATAAGGGGTATTTGATATGGGACTTGAATCAGGAATTAAGTCAATGGAAAACTCAATTTCCTGCTCTAGAGGAAATCCAAGTAAATCCTTTGGAAATACATCAACATATTCTTACACTACATGAACATCTTCAATTTGAAGATTTATTCCATCACCCAAAGATATTGGGTTATATTCCTCTACAATAATTGAAATTAGAAGAGCTACTAGGGGTGGATCTAAAAGATAATCATATTTTGATGTTTCTACCATAAATATAAGGGTTTACACACCATTCTTCAAAAATTGTAACTTCCTTCTTCCTGCAATATATATTTGCATCATAATTTTACAACCAATTCATAATGAGAATTATATCAAATTTTGTCATTTTTATGATGATAAGGTCAGAAACTAAATCATGTTTAATTGTCATGAGGGGGACTAGTTGACATGACTTTTTTTTCAATGATACATCCACTAGGGGTTTTGACTGATAACTCGTTTATTAAATCAAATTAGATATATCTAATTTTCTGGGAAAATTGGGAAGATATAAATGAATGTGACGATCGAGAAACAAATAAATAATTGGTTAAGTTTGATGAAACAATTAAGCTACTTTCTAACACTACATTAGGGACTTCAATATTAGCAGTTGGGATCGCATAAGCTTGTCCCTGATCAATCGGAATTTTCTATTTGATGTTTCCTTGACACTTTGGACAATCATTAACATAGTGTCCCATCTCCTGACAATTATATCATTGAACATTGGTAGCTTCTTTCTTCTGCTTACAATCTCGAGTTAGGTGGCCTTTTTCTCCGCATTTTTAATATAATATCATTCCCTTCAGGAAAGTTCCAAGGTGTTTATTCCCACAATTTTCATAGTGTGGAAATTCAACTCTTCCCTTTTTATCTATTTCCTTTTTCCTTTTATAGAGTTTTCGGCAGCCCTCTTCTTCTCTTGTTTTCCTTTAAAGTCATAAGTCTTATAAAATTCCTTTTCTGTCTTGATAGCACATGAAACTATACTTTCGTATGATGATAAAATCTGGGAGACCAGAGCCCACTGAAGGAATGTCTTTAGGCCATCAAATGGTCGATCAATTTTTCTCCTTGTATTTCTTATGTAGTCCACATCATGTCTTCCTAACCTTGTAAAGTTAGCTTCGTACTTTTCAACATTCTCATCTTCCTTTTTCCTCAAATTAAGAAATTTTCATTCCATATCCGCTCATTGTTCCCGAGGAAAGTATTTCTCTAGGAATATTTCCTTAAAGTCCCTTCATTCCATCTTGTTTATCTCCTCCTCCTCCTTTGTGTTTTGGATTAACAACCACCACTGATCCGCATCTCCTAATAGATGATAAATTTCCATGATGACCTTATCTCTTTCATTACATCCCAAAGCGAGAAACACGTTCTCTAGGGAACTTATCCACTATTCAGCAATAAATGGGTTTGTAGTCTTATTGAATTATGGAGGTTGTTGGCACATAAAGTGATATAACATAGCTCCTCCATGTAGTGGATCCAGATGCTCCATACATGTAAGGTTATTATTCATAACCTGAGTAAGTTGTCCCAGTATTGTTATAAGTTTCTCAGCACCAACCACAGCACCAGATCCAATATCATTATCTTGCATCGGAGGGAAATCACTACAGGGGACATGCTCATTCATGTGGTTTTGATTTCTTCCACTAGGCACCATTACTAGATGATGGCATACACTAGATTAGGTTATGAATCATAATGTAAAATCATAACTTAAAAAAATACTTATCATAAATTGAAATCCTATGCATGGTTAATCCCATAATCACAAAAATGGTTTCATTGAGGAAAATTTACATTTAAATCATTCATAATGGCTTTTAAAGAAAATATGAATTATACTAATCACATCCCTAGGGAGTTTCATAACCAAGAGTGCAGCAAGGCCCATTGTCATATACCAGGATACCCCATTCAAGCATGAAACTCCTTGTCGGAGCTTTCACTCCTAGGTATATCTATTCCAGAGCCTCCTCTACCAACTCATATCTTGATAGGGATGTATTTCTGAAAATAACTACATAATATATTCTTTACCAAAATACCAGGATGTTATTGTATGTTTATCCTAAAATACTATCTTAGGGACTTCTCCCCAATCTATGTTTTCTAAATATAGTTTTCAAGTTTCCTACTAAACTTTCTATAATACCAACTCTAAGGACCTGACACCTATTTCCTAGAGGTGGTGCCTTATTTGATAAAATTGGAATATAAACAAGTAATATTCATCCTGAAAGACCAATTAGTTTAGTATTATTGGAAACAAGATACATACATAGGTCCAAAAATTACAACTTGAAAATAAATACAACGTAGAAACTCCTTAGAAAACATTCATAACTCCTAGGTTATTTCTTCATGTCATTCAAAATAAAATGCTTAATGTCCTATGAAAATGAATCATAATAAAGGGGTGAGATAAAATGATCAGTAAGGGTAACTAGTATAGAAGAAGATAACATAAACATTAGACATGGTGAATAATTGAAAACACTTGCCTTTAAAAAAATAAACTTGATCATCATATGGCAGGAATATGAGCTGAGTAAATAATGCCATAATAAATCGTAATCATGGGTATTCTACTAGTAGAATAAACACATGAACTTTAAATTACTAGCTTCATAATCAGGGAAGTGCATATTACAGATATCATAACCTTACCATCCATGCCCAGTGCCAGGACCATAAATAATCATTTTGTCAAAGCCTTGTGCCAAGACTGTAGTTTGTCTCATGAGACCTACCGATGCATCGAGGGGCTATAGCGGGCCCCACCCATTACATAATAAGTCCAATTCATTTATCATATTAGCTGCACTAAACATAAACAACATATACATTCATATTGAAACTATCATATGAAATGTAACTAACTTTCCCCAATCATTGAACATAAAACACTAACCATTCCGAGTAATATGGTGAATGGTTTTAGGATAGATCATCCATAATAGAGTTAATAATAAACAATTCAATAAAATATGGTAGATTAATTCATAAATCATTAAAACCAATAATACATAATAATCAACAAGAGTGTTGAATCAGATGGAAATACTCTTATAAAATTATTAAGCAATTCTCCAGATAAATACTCTTTTATTCTAAAAAGAAGAGTTCTTTTGGAAAAAAAATGTATAAAACCAGAAGTGAAGTAAGATAGTATTTTCATAATAAAATTAGTTATTCTATGAATATAATGTTTTCAAAAAATATATTATACAGTTCCCTTGAAAATAGGTAAGAATTTTACAAATTCCCTTGAATCGGGCTTGTATTTTGGAAACAATTTTGAATGTTCCTTTTCAAACATGTAACTATCCATAAAATAAGGAAAGGATCTGGTTGGTAAAAATATATATAATACTCAAACATAATTTTTGATGAGTATATGACAATACATAATAATTTCATTGAGGTAATTAGACAATGAAAGTAACCCGAATGAAAATGGGCATTCGGGTGGAAAAACCCTTCTGAATGTGTTCCCCTCTTGAACTTAAGGTCCTTGAATATAAAATTAGTCTCATTAATAATTTAATTCAGAACTTATTATACATGTATTTAGTTTATCATAGTTTTTTTATTTCATTTATTTCCTTTTTGATAAGTTACAATATTGAATTTCATCGTTACAGAGCGTTCATTTTCTTGATTTTTATAATCGGTTCTCTTGTTTTTAAGTAATGGAGTTCATGTGAAATGGAAGTAAATCTACATAATTTATATTACATATTATTTATAAACATCCATAATTTTTAATGGTCACTTATATCATTTTGTTCCATGGTAATAGGATGAATCATTAGAAGAATTATTGATGATATTCACTTAGATTATTTATTCGATATTTTGATTATTAGGAACTAGTTTGGTCTTATGATTTAATAATATGTAAATATACTGGTTCTTGAATATTAATTTGGTTACAATATATATATATTATAGTCTGTTTCAACCATCAAAATGGTTTCATGACTAGTAATGAAGGAGAAATTGAACAACAAAACTCCATCGTCCATGAAGCCTATAAATTTGAACCTCATGGACGTTGATTTCGTTTATAAAATAAAAGGGAGAGAGAGAGAGGATATTGATGATGGTTCCTACATTAAGATGATATAATTCCATTATATATATGATAATGGAGTTATCATGGTCATTTGGACAGATGAGGCAAGGATAGGAAAATAAAATAGATGAACTTGAAAATAAAAGAAAAGTTGAGAGATCCCTTATGAAAATTCAGCAGCCTAACAACATCACTTAAAATTTCATAAAATTGAATGATGAGAGAAAAAGGGTATATCATCATTTAGAAATAAAATTTTCAGAAAGAGTAATACATAAAATCAAAACCCAACATATGATAATTGAAATTCAAAGAGATAACATAAAATTTGTGTCGCCTAAAAGAGGGGGGTGAAGGATTCCCTTACCTTGTAGAGTAACTCCTAGAACATGAAGGTTGGGACCTTGGGGGGTTAAGGACACCTTAGGAGGACTCCTAGAGAGATAAAACCACCAAATATTCTTGGATGAGGGATTTTTAATGAAATAAAATGAATAGATGATTGGGTATTTATAGTAAAAGAGAGAGAATTTTTTATTAATTTAAAAAGACACAACATTAGTGGTTTTTGAAAAACCATGGGCTTTCCCAAGGTATTGGCCCATGTTTTTATCCAATTGGGACACCTCATGACATATTTTACTGTACATAAGTTTACCATACTTTTATTGTAATTATTATTTCATTATGATGTCATTAAACTCCCGAAAACTCAAAATTGTATTGTTTTACTATTCACCAAAAATTCATGTACTTTAGAAAAATCCAAAAAAATTCACTCTAACCATTTATCGATGTCTAGAATCCCATAATGAACACCATTTTTTGAAAATAATTTTCTAAATATTATTAATTTATTTTTTAAATAAAATCATTGTTAATTCGAAAAATAACAATTTTAAAGGTATAATTAGTTTTATATCACATTGAAAAATTAATTAAGATCCAATTATCTTATTACCTTAAAAAATAAAATGATATCATTATTTACTTTTCATAAGGGTCATATTACTATTCATATTACTATTCATAAGGGTATGTTACTATTTACCAAAAATCAAGTTTATTCTATCAGACTCCAAATTACTTACTGATCACAACTATAGATAACCATTTTTAGAAATTCAAAACATAGTAGAGGAAAAGTTGTGTTTAATGGGTAGATTATCAAATTTGTTGTTTTTTTGGGACTTAGTGTTTCATGCATTAAATATTTATTTCCAAAACCATGGGGTGTAACGATTTGAAAAACCATGCGACTTTCCCAGATCTTTAAAAAGTTGGAAATTTCATTTTCACCCCACCTTTATTTTAACTCAAATCTAGCTATCCTCCCTCTAAATAATTTTTTGGAGCATGAAGTGGGCTACCAACCTACTCTCTTTTCATTCTCCTCCTCCATGATTTCTTCTAAAATCTTCTAAGGTGAGTTTCCTTTAGTTTTGGTGTGTTTTTTCTCCTCTCCTCTTCTCTCTCCCTTGGTTCTTGGTTCTTCCTTGGCTTGGTTCCCTCTTAGATGAACCCTAGAGGGAGTTTTGTCTAATATTTACTAATTTATTTTGAGGTTTGGGGGGTCTGGTTTATCCCTTATACATAGTTCTTCCTTCTATGGAAGTTTCACCACATCCACACTCTATTGAGGAAGTTGTTTCCATCCATTTCCTTTCCAGAAAATTCTATTGATGCTTGAATATTCCATAAATTGTTTTTTAAATGAAATAAAAAGTCTTTTGATGTGTTAAAATGTTTTTATTGGATGTTTCATGATGTAAATTTGATGGAATGGGGTTTTTAAATGATTTTTCCATGTATTCCTATATATATATATATACATTCCTAAAAAGTGCTTTATGAAACTCCAATTGGACTTTTAAACAAAAAATTGTTTTCTCTGAGTTATGTTTGGTCATGGTTATGATTTGGTAACTGAGTTGTTTATGAATTAATAAATGTGGGTGGGTTTTGGTGACTTTTCCATATTTTGGTACTTATGGGTGGATACTTATGTATGTTTATTGAGCTCCTTGTGGTTCTTTTATTAAAATATTTTATACTATATGGATTTTTATGAGTGTGTCATTAGATGTGGGAATATATAATTGTTCACAGGGTGAACGTATAAATAGTAACATAAATTATGGTGGTACCTCCTAAAAATGTTCTCCCTGAACCCAAAATTTCTAAGCACCTTTTTCCTTCCTTTTTATTTTTATCCTCCTTCCTCTAAATGGTTTTTTGAAACACCTAAGTATGTTCAAAATGGTTCCTTGGTTCCAAAATAACTTTAGAAGTGGTTTCTAAATGTGGTTCATAAACCATGAATTCTTTGGTATCCTGGGTTTTGAATTTGTTAACTAAATGAAATAAATTCCCATTTGGATTTTTCTGAACATGTTTTTTGGTTTCACATTGGTTTTAGAAAATCATTTGGAAATTGTTTTTGAATAGAATTTGAGATTGTAAATGTTAAGGCATGGTTGGTAATTTGTGGAATTTTGGAAAGTGGTTATGAAACTAATTAGATGTGAATGTTTGGTTGGAACTTGTGTATAGATTGATATGTGATGGGAACCCTTATGGTAGTCCCTCCATTGATAGGTTTATTGAATAGGCGATGTTGAAGTTTGGGATAGGCAAGAATAGTGGAATATATGGGTTATTAGTTTAGGCCACACATGTGAGGACCTCCTAATTATCTACATACAACTATCATGGGATTATTTGGAGTCATCTAGAGGTTTGATTGGGGGTTCTTAGTGACCCCAATTAAATGGGTTGGTACCCCTTGGATTTTATAAGATTCCACGTGGGATATTCCACTGGGGAATCTAGTTTAGAGAATCTATTTTTTTTATTAAATATGGAGATGCACCATATGTTAGAATGTGAGTCTGATATGAGTACATATATGGATTTCTTATAGATATTTTTATGAAACGACCGTGATTATATAAATATATGTTCTATTTATTTCTATTTCACATTGATTTTTTATCGCTGTTAGTTTATGCCTTCTTATTTAGTTTCCATTATTTTTCAGCATAGTCTTTTTTTTTCCTGGTGTGGAATCCCATTTGGGTTTTGGTTTTTTAAACTGAATTTTTGAAAAGGAAATATGTTTTAAAAAGGTAAATCCATGTTTGATTTTAAAGTGGTTTTTTTGGAAATTTTTGTTTGGCTCCTTAAATTAATAAAACCATATTTTCTAAATGTGTTTCCAACTAGTGTTTATGGTCTATTTCATGAAACGAAAATGTATGGACTCTATGGTGATTACCTATAAATATTTTTATGATCACACCTTACTTATTCCACTTGAAATAGTTAGACCTGATCTTTTTTATAGGTTCAGGTTTATGGTTTTGGTTTTCTTTTAGAGCATGTTGGTTTTGTGGTTGGTTCTGACAAATAAGTTATATAGAGATCATGTCGTTCCAATTTGGTATTATTTTTTTTAGTTTCTATTTTGTTTATATGTATTTGTATTTGGATCTGTTTTGTATTTAGTTTCTTTCAGTAATTATTAGTTTTTTCTACATGACCCATTTTGAATTTTGATCCTCGTGGTTATTGGGATAAATTATTCCCATTATTTTATCTTTCATTTCGGACGCTAGTCGCCAACATAAGATGATCGAGAACATCTCTCATGCCTTGTTACAAACCGTATTTTGTGTCGGGTCGGAAGGCATCCCGACATAGTTCATGAAAAAAGGTATTTGTACAATCTCCAATAATAAAACCTAACTATTTATTTCCCCATTATTTCCAAGGGGTGAATTCATTTGTTTTATGCACAACATTTATTCTCCTCGAGAGATCACTCTTAATAAAAATTAATTTATCAATAGTATCTATAAAGGCCGAGATATTTCTTACACCTCCTTCTCCCTCTCGAGATCAATAGAATAATAGAGATGATCCTTCAAGTACAAATAATTGTGTTGGGTTAAATAAGAATAATGTAATGTGATTGGATTGTTCATTATAACACCTAGAGTTCCATCAATGTCTTTTAGAGATCAAGAAACATATGTAGATACCACTAAAGAGATTCTATTATAGATCATATCAAAACAATAATGGTACAACACAAATAGAGTTCGATCGATCAACAACAACATAGAATAATGATCTCAAGATTGAGGTATTTTCTAATTATTAAATTAATTTTAAATTTTATATTAAGGATCCTTTATTCTATGTTATAGGATAATTTTTATAGTTTCTTCATTTATAGTAATTATACATGATGATTATTTTTCTTGTTCTTATTTATTATTCATTGAATCTAAAAAAACCAAGTTATAAAAAAGATTCACAGGATCTTTCCCCACACTATAAACCTTCATGTGATAGCATAGTGGTCATGTTAAAATTTATAATTTTTTAATTTGTTTTGTTAAAGTATTGATTAATTTGTAATATTTTATTTCATTTTTCATTTATGATCTATTATTTCAAGATAAAGAGTTCATTCAATATCATATAAACAAGAATATTCTATGAACATGTGAAGAACTCGTGGTAATTTCATACGGAGGTGTTGGAGATTTTGGCTGCCTGACTAGATTACAAGTTATGTAACCTATTACATGCCATGTATATATAGACCTAGGATTCTCATACATGGTTATTAAATATATTGGGATTAATATTCATTACATTAAAAAAACATTCACCAAAGGACCATAATATTTTAGTTCCTTTGGTATCATGGAACACAATCTTATAATTTGGTGAAAGATCCCCAATTTTTCCAACAAAGATCTTCCCTTTTAGTACTCATAATTGAAACACCTTACATAAAACCTTTCTTCATGACCTAGAGAAAGGAAACATAATAAAGGGTGAGATTAGATGCATAGTAAGGATAAATATAATAAATATGAATCTATGAACATATGAAATAATAAGATAATCATAAGGGTATGTGATTGTGAACATAAATTATAAAGTTCATACATAACCTGTGATATATCATATATATAATTCCAGGAATAAACATTTATTATTTCTGAAAACATGGCCCATAAGGGTGATAAATCATAATAAATAAATCATGGACCATAATCTAATGTTATAAAAGTGTTTCACTATCCTAAATATAGAAAACCATTTCATACAAAAAGATTAAGTACCAGGACTATCAATATAGTGGATCATGAATTCTCAACCTTTTCCCAATGTGGATTTAGAAACACCATTTTCCCATAGGGGGTGAGGACACACATATTTCGTATAGTGTATAAGGACACACTTGTCTCCTATTATGGATCAAGAAACACCTATTTCCTATACTGGATTAAGGCACACTTGTAGCCTATAGTGGATCTAACCCATCGACTTGTTTCCCATTTTTATCTTAAGATATATAAAACATTAACCAGTGTATTGGAGAGAGATATAGGTCCCACTAGTCTCATAATTAAAACCATACTTATGTGTACCATAATATCATAAAACATTCAACATATCATCATATCATAACCCATATAAATAAAATAGGTTTCATAAAAATTTTATCAACATAAACATTAAACATCCATATAAATATTAAGGATGGTACAATTCAATCTTATCCCCATTAAAGCATAATTAAAATCAAAGTATGTCATCATATATGGGAAAATAATTTTTATAGGACACTTAGACTATTTATTGAGGAAATTAAATTTTATTTGAAAATCAATTTTTAAAAATAAAAAATCAAAAAATATTTTGTAAATACTTTTCATTGAAAATAACCATGAAAATTTATTAGGGAATCTTTAAAAATAATTTAAAACATTTCATGGGGAAAATAACCTTTCAAATTTAGAAAAAACTTTGAAAAAATTGAAAAAAAATTGAAAATAATTTCCTATAAAAACAAACCTTAAATATTATAATGTATTATTCCAAGAAATTATTGGTTAGGACATTGAAAAAAAAATCATGTCATACAATTTAAGACAATGATTCCCTTCAAATTTTTGGTAAAATACAAGTGGGGATTGTTTAGAAAATACCATGAAGATTCAAAAAAATTGAAAAATGGGTAAACATTTATTTAACAAATAATTTTTTAATAATAAAACAGTTTTGAAAACATTTTTTGAAAATATTTTTTTAGAAGAAAAGGGATTTCTGATAAAATAGAGAAATAATGTGTGGATTTCTTAAAAAAAATCTAAATTATTTTAATTACCAAAGAGTGTTGAAATTTTTATATTAATTAAAAATAACATGAATAATTTAGGAGAAGAAAATTCTTGAGTTTATTTAGAGATGGATCGTGATATTTTATCATCAGAAACATAATCATAAACAATCCTGAAAAACAACGAGATTATAACCAGAAATATTTACCACCTTGGTAACATTGAATCATAATCCCCATGAAGGAATTACATAAAATGGGAGTTGAAATTTCATGAGGATAAATATATTCATGATATACATTTAAAATTGGTTTTATATATACCCCATGAAAGAATATAGGTTCACAACCTAACATATGTCTCAAAGAAGGAAAATTGAGACAAAAATGCCTTACTGATTTAGTAATCTTTGGAATCATAATCCCAAATAAATAATAACATAAAATGAGACATTTAATATCATAAATATAATTTCATTCATGATATAACATGTCAAATGTGAAGTATATACACCACATAAAAGAAAAAAGTGGTGAATTTGTATATCTCACCTAAAAATAGATGAGAGACTATAAATCCTTTACCACAACTATCAACCTCCTTACATCTCATTAGAACCAATAATATAATAAATATAATTTTATTATACATATATTACCTAAACATACTTACATATATTATTTAATTATGTCCTTTTATTACCCATTTATTAACAATACAATGTTAAAGTCACGTTTCAGGTAATTACTGCTTTGTATTTTGTATATGTTTTGATTTGTTATTTTTTGTAGTATTAATTTTCCCTAGGTTCCATTATATTCAAAATGGTAACCAATATATAAATATAATATATATTCATTATATATGTCTTTAGATTAATCCATAAAATTTAGTGATGGAAAATGAAATACACCATTCATTGAGATGGTAGGTTGAACGTGCGCAGGAATGTTGTTTCTATTTTAGTATAGGATTTAAAGAAATAGATGTAAATGATATATTAAAATTGAATAATAATTTTAATTCCTTATATATTACATATTTCCATTAAACCAAATCTTAATACCTTCCATGTAAATCGTGAATGAATCACATTGCTTCGTGGGGCGGTAGTTCACTGTACACACGAGCGACGTTGTTATATTCCCAAAAGATGGAAATCATGAATTTTTGTGTAATATAATATTTAAATAGGAATAATAATATCATATATATCATATATAAACAATAAATTCCTAATTATTTCTAACCTTGAATGTGGTAACAAAAAAATGAATAACATTAGTTCATGAGGTGGTAGAGTATATAAGAACAATGATTATGTAACACATTTGATGGAAGTGAAAATGGTTCTAGGAAATAAACTTAAAAAACCAATTATAACATTATTTAATATACTTAAGTTATTATATTATCTTATGATAAAAATTTATGTGGGTGGAGGAATAAATAAAACCAAAATGCTGGCGGATGAACATTACCTTCTCTTAGGGTATCCTCCTTAGGTTTGCAGTAAAATCCATCAATTGATGGATTTTTATCCAAAATAAGTCTTACAGGATCACATGAGAGAAGTTGTAAAGTTTTTTGGTTTGTTATTTTCCAAAGTAAAATGGTTTTAATGTGTGTAGAATAGGGGAGAGCGGGTGACCTTTTATAAGTGGGGGAGATGACACACTTGGAATTTTTTTAATAGAATTGAGTAATCCCATGTATTTCATATGTCATAGGGGTCCAAAAAGGGTAATTATATAACCTTACAGGTGTAATGGAATAAATATGGCCATAAAACAGTTTTTATATAATTTTACACCCAATTTTACAATTATATTTTTAGTTTAACCCCTTGTAAACTCACTTTTACTTTAACCGTGACAATTAATTTTTACTGGACTCACTATCAAATTTTGAAAAAAATTTATTTTTAACTTATTAGATAATGTAAATTATTATTAGTAAAAATATGGAATGAATATTTCCAAATTCCATTCATATAATTGTAAAATTTTAATTTAATATTAATCTTATAGAAGCAACTATGAAGCGAATTTTTAAAAAGAAAATGATCATAAGTTTACAATGTTTTTATATCCAAATTCAATAAAAATTTGATTCCAATGAAATAAATTGGATTAATGGATTTATAATTTAACTAATTTAACTTTAAAATAAATTTAAAATCTAATTTCACTTTATAAATAATTTAAACAAAAAGGCAGTTTTCAATTAAAATTCAGTATTCTCACTATTCAACAAAAAATGAATCTTTTCAGAAAAAACAAAAAAAATAACTCTAAGATAATTTTTATATGATTATTTAAAAAATTAATTTAATTTTATCAAAATAATTTTCTAAAATATTCAAAAATAAATTTTATTATTATTCACCAAAATAAATAAAATGTGTTTTTTTAGATAATAGTATTTTTGGGACATATAAAAACTTTACCGAAAATTAAGTATTTTTTTATCAATTTTTTTTATTTATATAAAAAAATATATATATTATTTTAAAATTATTTATTAATATTCATACCACTAGGTTTAATAGCTAGTTTATAATGGTCACATTTGAATGATATTAATAATATATCATGGTATTATTAAAACTCGGTATCGTATGTTACGTAAGCTAACCAATTGAAAGATTGACTTTTTTTCATGTATAAAAATAAAAAATAGTGTTGTAATTAACACAAGATAAACTCTATGTTTTGTTTATATAAAAATATAGAACATATTTAAATTATTTGAAAAAATAGATTTTGTAAAGTCTCAGGGTATTATATTCTACCCCCACTTAAAATAAATTTCACCCTAAATATTCATCACTTTTATTGAAACAAATTTATATACCTATGCCTCATAATATCATAAATTTATCTTTTATCTTACTTAATATTTTGGTCTCTCCGCTAAACATTGATATGGTGATTGGTATTGTTTCATATAACATTCTCTGTATAATTTTAAAATCACTACCGGTTGTTCTTCATAAGAAACATCTTGCTCCAATGGTATGAACTCTAAGTTTAGTTCATGTGTAAGGTCATATATTTACTTCGTCAAGCGATATACAAGGAACAGATCATGAATATGAGGTGGTTTTGGTGGTATCTCCAGGAGATAGGTTGTGGTCCCGATGCTATCAAGAATTTCAGAATGACCAACCTTCTTGGGGCTTAGTTTTCCCTTCTTTATTCTACAGAGAAATTTATAGAAAGTCCTTTTCACAAAATTCATATTCTACATCGTGTAAACTATTATCATCATAATATATATATATCAATATTTTACAATCCTTACATGTATCTAAAAGTATCTAACCTTATCTTCCATATCATCAGCTTTCTTAGGTCCCAATGGATTTCTTTATGAAACTTAATTCCAATACATTGGAGTTCTAAAATTCATTCCTTAAAGGGATTCATAACGATCTCTATGAATTATCAATTGAAATATATCATTTTAGTAAACCGCAACATTAAGAAAGTGTTGATCTCAACCACATTTGAAATCCATAGGATAGGATATTAGAGTATCCTTTAATCATATGTCCATAAGTTTTAAAATCATCCCTCCTCGAATCAATTGTTCACAATATATTAAAAAATCACTTCATTTCCATAAATGTCAATTATAATATCCTTAGCCTTGATAAACTCCCATCATATAAAACCTTAAAAGGGGTTTTAATGAATTTTAACTTTTGATCAACCTTAAACTCATAGACCCCTGATGGTTTCCATAACTCTCAAGTTAATCTTACCTGGATACATATTTGCTTTCAAAATATAATTAACCCTTTGTTCCTTAAATAAGATATAATCTTATAAAAAACATTTAAATTGTTATATTAGGTAAAAAAATTAATTAATTCAATACAAAATGTAATTTTTTTATTCCAGAATTCATGTATAGGGAGATAATCGCATGAAATTTCACTAAAGGATGAACAATAATATTTTTCATAGGGCCCTTTTAAACAAAATCAAACATGAAATTCCCAAACAAGGAGGTGAGGATAAGTGTTACCTCTATATCTTGATTAAATTTTTCCATTGTGATTGCATAATATATCCTTTGGTTTTTTTCTTTATATTTTTTTGGTATTTATCATCCACATTAACCCTTGGATTGGGAAAATTATTTGAAAAATTTCCAAAATCCTTGCCCTTGAAACACTAGAGTGTGGGTGGTTCATTATGTGGAGTCCTCTTCTCCTCCATTATATTAACCATCACATTAATTCCATTTATACATTCATGGACTTTATGACATACCTTTACACATTTAAAGTATATCCCATTTCCATTAAATCAATTCCATTGATGCTTCTTCCGACATTTCTGGTATACAGATTCATGGAATTTATTTCCAACATTTGAATTTTAATGAGACTTCGTCTTCCTTTTATTATTAAAACTGTAGTAATGGTTTAAATATCCAATTTCCATTTTACCTTAATTTCATGTAGTATGATTTCTTCATAGCTACTAAATTCTCTTATAGCCAAGGACTTTCGAATACATAGTTACATGCCTCCAAATAATCGATCAATTTTTCATTCGGGATGATGATTAAAAAATAAGCGAACCTTAAAAGTTTTGTTAAATTAGTTTCATAGGTACCATCCTTTTGATTAATCTCAATGAATTTCTTCTGTGTATTTTTTCTTAGAATACAAGGGAAGTACTTAATAAATATTTCCCTTTAAACTATTCCCATTACATAGATTCAATTTCTTATTATTCCCTCCTATTCTTAATAATATTCCACCACTGATCTTCTTCACCATTTAAAAATGAAATTGACAAAATGAAATTTTCATGCACTGGACACTGAATAATGGTAAATAACTTTTAGTGGTATTGATCCATTTCTCAGAAAATATGGAATCATTAGAACCAATAAAAGAATGCAGATGTTTCCTCATAAAGGAATCAATAGAAGATTATTGCCTCCTTTTCTTGTTTTTATGTTCAACATGATTCATATCTTGAAAAAGTTATTTGAGAATATCCACAAGATTTTGTATTCCAACTCCCATATCATTTGGTTGATTAGGATTAAAATCATAGAATTCTCTATTTCATTCAGGATTAACACAGTTCTTTAATGTTCTATATTTTGACTAAAACTTAAAAGTAGAGTGTGAGAAATACTAATCATAGTGTAAAACCACATAATCATGAAAAATAACTTATAGGATGTTTAATCCATGACACATTTATTTCAATATATGAAACCTTAGGTTTATAATAGTTTATTTATAGTCACCATTTTTTTAAATCCATCATGATGGTTTATAAATAGTTTATTAAATTTCAAATAATTACCCCTAGGAGTGTCAAATTAGGTGGAAAGCAAGACTCATCGTCATCCACCAGTTCTTGGTTGTGTATAGATTAATACTATATGTTTGGGGTTGCTACCCCTAGGAACATGTATGCTAGAGCCACATCAACTTGTAGTATCCATATAGGGATTTATTTCTAGGAACCACTCACTCTATATTTTACCAAAATTATAGGATGTTTTCCTATACTTTGACAAAACCTTATATTTATCCATATACATGTAATTAGGGAACTCACTGACGTTTTCGTATCCTAGTTTCCGTAGGGTAACTAAACAAATCATTTCATACCAACTATAGAAACCTAGGCTTCTCGTATATGGATATCACATATTCTTTGGATTAATATTCATTACATTACACAAATGCATTCCTGAGGACCATAATAGTTTAGAGACTTTGGAAACTAGGAACAAAATACTCTAATCTGTTAAAAGATCTTCAATGTTTAACCCAAATATCTTCCCATTTATTACTCATCGTAGACATACCCTACATAAAACCTTTCTTCACAACCTTATCAAATGAAACATAATAAATGGAGAGCATAGATCCCCAGTAAAGGTAATCATAATAGATGTCAATATATGATAAAATATACATCATAATATAAGAACAAGGGTAAGTGATCGTGAATATAACTTATCTTGTTCATACTTAACCTATCATATATCATAAACATGATTAATGGAATAACAAATTATAATTTTAGTAGACATGGCCCAAAAGGGTGATAAATCATCATAAATTAATCATAAACCATAAGATCATTTCATAAAAGTGAGGCACAATCATAAAAATAGAAAAAAAATATATCTCAAGGTTAACTACCAAGACAATAAACATAGTGGATCATGACTTATCACCTATTTCCCATTATCGATCGGGAAACACTTATTTCCCAAAGTGGATTAGGACACACTTATTTTCCAGAGTGGGTCAGGATTCATGTGTTTCCCATAGTGGATAAGGACACACCTGTTTCCCATAGTGGATCTAGATCATCCACTTTTTCCCATTTTTTTATCATGATATATATATCTTTTCCCGATGCATTTGAAGAAGATAATGGTCACAGTCATATCATAATGAAAATTGTAATTATGGGTGCCAAAATATCATAAACAATTCAACATATAATCAAATAATCACCTTTTAAAAGGAAAAAAATTATAAAAATTTAATCAATATAAACACCAACAATCTAGATAATGAATAAGGATGAAATCATTCAATATTATCCCTAGTAAAGCATAAGTAACATTATAGGTTGTCATATCATATGGAAAATAATTTTGTAGTGAACATGGAACATTTATTGAGGAAAATAAATTTTCTTTGAAAAACACATTAATAAACTAAAAATTCATAAAATATATTGGAAATGCTTTTATTATAAAATAACCATGAAAACTTAAAATGTAATATTTTAAAATAATTGGAAACTTTTATTTAGGAAATTATCCTTTCTTATTTGAAAAAAACTTTTTAAAATGTAAAAAAAATTGGAAATATTTTTACTTCAAAATAAAATTCAAAAATTATAAAGTAATCTTCAAAGAAATTATTTGTCATAAAGTCCTAAAATTTTGTTCTTGTAGTACATGTTAAAATGAAGATTCCATTTACATTTTCATTAAAATCCAAATGGGAATTGTATGGAAAACAACATATATATTCAAAACATTTTTCAAGGATTAAAACAGGGGTAAAATTTTCTCTAATAAATAATTTTGATAATAATAAAACATTTTTTAAAACATTTTTAGAAAACATGTTTTCGGAAGAAACTAATTTCTGACCAAAGATGGAAATAATTTTTCAATTTCCTAAAAACATTTTCTCAATTATTTTTCATACCAAAGAGTGTAAAAATGTTAATATCAATGTAAAATATCATGAATAACCAGAGTATCACAAAAGTAATTATTTTATTGAGATATGGATCATAATATTGTATCATCAGAAACATAATCGTAAATAATACTAATAAATGATGAGATTGAAACATGAAATCTTTACCACTTTAGTAACTTTGAATCAATATCCCTATAAAGTAATAACATAAAATGGAACTTAAAATATCCTAATTATAAATAATTTCATGATATTACTTTTAAAATGGGTGGTATATACACCTCATGAATGAATATAGGTGCACAACATGATATATTTCTCAAAGATGGAAAATTGAGACAAAAAAGTTGCTTACTGATTTTGTAATATTTTGAATCGTAATCCCAAGTAAATCATAAATTAAAGTGAAAAATTAAATATAATTAAAATAATGGTATTCATGATATAAAATTTCAAATGGTAATTATATACACCACGCAAAACCAATGATTGGTAAATTTTAATATGTCTCCCAGAAATAAAAGAGAGACAAAAAATCTCTTACCGTAAGTCTCGAAATCCTTAGTAATCATTATAAAATTATGTAAAATAATATAATTTTTATTATATATGTATTAAATAAAAATAATTAAAAATATCATACTATATATGATTTATTTATGTCCTTTTATTACCCATTTATTAACAATATCATGTTAAATTCACGTTTTGGGTAAAAATCACATTATTTTTCATAAATGTTTTTATAAGGTATTTTTGGTCCTCTTAATTTGATCATGGTTACATAATGTCAAAAACATTAACAATGATATAAATATCATATATATTCATTATAAATTTATTTATATAAATCTATTATATTTAGTGATGGGAAATGAAATACATCATTCATGGAGACGGCAGGTTATACGTACGCATGAATGTTGTTTCCATTTTCTTATTGGATGGAAATAAGGAATGGTAAAGGAAATATTAGAATTATATAATACTTTTAAGGTCATGTATATCACATATTTTCACTAAAACCATATTTTATACCTTCCATGTAAAGTTTGAATAAATCACAATGCTTTACGAGGTAGTAGTTCTTCGTACACACGAGCGACCTTATCGTATTCCCACAAAAGGTAAATCATGAAGGTATGTGAGATATAATAATTATAGAGGCACAATAATATCATATATATCATATATAATCAATAAATACATCATTATTTTCAACATTTAGAGGAGGTAATGGAAAAAAGAAGGACATCAGTTTACGAGATGGTAGTCCACTGTACACGAAAAGGATGATTATGTAACCCCTTTGATGGAAGTGGAGATGGTTTTAGGTAATGAAATTGACACCAAAAATTTTTAAGTATATTTAAGATAATGATTTTATTATATAAAAATATTATAATAAAAATTTAAGTGGGTGGAGAAATAAATAAAACAAAAATGCTCGTTGATGAACATTCATCTTCTTAAGGTATCCTCCTTAGGTTTTAACTAAAAGCCTTCCTTGGATAGATTTTTTCCAAAAATATGGATTCTAGTATGATATTAGATAATTTAGAAATTTATTTGGGTAGGTATTGCCTAAAAAAATGGTTTTTAAGGTGTAAATAAGAGTGAATATTGGGTGGCTTTTTATAAGTGGTGGAGAGGACACACTTGGTATTTTTTAAAAGAATTGAGTGCTCCCACATTTTCCCAATGTCACAAAGGTCCAAAATTTTCTATTATCGTAACATAAAGGTTTAATGGTCGAAATATGTTCATAAAATAGTTTTTAGAAATGTTTATATTTCATTTTTAACAATATATTTTTAGATTAACCCCCCCCCCCTAATGAACCCATTTTTAGCTTAACCACGACAATTAAGTTTAAATGCATTAACTCTTTATTTTGTTCAAAAATTAATTTTTACATAATAGATAACAAAAATTATCATTATTCTAAATATGAAATCATTTTTTACAAATTATATTCACATAATTTGAAATTTTTAATTTAAAGTTAACCCCGGAGACGCAACAAGAAAGGAGGTTTAAAAGAGAAAATGATTAAAAGATTACAAAGTTTTTATATAAAAATTAGAAATTAAATTGATTCAAATGACCTAAATGGGATTAATTTTTGTATATTTGAAATAATTTAACTTTAAAATCAATTTAAAATATAATTTAACTTTATATATAATTTAATCCAAAAGGCATTTTTCAATAAAAATTTAGTATTTTTCACTATTCACAAAAATGAAAATTTTCAGAAATAAACCCAAAAATTCCCCCAATGGTAATTTTTAAATGACTATTTTAAATATAAATTTTATTTCATGTAATTAATTTTATAAAAGTTCCAAAAATAAATTTTTTTATTATTTACAGAAATAAATAAAAAACTTTTTTTTAGAAATTATTATTTTCGAAACATATAAAGACTTTACAAAAAATTAACTATTTAATTCCATATGTTATATTTATATAAAATAATTATACATAATATTTAAAAATTATTTAATACTATTAATATAACTAGGTTTAATGTCTAGGTTATTACTGACAAGTTTGAATACTGTTAATAATATACTGTGGTTTTGTTAAAACTCAATATCGTGTGTAACGCAAGATAACTCAGTATTGTGTGTGGCATAGCTTAACTTAGTGTTTCATGTAGAATAATTAAAATTAATTATTCTTTTTAATTCAATCAAAACCTTATATTTCAGATAAATAGAAAAATAATTTATTTCATTTATTTTAAAATATATATTTCAGAAGATCTCAGGTTATTACAATGTAGTCTTATTCAACCACACATGTATAAAATTGTGAAAATCATGGGGGTCATGTGAGAGATCATTATATAATGTGTAACTACATAATAATCACTTCATGTATTTACTGTCAGGGTGAAATAAGGTGTTCATGTTTACAAAGCACGTAACTAAGGTACATATCGTGTAACTCGATGGGACATGGTGGTCATGTTGAGAAAAAATGTTGTTTTTAATTAATATGCACATCACATGTTTTATACGAGATAAGAAACACTGGAAAACTATGTTTATATGTCATTTATATGGTGTATATGTCATCTAATTCGGTATTATCCCACACATATAACATGCTGATTCCCTAGAAATATAATATGATATGTAAGAAATCATTTCATGTCATCCTTCTTATTTACATGCTATATACTACGTTCTAGATAAATAATTCACGTGATTTTAAAATCATCTTATTTGAGTTTATTCATATGGAATGAAGTGAATTTAAAAAAAAATACAAAATAGAAAACATGTAATTGGTTATACAAACCATGAAACAGATATTTTTTACACACTAAGTAATTTTTTGGTGATCATGTGGGATAAATAATCGAATTAATATTTTCTATATTTTAAATTTTAATGACCCAGGTTCTTGAAAGGTCTAAAATCATCAAAATTTTTGGATTTTTGAGTTTAAACTACTAGAAAAATATCCTATATTCATGGTATTAAACCACGAGTATAGCCCTAAAAACAATGGGTATAGGCTATACCCACTATTTTTTGAACTGTAGGGTTCAAGGTTGTTGGAATAAAGCTATAACTATGGTTTTCATAAAACCCGTGGGTTTATCCTATACCCACTTTATCATACCCATGGTTTACCAAATCGTGGTTATAGAGATCTCATAGTAAAATATATATACCAATAGTTTTTAAACTGTTGGTATAGGGTGCTCTCCCCACCAGGATACAACCCCTTCCAACAGCCCATAATTTCTTTCCACAAGCCCAGAACTTGTAAAAAAAGATACAGATCCAAAAAAAACCATACATGTAGTCCAATAGTCAAAAAATAGCATCTCCAGCACAAACCAATCCACACTACATCTATAAATCAAATAAAATATACATGTACATCTGCATCCACATCCTTATAACCAGTCAATTCAAGTTTTTAAAGTACATTCACAAGTCTTCTTTCTATGTAACAAATAGAGGGGATTAATATCCCCCATCACCAATATCTCCATCCCCGTCCCCATCCCTATCTTTATAATCATTAGAAACATCATCAGCAACCTCATCACCAACAACACTATCGAAAACATCCTCACCACCAACAGCTCTATCACCGCCACCTTCAGCTCGATTGCCACTATTACCCTCATTGGCATCACCCAAGCAATAATTTAAAGAGTTCATTAATGCAATATATTAATGAAAAGTAGTAAAAACCTCTTATGGAAGTGACTGAATTAAAACTAACATAGCTTTCATGGAATCTTCAATCATCGACTTACTTATTTCAAACTACTGTTTACTTCTTTTTCACTCCTCTAAATCTATCTTTTCCCTTGGTTACATATGCACATTTTAATTCCATCTCAAATATTTGAGAGGATTTATAGGAGCTTGATAATTACCAATACCTAAAAGGGGTAATATTTCCCCTAATTCAGCATCAGACTCTTCTTGGGTGCTCCACACCTAATACCCGACTCAAATGATAATGTGGCCCAAATTTTTCATCTTAGTTATCATCGATGGCCTCCAAGGTAGACTTTTTAAATTATAAACAACATATTAAATTATTAATTTTGTCTGAATATTTGAAATATAAATGAAAAAAATATAATTATTTCTTAAGTCTGTTAATTTACTTCACTTCCATATTTTTTTCTTCCGACCAGAGAAAAATACTTTTGCACGATGTACATGACCTTAGATTCCCAATAAAACTTGTTAGGAATGAGAAATGCACAAATCTGGATTACAACCATCTATGAGAAATGCACAAATATGGATTCAAGTAAGCTATATCATAGACCTAAAAACATTTATGTAAATGAAACTCAAAAAATATTAGTGTTTTTTTATGTGTGGTTTGGTGAATATCCTATTTAGAGGATGCACTTTAAAGTGGGTTTCTGATTTGAATCAAATATTTCCCTAGTAGTGGAACCTCAAAATGCCTATGTTGGTATGTGATTTTGTTTTGTGTTGATTATGTGGATATCTCTAATGTGAGTATAGTTGGGTTGTTGGATTCAATTTACTATGTGATTCTGGAGTTAGATGGGTCCCCCTTAATATATTAAGCTAGTGAAGTGTTATTTTGGGTAGAGACTCATGGGTTATGTATGTTAATGTTTTATGACACCCTTAACCATTGATATGTGACTTTCAGTGTTGGAGAAGGGATAAATATAGAATAATTATGATGGTTATGATTGATGGCCATTTCTCAAAACATTTAGTGTGAAAATTAAGATTCAAATTCCTTGTGGGGAATGTAAGTTTATTTTTTTAGCTTTACTTAAGTAAAATGAAAATTAGACATTTTGAGTATATGGTAGTGGTGTGTGGACTATAATGTATAGTCCTTAATTACTAGTTCTCAATCAGTATGTGACCAAGAATCTAGAATATTCAAGTAATTTCTTGATTGTAAATAACTATAATTTTGAGATTCTAAGGACCTTGGATGTATTTTAAAGATGGGTTTGCAAAGAACAATACCACTTAGTTGCTAATGTGTTATTTCCTATAAAGATTCACATTGTTAATCAAGTAGTTATACTATGAAGGGGGTATACCTATGTTCTTAAGAAGGTTAGTACATGTTAATATGTACGTCTTTTCTTATATTATCATCTTGGAAACCAAATATAACAACTAGAGTAAGAAGATATCATTTTTTCATTGGAGTAGAAAATCATTGTGAGACATTGTTGTCTAAGATTATGGGAATTTGTGGTGTGATGTAAGAGTATGTCATTACACCTTCAAGGATTGGGGTTAAATGGTTTTAGTAACACTATATTATCTGAATATTCATTGATTAATGTCATTTTGGTGAGATAGGTGATGTTAGAATAAAATTTTTGAATGCAAAACTTCTAGAACACTATGTATAGTTGGGAATGACTCTGATGAGTAGTGCCTAAATGAACTACCAAGAGAGTGAACATTTTAAGAATACATATATTTATTCAATGTGTGATCATGTAATTTATGGAGGTAAAATTCATCTTGGATTTTATGGAACTTGTTCTAGGTTTATTGAGGAGTGTGGAATGTAAGAATTTAGTGTTGATAAAACATGTTTGAGTTATATGCCATGATGGAACTGTAGAATTTATGGAAATAATTTTAAAATGGAATATGAATTCCCTATGGATGATCATAATTTATTTATAATGGGTCATTGGAATGCCTTTATAGTGGTATTATTTAGAAATGATGTTGCATGGTGGAGTCTCTGAGGGAGTAGTGTGGTTTAAAATGAAAATTACTTGGGAAATTGGGTTAGCATTTGGGAACTGCAATAGTGTTTAGTGTAATTAATGTATATTCTTTGGGGTTACTTCCAAGTTTTCAATATGTATTTTTAGAGATGATTAATAAAGATTAGCTAAAAAATAATGGTTATTGATCCATTGGTGTTTTAAGACTATTTATGCATAGTAATATTATTCAAAAAAAGGCGGAGTTTGACATCATGTTGTATAATTTCAAGGATAGATTGATGGGACTTGATTGATATTTGTTTTAGAACATGGTAAGGTGAGTTATTGTTTTTGAAATATGGTTATGAAAGTCCAGAGTTCAAGAGTCTTGTCCACATGAGTACATCAGGTTTCTGATTTGTTATATTGAGTTTGGTGTTGTGAACCCATGTTAGAGTTGTTGGTAATACTTGTGTGTGTTGATATTATAAAGAGAGTGGGATATGTTTCTGCTTATTTTTAGTAGTTATTTAATTTCTAAGTTTACAATAGTAGTGGTGTTTAGATGAACCAAACCACTTGGTAGTTTAATTTGGGTTCATGTGTTCACATAGTGTTCAGGTTGAGTTGGTAGATGATAGATACTCCTATGTGGGTTTCATTCAGAGGTAATAATGAATAAACTATTCATAATAGCCTATGGAACACATAATGGAATTTTTTCGTCCATAAAGAAAGAAAGTGTTAAGAAAAATCTAAAATTACATAAAGTAGGTTTTGATTGGGAAGCTTTATAAATCAATATTTACATAATAAAATTATAAGCATTATCCCTGAAATTATTATGGAAAATATTTCAACTTGAATAACTGAAGATGGAATAATTTTATGATTGCTAAAATATATCTAATTAGTATAAAATGCTGAAGAAATAATTCTAAAACTGAATCTATTCTAATTAGATATGTGAAGCTAAAACAATACATTCTGAAATTAGTTTTTATATGTTGAAATATTATAAACTAGTTGATACTCAGGAATATTTGAAGTGATCCAGTTGTCAAATATGAGTTCTAGACATCTCAACAGTAAGCCTCCAAAAATAATTATAGTCCATATCTAATGGTGGAAAACCCTAAAAGAGTGGATGGACAACCTTTTGAAATATAGATAACTTTCAAACTAATATTTTTATTTTTTATAATCTAACATCTTGGTAAATCCTAAATGTTTTTTAGGGTACCTTAATTATTCAATCTTGAAGAGGATCCTATTTAGATTATCTATCAGCTATTGAGAGATGAAATTTACATAAAAACTTTGGATCCAAAAAAGTGATAAATTGATGAGAATATAGTCCATGGGAGTTATTAATGTGCACTTAGATGCTTCTTAGCCTCATGCTTTAGATATGAATTATTTTTTGTAGAAAAATGATATTTGAAGAATGGTTTATATTTTTTGTTTCCTTAAATAAAATAAAGTGTTTTTAAGGAAAGGAAAATATATTTGAAGAAGGAATTGTATTGGTTTTTTCATTGAATATGTGTGTGGTTGTGTATGGAGAACCCCTTGGGGAATAGTTATATATTTTTATCCTTTTGGTGACATGGTTGAGTGTGTATTTATGGATAATTTTTGAAATATAGTGTAAGTACCAAATTATGTGCTAGTTCTTGAATGATAACCACCCGAGAAACCAAGTTCACGTAAGAATTTTCCTCTAGAACTTACGGACAATTGGACTCTACGACTATAGTCCAATTGTCCCTCTAAAGGTAACTAAGTAACAATATAAATTAGGGAAATATTTTATTTCAGATGAAAGTACCTAGAGGTTCTCATGATCAGTCATTTTAGTGTTCCCCAATGTGTGTAGATATGTCATTTCACCTTTATTCATTTTTTCGGTGATTCTTGATAAAAACAAAAAATTCAATATAGGTGATAAGAATAAAGTTTTATGTGAAAACCATTAAATATTTGGAGTAACTTAAACTGATCAATCTTCCAATATGAGATAATTTTTTGATATTGAGTTTTTGGATAGTTAGGGTATATTGGTACACCCTATAAATCGATACCAAATCTTCTCCTCTAACCAATGTATAACTCATTCTTGTATGCTCACCATAACTCTCCAAGAGCCACCAACCTAGAAAATTTGGAATATTCATTGTTAGGAAAGTTAAACTGACTTTTAAATGAACATGTTAATTCATATAAATACATTACTAATATATATATATATATATAAAATTTTATTACCCATATCTTCACCCAATCCCTGTCATTGGTGTCATCACTGAGATGCCTCCATGAGATCGGTTCTAGTGGAATTCTATCATGGTACTTGGATAAAGTGGTCGGGAAACATCTACACTACCTAGAATTTTTATCTATCATTTTATTTTGTTTATTGTAATCCACCATAAGCTATGTTTCATGATTCCATGCTTCCCACATACTAGTGTGCCCATCTCTCCAACTAGAAGATCCCACTAAATAAGATAAGGTAGAACAAGAGTTAAGTGATGATACAATGGGACAAAAAGGAAATGATATAATTCTACAAAGGTATAATAAAAAAACCTGATGCAAGATCCTCAATAGGTTTTGATTCATCCTTGTATTTTACTAGATCAGCATCCTTCAATAGAAGTATCTATTCCACTGCATTATTTGGCTGATATTCATGCACTGGAGTGGAAGCTGAAGGAACAGACTCATTATATGTTGGATGAGTGGTTGGAAAGGAGGCAGCGTAAACATGTCAGAATATGGGTAGTAGGTTTGGGAATACATGAATGGATATGGAAATGGTAAATGTGGTAACAATGGTAGTAGAAGTGTATACATGTCAGAATATGGGTAGTATATTTGGGGATATATGAATGGATATGGAAATGGTAGAATTGGGTACATTGGTCGAGGCTGCATTGACATAGATCGGTAAGAAGATGATAAATGAGATGATGACGGGGGCATAGATGGGAACATCCCAAGAGTCTCAAGTATTGGATAGGAATATGTGGTAGATGGGGTGTCCATTGATGGGTCAGTATGGGAAGTGGTAAGATGGGTGCGCATCTTGGTCTAGGAGGATTCTCACTCGAACCCATGATAGTAGGAGGAGTCAACTCTGGTGGTGTTGTATATCCCTAAAAAATTGATAAATAATATGAACATTAATATTATATGTAACGTAGAATAAAAATATTACAATTATTATACTCACTAAAGGAACCAGAGGTGACAACCCATGCTTGCGTATATCACGATCAACATCAAATAATCTCTTCCTTCAAGTTTCTGTAGTATTTATCATAATTTTCATAAGAAAGAAATGTACATTTTTTAGAAAAAGATTCAAAAATCATGCATACTTCTTAGAATTCAAAGAAGACAAATAATTTCATAAAATATTTTAGTAATAATAATTTAAAACCAAGGTAAATTTTTTTTTTAAAACCCATTTTAAACCCAATTTTTTGAATTGAAATAAATATAATTAAATGAAACAAAACAAAACAATACTAAAATATACATATCATTACAAACTAAAACTAAATTAAAGTAATTACATTAATACCAACCTGAGAAACTCATTCCAAGTTAAACTGAATGAAAAAAAGTATATATGTTTGCTTCTATATATTACCCACCACTACTTGAAGTTCAACATCAACTCTCAAAATGGGACAATTTGAATCATCAAATGAAATATTTTTGGTCAAACCCAATGGGTGTGTCAATGGTGTAAATTTCATCACCAACATCATGAAAAATATGTCTTGGTATTACTTCATTAATGACACCATAATCAGGTCTCAAATGGTATTTCACATAAAACACTTTTTTAATTGATGTCAAAATGTATGGTTTATCGGTATACAGGACCCAACTCATGTTAATAACTCTAAATCCACAATCATCAATAAATTTACAATGTCGCATCATTGAATCAAACCATTTACATTTCATCATAGTGACTCAAACTTGAGAGTAGTAACCCAATAATAATATTTTCTCAACCAGTCCATAACAAAACACATATTTATATTAGGGTCTATTATCAAATGCAATGGTATAACAATCTATTATACCAGTTAACATAATTCCATGTGTATTGATATCATTTTCTTATTGCACTGACATACTATCTCTCTGAGGATTATACACAAATGGACACTAATCAAATATCAAATTCTTTATTCCACTTTTTTCTCTTTATTCATGAATAGTAGAAGATTGACTCGTCTCTCCATGGTGATACCAAACCTAATAGTTTGTTTGAAAACCAGTTTTTGTTATATGGTAGCTAACTTCTTCTTGGATTAAATATGGTATCCACCACATTGATATCATGAACATTGTATACATCATCCATCTGAATCATTGGTAAATGAAAAATCTAAAAAATTATTTGAATTATTTTGAAACTCATTTGAAATCTGATTAGTATGATACATCCAGCTCCTATCCATTCTATAATAAGGAAAAAAAATTATCTCCTAATCAACAATGTAAAGTATAATAAAAACATTTATTACAACCAATTTTATTATTAAATTAATCAAAGCATACTAGTAGGTAGAGAAACAAAGAATAAAAGAAAAAACATATTCTGTAAGTGATGAACAATATCTATTTGTAGCACTGGATTCAAAATTGTAGGACTGGGTAATCATATTTAACAATTAAATGGATAGATTTACTTGAGTATATATTTTTTCTTTATTTTAATTAGGATTTTATCATCATTCAGATGCTCATTATGTAAATATCATCTTTATAAATTAATTATTTTCTAAAAATGCACAATACTTTTGAATTTTGTTGTGAATTTCATTTTTTGAAATAAACTATTAAAATATTAGGGATTTGGTAAATGCTAAGTTTTGGATTCTTATACTCCCCTAGTATTATGTCTAACATGTAATAATATTCATAATTAATAATTCTTTTTGTCTCAAGAATATTTTCTATTCAATAGTTAAACACTAAGATCATTATTCTTCTATAATCCGATGTGAAGAATCGTAATGTCAAATATAATATTAAAAAATCAATGAGGAAAGCTCTGATACAAATTAATGTTATTGTAGATAACCAAACAACGACATTAAGATTAAGTTAATTGAAGATGAAATAAAACTCAATTTTTATCCTATATGATAATTAAAGTTTATTAGAGGACACAATTTCTAATCAAATAGAATGTATCAATGAATAAAAAATTAAAAAATTGATATTTACTCTAAGAAATAAAACTACTAGAAAATAAAAACTGAATAGCTAAATGTAATTCAAAAAATTAATATCAAAACTAAAAATAAATTAATGAAGTACCGTATAATAATAAAAATATTCCATACAGTTTTTTTATTACCAAACACAACCAATGATGGAAGAAATCAATTTCACTCCAAACTGATAGGAGATTTGATAACCCAGATCAATGCATCCAAGTACCAAATATGAACATCATTGATCATTGTCTAATTATAATATATCAAGTTCAACATCAAAAACACTTTTGATAACCATTCTCATTAGTAATTAGATATAACCTCAGGTTCATCCTATTTCTATATCATCTATAACATGTCCAACACTAGAAATCATCAATAAACTTTTAAAAGATTCATTTTCCTTACCTTAAAAACACTTCAATCATGTAGGATCATAAAATTACAAAACAAAATAAAAAATTAGTGCTTTTACAATGATACTTAACATAATGGAATCTCTTTTGAAAAAATAATAAAATTTTGAAATAAAATCACAACCACACTAGTCATGAGATAATGTAGGCCTAAATAAAATTTATAACTATGCTTCATCGCATTAATATTTTATAAAAAATCACAATACTTAATTTCATAGTTAAATTTCTAAATAAATTCGTAACAAGATCCAACAGTAATATTCTAAGAAATTAAAGTTTTGTCAATACATCATTAGAAGAAAAAATCATAACTATATATATTTCAATTTGATAAATTCAGTGAAACATATCTAAGACATCTCTATGCTCACAATTGAAATAGATATTACTTTTTATGAAATAAATTTATCTTAGTTTCCTAATTCTATAGAAAATAGATGAATCTTATATTTCAATTGAACATGGAATTACAAATTATAGTCTTCACATAAGGAACTTAAAAACAAACATCAAGTTAATATAAATCACATTAAAGTGTATTGTGATTTTAAAAATAGTTGATATATAAGGATTATGAACACATTTTCGAACAAGACTATAATAAAAAAATCCCAATCAGAGGAGAATGATGGATGAACATGAGATGTACCTTGACGAATAGAAACATGTCTCGGCCTAAGGGGGTGCACCCAGACGAATAAGAGATTGCTAAGGGGATGTTTATCGAATAAGTAGATTAGGGAATAATCCTGTAGGAGGAGAAGGTCAATCATCGATCGGGTGAGTAAATCACCCGACATAGGGGTAGAGGGAAACAAACCAGCGGGGAGAGGGGGGAGGGGGTTCAACCCGATGAGTGAAGGGGGGTAGGGTGGAGAAAATATTCTCCCTTATATTCCCATGGTTTTTTAAAAGCCATTAGGATTTATTATCAATACCCACTATTCTAAATAAACCATGGGTATTGACTAACTCGATGTTGGATATACCTGTGGTTTTGTAAACTATGGGTATAGCTCTGTGGGGATAGCCCATGTGTCCAATAGTTTTAGTGAGTGTGGAAACTTTTGTCTTGATCTTCCTAAAAAGATTCTGGCAGTTTTATTGAACCAAGGCCTTGTTTTTAGATGGGTTTTATGACATTGAATTTTCATTGGGTATCAGATGAGTTTTAGGTTTATCAGACCCCAGAAACTTTGTATTATGAAAGCACAAATAGATGTGGATGATTTAATCAAACTGTGTGTCCTCACCAGAGTAAATGTGCAGCCCACCTATAGCATTGAACATGGGTTTTAAAACCCCGGAGGTGGGTTTCACATCTATAGGTGGACTTTGATTTTTTTTTTTTAAAGGTAATACACATGGTCGGTGCATGGTTTGTAAAACCATGCACCTAGCAATGTGTAGTGTGGTTCTTGGACAGTGAGCACCATATAGTGGGTGAAAATTTATCTAAACTGTGAGGTTCATTTATTTGGGTGAAATGAATTTTCTACCACTACCTCTTATTTCTTATTTTCCCCAACCTTTATCCTCTATTCCACCACATGCATAGGGGGTCCTATCCCATTTCTTCTCCACATAGTCTTTGAGCCACCTCCCCCTCCAATCGAACTCTAATTATTAGTCCATTACTCTTATTGAAAGCGCATTGATAAGGTCATCAATCTAGTAGCTTCTCTTTTTAGTTTATCTCCCCATGTAGAATGCTAAATCTTTGCACTAACTTTTGCCCTATTTTTTGGGTGTTCATCTAAATATTCATTTTATCTCGATTTGGCTTCAGTTAGAGGTCAATTTTAGAACAGTGAGTGTCTAATAACTTAATGTTGGTGTTTCCTAGATTTCTCTTTAATTTTATGGGTGTTTTAGGGGTTCATTCTAAATATGAAAATGTGGGTTTTTTGATTCATTCCCTAATTAAATAATTCATTCATTTAAATAGTTCAATGGATGATATGAGATTCCTATGGTAATTATCTTAATTCACTATAAAAGGTTAAGTTGGGTGTGGGTCTTAGACTAACTTGGGAAGTTTAGGTCCTATGTGCAATTTGATTTAATTAAATTGTTTATATTGATATGATTGGTTCCATGGGAACATGGAGGGAATATACCAATGATTGAGGTGATGTTGATAATCTGAACTAAGGTGACATGGTTCATTAGGTTGGGATTGGATAAAGACACATGGGGTGATGATAATCACAGGTGGGAGACGACATGGTCATTGGATTAAGGAGAAAAAAATTTCTGGTTGAGGGCATATATCTCAGGACTTGATATGGTGTTTAACATCCGGATTTATCAACAATTTCATAAGGGCATGAGGTACCTAATGATCGGGATCAGGTTGTCTGGTGATTATTTCTCATCATTTTTGGTTGATACTCCATTGGAGTAATGAACACATAGATAGGACTCAAATGAGGTGGTGTTGACCACCCAATGTGGGAAGAGGACCCCATAAATTTTTCATCTTAAGGAGTGGTGTTTACCATCTGATAGGTAGGGGTTCTCACCGTAAAAATCCACATGGATGCTGATGGACCATCGGGGGATGGTATTGAGACCATTGGTTGGTGGAACATCTCACCATTATGCTTGAGGCTGATGGGCCAGGATCATAGGAGGATGGATGTTGTCATGCCTCGTGACATCATTCATTGAGACAATGATGATTATTTATTTGTGGATGGATGTTATTGGGCCTCGGGATGTCAGGATGTTGATCCAATGGGGATTTTCTAAGCAGTGGTTTGAGGGGCTAGGGGATTTTTGGGAATGCCATTTGAATACCAGATACTTGATTTGTGTCATGAAGCACCAGTGATATATTTTTAGGAGGTTCCCAAGGGATATCCTGGTGTGATTTCCTTTAGAGGATTCCTTGGGAATTAATCCATGGTTCCTCACCACTGAAAATATATATATACAGACAGGTAATGTATTCTATATATATTTTTTGAGTCATGTATTCATAGATATGTTTTCATTGGATGGAGCAGGTAAATTCTTCCTTGTGGTTTTTGAGCTCAAGGGAATCAGTTTAAATATTAACTAGGTGTGTATGTTGCCTATTTATTTATATATGGAATACACATGCATAATTATGTATGTAATACATGGAAATTTTGGTGGTGGACTATGATTTTCATTCTCTCATGCTATATGGGCCCATCAGGGGGCGTGCAGACTTTATGTCTCTAAGATCAGGTAACAGATTAGGCTCGGGAGATGGACCTTAGTTATTGAGTTATATTGATTAGTATGGGATGTATGGTAAGAAATCATTGTAGTTTCTCTACCTCAGGTGGAGTTTCATTTTTAGTTTTTTAGGTTTTATATATGTATTTACTTATATGATCATCCAAGAGAGCCTTTAATTAATTAATTATTTTGTAGGATCTACTATAATGTTTCCTATTCTATAAATGGTTATTCCATTAGGATGCTTATTAATATCTCAATTTTATTTTGCCTCCATTGAGTTCCTTTTTTTCTTCCTTTAATTTGTGGTCTTCTTATACTAAGATATTTATATATAGACCATTATTATTATCCTCATCTGAGGGTATATTCTCCCCACTATTACTTTATTAGACCCTCACTTATAATCAAAAGACTTTAGTATATATGGAGGCATACCTAAGGCCTAGTGTCCATCTGACCCAGAGAACCATTTTAAGTGGATTCATGGTCAGTATTCTAAAAATGAAATCAAATGAGTTTTCTTTTCCTTTTTTTGTCTTTCTATTTGGTCTATGGTAAACCAAAGACAAAGATATAGTCTAAATAGAGTATAGAGCTCGTGTTTGGGTGTCGAAGGCCCCATGCATGGGAGACATACCAAGTTTCCATGGGTGGGAAATTTTTTTTTCCTATGTGATTTTACAGTTGATTTTATTTCCACCTTGAGTGGTGCACTTGGTTGTGATGGTTTTTTATGATGAAGATTTTGACCCTTGGAATGTTATGGAAAGGGAGGTTTATTTATAGATTATGGTAGGAACATATGCTGATTTTAAATATGCATGTGCCTTTAAATTACATATTGGTACATGGAATAGGCTAATAGGGTTTGGTCTATTTAAATTCTCAAAAAAGAACCTAAACAATGATTTCCTCCTTAGCCTCTTTAGTGGAATTCTACTCATTTAGCTGAGGCATGTGGTTTCTGCTGAGATTGACGTGTGATATATAGTCCTAAATATGGTATGAGTTGTAATGGATGTTAAAGGGGGGTGAGTTTCTTATAGTGTCCAAAAAGAATCTAAATAGAATTTTATTGTATATCCTATTTGGTAGAATTCTACTCAGCTACCTAAGATTGATATATATGATATGTGATACATAACTCTATTATGGGTTGGAAATGGGCAGTATGATAGACTATATGGAATACATAACTCTGATATGGGTAGGTAGGGGGGTCTATAAGGTTGGTTTATACATGATTCCTGGCCTATATATGGGTAGGTAGGGGCCTTGAGGCCGGATGACCTATGACAAGGGTGCGGTAGGGGAGTGTAAGGGTGGTGAGATGCACGTGCATGGGAAATACCCCTGAGGGCTAAGATAATTCCCTGGATGGTTGGGATGACCATGAGAAACAAGTAAAGGATCTAGTATATGTGGGATAGCCACAACATGTGGCATATTTTGGGCCATGTCTTGATGATCAGCTCTAGGCGATCTTGGTATGGGTGATATAGGGTATTGATTGGGGAGCTCGGGTAGATGACCCATCTATAGAGTACATGAATCGAGAGTCCTAGTCTCAACACCCACCTTTATTTTAGGATGAGGGTGGATCACAGGAGGTATATAATTAGATAGACTCAGTCCATACTATTTTTGAACAACTCGAGATACTCCCAGGGTGGATAGTGAAGTTAGTGAAGTACATGCTCAGAAGACTAGAAAAGCATAGGTGGGATGTACAAGTTTAGGTAAGAAGAAATGAGGGACTAGATTGGAATGATTTTGAGGCCAAGATATTTTATAACCTCTTCCTAGAGACACTGATGTTGTAAAGATCCCACCAGTTCATGATCTCTAATAGGGGAATACATTTGTCATGGACTATGTGGAGAACTTCACGGACTTGTCCTGTTTTTTAATTTCTATGGTGGGTGATGATATCTCGAGGGTACAACATCTTTTAGGATGGAATGAAGCATACCATAAAGTAGTAGGTGAATATCTTTATTCTTACCTCATTCTTAGAGGTGTTAAATTAGGACCAGATAAATGAGGTAAAATTTACGGACCTTTCTAATTCTAATCATGTAAAGACGTCGGGTGAGTCGTGTGGTGATGCTTCATGTGGAAATAAGAAGGGTTGTGGGGAGTCTAAATAGGGAACTCAGGACAGAGATTCAGGTAGTCCACTAAAGAGTTGGTCTTTATAAGTGTGATTCTAGTGTGGGAATATGGTGCATGTTTGTATCCAGTGTGATTGGGTTCTGAAGGAGTTTCGAGCATGCATCTAGATGGGGCATCTAAAGAGGTTCTGAAATAATCCTTCTCAGAAAGTTAGGATCTAGGGACCATGTTAGACATAGGGATTTGAGGTAGGAATGAGAGTGGTAGTAAGTGCTGGTATCTGGGATTCAACTGCACATGGAGGCCATGACAGAGATATAGAGACCCAGTAGTTGGGTTAATGGCTAGTGGATGGTGCAGCTCTATAGGGGCCTAAGGTAGTCATTCTTTAGGCTAGATGTACATAGTTGAGCTACCAAGTGTAGATCATATTGGGGAGTTGACAAGAGTTATAGGTACTCTATGAGTGTGACCAGGTTTCCTTTTTTTGGGATTTGGTTAGTTTTGGTGCATGGTTATTTTTTTGGATTAACGAGGCATTGGTTAGTAGGTTGGAATTAGTTATGATACTGATTTATATATAAAGTGTATTGGCACCAAGACATCATATGGGCATCTATGTGATGAAATTTATGTATGAGGTTCATAGTAATAGATATTTTTATGTGCATGAGACATTATTTTGGGAATCTGTTGAGAGGCAGGATCTTTTGAATTTGTTGAGATGCAGGACTTATGGGAATCTGATGATATGCAGGTTATTATGGGTTCCATGTATGACATGCATACTTATGGGCTTATGATGAGATACAGGACTTGATGGGTGTAAGGTATGACATGATAATGAATTGAGAACCTGATGAGGTTCAATAATTCAGATGCATCATGAGAGGACATTTATTTTTAGTAATCGTTGGCGAGACCATCATAATTGTTTGATTTTGGGTCTAGAAGGGAAAAGGTAGTTAATTAATAATAAATGGTGTATAATGGGTTGATTTAGATAATATTTTTATGCTACTAACCAAATCTGAGTAAAAATTGACAGCATGGGATAAGCTATGTTAAGGTGGTCATACTATAACGTCCCAAATTTTTGAGCAGGTTGAAAATCCTAAACCTCTTTCAGTTTTTGAGTTTGGTGAGCATGCCAACTTTTCTCTTGATCTTAAAAACTTAATTATTGGAGTTTGATAGATCCAAGTCCTTTTTTAGATAGTTTATGAGGCCCAAAAATTTCCTCGGGGTATCATATGTGTCACACCCCAAACTTCCACGGTACGTTTCCCTTTGAATAATGAAATAGTTTACATTGTACACAACATTGAGATTCTAACACACCGCGACCAATCAAACTAGCCATTATGAATAGTAATAACCAGTTTTTGAAATTTTAAAAATTTTATTTTTCAAAATGGACATCATTTTTCAATTTTTAATATCGAAATTAGCTTAGGGTGAAGTTTGGTTAATTTTCGAAAAACTTTCAATTTTTGATGAACATTAAAAAACACTGCGTTATTGGTTATAACCGACTTTTTATTTAAATATTTATTTATTTTATTTTAATTTATTTTAGGTTAAAATAGATACATAATACCTATATAATTTCAATGTAGTTCATTAGAGTCATTTTATAATAAGTTTAGATATATAAAAATTTTATTGAACTTTTTACCGTCTTTTACCCACCTCCTAGGAGCATTTGCAAATTTACATAAAACATAATTTTGTTGCTTTTATGAGTAGAATTTCAAAGATCGTAGAGACACGGTTCATATCAATAAGTAAAATTTGGTTCAATAAGATGAAAATAATTTTTAGTGAATGGTAACTTTTGACTTTTATTTACTAGGGTTAAAAGTAAATAGGGTAATTAAGGGTAAAAATGATATCATAATTACCCTAAAACATGTCCTAATTCTATTGGATAAGTATAATTAGACCAAAAATAACCTTAGGAATAAAATATGATCCTATTTTGTCCACTTGGATTAGATTATAACATTTGTTATTATTTTATTTAAAGAAGAGTTAAAAGAGTTAAATTCAAAGTTTAATAACTAAAACATTTTTAATATTGCTTTACACACAATATAAATTCAACTAAAAATATTAATTAGAAATATAAAAATATTTCCTATATAATTGTATTTTATTTATAATATTTAGACATTAAATAATTTAATTTATTTATGACACAATGTTGATGTAGTAATTACCTTATTAATGAAATATTAAAATAATTGATATTATAAATATCCAAATAAATTTAAATTGATACTTTTGATGAATTAAAAAAATTATAGGTTAATATGACATGTTAGTATTGTTTAAATAAATTTTATTTGAATTGATAATGTTTTTATGGATTTCAAAAAAAATCAAATTCTAAATAGTGTCAAAATTGACATAATTGAGTTTTTAAAACAAATACTATATTATTAATTGATATAATACTCATAAAAATATAAGTTTCTACCTAAGGAATTATATAAGGTTATATATAAATTAATAATTAACCACATGGGGTTATCCTGGCTTGTTATAGTAAGTTTATTAACCATATAATATAAAAATACAAAGAGACATGGTAAATGTCAAACTATTTAACTAAGAGTTAAATCTAAAAGATAAGGTTAATATGATGATATAAACCTTTCTAAAACCTATTGGTTGAGAGGTTTTCGACCCATACCCACCTTATCCTCGAATTAATTCATTTTGGAGCCATTAGAAACTGAGAATGATTTTATTATAAAATAATATTTCAAGATTTTCCTAAATTGACCCTCACCTCTCTTTTAAAATGCACTTCCCCTTCACTTAATTTCACACCTCCCAAGCCTTTTGTCTCGTCCAAAACCTACCCAAATATCCTATAAGCTATCCTAACTTCAACCTAGAGGCCTTATATTGATCATAAAGCCAAACTAAGGATCCCTTTTGATCCAATCAAAAGGAAAACATGAAGAAGAGGTAAATATTTCATCACCTCTTTCAAGTTCTTTTCTTCTTCCACTTCCTCCTTCTTTGTTGTTTAAATTGTAAAATAATAACTAACGTATATTCTATATATTTTTATTTTATTAAAATGGTATAAACATGTTCATTATTCTATCGATCATATGAATGAAATAGTCACCATAAGTGTGTACGTACAGCTTACCGTCTCCACGTCGTGGTGTAGTTTGTTATTCAAACACATAATTATTATGATGGGTATAATAATGAGTATAAATGATGTAAATAATAAATATAACATGTTAATGATTCTTTATATATGATATACCATCCAATTTCATACTATTTCACCATCAATATAATGATATTGTCGCTCGTGGGTACGTACGGATTACCGTCTCCACGAACGCGATGAGATTCATTCCCCATCGTAATCATTCAAGAATAATTTTCATTTAATGATTAAATATAATGTAAAATAATGTAATATCATTATGTATATGAGTAAAATAAATCTTATATGTAACAAACATGGCTAACTCAACTGAGTATATAAAGGAAAACGAATCAGTTAACACCCAAAACGATGATACTACTAAAATATTATTAACAAAGAAATATTAGAGGATCATATATGAAATCATATTTATGTATAAAGTTCTTGTATAATTTAATAACAATGATTGAACTATTATATACAAGGTCAACATACCCTCGACCAAGGAAAAGTATAAGGTGAGGGTTAATTCCACAATCTCTTTATTATTTGAGGTTGTTTTTATGTAAGTATCTACTGGGACCTCTTTATCAACCACATCTGTTTTTCATTAAAAATGTATTTCAAAACATTTTTACTATTTACTAGATAATGGTTTAAAGTAATTTATACCCTTATTTGAAATTATATGTTTTGAAATGAATCTTTTTGTCGTTTTCCAAACAAGGTACTTTATGACCATTTCGACAAAATTAAGGTAAGAATGTTTTTTTTAACTTATACGGCGAGTGCGGCTATTTTCTGCCATTATAACATCGTCAAAGATTCCCTTACAAGTTTATAAGATTATTTCCAAAAAAAATCTTTTATAATTATATTACTTTTAAATGATTTCAAAATAGAAATAGATATTTCTATAAAAAAGGTTTTGATTTCATCTATGTCAACATCCTTTTGATGGATTTTAAGCTTGTTTGAAGTTGATTTATTATGATACAAATCTTCCATATTGTATTGAAGGTTTTGTGATATTTTTGACAGTGGATGTGTTATTCGTATACCATTCACGGTTTATGGATAAATTATTGACATTTCGTATACTAGTTTTAATACGAATGTTTATGTTATGTTTAATCCTTTTTATATGAGGAATACATTGGAATTAGTAAGTGACGAGTGGAGCTCGCTATATCTCCTCGACGCATCGGTAGGTCTCATGAGACAAACTAGTGTCTTTTCATAAGGCCTTGACAAAAACTTATTTTTAGTCTTGGCACAAAGCCTTGAATATGGGGTTATGAAGTCTGGCATTATGCATTCCATCATTCTAAAAGTGGCTATTGATATTTCACGTGATTATTCGACTGGTAGAATATATATTTGAATAAGTAAATATAATTATTTGATTTTATCTTTGCCATATTATGTTGAATTTTAAGTTTAAAAGGCTTTTGTTTTAGTCTAATACATTGCCTTAAATGTTTATATTTATTTATGAAAGTTTTCGCTATATTGCTATCCTTACTGAGCATCTGAGCTCACCCCTTTAGTGTTTTATTTTTCCCAGTATTTGAAGAAGTATTTTATTGTTGACCTATAGGGATAGGAAAGGATATAAGTTTTTTTAGAAGGGGACAAAATGTTGTTGATGTTTTTATTTCAGGATGTAATGTAATACTTATGAATGTATCTAGTACTTCCAAGGCTAATAAACTGATCGGTCTTTCAGGACATGATTCCTTATATCATTCCAATGCTATGTAATAATTCAATGACTCTGGGTAACTGGGGTCAGGGTGTAACAATATGAGTTTAGGGTGTATTAGAAACGAGAAACTCTATTTCAAGAAATCAAAGACAGGGGGGCATAGTTTGATCAAACCGTGTAGTTGATAAAGAGTAACCATGTGGCCCACCTATAGCACTATAAATGGTTTTCCAAACTATAAATGTGGGGGGTGCATATACATTCATTTCATTTTTAGTTTTTAATAGAGGGGATATGCACAGTATGCATGCATCACAAAAAATCATGTGATTAATTGTTCACAGTGTGTTTCTTGGACAACAAGCACATCAGGGTTGGTGTAAAGTTATCAAAACCATGCGGCCAAACTATATGGGTCATTTATTAGTTTGAAATGGCTTGTATACCTTATACTCTTATTTATTCTTTTACTCTCCCTTTCTCATCCATTCCATTTCACACATAGGGGGTCCTCTACCATTTCTTCTCCACCTAGGATTTGATCCTCCTCCACTGATCGGACTCCGATTCTTGATCCTTTTTTCTGTTTGGAAGCACATTAGCAAGGCCTTTTTTCACTAGATTATCTTTCCAATTTAACTCGCCACATGGAATGATAAATTAATGAGATCTATTTTCCCCTATTTTTTGATTTTTCACCTGAATCTACATTTTCTCTCTATTCAGCTCAAGTTAGAGGTCGATACCAGATGAACAAGCACCTTCCAACCTATGGTATGTGCTTTATAGATTTGTCCTTGATTGTATGGGTGTTTTAGGGTAACCTTATAAATATTCTCATGGGGATTGTCTAATTGAGACCATAATTAATTCATTCTTTCTTTTAAATTGTTTAATGGGTGATATGATATGCCTATGGGCATGATCTTGTTTCACTACAAATGGTTTTTCAAGGTGAGGGGCTTAAAAAAACATGGGTTGTTTAGGAAAAATGTTCAATATGAATTAATCAAGTTTTTTATATTAATATGATTGGTTCCATGAGAACATGTCAGGAATGGCCGGAGGATTGAAGTGATGTTGATCAACTGGACTAAGTCGATGTAGTTCATCAAGTTGGGATTCGCCCGAGACACATAGGGTGAAGATGATCACCAGGTGGAGGTGACATGGTCATCGGATTAAGGCGATGATTTTTTCAAGTTGAGGGCATGGCTCTTGAGACTTGAGATGGGGTTGTCCATCAGGATTTAACAACATGGTCACAAGGTAAAAAGGTGTCACATGATGTACATTGTGTTTTTTGGTGATTACCCCTCATAATTTTTATTCAAAACACTGTTGGAGTCATCTTCACACTGATAGGACTCGAATGAGGAGGTTCTAAACACTCAATGTGGGTGGATTCACCATTGATTATTTGGCATAGTGGGTGGTGTTGACCATCAGATATGTTGGGGGTGATCAATGTAGATGTCCATGTGGATGGTGATGGACCATTGGTTGATGGTGTTTGGACCATAATTTGGGGATGAGGTTCACTGTTATGCTTTACGTCAATGGGCTAGGATCATGGGAGGATGGGTTTTGTCATGCCTCTGGACATTGGTTGTTGAGATTATAGTAATTACTTATTACAGGATGGATATATTTTTTCCTTCGTATATCTGTCTATTGAGAAGATGGGGATTATCTGAGTAGATGTCTAGGGGCCTAAGGACTTCTTGGGTCTGCCGTTTGGGCAATGAATAGTTGATTTGTGTCATGAGCTGAAAGTGATATATTTATTGGATGTGCTCTTGAGGGATATCTCGGTGTGACTTCCTTCAGGGGATACCTTGGTAATTAATCCAAGGGTTCTCTCCACTATATATATATACATGTAATGTATGTCATATATATATATATATATTTGTAGGAATGTATTTAGAGATATATTATTGTTGGTCAAAGCAGGTAAATGATTTCTTATGGTTATTGAGCATAAGGGAAGTGGTTTAAATATTAAACATGTTTGTGTTGCCTATTTATTTATATCCAGAATACACATGAATAATCATGGGTGTAAGATAGGTACACATTGGCAGTGGCCTACAAAGTTCATTCTCATACCCTAAAAGGTCCCTTGGATACCCTTATAGACTTTATGTCTCTGAGATCAAGTGAGGGATTAGGCTTCAGATCTAGACCTTAGTGATCAAGTTGTACTACTTAGCATGGGATGTATGGAAATGTACCATGGCAGTTAATATACATCATCTGGAGTCTCCTTTTGAGTTTTTTGTGTATTATATATGTATGTACATGTATTGTCGGACAGAGGAGACCATGATTGCTTATATGTTTTGTATGACATGCTATGATATGCGTCTTATTTTACAAATGGTTATGCCTTTGGTTTGTTTGTTACTACTGCTTCTTTATTATTCTTCTCTTGAGTTTCTTTATTTCTTCCAATGATTTTTGGTATTATACCACTACTATATTAATATATGGACAATTATTATTATCATCACATGAGGGTAAATCCTACCAAATATCACCTAATCAAACCCTCACTGCTAGTCGGCAACCTATGGTGTACAGGGAGGAAAGCCTGAGGCCTAGTGGCCAACTAGCCCAGAGCACCATTTTATGTGGATTCTCGGTCTGGATGATACATATACAGTAATATATTGTGTATAAAGATCATAAAATATATGTAGAACACGCAGGCTAATCTATTTGTAAACTCCATGCATATTAATGTGTATCATGTGGTTAAACGCATTGTGTTGACTACAAAGGTTGACCTAAAAAACTATACATTGTGTATGCTAACATTCTATGCAAGTACCAATTACATTAACAAAACAATACTTTGTAGAAATGAATCAAATTGGAACATTTCATATTACCTCCAATACACAATGTGTACTTAAGTACTTTTGAAAAAAAAATATTTTATTTATCCAAAAATACAATGGAAGCTAATGTTATATATCTCAAGAATTTTTTGGATAAATAATTAAGATAAAAAATTAGTTAATTAATAAGACCATTATTTATTAACTCAATATAAAATTATCTTAATTATAATATATCAATCTAAAATAAATGTTTTTATGTATGGATTCGGTGTCATTTTCATGTACGTGATAGATCAATAGATTGAAAAACCTATGTATGTATTGGGTTTCAATTTAATTTAATATTATTACATGATTTTTTATATGTGATAATGTTTTATTAAATTAAATATGATATCCTATGAGTCATCACTCCCAACTTTATTATATAGGACATGTGTGTTCATGCTTTATTTTATTTATCTCATATCCACAGTTCCCTTCACTAATGTGTGATTGAAACAAGTAAATGATGGCCCTATAATGTGAGGAGGTACTTCAGAACCTAAGTTGGGGTGAATCCAGCAAAAAATATACAAATTTATATGGTGCAATATTGAAACTTGAGCCAATCTCATCTCAAGTAGTTTTCCCCCTAGTTTCATACATTGATTTATCTTCACCCAAAAAATCAACCACTAGAAATATCATGATAAATTTTCTTTATTTTTTATTTTTATTTTAATTTTATGGTTATTTTTTATGTTGATTCATATTTATATGAAGATTAAACTAGATCGTATGGATTAAATCAGATCACAACCATGAAAGATAGTGTAAAATTAAAGCATTATGTCTAAATTATATTATCAAGACATTGTTAATTAAATATGTAAAATCTATATAATATTAACAAGATATGTAAAGGGTAAAAAAATTATATATAAATAAACAAAATTCCTAAAGGAAATATTAAGTAAAAATCTTTCCATTATCTAAGTTAATATGGACCCATAGTTAAGTTGTCAGTCATACCATAGTCGAGAGAAATTTTAATTACCAAGGAGTCTAATCAAAGATGATGGTTTGATTTAACTAATCATGTATATAATTTTAGATTCATAGTCAGTTCAATAAAAATGTAGAGGTAGGTTTTGAGGAAATCTATGTCAGGATCATAGGATTCGGGTTTCCACTCAATGGATCACGGAGATTTAGGATTTTAGTTAGCCAGACCACTTACCTAAATACCTTTTAATGATTTTAATAGTCATAGACTAGGTTATGATAATGGAAATATAATTCCTTTCTGATAAAATTTTCACATGACATGATATTACAAGTTCAATGGTGATGAATATTTGGACTCGATAAAATAATGGTAGATTAATGAGATAGTAAAAATTATTACATATCACATATTTTATTAATCAAGATTAATTATCAAATATTTTTTAATAAAAATATAAATTTCATTTATATTCATGTGATCTATACTAGAAAAGACAACCTCCTCTCTGTAAGTAACTTCCAGGAGTGGTACAGGTTCTTACACATTGTATAATTCTAATAACGGAAGCTCTTTGTGATGGAGGCCCCATTTCCTAATCCTCCTGATAAGGAGATGAGTGAGTAAGTGTTGCCTATCTACTTGAAACACCTGGATGATGAAGTAGATGTCTAGTTTTTGATGTTATAATCCATATATAGTGAATTCTATAAGTTAAATGAAAACATTGACACATATATTATTCTTATCCATCTCCATGATCTTTATCAAGTTAGATCTATATAGGAGTGGTATTATATTTTCAAGAAACTCTTTATAATAAAACATATAGAGAGTTCACTAGTTGGGCCTCTTGAATTCAAGTTGATTATCTATATTGAGTGTCTACATAATATTATGATTAATATGCCTGATGAATTATGCATAGATCGCATACTTGTCTCACTCCCTCTAAGGTTCATTGTTTTTTGTGAATTTTAATATAAACAAAATTGAGAAGTCTCTCTCATATCCTTATACTCTGATTTCATAGGAAGATGAGGAAAAAACATGTTAGAAGCCTTCTCTTCTTATGGTGAACAAGAGGAAGGGTAAGGTGAAAGAACCCAATACTATATACAAGTCAAATTCCTCTTTGAAATGCATGGCCAAGAGGATGATAATAAAGGGTAAAGTAAGGGAACATGATGCCATCTATTTTTCATTTATAAAAAATATTCATTAGAAGAAGAACCAAACCATAGTAAAGTAGTAAGGGGGATATTATAGTGCATTTTTAATTGAGTGAAATCTTTTTGTTTCTATAAATTCAATATTAGATGTAAATTTTAGTGATCAAATTTGTACAGATGTTATAATAATTATGTAGATTTAGATGGGATTCAAAAAGTGAAGGGGATCTATAAGCCTCCAAAGGAGGAGGACTCATTTCAGTGGATATTAGATACTGCCACCTCACATTTCCAATAGTATTGATCCTGGTTTTAGGGATATTATATTATATTTAAAGCATTACCAAAACTATTAATTATAAAATCTATCTTTATATGGATGGTATGATTTTAAAATTTGAAGATAAAATATACTACTACTATAAAGATATCATATTTTATATTATGAAACATATTAATAGTGGTGTTTATGTTTTGTAATATGAAAATCCAGTGTTGGAAATCAATTTTGAATCTAGTTTTTATGACTCATATCACATACAACAATTGAATCACCAGTTACGTCTTGTAAAAAAAATTGACAAATGAAATTGTAAAAATAAGTGTATTTAGATTAATTTAAAATAAAACCACTCGGAATATGCCATGCTTGATTACAAGCTAAAATGAAAAGGCCCCATTATCGAAAAAGGGTGAAAGGGCCACATAGATTCTTTAATTAGTTCATAAAAATGGTTGTGGACATTTTCCAGTTGAATTATTGGGTTGATTTTTATAATTCATAACTTGTATTGATGAATTTAGTAGATATGGATATTTCTACCTAATTTGGTATAAGTTGGATTCCTTTAATAAATTCAAGGAGTACAAGAATGAATTTGAGAATTATCTAGGTAAGAAGATAAATAAAAATCACTTATACCATGGTATAGAGTATCCTAACTAAGAGTTTATTAATTTTTAAAGGAGTTTGGAATCATATCTCTTCTCAATTCTCCTTATACACCATAATGGAATAATGAAAGTGAAAGGAGGAACAACACCTAGTTTTTTAATGTGAGACTGACGATGAGTCATAAAAGTAGTTCACTATCCTTTCTCAGATACACATTAAAAAAATTAGTATCTATACTAAACTAGGTTCTAGATAAATCAGAAGCCAGTATTACATTTGAGATTTGGTATGGAAGTAAACTCTTACAGTCACATATATGAGTGTAGGGTTTTGAATCATTTATTAAGGTTATATCTGGAAATAAACTTGCACCTCAATGCTCTAAGAGTATATTTGTGGGATTTCCTAAAGAAACTAAGGGATATTACCTATAGTACCCTTTAGATAAAATAAACTTGGTTAATATATGTCCTACATTTCTTGAGATGGATTACATATCTATGACATATTGTGTGATAGAGATAGACTTTATTGTAGTCGAATCTCAAGATACATAGGAGTTGGCACATGAAAAGATTCCACAAAGTCCCGTGTGGAGGATGTTTCAAAGATATAAGAATCTATAAGGGCACAAAAGATATTAGATAACCAAAGAGAAGGTTTTATAATCACTGTGGATGGAGAATCACTATTAATGGATACTAATGAACCTGTATCCAATATGGAAGAATCGAGTGGATCAGAACCTTCTAGATAGAAAGAATCCAAGAATCCTAATATGAATTCCATGTACCAAAACCATGTCCAGATTTGGGTGGATCCTATAGTGTATATAAATAACATCAGTTGGAAATTGGTATTCAAGAATAAATTGGGCATGGAAGGTAGATCCATTGCCTATAATGCTAGGTTGGTTATAAAAGGGTTTAAACATAATCAATAAATTGATTATGAAAAAACCTTTTAACCAATATAAATACTAAAATCCATCAAAATTATACTTTCCATATCATATTACAAGGAATGTAATATATAGAAAATGGATGTTAAAATATCCTTCCTTAATAGTAACCTTGTGGGAGATTGCTAAATGGAAAAACCAAATAGTTTGTGACATCAAAGCATTCCAATATAGTAAGAAAATTATAGAGATCTATTTATAGGTTGAATAATGAATCTAGATCATGTAAAATTTCCTTTGATGAATCCATAAAGTAGTTTAGTTTCATAAATAATGAATGTGATTCTTGTGTCTTTAAGTGGTTTAGTGGGAGTGCAGTCATTTTTCTAATAGTATAGGTTTATGACGTATCACTAATTGGAAATGAGATACTAGTCTTATGGTCTATTAAGATATGGTTAAAAAAATTATTCCTCATAAAGGACATTCATCAAGCCACATACATTATTTGGATCATGATTCTTTACGATAGATATAAAAGTTTTATTGGATGAAGGAAAGGTATATATATTGATATGGTACTAAACATATTCAGTATGGAACAATGTGAAATTGGATTGTTTCGGATGTCAAATAAAATGAGTCTCTCTAAGAAAATGTGTCCTTAAACACAATAGGGGACATAAAAGATGATTAAAACCACATATGCATCAAATAAAGGATAGTTAAAATATACCATGTTATGTACAAAGCCTGATTCTTCCTATACCTCAAGAAAAATGGAAAGATATCAATAAGACCTAGGAGTGCAATATTGGATGGAATTCAAGACTATCCAAAAGTATCTGAGGGACACTAAGGATATATTCCTATTTTATTGAGGAGATGAGGAGATAGTCATTTGGGGATATACATACTCTAGTTTCTATACAAATCAGAATGATCTAAAATCATAATTAGGATGTTTATTATGTTTCAATAGAGATGTTTTTATCAATAAGAGCTCAAAGTATCCAATTTTCATCGATTCTATAGTAGATTCTGTGTATATTTATTCTTCTGATGTAGCAAAGAAATCAGTATATATATGAAACATCATCCAAGAAATTGAAATGATACCTAGCAGTATAGATCCCATCACATTCAACTATAATAATACTAGAGTTTCAGATATTTTAACAAATTGTTCCCTAGTTTTAGGTATTTTCATTCTTTTTATTCATTTTCTTATTTATTTTGGTGTGTCATGGGACTCTTGAGGATGGAGAGAATTTATTGGGTAAAATGGATAAATTTTAGGGGTGTATGTTTTTTTTAATTAATGGATTCTCTGTATAAATGTATAATTGTTTTCGGGTTCTCTCTATGTTTGGAAAATGTCGAAGGTGGTTTTTGAGTTTTTTGGTGAAATACAAACTTTTCTCAATCTGCATGAGAAATTTACACCAAGTAATGGAGTAGCATGTTGTGTAATGTATATTGAGAAGATTTCATGAACTTTTTACACTATGTGAATGGACTACATGTCTTCTAAATGTTCCACATCATGTAGATGGTAAAAATAAGAGTTTAATAAAAAAAGCGATGGGTTTTTTGGTGAACATGACCTTCGTGAATTACACAACATGTAATGGGATTACACATAATATAATAATTGTGATTTGGAGTTTTAGGTTGTTTGTGGAAGATTTATCTTTTCGTTCAACCAGATCCTTCTTTATATCAACCTAGGATCTCCCCCATAAGATTTCCAAGACCTTTGTTATGTATAATTCACTTTTTTCAATGATTGATATTTCTTTTAGTTAGATTGAATATCTCCAAGTGAGTAATAGATTATTATTATGAGGTTACTTTGACCATGGAAGTGTTGTTTCATTGTGTTATCAGATCTTTCGATATAATATGATGATTCTTTGTTTTTCCTTATAGATCTTTCATGTGATCTTCCTTCGGAGGCAACCCCTTATGTTGGTTGTGGTGCGGTGTGCGAGTTTCTTAAGGTATGGGTTGTTTATTCATCTTCTACAACCCTTTTTGCTAAATGGAATCAATTCTGAGTTTTGTAGATTGATTATAGGTCCTTCTTTATCATTATTGTGTTATTCCGTGTTGGTGGTATCCGTTGTGGGCATGTGTGACCTGAGTTTTGAGGTAGGTGGTCCTGTTTGAAGCTTGTGTTGGTCAACTGCATTACTCTAGTTTTCATAAAAAAAATTATAAATTAAATTGTGTGATTTGATGATTTTATTTTCATGTGTGGAAATGGGTTTTTTATAAAAGATGATTTTTCCACTTATTTTGGTAAATAATTTTTTTTCAAATCATTGTGAAATGGTAATCTAAAATGGTTTTCAATGCATGGTTTTGATGAATTGGTTTGGTGAATTGGTTTGGAAAAAAGATAATAAGGTAAGCCTTGGGTACTTAGGAGGAAGCTGTAGTAATAGGACTCATCCACTTTGGGGGGGGGGGTCACTCATGAGGTGTTCATATTCTCCCTAGTCATATTATTCTAGGGAATTATTTGACCTTTTTGGGGTTCACTTATTGGGGTGTTCCTTTTATCTCTAGATTTTATGCATATGTATGGATTCATGATGTGTGTGGTAATATATATTTAGGTATGAGTGTCCTAGCTATCCTGGCCTAGTATGATCCTTGGCATGATATTACCAACTCTTTTTTTCTTGTATAGTTTTTCATGTACTTTCATGGTTTTGATATGATATGTGATACATGATTTAGTTTGATTTGAAAAATATGATTTTATATATGTATATTAAATACATTGAAAGTTCTTTACCCATATTTATTTTGGAATGTGGAAAATGGGGAAATTAAATTGTTTTTCCATGCTTTTGATATAAAAATATTAAAAATATATCTTTCTTTGTCTTATTTAAAGTTAATAATTCTTTGATTATTTTACAGAGACTTGTTATGGAAAACCTAGGTGGGATCCTACTGATCCTGTTGTCTTACACCCTATGCACACCTTTGATGGTGTGTATCCCTTGGTATATATTTCGATGCAGGGAAATCCAAGGAGCCACGATGTGGTGGTTATGTTTTATATTAGATGTGTTGGGTAGTTAGTGGTTAGATGGTGGTATTTTTATCATGTTATGACATTAAGGCTATTAGAGATGCTCTATTAGTTTTATTTTCCTTTGTAGTTGTAATTATCTCTTGGAAATTGTTTTGATAACATTAATTTTATCACTTCCATTGTTCTATATTAATTATGATATATATATTAATGTTTTATTCCATTTATTATTTCTATATATATATATATATGACATGTTTTCTGCTTTAGGTTGGTTGAAATCATTCCCCCTATTTGTTGTCAATTCCCGACTTCTAGTCGTTATCCCATTTGGATCAGGAACACCCTTTGAGTATGTGTAAATTCAGGTCGAGTACCAATTTGAGAGGGTATCTAGGTTGGGTTCATCCCAGTTTGGTGTCACATATGGTCTTTCCTCATGAATCATCATATAGAAATGTTTGGTAGAATGGATACCGTATTTTCTAGACTTGATAGGTAGGATGCGGTGAGTTCCTGGCCAGCTCCTGCTGTAACAAGACTCAAGTTACCATGGGATATTGGGATGTGTGTATCCTATTTTGAGTTCCTGAACATTATCTCTGTTTTTTCTAATGGATTTTTGGATTGAACTAAGATTATTCTTTTTCTAATCATTTCATTTATTTTAGTGTGTATTAGTATGCCTTTGAGATATGTTCCAAGGGTTCTACTAAAGGGTGCAGCTGATGCTCCACACAGGAATCGTCCTATGGATCATAATTTTGTTGAGGCTATCATGAGGGTTGTTCATGTTTTAAACCAGAATGTATTAAAATTCTATAACATAGTTTTTGAGGTATATCCAGGATCATTAGGAGAAAGAGAGCAATCGTGGGTGTTCTTGAATGAGAAGAAACCATATGTTATGGTTATGAATGAAACTTAATAGGCGTAGGACTGACTTGACATGATCGATCATATTTTTTGACTTCCTAGATACACATGATAGTATCAAGGTAATGTTTGTGGAATTCATACTTGAAGGTCCTACAAAGATATTGTGGGATTCCATGGTATAGGCAGATATAAAGGTGGGATTAGATTGAAAGGGTTTCAAGACTCTCTTTCTTCTAGTAGTTTCTTCTAGAGTCTATAATAATGTAAAAGTCTCTAGAGTTTCTATCTGTATAGTAGTGAGAGTGTTTGATGTTGATGTACACAAATTGGTTTGCTAAGATGGTTCATTTTACACCAATTTTAGTAAAGTATTTCCATCTAAAAGCATATAAGTACTTGCAGGGTTTGCAAACAAATATTATATTTCATGTACTTATGCTAAGATTTCGACCTATGAAGAGATAGGGGATATGAATATGATGGTATAAATGAATTTGGAAGGAATTTTTTGATATTATTCTCCTTCTCTTACACAGATTGAAAGCTTTAGTGGTTCTCCAAGGAAAAAGAGCAAGTGCAAGTACCATCACAGGAGGGGTGGGGTGGTTCTTATCGGTAGGAATCGTCTACACCTTTAGTTACAACTAGTAGTTCCCCCTGATATTCTATCATTTTTGAATGTTTGGAAACACCTGGAATTCTTGTCCTTCCCATATGAAGATTTGATATAGTTTTGGATGTTATGGTCATCTACAACATTTATGTCAAGCTATGTCTACTCGATATGATTAGGGATCATTGAATCCAAAGGATAATGTGGTGGAGTCCCATGATACAAAGACTAAAAAGCTCCAACCATAGGCCTTAGGAGATAATCTCCTTCACATAGTTTATGAGTTTCCAGAAGAGGTAGATGCGGGTCCAGCAACAGTTAGAGGTACCTTCTTTTTTGAAACTTCTAAAAAGATAGATTTATTTGTTTCTAGTACTTATCATTCGTTTATATATGGTATTTTTGTTGATATTCTTAAACATAAAATAGAGCTCAGTTGTTTTATTATAGAGTTATTGATGCCTCTAGGGAAGAGTAAAGAGTAGTAATTTTGGTTTCCTTCTTGTGCTCTATTGATAAATGATGCGGAATTAGTATGTTATTTTATTTTTATCAATCTAGATCTATTTGAATTTGTCATCGGGATAGATTTTCATAATGCTCATCATTCATAGGTTGATCATTATCATTGGAATCTCTCATTTTTTTGTGAATGATGAGATCTAATGGGTGTTTTATGGAGAGTGTGATATGAGATCTAGTCATGCAATATCTTCCCACCCAGAGCTCCGAATTTGTTTTTTGTAGTAGTTGAGCTCGATGATGTTTATTCTATTTTTAATATTCCCATTATTGTTCTATATTTTCCTGATGTTTTCCTTGATGATTTCTTCAGGATTCCTCTAGATATGGTAGTGGAGTTTATGATTGATCTGGTTCTAGGTAAGTAGGGAATTTAAATACATTCATATCATATATAACCAATAGAGATAAAGGAGCTCAACATTCAATTGGACGATCTAACGGTGAAGAGTTTTGTTCATCCTAGTGTCCCACCTTGGTCAGCCACAGTGCTCTTTGCTAAGAAAGAAAATGGTTCACTCTGATTTTGTTTGGACTATCAAAATTTGAACCATATAATAGCAAATAATATGTATCCTTTGCCTCAGTTAGATAATTTTTTGACTAGTTAAACGGGGAAAATAGGTTTTCAAAGATCGATCTTTGTTCATGTTTTCATCAGCTCAGAGTTCAGGGGTCTGATATACTGAAGATCGATTTCATGAGTAGGTATGGTCATTTTGAATATATTATGATATCATTTTTCCTGATTAACGTTCCTGTAGTTTTTATGGATTTGATGAATCATATATTTCATTAGTATCTCATTACTTTTTTGGTAGTTTTGTGTATAATATTTTTTTATCCGAGGTCAGAGTATGATCATGTGAATAATTTTAGTTTGGTTCTTGAAATCATAAAGAGTCATTGTTTGTATAGAAAACTTTCAAAATGATGTCTTTGTATTTAGTAAGTTAAGTTCTTATGGAATGTGATTTCTGATCATGTCTTATCAAATGATCCGAAGAAGGCTAAGATTTTTCTATCTTCAGAAGTACCACTGAATCTATTTGAGATTTGGAGCTTCCTTGGTCTTGCTGGATATTGTCGATGGTTCATCAAGGATTACGAAAAGTTGGTTTCACTTTGAATTCTCTTACTAAGAAAGGGGTTAAATTTATATAGGATGAAAATTTTGAGTCTTCATTTGATGAGATGAAATCACTTCTAACATTAGCTTCTATTTTTATCTTACCTAATACCGATAAGGGGTATGTGGTTTTCTATGACTATTCTACCTCTGGTTTGGGTTTTATGCTCATAAATGATGGTCGTTTGTTATATTATGGATCTCATCAGCTTTAACCACGTGAGAAGAATTACCCACCTCATGATTTAGAGACTTTCATGATTATGAATATTCATAAATGCTAGTGACACTATCTTTTTTTGGGGAGTTTCACATTATTTTATATACATGAGAATTTTAGCTATATAATTTCTTAGAATTAATTGAATCATAGAAAGAGATGGTGGGTGGAATACCTTTAGACATTTGACTTTGATATCACCTACACCCAAGTAAAATGGAATGTTGTTGAATATGCTCGTAGCAAGAACATATCATCGTATGCTATTTTGGAATTGAAGGAAGAGTGGAACTGTAATATTGTGAACTTCAATTATTTAATTTTTTGTTTAGGTTTTTAGTTTAACATTATTTTAATGGTTAGTGATTTTTTTCTTGAAATATGAGGAGACTTGGTGGTGTCCTAGTGGTTGAGGGTGTGAAAGAGGGGGAAAGGAGGTCATCCAGGTTAGGTGGTATGGTTGGCACATGGTTAGTGCTAACCATGCACCAGAAACATGTTCCGTAGAGAGGGGTGGTGCACGGTTGGGGAAACCATGAATGGTGGGGGATCAAACCTTGTGGGTTGGAATAGATCCATTCCTCATGGCCACTACATGGTTTGTAAAATCATGTTGGATTCCTAGGATATTATGCATCCTAGTCCCCTCTTGGACAGAGAGATCCACATTATTGGTGCATAATATAGACAAATGTGTGGCCAAACTTTATAGGCCATAAAAATGGGGGTGTGGGGTTATCATTCCCCCCCCCCATGATTTATAAAACCTCACCTGAATTTCTACCCTATTATTCCCCCAGTATCTTAGGTGTTGACCCAAACCCTCCCAATATTCCAAGATATAAATCTCCCTTGATTTTCAACCATTTGAAGTGTCGTTAGGTGTGGATTGATGATCTGGGTGAGACTGACACTCCTCCTTCTATTTTTTTGAATAGTTCTTTTATGATCACTCTTCTCCTTTTTAAGCCCAAAAATTTCACTATTTAAGATATTCTAGGTTTTTAATTTGAAGTTGGTTTGATTACTAGGAAAGGTATATGATTAAGTGATTGTTTCTCAATAGACTTGAGGGAGGTGGTCTACAAGTCATATCCCATAGTCTTGATGTTTAATTTTTATGTATGTGGTTGTGTTGTGGAACCTTCCTATTATCCATTTGGTCTCCTTAGTATGAAATGTTAAATGGGATAATTTAATGATGAAATGAACCCCTCATGATCCATGTGGGATCCATTGTGGTTAATTGGACTAGGATAAAGGACACCCATGGGGTGTGCCTTATCCTGGAACTTGAAAATGTGTTGTTAAATAGAAAATTAATGGGTTATGAGATACAGACAACTATAATTATGTTTATCATGTTAACATGGATTGTTTTATGAAATAAAAACCAATGTTAAATGTGTTTAGTTTGCTAAAATGGAATTAGGGGGTGTTTAACATAACATGAATGTGTTAAAACAGTTATATCATGTAAATGGTAAATGTGATAAATGGACTGAGAAGCATGTGCACTTGGAAAAATGGTATGAGTGGAAGTCATACTAAGGAACACCCCATGGGTCAGGATAGACTGATTCTCTTGGCCTCACCCTAGGATTTCATGGGTTAGGGTGTTGGAATGGGGATTTTTTCATCTAATGAATGTAAGTGGTATGATTACCAAGAATGAAGCTCCAAGAAAAGTTCAAGCACCTACACTGAGGATCCAACATAATTTGATGCACCTAGACTAAGGCTCTAGGGTTTGTTGATTCATATTGTTCTGTGAAATTATTTTCTATATGATATAGGTAACTTGACTCCCATTATCTATAGTTATGTGACCAGCATGGCTAAACTGAATTTGATAAAAATGGGTAACTCTTGGAACTAATGATGTAAGTGGATAATGTAAATCTATTAATGAAAGAGGCTTCTCTTATCCTTTTTTTTTGTCTTGTTTTACCATACTTCTTCATAAAATCTTTATTTAGACTGTATATTTTGTAGAAAACATTACTGGTGGCCAACTAAGCTATACTCTCTCCCTGATCAGGCTACCATTGGGTACCTAGGAAGACTTCATGGTTACAATTCAGGATAAAGGAAATAGCCCTATGCTAAATGGTTGATTTGGGCTCAAAGATGTGCATGGATGAGGGAGACAAACTTAGTTTTGGGACTCATTTTGTGGATTATTAAAAAAAATTCTTTATCTTGGGTTCTATTGACACTTGAAACTATAAGGCATGACATGAAATATTTATTGTTGGTTTTGGTAATGTACCCAGTTTTGGGAAAAGAATTTGGGATGCATGATTATTATTATTATTATGTATTTCCTTATTTCATACTATATCTATTATGTTTTCCTTTGATAAAGAGTGTATAGCCTCCCCAAATGTCTCATTAGACCCACGCTGCTAGTCGTCAGTCTCTAACATATGTGGATGCATGCTTGAGGTCACGAATAGACCGGTTTAGGGAACTGGTAATAGTGTCTTCTAGGTTAGGGTGTTAAGAATTGGTATCTGATGAACTTATTTTCTATTAATTATTTTATTTTTGGAAGTTATATGGGTGATTAGGATGTGTCAATCTTTCAAAATGAACCCACTCATGGGTGTTGTTAACCCATGTAGGGAGGTAACCCGGTCACCCATAGTGGGATTATTATTCTTGATATTCGTTGTTATAGTTGAATGTTATTTCACAATGTGGTGATACACTTGATGTGTGGAGTTATTATTTTATGAGATGTTACTCATGAGGTAAAATTCTATGAGGGAGTTCACACATGCATCATCTTAGGAACTTAGGGATATCTGTGACATTCATCAAGTTAGGAACAAATGATAAAACATGTTTTGTTCAGGTATGGGAATTAGAAATACATCTTAAATTCTACTGATTGTTTTCATAAATAAAATTCTTCTAATAGAGATGTTTCAATCATATAATAAATTGAAATATGTTTTTGAAATGGTTAAATTAGTTCCTAAATGAGAAAAAATAAATTAAATAAAAGTGAAATATATTAAAAAGGGAATCTAAGGGAAGGTATGTGTTTATGTAGAAGTTTGGGCTTAAACCATACTGACCATATCTTAGGATAGGGGTTTTTATGGATATTGATAGAGATGTTATCATGTTCATTAGGATAATATATGTGGAATAGGCTTATTTATGGCATGTATTGATCCCTATTTTATGTAAATTGTGCAAACTTTAAATTATGTGTTTTGATATGTGAATTTGGAATTGTAGAGATATGATACCGCAATGATGTCTACTAGTTGAGGGACATGAGGAGATCACTGAGAATGTACCCCTAGTAGTGGAGTAGGAAACCCTGGTGGTTCTGAGTAATAGATGGAAAAAGCAGTTCTATAAGAACTTTTCTCGGTTTATGCTGATGATGGAATGGGACCCAGGGTGGGTCATACCAAGTATTTTCAACCCAACTAGAGAGTTTCAATTGAATCATCCAATTATGTTTTCCAAATAGGTTGTACTTGAGGTAGCTGAGTTCTAGATAGAGTCCATAAAAATTATTTCATAACTCTTAGAGACACCTCCTGAGAAGTGAGTCAAGTTAGTGGCTTATATGTTGCGAAGACTGGCAAAGTGCTGGTGGGTTAAACAGGTCCAGACTGACCAGGCGTATGGTATGTTGTGGGAAGAATTCCAAGAAATGTTTTTAGAATATTTATATTCAGAGATTCTAAGACAAGAGAAGTCCACATAGTTTTTCAGGTTGACTCATGTGACTATGTTCATGATGGATTATGTTGCCCGCTTCACTAACTTACAATTCATTATTCTAGATTTGGAAGGTTATGAGATAGTTATGGTGAGAAACTCTTAGTATGGACTCAGATGTGAGATAAATTCTGAGGTGAATATCTTTAATTTAAATAGGTTTGATGGGTCCGTGGATCTGGCTCTCATTTCAGAGGGGAACCTGAAGGGGGAATCTAGTGGTGGTCATGTAGTTCCAGTTGCGTAGTCCGGTAGTACATCTTCCTATGGTAGGAGAGCCACTTTGAGGGTGTTTACTAGGTAAGTGAGAGATTGAGTATATAGGTAAGAGTATTGGTCTCTCAGGGAAGTGACCTGGTGTTTTTTATCAGTGTGGTAGTTCGGGACACATGCGTAGCCATTGTCCCCAAACACTAATAGAGTAATGAGTGTGTGGAAATATGGGGAATTTATAAAGGTTTATTAGGATCCCTCAACATGTGGGTAGTGAAGTAGGATCAATGAAGATATAGAGTGAGTAAATGGGGTATGTTACCCCATACCAGGTAGGAAGTCAGAGTTATACTAGCCGTATTAGGTGGGTGGTAGATATGGTACATCAAGACAAGATAATCCTTACTAGAAGGCTATTGTAGCACCAAGGAATTAGATCAAGACCCATGGGAGAGGTAAATTTCATATTAATGTAGTTAAACCTACACCTAGATATGGAAAGGTTGGTCTATCGAATATTCTGTGTACAATCTTTGTAGCTTCAACACTTTCTAGTGCTTTACTTGATACATGGGACCCATATTCTTTTATATCTGCTCAGTTGGTGAATGTTTTGGGCCTATTGGTGGAACATATGTGTGAGGTTATGTTGGTTGATTCACTGTTGGGAGTGATAGTATAAAATATCGATAAATTTAAAGAGTGTTCCCTCGAGGTTGGTGGGAATCATTTCCTTTGGGATATGTTTTCACTTGAGATATCAAGTTTTGAGCAAATATTGGGGATGGATTGACTGGTGTTGTATCAATTCTATATTGACTTTTATCTCTAAAGGGTAATGTTCACATCACTTGAGGCTCATATTAATGTTCACCATAGTGAATGGGATATGTAGGCATGTTGGGTAGGTCCATTTTGTCAATGGATAGGTGAGCTCATAGCCTAAGTGTTGTGTCTTGTACTTGATGATGGGGGAGTAGAGAAGGACGTATTTCATCCTATGGTGGATTAGTTTTAAGATGTGTTTCTTATGGAAATATGAAGGCTCCTTATTGAGGGATATATTGATTACAAGGTTAAACTAAAGCCTGGAGCTGAGTTGGTATCCATTCTGCTATATAGGATAGTGTCAAAAGAACTTTCAGAATATAAGACGCAGTTGGGGTAATTAGAGAACAAAGGGTTTATCCATCCAAGTATGTCAACATGGTGATATCTAGTTATTTTTTCTGATAATGTAGATGGGAAACTACGGTTATTTTTCAATTATAAGAAGTTATATTGGATGGAAGTTGAGAACTTGATTCCTCCTCCATGTATTGATGATCTATTTGACCAGCGGAATGGTTCTTCTATTTTATCAAAAATTGATTTGAGGTTAGGGTATCATCAGTTGAGGGTGAGACATTCAGATATGACACAATATCTTTCAGTAGAAGGTATGGATTTTAAAAGCTTCATCATGATGCCCTTTGGGTTGACAAAATCCTCTACCATGTTTATAGCCTTGATGAACTGTATCTTTCATCCATACCAAGATCAGTTTGTGATTGTTTTTGTGGATGAAAACATGGTGTACTCCCAAAATCATGATAATAATTCTAAACATCTTTACATCGTCCTGAGTACACTAAGATAACATAGGCTATATGCCAATGTCACGACCCGTCCTCGGGGCCCGTGCCGTGACTACCCAAAGCACGCCTTCCATAGGCCAGGGGCTGGCGACTAGCACCAAGGCGTAATTCCTGATAAAAGGGAAGGCATTGCCTTTGTAAAGTAAACAAACACTTAGAGTAAGCAAGTAGAAGTACACACTAAGAAATAACTAGGTAAAATAGTGAATTTGGAAAAGTAAGTGGGCCAGTATACCAACCCAAACTGGAAGTAAAGTACAACTGAAAAGGGAGTACAATAACTGAAAACTAAAGCCGCAGTGTCGAGCCGTACACTAGAAGTCCCACCTGAAGGGTGGGTACAGATAGCCTCCACAGCTCCTCGGGTCCAGCTGTCCGTTCCAAGTACGTCCCGCCCAGTGGTCCACCTCCGGGTACCGACCTTCTCTGCAAGCCTCAACCATGATCAGCGCTGTCTGTCGTCTGCAACCAACACAACGTAGTGCGGGCATAACCCGTGCAGGGGTGAGTATAAGCTACTCAATAGGGACCCCGAGACCCCTGAAGGTCTCCCAGAATCCACAAAAGATAAACCACAAAGGAAAGACACAATCACGAAGTAACATCCAACACTTCTTAGGTATATAGCCATACATATACCTAAGTCATCAATTCCAGTTCAGCTCCAACATCCGAGACCAAGTACAATCCAGTCCACACAGGAAAACGTAACCCGTTCCACATAGGAAATCACAACCCAATCCACACAGGAAAGCATAACGTAATCCACACAGGATATAAAGTCAATCTTATCTAAGATAAAGATTGAAAGTAAAGATTCATCTCTTACAGGTATACTTCTTCGTAAGACGATAGAGATGATCAGATGTAGCCACTGATTCATCTAAGCCGTCAGACCCACACAGGATCGATAGGTACTAACCCCCGAAATGACCCACACAGGATTGATAGGTAACTAACCCCTGAATTGACCCACACAGGATCGATAGGTAACTAACCCCCGCAATGACCCACATAGGATCGGACTCACACAGGATCTGTAGGCGCTGGCCCACCCAGGACCGCTGAGCGCTGACCCACACAGGATCTAACCCACACAGGATTGGTAGCACTGATCCACATAGGATCGTTGAGTGTTGTAGTCGTCGCCGTCGAATCCATGGAGGATTTCTGTACAGTCGTCATCGTCGTCACAGTCGCAGCCAGCTCTAGGGTTCCCACACACAGCAATCTCGTTCGGGAGGGTCCGCTCTATGAGCCGAGGGGCTGATACATCAACTGACACATAGTCCGGAGTTGATGTATCCAAAAGTTTTGTATCGTCAACAGGAACTCAATGTCACAGACGGCGCGTCAATCGGACGCCCGGTCTGAGAGTTATTGGCTTTTTTGTTCCAGGGGCCCGGTTGGTTTTTAAGTAAAAACCAACCCGACCGTACTCCAACTGCGTCCAAACCTCGAGTGGAGTAATCCAAAAGGTCCTTCTCACTAATAGGAATCCATCAAAGTCGATGGCACGTCAATCGGACGTCCGGAGCTCAAGTTATAAGCGTTTTCGCTCCGAAGGCCCGGTTGGTTTCGTGTACGAACCAACCCGGCTGAACCCAAAGTCCTCTAAAACATTGATTTTAATATACAAAAATGACCGTCCCGATCCAAGGATCGCATCGCAGCTGACGTTGCATCGATCAGAGGTCCGTAGACCAAGTTATGGGCAAAAGACCGTGAGGGGTCCGGTATTAGGGGGTTCGGGCCCGGTCCGACCCGACCCGGTACCCCCTGGGTTGGCCTGAACCGGGTCGACCCGTCCCGAGTCCGGGTCCGGCCCGCTTGGCACGGCCCGGCGGTTCGGCCTGGCGGCTCAGCCTGGCCAGGGTGGCCAGGCAGCCAGGCGGCTCGACCGTTACAGCCGAGCGAAGAGGGGGGGGCGCTGCCCCCCGCGTGGTGAAACCACAGCCCCCATGTGGGGGGCCGCACCTGCTGGCCAACCGGGGGTTACAGACCCCGTTTTTTTCCCCTGACCGGCCGGACTGCTCCGGCCGGCCAGCTGCTGCCGCCACGGGACCGGCATGGGCCGGTCCCCCTGCTCCGACGCCGGCAGCCCGGAATCGGCTGCCGGTCCTTGCTCCGTCGCGGCCTTGATCCGTCCGGCGCCGCGTGACGGAGCCGCGCCCCTCTGTCGTGGCCCCGCTCCGGCCACAGTGTCTTCGAGGTTCATTCGAGTTTCTTCGGTGCGGCGCGACGGCGCCACGGATTAGTTCATTTTCAATGGAGCTGCGCGACGACACCACACTTATCCATCCTTCCTTTAACATTTCTCACGTTGTGTTTTGGCACCGCTCCACCTCACACGTGCTGCAACAAAAATCAACTAACAAGGTGGAGGAGGGTCGGCCGTGTTTGTGCGGTCCGAACTCCTCCCATTATTGCGATAAAAGGCGGCTCAAATTGGAGAGAAGAAAACGATGGAAGTAATCAGGAACAAACAGTTTAAAATAAACCCCTACCTCGAGAGTAGTCATCGAACGAGGTTGTCGCGGAAAGGGACATTGTGGAATTTATCACCACGGAAGAAGGCGTCGCGGGAGGAGGATCGTCGCGTCACGGAGAAAAGATTCGTCGACGTCACGTCATCGATATCCAAGGATTCGTCGTTCTTGTCGACCTTCGTCGGAGGTCGGCGTTCTTCGCGTTCTTCGTCGAGGATGAAGAACTTCAAGAACTTCAAGAAAACTCTCCCAAGCCTCTCACAACCATACAACCCTTAATAAAATAAGATTTGTCTTATTTTATTTCTCACACCATGTGTTTTGAAATTCAAAAATGAAACAATCAATTAAGTGAATTAATTGCAACGTTTTAACCGCCAAATTAATTGAGGTGTTTCATAAATATAAAAATGTAAGGGTTGACTTCCACTTAATAGGGGTGCGGGTGCGTTAACTTAATAAATGAGGGGGGTGAGAAAGAAAAGAAACGATGGGGCTCGTGTGGGTCACACATCATAAATATCCTACCTAGTAGGTAGGATATTGTGGGTCCTACTCCAAACTCTTAGCTTAGGTTAAACTCCATTAAGTAAAATAAAAAATTGGTCGCGCCATTTTTATTGTATTCCTTTACTTAACCCGAAAATTTAAAACCCACACCTGAGCAAAAGCAACTCCAGAAAATGTGTTTCTAACAATTACCGGTGCTGCGATTCCATCGGTGCCCTCAGAATTTGATTCCGAGCACCGGTTCAAAAGTTATAAAAACCCGCTCGTCCGTTCACTGAACGTACCCGAGCTAAACTTCTGAAAAAGATTCCAGGCACACCGGGCCTCGGAATTAGGTGTCGTCAGAAACTGCGTTCTTGTAAAATCCCAAATAAAATTAATAAAAAAAATTCCCTTGAATTTTACGGGTCTTTACATTACTACCACCTCAGGGCTTTACATCCCCGTAAAGATACATCAAAAACTAGGGAAACAAATATGGGTACTGAGCACGCATCTGAGCCTCCCACTCCCAACTGCTCTCCTGGAGGTTCCCGTGCTGCCATCTGATGCACACTAGAGGAATCGACCGTCCACATAGGACCCGATCCTGTCGATCCTCAATATCCATTGGGACCTCCGCAAAAGTCTCTTCATCATCAATGTCCAGCTCCCCATGGTCAATGATATGCATCGGGTCATGCCTGTATCTCCTCAGCTGGGATACGTGGAAGACGTCGTGCACCCGATGCAACTGAGGTGGTAGAGCCAGGCGATAAGCCACCTCTCCAATCCTGCTGAGGACCTGGAATGGTCCAATGAAGCATGGAGACAACTTGTTGCCATGGACAAATCTCTATAATCCACGTCGAGGTGAGACCCGCAAGAAGACATGGTCACCATCCTCGAACTCTAGTGGCCTCCGCCTCCTGTCAGCATAAGACTTCTGCCGGCTCTGAGCTGTCCTCATCCGCTCCTGGATGACCTGGACCTTCTCCGTCGTGGCCTGGACCATCTCCAATCCCACAAGTGCTGACTTCCCAGGGTCTGTCCAGCACAGCGGTGATCTGCAAGGTCGGTCATACAACGCCTCGTATGGTGCCATCTCGATGGTGGAGTGGTAGTTGTTGTTGTACGCAAACTCCACCAAGGTTATTTGGTCCTCCCAGCTGTGACCATAGTCGAGGACACATGCACGGAGCATGTCCTCGCAATTCTGAATGGTCCTCTCCGTCTGAGCATCTATTTGGGGGTGAAAGGCGGTGCTCAGACATAGCTACGTCCCGAATTCCGCCTTCAACCCCTTCTAAAGCCGGGAAGTAAAGCGAGCATCTCGATCGGAGGCGATAGATGATGGCACACCGTGAAGCCGTACAATCTCCTGAATGTAGAGACGTCCCAAGCTCTCCCTTAATCCCTGCTCTCTGATGGGTAAGAAGTGATCCGACTTGGTGAGTCGGTCGACAATCACCCAAATGGAGTTGTGACTTCCGGAAGTGCGTGGAAGTCCAGTCACGAAGTCCATATATATGTCATCCCACTTCCACTTCGGGACCTCCAAGGGTTGTACCAAGCCTACTGGTACCTGGTGCTCTGCCTTCACCTACTGTCAAGTGAGGCATCGAGAAACGAACTCTACCACATCCTTCTTCATGCCCGGCCACCAGTGTTGTCGTCTGAGATACAGGTACATTTTCACCACTCCAGGATGTACCGCCAAAGGGGAAGTGTGAAACTCTCTCAGCACCTCCTCTCGTAAAGAAACTGGTACCAAGGTACGACCTCTGAAAAGGGCGTCATGCTCTCCTCCTAAAGAGAAACCATCAGGTGCATGTCCTGAGGATATCTGTGCACGTCGTGTCTCACAGTCGACGTGCCCACGCTATGTCTCTCTGACCCTCTGCAGTAGTGGAGGAGTGACGGTGAGTGACTGAAGAAAGGCTGCTCCATCTCTATCCATGAAGGATATCTGCAAAGCGGATAGCTGCTCTGTCACCTCCCCAAGTAGCTGAATGTCCATCCTCCTGCTGAGAGAATTGGCTACTACGTTCCCCTTTCCAGGAGTATATACTATCTCAAATTCATAGTCCTGGAGGAACTCGAGCCATCGCCGCTATCTCAGGTTCAGATCTTTCTGTGAGAAGATGTACCTGAGACTCTGATGGTCATAATAGACTGTAAAGCGCTCTCCCGTCAGATAGTGTTGCCACATCTTCAGAGCGAAGACCACTACTGCTAACTCTAGGTCATGGGTAGCATAGTTCTGCCCATGCAGCCTCAACTGACGTGATCCATTGGCGATCATGGCCCGCTCCTGCATCAGGACACATCCGAGTCTGGTCCCTGATGCATCACAGTAAACTACGTACCCAACTCCCTCCTCTGGTAGCCTCAAGATAGGCGCGCTGGTCAATCTTTGTCTCAGCTCATGGAAGCTCTGCTGACATCTGTCTGACCACACGAAGGGTTTCCCCTTCCACCTTAACATTCTACAAAGCTGCAAAGATTTCTACTTTGCTGAAAAGGGAAATCCGGTCTCACCCCCTGGATGAACCATGTTCCTTTCCTAAAACAATCAATCCAGTCATGATTAGTAAATTCATGCCATGGATGACGTCGTAAGGCCTCGATGCTGCTACCAATAGATCCAACCGTTACTCTCACCTACAAGGGTTGAGTTACACGGTCGGCATCAGTGTGTGGTCATTGGTTCTCTTCCAGTAAGAATCTCGTAAGTGAGGGTCAATTCAACAGTTTTTAACAGAAACCTCTTAGTATTAACATACAAAAGACAAGAAAGAAAATGTCACCATTGGAAGTGTCTTTTATTACTTCAACTCAAAGTACAAGGACACAAGGCAACACAAACAAAGAAGCTAGATTCATTATGGTCAAGGGCCTCTATTCCTGGAGCTAGTCCTGCACTTGTCCACCCAATTCCGGAGCTCCATGATCGTAAGCTTTAGCTGCCTGAATCTGTGCTCTCCCATGTGGTCGGGGTGGACCTCCAGGTGGTGGTGGTGGTAGTGCCTCAAAACATCGTCCACCACTTGCCGCTCAACCAGCTCCTCGACCTCGTCTGCCAGCTCCCTACGGACCGCCACGGTCAAACCTCTGCCTCTTCTTGGCTGGTTCCTCAACCGTCTTCTGCCCCTCTGCATGGTGGGTCATGCAGTCTCGAGCCAAGTGGCCCTGCCCGCTGCATGCATAACACTGTCTTCCACTCGTAAGATTGGTTCTGCTGCGTGTGCCCCGCACCTCCGAGCCAGTATCCTGTGGTCGTCCGCCTGATGGCCTGGTCCGCTTGGACCTCTGCGACATCTGTCTACAGCCGGCTGTAGAAGACTCTGCTACGTGCCACCCTGCGGTAGGTCTCGCTGCTGATGTAGGCTCACCAAGAAAGCTCTCAATCAGAAGGGCTCGCTCCAGAACCCCTGCCTATGTCGGAATGCTGAGGGAGATCAGTGATGCCATGATCTCCTGCCTCAATCCTTGCTCGAAGGTTTGGGCATCGAAGAATGGGTCTCGTACCATGTCCGTCGAATAGCGCGAGAGATTAGTAAATCTCATCGAGTACTGGGCGACCGTCAACTTTTCCTACTACATCTGTAGAAGCTCCTGGATGCGCACTGCACGGAGGGTGGCTGGGACGAACTCTGAGCGGAAGAGGCTCTCAAAGTCCGTCTAGAGGAGAGATGCCTCATCGTGAACCTGGAGCATCAAGCTCCACCATCTGCCTGCTGCCGCATGCAGGAGACTCGCTGTAAAGATCACCATGAGGTCTGCTGGTGTCCCAACCAAACGGAAAACTCATACAACTGCCTCCAGCCAATCCTCGGCTGCCTGAGGGTCTGTCTCCCCACGGAACCTGGGTAGTCGCTGATGCTGAAACTCGTGCAGTGCACTAAGGTGATGTGCACCGTCATCGGCTGGGGCTGGTAGCATCGGTGGCCCGGCAGGTAGAGGTACCACTGGTGCCTCTGCTGTCAAAGGGCCCTGTACCGAGGCCTCGTTGCTCAGTGGGATGTCGTCACGTACAACGTTCCGAACCCTAGCTGGCTGCCGTCGTGGGGCCATCCTGAAAAGAAACAGGTGTGCCACGGTCAAACAGTATACCTGGTGAGATGACATAAAGTAATCACAAAGAAAACTTGAACACACATGCAATCAATGTTTTCGTGCATTAAGTCGAAAATCAGAAGTCATGGTCCTGGTGTACGGATACGTCGGCAGCCGCACCAACACTGGACTCCCTGGACTGATAACCACACTCAATACTCTTAACACTATTGCTTTACATAGAAAAATATCAGATTCCTGAGTTCTACGGTAGAACCGAACTCCTCTGATACCAATTTTTCACAACCCGTCCTCGGGACCCGTGTCGTGACTACCCCAAACCCGACTTCCATAGGCCAGGGGCTGGCGACTAGCACCAAGACGTAATTCCTGATAACAGGGAAGGCATTGCCTTTGTAAAGTAAACAAACACTTAGAGTAAGCAAGTATAAGTAAACACTAAGAAATAACTAGGTACAATAGTGAGTGCGGAAAAGTAAGTGGGCCAGTATACAAACCCAAACTGGAATTAAAGTACAACTGAAAAGGGAGTACAGCAACTGAAAAGTAAAGCCGCAGTGTCGAGCCATCCACTGGTAGTCCCAACTGAAGGGTGGGTACAGATAGCCTCCACAGCTCCTCGGGTCCAGCCGTTCGTTCCGAGTACGTCTCGCCCAGTGGTCCACCTCCAGGTACTGACCTGCTCCGCAAGCCTCAACCACGATCAACGTTGTCCGTCGTCTGCAACCAACACAACGTAGTGCAGGCATAGCCTGTGCAGGGGTGAGTATAAGCTACTCAGTACGGACCCCAAGACCCCCGAAGGTCTCCCAGAATCCAAAAAGGATAAACCACAAAGGAAAGATACAATCACGAAGTAACATCTGACACTGCTTAGGTATATGCCCATACATATACCTAAGTCATCAATTCCAGTATAGCTCCAACAACCGAGCCCAAGTACAACCCAGTCCACACAAGAAAACGTAACCCGTTCCACATAGGAAATCACAACCCAATCCACATAGGAAAGCATAACGTAATCCACACAGGATATCAAGTCAATCTTATCGAAGATAATGATTGAAAGTCAAGACTCAGCACACATAGGTATACTTCTTCGTAAGATGATAGAGATGATCGGATGTAGCCACTGATTTATCTAAGTCGTCGGACCCACACAGGATCGATAGGTACTAACCCCTACAATGACCCACACAGGATCGATAGGTAACTAACCCCCGAATTGACCCACACAAGATCGATAGGTAACTAACCCCCGCAATGACCCACACAGGATCGGACCCACAAAGGATCTGTAGGCGCTGGCCCACACAGGACCCCTGAGCGCTGACCCACACAGGATATGACCCAAATAGGATCGGTAGCACTGATCCACTTAGGATCGCTGAGTGTTGTAGTCGTCGTCGTCGAATCCACGGAGGATTTCTGTACAATCGTCGTCGTCGTCGCAGTCGCAGCCAGCTCTAGGGTTCCCGCACACAGCAAGCTCGTTCGGGAGGGTCCGCCCCACGAGCTGAGGGGTTGATACATCAACTGACACATAGTCTATATTTGATTTATCCAAGAGTTCTGTATCGTCAACAGGAACTCAACGTCACAGACGGCACGTCAATCGGACACCCGGTCTGAGAGTTATTGGCTTTTTTGTTCCAGGGGCCCGGTTCGTTTTTATGTCAAAACCAACCCGAACATACTCCAACTGCGTCCAAACTTTGAGCGGAGTAAGCCAAAAGGTCCGTCTCACTAAGAGGAATCCATCAAAGTCGACGGCACGTCAATCGGACGTTCGGAACTCAAGTTATAAGCGTTTCCGCTCCGAGGGCCCGGTTGGTTTCGTGTACGAACCAACTCGGCCGAACCTAAAGTCCTCTGAAACCATGAGTGTAATATACTGAAACGACCGTCTCAATCCAAGGATCGCATCGCAGCTGATGGTGCATCGATCAGAGGTCTGCAACCCAAGTTATGGGAAAAATATCATGAGGGGTCCGGTATTAGGGGGTTCGGGCCCGGTCCGACCCGGACCGGTACCCCCTGGGTCGGCCCGAACCGGGTCGACCCATTCCGAGTCCGGGTCTGGGCCGGCCTGGATGGCGCGGCCCGGCCCGGCGGCCCGGCTGTTCGGCCTGGCCAGGGTGGCTAGGCGGCTCGACCATTATGGCCGAGCGAAGAGGGGGGGGGGGGGGCGCTGCCCCCCGCGTGGTGAAACCACGGCCCCCATGTGGGGGGACGTACCTGCTGGCCAGCCGGGGGTTACGGACCCCCGGTTTTTTTTCCTGACCGGTTGGCCCACTCCGGCCGGCCGGCTGCTGCCGCCATGAGACCGGCATGGGCAGGTCACCCCTGCTCCGACGCCGGCTGCCCAGAACCGGTCGTCGGTCCTTGCTCCGCCGCGCCCCTCTGCCGCGGCCCCGCTCCCGCCGCGGTGTCTTTGAGGTTCCTTCGAGGTTCTTCGGCATAGCGTGACGGCACCGCTGATTAGTTCATTTTCAACGGCGCGGAGCGACGGCGCCGCGCATGTCTGTCCTTCCTTTAACATTTCCCACGTGGTGCTTCGGCACCGCGCTACCTCACACGTGCCGCAACAAAAATCAACTAACATGGGGGAGGAGGTTAAGCCGTGTTTGTGCGGTCTAACCTCCTCCCGTTATTGCGATAACAGCTGGCTCAAATTGGAAAGAAGAAAGCGACGGAAGTAATCATGAACAAACAGTTTAAAATAAACCCCTACCTCGAGCGTAGTCATCGAATGAGGTTGTCGCGGAAAGGGACATCACGAAATTGATCGTCGTGGAAGAAGGCGTCGCGGGACGTGGATCATCGCGTCACGGAGAAAAGATTCATCGACGTCGCGTTGTCGATCTCCTAGGATCTGGTGTTCTTGTCGACCTTCGTCGGAGGTCGGTGTTCTTCGCATTCTTCGTCGAGGAGGAAGAACTTCAAGAACTTCAAGAAAACTCTCCCAAGCCCCTCACAACCCAACAACCCTTAATAAAATAAGAGTTGTCTTATTTTATTTCTCACACCATGCATTTTGAAATTCAAAAACGAAACAATCAATTAATTGAATTAATTGCAACGTTTTAACCGCCAAATTAATTGAGGCGTTTCATAAACAGAAAAACGTAAGGGTTGACTTCCACTTAATAGGGGTGTGGGTGTGTTGCCTTAATAAAGGAGGGGGGTTGAGAAAGAAAAGAAACGGCAGGGCTCGTGTGGGTCCCACCTCACAAATATCCTACCTAGTAGGTAGGATATTGTGGGTCCTACTCCAAACACTTAGCTTAGGTTAAACTTCATTAAGTAAAATAAAAAATTGGTTGTGCCATTTTTATTTTATTCCTTTACTTAACCCAAAAATTTAAAAACCACACCCGAGAAAACACAACTCCGAAAAAGGTGTTTCTAAGCAATTACCAGCGCTGCGATTCCATCGGTGCCCTCAGAATTTGATTCCGAGCACCGGTTCAAAAGATAGAAAAACCCGCTTGTCCGTTCACTGAACGTACCCATGCTAAACTTCGGAAAAAGATTCTGGGCACACCGTGCCTCGGAATTAGGTGTTGTCAGAAACTGCCTTCTTGTAAAATCCCATAGAAAATTAAGAAAAAAAATTCCCTTGAATTTTACGGGTCTTTACAGCCAACATATCTAAGTGTCAGTTCTGGATAGAAAGGGTTCATTTCTTGGGCCACATCATCTTGAAGGAAATGGTATTGGTGGAACTGGGGAACGTTCATGAAATCTTGTCATGGGGGCATCACAAAAAAAATTCCATCATAATTTTTTTGGTTTTGTTGGGATATTACGAAAAATTAATCATAGAATTTTCTCACTTGGAAACACCTCTTTTGGGATGAACCAAAAAGCTGTCAATTTTGAATGGTGTAGAGCATGTGAGAATGCTTTTCAGGAGTTGAAGGAATGCACGACTGCATCCAAAATTGTGATCCCACCCAAGCTAGGTAAGGAGTATACATTTTTTTTTATGTACTTGGTATTGTCTTTGGGAAATGTTGATGAAAGGAGATATAGTTGTTGCACATGGGTCACAACAGTTGATAACTCATGAATGAAACTACAATACACATAATCTCAAGTTTTCTATGGTGGATTGTGCTTTGAAATGTTGGTCACACTACCTTCTATGTGAAAATTTTATGGTGTATATCGATCATAAAATTCTAAAGTACATCTTCTCCCAATGTGATTTAAATATCCAATTGAGTATATGGGTTGAGTACATGTAGTATTTTGATTTTTTGCTAGCTTGCATACCATGGAAAGGAAATAGTGTTATGGATGACTTGATCCAGAATACGTAGAAATAGGTAGTCCTGAAATCTAGTTCTAAATGGGATATTATGGAATTGTTTGATAAAATGAACTTGGAGATTCAGTAGGGCCAAGATAAGATGACCCTCATATCATTTTCAACTGATTTCGTTCTTTCGGGTCAAGTCAAGGAGCAACATTATGAGGATCTTGAGTGTTTGGAATTACAGGAAATCGTTGAAGTTAGGGAGTCACCTTATGACTGGATTATCAATGATGATGAGTTTATCAATGTCCAGGGTCATTTTTTGTGCCTACTTGTATGTGATAAGATATGATTTGTGACTTCCATACCTTAAATTGGGTGGTATATCCACGTTTGACCAAAATGTATTGTGATCTTAATTGGTAATATTGGTGGTCCAGAATGAATAAAGTGGTAATAGGATTCATGATACGGTGCTACACCTATGAGTAGGTGAAGTTCAACCATCACTGACTGGGTGGGTTTTTATATCCCGTTACCATTCCATAATTGAAGTGGGATGATGTCTCTAAGGACCTTATAGTCGGACTTCTAAGGGAGCTAAAACAAATGAAACAATATGGGTAATTGTGACTTGGTTGACCTTAGTGGACCATTTATTACACATATGGGATACTTTTACCATTGAACATATGGGTGACTTATACATTTTTGAGATAGTGTGGTTGCACGGGGTACCTTAGAGTAATGTTTCAGATCATGTTCCATATTTTACTTTATGCTTCTGGAAAGGGTTGCAGAAGGCACTTGGTACCTCGTTGTTTCTGAGTACGGATTTTTACCCACAGAAAAATAGGGAGTAATAACATAATATAAAAATTCTATAGTACATGTTTATGGATTGCCTCCTAGAATTTTGTGGATCTTTGGAAAATAAGTTGGCACTTGTTGATTTTTCCTACAACAACAGTTTCTATGAGAATATTCAGATCTCACAAGATAAGATGCTTTACAGTAGGCCATATAGATCTCCATTGTGTTGGATTGAGTCTATGGAATCAGAGTTGTTGGAGATGAGTCTCTTTTAGTAGATACTTCATCAGGTTTAGTTGATTCAAAAATGGATTGATATGGCTCATAGGAGGAGGAAGTCTTATGTTAATCATCATCTTCAACCTCTTGATTTTATGGTGGGTGATCATGTATTCATTTGGGTGTCACCAAGGTTGGGTCACTGTTTGATCCAAAAATAGGATAAGTTGGCTCCCATGTATGTGGGGATATATTAGTTTCTGGAGATGATCTAACAAGTGGTGTACTGATTGGAACAACCATAGAGGAATGGTTTCATGCATGATGGTTTTCTTATATCATGATTTTGACTATTTCACCCAGAACCTTCTCATGTGATTGTTGTTCATGAATTTGAGCTTTAGGTTGACATGTCCTTTTAGGAGCATGTGATTTTTATTGTGGATTGCAGTGAGAATTTTTTATAATGTAAGACCATGTCTTTGTTTTGAGTGTTGTGGAAACATAGTAGCATTCAGGAGGAAATTGTGAAAGGATGATAGATATGTGGGACCAGTGTCCTGATCTATTTAACTTGGAAGCTCATAAATGCTAGGGAATATAGCTCGAGGATGATATGTTATAAGGTGTGGAGGTTGTAAGATCCCTAAATTCTATGAGGTTTATTATTTTTTATGTTTTTTAATCCATTTTTTACTATTACTGAAATGTTTCACAAAATATGATGAGACTCGATGGTGTCTCGGGGGTTCAGGGTGTGAAAGTTGGGTAAAAGAGTTTGTTTAGTGTAGTTTTCATAGTTGGAGCATGGTTAGTACTAACATGGTGCCAGAATTGTGTTCACTGGAGAGTAATAGTGTACATATGGGGAAACCATACATAGTGTGGGAATAAACTATGTCGGTTGGGATAGAGCCATTCTACATAGCCATCATATGGTTTTTCCAAACATGTGGGATTCCTAGGCGACTATGTGATCCAAGATCCTCTCAGATGGAAGGAGCCACATTATTAGTGCACGGTTTGGCCAACTATGTGGCTAAGTATTGTGGACCATTAAAAATGGGTGGTTTTACTATCCCCCCCCCCCTCATGATTTATGAAATATAACCCAAATTTCTCCCATATTATTCCTCTATTACCCTAGGTGATGAACCAAACCCTCCTAAACTTTTAAGACACCAATATCCCTCAATTTTGATCCATTTAGAGTTTTTTTGGGTGGGGATTTAATATCTGAGTGAGTTTAACACTTCTCTTTCCTCTATTTTCTGGAATATGGATTGTATGATCACTTTTCTCTTTCTAAAGCCCTAAAAATTCACTTATCTAAAAAATATTGATTTTTTAATGGAATGTGGTTCGATTTTGAATCAAGGGATAAAATCAAGTGAGTGTTTGTCAGTGGACATGAAGAAGGTGGACTATATGTCATATCGTACTGTCATGATGTTTGATTTATGTGTATGTTTTTTGTGTTGTGGCACCTTATAACTATCCATTTGGTCTCCTTGGAAAAAATGATAAATGGTTTAATTGATTGGTTAATTGAACTTCTCATGATCCCTATGAGATCCATTGATGTTGATTGGACTGGGCTAATGGACACCCCTGGGGTGTTCCTTATCCTTGAACTTGGAAATGTGTGGAAAAATGGTAAATTTATGGGTTATGTGATAGAGCCTATGATTATATTTTTATCATGATTACATTTATGGGTTTATGAAATGAAAACCAATGATAAATATGTTTAGATTTTTAATTTTTATATAGGGATTTTTGGCTTAACTTTAATGTGTTAAAAGTATTATGGAATGTAATCGGTAAATGTGATAAATGGTTTAAGAAGCATATTCACAAGTCTAAATGGTTTGAGTGGGGTTCAAAAAAAGTATCCACCCCATAGGTTGGGCTAGTCTAAGGATATAAGCCCCACCCTAGGATTTCATGAGGTAGGGTGTCAGACTGAGGCTCCTTTCCCCTAAAAATGTATGTTATCTGATTACCCAGACTGATGCACCATGGTTAGTTGATGCACCAAGACTCAGGCTCCAAGTTATGTTGATGAATCTAGACTGAGGATTCAAGGTAATTTTATGCATATTGTTATATGAAATGATTATCCCTATTATGTAGGTAAATTGACTCCCCTTATTCATAGTTATGTGATTAGTATGGATGAAGTGAATTTGATGAATATGGGTAACTATTGGAACTAATGATGTTAGTGGATAATGTAAATATATTAAGGACTGGGCCTTATTTTATCCTTTGTTTATCTTATTGTACCATAATTCTCCATACACACTTCATTTAGACAGTATATTTTGTAGACACCATTGGTGGTGGCCTACTAAGTTGTACTCACATACTTCTCAATCCTCCATTGGGTACCTGAGTAGACTTCATGGTTCTAGGTCAAGAAATTGGCGAAGGCCCTATAATAGATGGTTGATTTTGGGATCGGGGATCTGCATGGATAAGGGAACTATACATGGTATTGGGAATTGTTTTAGGGATTCTTCATTTTGTCTTTATCTTGGTTCCTCTTGAAACTTGGATCTCTAAGACATGAAATGGAATATTTACTATTTGTTGTGGGAATGTACAAAAATTTGGGAAAAGGATTTGCGATGCAGGTTTACTATTATTATTGATTTATTTATTTCTTACTTTATCTATTGTGGATTACTCTAATAAATAGGTTATAGTCTCCCCACATGTCTCATTATACCCTCGCTACTAGTTAGCAGCCTCTCGCATAAGGGCAGGTTCACCTTAGGTCACGTAACAAACTGGTCTGGGATAGATGCTTGTGTAGGATATTGTACAGTTATATGGGGTTCCTCCTAAAAAAAATTTAGATGGGGATCATAGATTTACTTTGAGGTTTTGAAGACATATAGTCAAACATATCATGTAATTAAGATCCTAGAGGATATTCTCTCTACATATGTCTTTGATTTTAGGGGATCTTGGGATATCCATCTGGGACTAGTTGAGTTTTCTTATAACAACAGTTATTTGTCATCAATCATAATGGATCCCTTTGATAATTTTTATGGTCACTCATTAAAATCACCTATTTTTTGGGAAGATGTGGGAAAATATTCTTTGGTGGGACCATGTTTGGTTAAGAGGATGTCTGCGAGGATTCAGGATATACATTGAAGTCTAGTTACAGCTTAGAGTTGATAGACATCTTATGGTGATCAATGGAATTTTCCTTTGAAGTTTTCCATAGGTGACCATATCTTCTTGAAATTTTATCCTTTGTTAGGTCACCATTATCTTGGGAAATAAATAATGTTGGATCATAGATATGTTGAACCATTTTAGGTCATTGAGTATCTTGGATAGTTTTTTTATTGGTTGACATTTATGTTTTAGTTGATAGGAATTCATGGTGTTTTCTACATATCACAGCTCAAGAAATACCATCCTAATCCCTCTCATATTTTGACTTGGGAATAGATTGTGTTATATCCAGTTGTTTATGTTGTGTAGTAGCTTGTAGAGATCATTGAATCTCAATTGAAATTCTTGTGTGGGAAGTTGATTCTGTTGTTCAGATTGTTATGGAGGTAAGGATTAGATTTCATGACACCTGGGAGCATGATTCTTTGACGAGGGAGTAGTGGCCTCACATATTTACTAGAAATTATTCTTCCCTATGAATTCTAGGGGATAGAATGTCTTATGGTGGAAGTTTTTAATATCCTATCACCTTCTTTTAGGTATTTACCTTATCTTTAGTACACACTGTGTAAATGGTAAAAAATTGGGGTTTAAATAAATAGGCAATGGGTTTTTCATTTAACTTGACCATTATGGATTACATGATTTGTAATGGGATTACACACTATTGAATAATCATGAGTTGGGATTTTAGTGTTCTTTAATGTTGATTTCTCATGTTATTTATCTTTATCCTCTTTGCTCTCAACCTAGGAGCTTTCCTAGTTGATTTCTGGGACCTCCACTCCATTCAAATTAATTTTTCCATGATTGGTCTCTATCATGGTTGTGTTGCATCTCTCACATTGAGTAATCCATTCTAATTATTCATTTCCCTTTATTTAGGTAGTTTCATTGCAATGTGTAATCTGATCCATTGATCTGACATGAGTATTCTTCATGTTTCCTCCTAGATTTTTCATGTGGTCTTCCTCCATAGGCTAACCCTTATATGGGTTGCGGTGAGGTATGTGGTTTCCTTGAGTTATGGGTTGTTTATTACTATTAATTAACCAGTTTTCTAAGTGGAATCAATTTTGTGTTGTGTATAATGATTATAGGGCCTCCGTTGGTGTTGTTGTTTTCTTCCTTATTGGTGGTTTCTATTATGGGTGTGTGCAACCTATGTTTTGAGGTAGGTGGTTCTGTATCTAGATTTTTTTGGTCAAATTCATTCCTCTTGTTTTGATAAAAAAATTATAAATTAAATGGAATTATTGACTCATTTTATTTGTGTATGTGGAAATGGGTTTTTGATAAAGGATGATTTTCCTCTACGTTTATTAAATGAAAAGGGGTTTTCAAAGAATTGTGAAATAGTTTTATGAAATGGTTTTAAAATCATGTTTTTGATGAAATATTTTGATAAATTGGTTTGGAGAATAAAGCACATGGGAATCCATGGGAACTTAGGTGGAAGGTGTAGTAATAGGCCTCATCCACTGTCGGGGGGGTGCTCTTGTGGTTTTCCACTTCTCTATGGGCCTGTTGTTCCAGGGAATTATTAGACCTGTTGGGGAGTACACTTTTTGGGGTGTTTCTATTCTCTATATATTCAAGTCATATGTCTAGAGACTTGATACACATGATTGTATATGTTTAGGTATGATTTTCCTAGCTATTCGAATCTAGTGTAATCATTGGCATGATATTACCTATGATTTCATCTTGTACTATTTTGGTTGTACTGCCATGGTTTTTATATGATATGTGATACATGCTTTGCTTTAATTTGAAATATCTTATTTAATATATGTATATGAAATAATTTGAAACTTGTTTACCTTTATTTATTTGGGAATGTGAAAAAATGGGAAATTAAATGGTTTTTCCTATATTTTGATATAAAAGTACTAAACTATATATCATTACTTGTTTTCTTTAACTTCGATCGTACTTTTATTAGTATACAGAGACTTGATAAGGAACACCTAGGTGGGATCCTTATGAGCCAGTTTTCTCACACCCTGTGTACCCCTTCGGCAATGTGTATACCTTATTATGTATTTTGATGTAGGGAAAGGCAGGTCATCGTAGTGATGTGGTGAGGTTTTCTATCACCTAGGTTGGGTAACTGGTGGTGAGATAGTGGGAGTTTTCTCAAACTTTCACATAGAAACTAGTAGAGTAGTTGTTTTAGTTTTTTTATCTTTTGTAGTCAGACATGTCACTTAGAGATTATTTTTATACCATTAAGTTGTATCTCTTCTATAGTTCTCTGTATTTTATGACTTATATATTCATGTTTCCTTCTATTGTTTCTTTGTGTGTGTGTGTATATATATATATGTCATTTTTTCTGATTCAGGTTGGGAAAAATTATTCCCTCTATTTTTTGTTGATGCTTGGATGCTATTCACCCGCCCATGGGGACCAAGAACACCCTCCAGGTATGTGGAAAATTAGTTTTGTTAATAGTTTGAGAGGGTATATGGATCGGGTCCATCATAGCTCTAGCCATGGAATCAAGGTCACATTAGGGACAAATCGTGTACTTCAAAAGTATCAACTCTTGAGTGACTTTTCTTAGATAAGTGAGGTCATGGAAATCAGAGTATCTGTGGAGGATAACATGGTAGACCCATTGAATAAAGCCTTACGTCAGTAGAATCAAAAACATTGTGTGAGTGATAATGAATTTAAATTAATTAAAATTTGTCTCTAGTGAAAATGGGATTCTATTGGAGTTACTTCACTAGAAACAACTTCATTTTATGCATTTTTAAATTATTTAATAGATTACCTATATATTAAAGGACTTGAATATTCATAAATATCGTATAAAATATTCCTTATAGTTATTTTTAACATTAATATGATAATTTAATTAGATTATTGGTAACATCAAAAGATCATAGTTATTCCCAGCTACGATTCAAACGTTGATATAATGACTTATCACATTAACAACCCATAAATATGAGATTAATATGGAGGATTTCAAATTTATACATTCCTATAATCTTTTAGGCTTATAGTTTTATAGAATTTGTAAAAAAATTACATAATAAAGAATACACTTCAAAAAAGTGTAGTTTTTTCTACAAAAAATGGCATTAATTTTACGCCCCTATTTCATTCAACACACTTTTTATTCTTTTAATATGAGTCCAAAGAAAAAAATTCACCCTAATAAAGATTCTATCACTCTATAAATCCATCGAAAAATATTTTAAAATTTTGTGTGATAATCAAAAATATCAATGAGGGATATAAAAATAAAGTAATCCTATTACCTGAGTGAAAATATGAAAACACATGGAAAAATTTATCTTCCTGCAAATAAAACATTGAGAAAATAAATAAAACATTTATAAATATGAAAATCAAACTTTTGACAAAGAAAAAAATTTTAGAACACATTATAAAACATATGAAAACTATGAAGGAATATTGATTCACATGGGAACTCAAGAAAACGTTTCAAACCTTTCACCTTTAAAAGTTTCTAAACATTCTATACCTTATGAAATCAAAATGATTTCAATAAAAACCATTTTTTAAGAATAATATTTGTATATTGGAGTGTAAAATTAATAACTTGTCTTCACTTATGTTTAACCCATGCCATAAATAACTAAATTAAAGTAAATTCTATAGTATTTACCAACCTATTTATCTCCCTCATTTATCAACATCAAAAACTAATCATTACCCGATGCATTATAGAGTTATACCAGACTCACCCATTTTCCTGATCTATATCAAGATCACTATTCAGCATCTATAATTCTCAAGTATAGTATTATGAACAAAAAATTTGTAATATTTCCTTTTTTAAAATTAAAAACCTCTAAAACTCATTTGAATGCATTAGTAAAACACTTTCCATTTTCTCATAATCATAATGAGAAAAATAATTTTTATTTAAAAACATTAAAAAATTAAAAATTCTTAAAAGGTAAAGAATATGATCTAATTTGAAATAAGAGGTAAAATTGTTGAGTAATATTAATATAAAATAATGTCTATGAAGGTGGGAAAAGGTAGTCAATCCGTATACGTTAAAAAACATTCTTTTTTCACTTTTGTAAAAAGTCAAAAATAGACCATACAGAAAATATAGAAAAGATTCCTTTTAAAAAACATGAAATAAATTCATATAAAGTAGAAAATAAGTTTTTGAAAACTTTAAAGCATAAATAAAAATATTATTTCAACTTTTAAAAGAACATTAGTATGAAATAAAAATATTTGGAAAGAAAATTTTAAAATAATATTTTTAGAATAAATTACATTACCTTAAGTCACATCTAGCATAAAATATTATATAACACCTAAATAATAAAATTGTATTAGTTATTTACTTAATTAAAAACTTCTTTAATGTTCATTCCATTATCATTATTTATTTTATTTCATTTATCTACATTTTTTATTTAGTTATTAAAATGGTTGAGTCCACATTCAAGGTTTTGGGGTCGTTTTGTTTATAACCTAAAAACAACATCTGTTCATGGAATGAAGACAAAACGGTTATGGTTACAATACCTAAAAAATATTAAAAATTTCATGATTATCATATTTATACATTAGATGCACTTTTAAATCTAACCATGTAAGGCATTTATGAAAAATGAATCACATCATTCCATGGAGACGGTAGTCCATACATACATAAGAATGACGTTTTAATTTTTTTACTAGGTGAAAAAGAAAACAAATAGAAAATATTTTACTTTTTAAAAATAATAAATATGGTATAAATGTTTTATTTTTCATTATTTACATCCTCATTACCATCCTAGTAATGTTGAAATAAAAAATTAATCACATAGCATTGTAGAGGTGGTAGTACGCATGCACATACGAGAAACAATATCAGTTAATAACAGATGTAAGGTTAATAAGGTAAGTAATATATTATATTTATAGAATCATAAGTATGTCATAAATATCATATATATTCATTTGATTCATCATTTTAACCAACCATATGATCTGGTGATGAGAAAATAAACACATTGTTTTGTGGAGGTGGTAAAACACATGTACGCATGAGTGATGTTTTCATTTCCCATAAGATGTAAAAGGATATGAAAATGGGATGCCCCAAAAACATAATAAAATTTAATTATATGAAAGATAATTATTTTTTATATCATTATGGTCAAAGAATATTTAAAGGCATTAAAAGAAGAACTAAACATGAAATGCACTACTAAGAACCATACCTCTTCTTTGGAAAACCCCCCTTAGCTTACACATTAAGCCTTATTAAGTATGTATTTTGGTGGTAAAAAGTCCTCTAGGACATGGGTAGGTGATTTTTAAATAGATTTGGGTATGGTTTCAATAATATTCGTCACTCAATGTTTTTGAATCAGTGATGATAAAAGGTTCCCTTTTATAAGTGAGGGGAGTTACACGCATGTAAATACTTAAAACATTAAAATATTTTATATGAATTTATTAAAGAAAATTGGGACCAAATCGAAACATTTAAAATATAGTACGATTATGAGTCAAAATAAACTAATCCCATAAATCTTAAATAGGTTTTTATTATATATTAAACCTTATATCGTAGTATTAACCCCCTTGTTAACTCTTTTGACTATTACCACGGTGACAATTTTTTACCAAGGTTACTATTCGTACCGACCAAAAATGAAATTAACAATTTTAAGAAATTTGAACCTATCCATTCCAAATATCAAATAAATTTTACCTTATCCAATTTAGAAAAATATTAAAAATTAATTTTAATATAAATATTAAAACTACAATGAAAACGGTTTTTAGAAAATGCACTTTTAAAATGTAAAAATGATTTTATAAAAAAACAAAGTATAATTTTGGTTAATATGGAACTAATTAGATTATTTTTAGTTAAATTGGACTAATTTAACATTAAAAACAATTTAAAATACAATTTATCTTTTTCAATACATGAAAATAAATGACATTTTTAACCAAAATCGGTATTTTTCACCATCCACCCAAAAATCAATATTTTCAAAAAAAATATCAAAAAATCACTCTTAAATAAATTTTTTAAGATGATTACAAAAATTAAGTCCTTTTATCAAATTAAAATTTAGAAATTTTGAAATTTAACATTTAAATAAAACTGTGTAAAATAATGGAAAACAATTTAGTTAAATAGAACTATTCATTTTTAATTGAAAAATTAAATAAAAATTTTATAAAACTATGATGAATATAAATATATAAAATTAATACTTATAAATAATAATATTGAATTATTTATAGTATTTCCTGGGTTTTCTAATTCTTCTGACCTTTAAGAAATTTCATCAATAGAATTTTATTCATTACTTAAATAAGTGAGAATATTTTTCCATCATAGATTTTTTTGATTCCCATATTGCTTCTCCAGTGGTGTGATTCTTATATAAAACATTAACCAGGTGAATCAATTTATTTCATAGTAGCTTATCTATTAAATCTAAAATGTTAAATATACTTTCTTTACAAGATAGATTTTATTAAAATTGTATCACCTCATCGATCAAAACATGAGATGCATCAGGTACATATTTCTATAGAAATGAAACATGAAACACGTCATGTAACTAAGATAATCTTGATGGTAGGGATACTTAATAAGAAATTGATCCCTATTTTTCCAGAATTTCATAAGTTCTAATTAATCATGGACTTAATATTCCCTTTTTAAAGAAACTTAGGATTTTCTGAAGGATATATTTTAAAAAAATGAGCTGCTACCTAAGATGAGATATCTTTCCTCCTATTATCAATATAAATCTTCTTCCAGGTCTAACGTGACCTCATATGGTGTGGAATCATATTTACCTTCTTGGCCATATCTTTTATCAACTCTGGTCCCAACAACTTCCTTTCTCTGAATTCATCCAAACATGATAGAATTTGAATTTTTTCCATATAATGCCTCAAAATGTACCATATGTATACTGGAATGAAAACAATTATTTTAAGAAAATTATACCGACGATATTTGGTAATCCGAACTTCCCTGATAATACAAAGACTAATGACGAGGAATATACTCTAAAGTATGAAATGTTCACTCAAAATTCTTATAATATTTATCATGACAATGCATACAAAAATTTAATTTAATTCCCAATGAAATTTAAATTAATTTCCAAAAAATTAATGTAAATATATGTTCATAGTTGGATACAATAGAGGTAGGAACTCCATGTAACCTGACTATCAATTTAAGATTAAGTCTATCAAGTTGATCCAAATATATGGTATCTCAAATTTGATGAAAATTAATAGATTTAGTCAAAAAAATAAACAATAACCCAAATTTTATTATTACCTTGAGATATATTTTGAAATCTAACCACAAAATCTATGGATATATTCTACCATTTCCATTAAGGCACTAGAAGAAACTAGAGAATCCCCTTCGATAGTTTTCATTCAAATTAAACCCTTTTAAAATTTATAAATTTCAAAGTAAAATTAGAAATAGCCTTTTTTATTCCTTCCAACCAGTAATATTCCGGAATTTATTTGTACATTTTAGTACTGCCATGATTAATGAAAAAAATAGAGAAATAATCTTCACTCAAAAATTCCTTCTTCAACTGGGGATCACCAGGCGCACATAAAATCTTTTTAAATCTAATAATGCCTTCTTTTTCAATGTTAAATTATGGAAACTTAAACATCTTAAAAATCTAATCTTTCTCTAATACCATTATCTTCCTTCAGAGAGTGATTAATTTTATTGGAATAAGATGAATACACAAACACCTGAACCAAATTAGAGGGAGTTTCTTCATGAAAAATTTCGAGTCCATCATTCGTCAAATCGTTTTCCAAAGGAACATGTTAAAAACATAACATGGTTATGGATAAATTATCATTTAAACTCAAGTAATCAACTACAATGTTTTCTTTACCTATATGATAGTGAATCGTGCAATTATATTCTTTTATTAGTTATAACCATATTCTTTACCCAAATTTCATCTTTTTCTAAGTAAATATACATTATAAACTTTTATGGTCATTATATATTCCACACATTTCACTATATAAAATTTTCCTTCAAATTTTTAAATAAAAACCCCAACACTGCAAGATCAAGATCAAGTGTAGGGTAATTCATTGCATGGAGTATTAATTGAAATGAATCATATATAATTAACCAATAATATTTCATCAAGTCACAACCAAGTCACCTCAAAGAATCATAACCTCAAATAAAAAATCATTTTTTCTTGTTGGAAAGGATAAAACTGGAGAATTATCCAATCATATTTTAAATTCCTAAAAACATTCAACACAATCGTTTGTCCAAATTAATTTAACAATTTATTAGATAATTAATTTAGTTGACTAGAAAACCGAGAAACTTTTTCAACAAACTATCAGTAGTAACACAATAATCCAAGAAAAATTAAAATCTCACTAACAACTGTAGGTCTTGGTAACTCTACCACCACTTTAGTTTTATCAATTTCAATATTTATTCCATGTTTAAAAATAATATGGGAAAGGAATGAAATATATTGTAACCAAAATCCAAATTTTCTAAATTTTCTATTAAAATTATTTTTTTAAAGTCTATAAAGAAATCCTTAGATTTAGTTTAGGATATCATAAATTTTAGAATAAATCATAATGTCGTCAATGAAATAAACCAAAAAAGTATTCAAATACTCTTATAAAAATACTTTCAAAAGAACTTTAAATATAGAGGGTTCATTCATATTTGAAAATTATAACCACAAAACCATAATTCTCATACCTAGTATTGAATTTTTCCTTGAAATTTATTCCTCCTTCACCTTTGGGTGGTGATACTTAGACCTGAGATCAATATTCAAAAAATACTTAGCACCTTACCGCTGATCAAACAAGTCATAGATATGTGGAAAAATATAATTGTTCTTAACAGTGATGTTATTTAGTTCTTTATAATCAAGGAAAACTCTTGTGAAAACATCCTTATGTTTAACAAAGAGAATAAGAGCACCCCAAGGTGAAGTTCAAGGGAAATTGAAACCTTTATCAAGAAACTCTTGTCACTAATTTTTCTATACCAAAATTTCTATAAGAGACATTTAATAAGGGGGTTATGAAATTAGATTGGCATCAAGAACTAATTCAATAGTATATCTAACCTCTCAACAAATAATAAAACTAGAAAATATATCAGATATTACATCCAAATATTTATTCACAACAGGAACATCACTAATTTGAATAGTCCCTTTAATATCAATAGTTTGTGCGAGATAAATTTCACTTCCATATTTTATCAATTTCTTATAATTTTGATATGTTCTCAAAGGTATAAATTCATTATTATATCAAAACTAAAACTCATTCTAAAAAATATTTTATTTAGATCTATAATATATCTTATCTGGATAAATTAAAATTTAATTCATGCCCAAAATAACATCAAACTCTAAAATAGGAAAGACAATAATGTTTTCAGGAAAAATGATGTGCGATTAAAATGTAAACATTTTTTAACTATCATTCATTGAAATTACCCCCATTAATTAACAAAATCTCTAGTAAATTAGTGGTTTTTAAGATTTTTATTATATTTAAATTTAATCTATAAATGAATCAACTAATTATTTTTAATAATTTATTAATTTTTGATATAAATTATGAAGCCATAAATATTTCATAAATTCAAAGTTATCAATTTTTTATTTGATTTGGAATTAAAATTATTTAGTGGATTAACTTTATGAGTTTAATTGATTAAATATTTATTGAATTTAATAAAAATCCATTAATTGAATTTTATTTTTTAAGGAATTTAATTTTTTAAAAAATAAAAATTATGTTTTGATAAATTATATTTTTAATTATATAATGAAAATTATTTTGAAATTATTTTATCAGTAATTATGCAGAGATGTTAAAATCTGAATTTATTTTTTTCATTTTATTAATAAAAATTGGGAATGTCCTGTACAAAAATATAAATTTTTATGCCAATGTGTTCTGAAATATGAAAAATATTTAAAGTGACCATTCCTAAAAGCTTTGAGGTGACCATGCCTATCTATTTTCAAACAAACCATGCTTGAGAAAATATAAGTGGCCCCAAGTGATTTAAGTGACCAGAAAGTCACAGTCATTTCCTAAGTGACCACATGAGAAAATGGAAACCCAAAATAAAATTAGCACATTATAATTGTCACTTTACAAGTAATTATTCACATGAACCTACTAAACTACTCATGTGATCACAGATTCTTGACCACTTATCAAGTAACCACTCCTCATTGCCTTGGACTTAACGTATTTCCATGGTCATATAAGTGACAATGCCTGATATTTTGAACATATAAATTTTCCTACTCCTCAAACAAGCTACCGTAATCATATCCTTCACATGTTACTACAATAAATTCCCCATTATGGATTTAAAAATCATGAGGGGCATGAAACCAATTTCCTTTTCACAATAGGTTGAGAACCTATCACAAAAGAACCTACCATGAGGGATACAATTGAAGAAGACTGAACATAGGAACTGCTACAATAAACTAGAGTTTGGACGAACTAGTCACCAAAAGGATGAAGTGAACCTGTCACTGATTCCACTATATTAAAATGAAGAAGATGACTGTGATTATTGAAGGGGACACAACACCTTAGAAGATTAATGAAGTAGATTATAAGTTCATCAGGGTGAAGGAAATATTCCACACTGCCCTGTGAGTATCTGATGATTCATCCAAAGAGACAAATCCATGCATCCAAGACTGAATTATGAAGAATAAGATAAAATCCAATCTAACATGGAGAATATTTTCACCACCCCAACTATATCTGGAACTTATCTTGCTTTAGATTCTACTAAACCCAAGTCAATCTTCCTGAGAATGATGGAACAAAACTAAAATTTTATTTGTCAGCTATGGAGTGTGATCTTGTGTCTGTACTTTGAAAATTATGATGCCAAAACCTATCCCCATGGTTGTGATTATGATTCTTTATGATAATTCAAATGAGGTTCTCATCGAAATGACACAATGAATTCAAATCAAGCGCACCTACCCATTGAAACTGAATCCATATTGAAGATCTTCACAAACTGCTCTGACATTATTTATAAATTAAAAAACATTAATTAGTGATTTCCATTCCCAAAATAGGTAAACTTCTATATCCATACATGAACCAGCACATGAAGTGATAAAAAAAATTTTCTCATGAGAGGATTTGGTACCAAACTTCCACTGTTAATGCAAATTATTAGAATACATAATTAAGAAATTTTTTGAATAAGTACAGGCAGGATCGTGGGAGGAATTTCAATAGATGTAAATATACCATTAAATAAATCCATCTCCATCATCCACTATGATATTTGGAATCTATGAAAATGTGATGAAGGCATTTTCTGATCGTCACTGAATTTTATAGGAGAATGAAAATATGATTCTTATAAATATTTTTCCCCTAACCTTGTAGAATTATTAATTATATACTTATTACACCAATTAATTTTTGTATTTCTTTATATATTTTTAAAATTCCATTCGAATTCTATTATTCATTAAAATTTTCTATGAAGTTCATCTTCTCCCTTGATTCTTCATGTTTTTTTTTCATTCTTTGTGCCCCATTTTGATCTCTTTAACTCCATAACCATGGATAACTAACCCAAGGGGTAGGATCCTTGGGGATATTACATAGAAACAACATTATTCAATTATTTATAATTAATAATCCTTGATGCATTAGAAAAATTTAAATAAATATAGTGATGATATTTATTTACTCTTTCTGAGAGGTTGTATCATTCTAAAATCCATCAAATTGTTTCTCACTGTATTTTATCAATCCATAGTTCATATGATCGGAGCATCATGGACTGAGTAATAAACAACATATAACGGATATGGATGTTGAGACAGTGAATGTCCTCATTGAGTGTGTTCATTATCTCTTCACTATGGATGAGTTGGAACTGTATATATAGGGATAGATCTCTTCTACATGCATTTGGAACCAAAAAATTGATAGATAATAGAAATTCAAATGATATTTACATGATTTTTGTATGAGATATAATTTTGATAATGAAGAATACATGTGATAAAACATGGATCCAACCGCTTTCACCCTTTGTGTGTTTTAATTTATATTTTATTTTAAATTCATAAATCAAAATACCTAACGAAACATCATCTTTGCGTAGTTTTAAAAATAAGGAAAACAAAAACAAAAATACCGAAGTGATTTAGATAGTGAGAATCTATCTGACACATTCACCCTTGAAAATGACCTTGATTGGACCTATTCCACATTCCATGATTTAAGAAAATAAAATAAATTATTTGAATGAATCCTGTGATATCCATGTGATCAACTTGGCATCATTTCTAGGGATCATGGTTGAGTTTTCACTTTATTTAACACAATTTTTATTATTTTTTTCTTGGTTTTATTTGTTTTTTTAGTTTTTATAACATCACTCCACTCTAATTTAATCTGTAAAGGGTTACCATTCTAAATAATGGATCACTAATTTTAGTCTTATACTAAAGGGACTGCAATAATCAAAGAAGTTCTAAACACACACATTTCCCATTTATTTTCTGACCAATTTGTCTTCTCATATATCCCAAAAGTATCATAGGAGTACCAAGACCAACAATAACTAATATAAAAACCTTTTTAAGGGGAGGAAGCCAAGAATAAGTGATTAGTAAAATTGGGATGCAATAATTGATGGGTAAATTGGATCTGATCAATAAATCTACCCTAGATTTGGGAGAAAAGGATGAAAACCCCCAAACCTATAGGAACTAAAGAACTTTATATATGAACTCAAATCCACTTTTTATTATCCTATAGAATAAAATTAATAAGAATAATATTAGGAGTTTGAGTAAGATGAACCAGAATTGAAGTTCCTAGTTATCATGATAACAAAGGTGGATTTGGAACTTTAAGATCTTGAGGAAGAAGAAAAATTCAATTATCCACCCCTAAACTCATTTGTATGTTTCTTTGAACATTGAGGAGGAATTAAAATATGAAATCTTTGAGGGAGACTCATTATTGAAATTTTTATTATCTAATTTTTTGAAGAATATATGTTTTCTAACCTCCCTTATATTGTATAAGAAAAATAGGGAAGTTGGTTACCGACCCTCGATAATAAATATTAGGGGGGATAAAATAATTCCACTTTTAAGAAGTAATGTAAGAAAAATTGTGACCAACTACTTATATTTAAGAAGGAATTCATAAATACAACTAACAAAACATTGAGAAATATCTTTAAGGAAAAAAATGATACGCTACTCCCTACAGTAACCAATGCATCATTAGTAGGGTTTCCAAGTTTGTAAAATGATGAAAAGAAGCTGGAAGGTCCAATTAAATACACCAAAATTCTAGAAGGATTCTAAGAGGTATCACAATTATATGAACAAAAAGAAATAATCTGAAATAATTGAGGAGGTTTTCCTTACCTTAATCAAATCTCAATAAAAAATTTATGAATTATAACCATATTTCCCTATTTATAACACTTCTAATCCAAAACTATTCTGACCTTCCCAGGTCGATTAAGTAGAAGAGATGGATGAAGAATTTCTTGAAAATTTATGGAAATTTGATATGGAAGAAGACACCCCAATGGCTAAAAAACCTAGATCAAACTTAAATATTGAAAATTTTGAAGGAATATATATATATATAGTCTTATAAAGTGACTAAAACTCCACCCAATTAGAGTAATAATAAGATAAAGATATCCCAGGACCTGTGAAAAATATACAACTCCCTCAACATCACCATAAACATCAACTAGAGGAAAAATTGAAGAAGAATAATTTCCAGTGGTCCCTCATGAGAAAATAGAAGTAAAAGCTATGATATTTAAATAGGAGGATTTTGAACTAAACCCAAACTATTTTAGTTTTATTCAATATGAAAGATTCACTGGCTCTCACATGTTTTAGTTTTTATTTTTAATAAATTTAATTCAATGACAAAATTTTATATAGGTGAAATGTTTCATTTTTGGTAGTATGATGTGTGATGAAAATTTTAGCTATTTTTATTCTTTTAAAATACCCCCATTAATTAAAAAATATCAGGAAAATTAGTGAGTTTCTTTTGGATTTTTAATTTTATCAATAAATGGATCAATTAAGGTTTATTAATGATTTATTAATTTTTTATATAAATTATAAATCCATAAATATTTCTGAAATTCAAATTTATGATTCTTTTCTTTGATATGGAATTAAAATTATTAAGGGGTTTTATTTTTGGAGTTTAATTGATTTAATATTTTTTGAATATAACAAAAATCAATAAATTCAATTTGATTTTAAAAAATAATGTGATTTATAAAATAATGTAGGATGGATCATCTATCAAGGAGAGACCTTATCTCTCTATCCGTTTATGGTGATCATTTCAGTGCGATCATTTTTTAAGATGATCTAACTCAGATTGATATTGTAGGGCATGCAGATCTCTTTACTCTATGTTGTCCACAAAAAAGGGTTTCTTTTCTCAAGTCAGATCTTGAGACTAATGGAGATCATGGTTGTTCTGGGGTTTTTTCTGTGAATGATTGGTCGATGATGACATCTCTAGTGTGTGCATCCCTTTCACCGATAGATGTGAAGAAGTAGGAAGTGGAGAAACTAGCTGACATGGATGCTGGCTATAAACCCTTATGCAGGAGGATGTTTCGTGCCTACAGGGGTGCGAAATTCAGCGACAAAAAAGAAATTCTATTGGAGATTTACATGATATTACTACTCAAGGTTCTAAAGCAGGTTGTTTTGGATATTTTTTTAGGGGATCCTGGGTATTGGGGTTGTTGGTGGAAGACTCAATGGGATCCCGGTGTGTGGGATCCTGGCATAGATTCTTGGTGGTGGTGTGTGCGTCTCCAGCATGCTGTGAATAGGATGAGGGAGACCTCTTCGGGTCGCGTTGTTCTGGGTGCTATTTCAAACAGATGGTGGCCGTGTTTGGGGGACGATGAAGGCAGAGTTCCTGATGGAAGTCGCAACTGGCCCCGGGTTGTCGGTGATTTTGGTGACTGTACCATGACGCGGTCCTCATCTGGTGAATGTTGTGTGCTCAGTGATGATGTTTGGGCCGATAGCGGGTCATTGCAGTGGGTGGTTGTTGAGGGCTCTGGGTTCTGGTCAGAGATGAAGGTGCGTGGCGCTGTAGCCGGTAGCAAAGGATCAAGTGTGGAGAGCGTAGGTGAAAAAGCTGTGAGATACAGAGAATATGGTGATATGCTGATTAAGGCCTCGGGATGTGGGGTGGATGATGGATTCGGGATTCTCAAGGTGACGGAGAGGCGAGGATTGGTGTTTCTGGCGGCGGTGGAGCGTGTTGAGGTTTTCACCCAGCGGAGTTCGAAGAGTTGGTTTGGCACGTGCAGGATAAGGGTCATGATGGTGGGTTGCGCGTGGGTTGATGAAGATGGTGACAGGGTTGGACGACTTTGGTGCGAGTTGACCTCGGAATGTGGTTTCCATGATAGGTTGTTGATAGCTTATGTATCTTTATTTTCCGCGCATGTGGGGATTTCGCGGATAGAGTGGGAGTGCGTGGCTTTGGCCGCTGGTCTGATTATTTGAGCAAATGTTTTTATTTATGTGCCTCTTTTATGGGTCTTGGATCATGGTCTGATTGGGAAGTGTTGGGTGGTACTTTTTTATGTCACACTATTGTTGTTGTTCATGTATTTTTATTTTCAATAAAATGTTTATGGTCGAGTACACTCGATCCTGAACTTTCCTAGTATAAAATAATGGAAATTGTGTTTTGAAAAATCGAATTTTTAATTTATTGATTAAAATTAATTTGAAATTAATTATACACTAATTCTATAGAGACATTAAATTATAATTTGAATTTTTTTTCTTTTATTAAAATTTTATTAAGAAATTTTTTCACTAAAATATGAATTTTTTTAGCAATGCGTGTTCAAATATAAAAAATTATTGATCTTAACATGCCTAAAAGATCTAAAGTGATCATACCAATTAATTTTCGAACTTAATGTTCTTGAGAAAATACAAGTGGCCACAATTGATTCAAGTGACCATAAATTCTTGTTCACTTACCAAGTGAATGCATGTACAAAAGGCACCGAAAATTTAAGTTACCACATTCTCATGGTCACTCTCAAAGTGATTATTCCCACCAAGCTACTGAACTACTCATGTTAATGTAGATTCATAACCACTTTTCAAGTGACGACACCTCATTTTATTGGACCTACCACATATCAATGGACACTTAAGTGATCGATCCTAATATTTTTAATCTAATTCATTCCTTTTACTAAACCAAGATACCATGAGAATCTCATTCAGAAGTGATTGAAATTAATTCCCTATTATAGTTCTAAAACTTAAGAGAGGGATGAAATTGGGTACTCTTTCATGTTAGGTTGAAAACCTACCATCAAAGTACCTTCTGTGAGGGAGATGATTGAAGAATAAAAAATTATATAAATTCCATGATGAACCAAAGGTAGGATAAACCAGTCACCAAAAGGATGAATCGAACCATTCATTGATGTTTCCTTGTTAAAACCATATAAGATTACTACAAAAATTAAAGATGACAGGCCGCCATGGAATCTTGATGAAGGATATGCTGAGTACACCAAGAATGAAGGAGAACTTCCATGTTTCCCTAGGAATATATAATGTTTTGGATAAAGATAAAAGTCACACCATCATGTTCGGTTCTTAAAAAACAAGATAAAAGCTGACCAATTTTTGAGAACAGTCATGTCATTTCAGATAGATCTAGAACACGTCAGATTGAAGAGGCCAAAAAACCTTAGTCAATTTGTCTGAGAATGATGGAATGAAATCGAAATTTTTATTTTTTTTCTATTTATTGTGATTTTTTGTAGGTAATATGAAAATGGTGAGGTCACAATCCAACCTGATGGTTAATGTTGTGAGTCCAAAGGAGAGTTAACATGAGGTGATCCTCAAAATACTAGAACAAATTTGAGTCAAGCGTTCCTACCTATTAATACTAGATCGAGATTAAAGTGACTCATAATCTTCCAATATAATTTTTAAATATGAAAAAACATTATGAAGTGAAATATAGATACAAAATATTCCAATTCCATGATCTATACAAAAACCACCATGTGTAGTGGTAAAATTATTTCACAACTTCTCATGTGAGGTATCAGCACCAAATTTAGAAAACAACCATAAAGTAGCAGAACAAATCACTGGGAAAATTCTCAAAGAAATACATACATGATTATGGGACGTGTTTCAAAAGTTGAAAATATATCTCTTACTAAATCCATTTACACCATCCATTATGACATATAGAACCAATTTAAAGTTGACAAAATTTCTTGTTCGTCATAACTGAATTCTAGGAGGAGGAAGAAAACATTAATCTTATAAATATTTTTCCCATCCCCTAATATAATTATTCATAATCTTTTGGTTATATATATTAATTTATACATTTATTTAAATAATTTTAAATTTCAATAAAAATTTTGTTCTTTGTTGAACTATGCTATGAAGTTCTTTATCTCCCCAAATTATTCGTGTTTTTTCAATCGTCTGTTCAAAATGTGAACTCTTCAATTACATAACCATGGAGAACTGACCTGATGGCTTGGATATCGGGGAAGATTGCACAAGAACCCTGTTCTTCAATTCTTTCAGATTTCTCATCCTTGATACAGTATAAAAATTTAAAGAATAAAATCGATGATATTCACTTTCTCTTTCCAATGAGTTGCTACATTATTTAATATGCCATATCTCTTCTCACTCACATCTCTCTATCTATAGTACATTTGATTATAGCATCGTGTATTGAAGGATGAAAAACATATCATAGAGTTGGGTATTGATATAATGAATGGATAAATTAAGTGTAACCATTACCTCTTCACTGTGGAGAATGTGGGAATAGATATACCAAAAGAGACCTCTTCTGTGTGCATTCAGAACCTAAAAATATAAAGATCAGAGAAGTTGAGTAATGATATTGATGTAATTTTTGGATGATAATTAATGAGGATAATAAAAATTTTGTGTGATAAACTCCAAATCCAACCCATTTCACCCTTTGGTTTTTGACTTCACATTTTGTTTTAAATTCATTAAACAGAATCCCAAACCAAACATAACCACTATGATATTTTAAAAATTAAGAAAACAAAAACAAAAAAACGTAAGTAATTGAGATAGTAAGAATTTGACCCACACATGCTCCTAAGGAAATTACCTTGGTTATACTTATGTTGAATTCCATATTTTCAAAAAGTAAAAAAATACAGTTTGACAACAGCAAATTACAGACACGTTATCAAAAACCATTCAACAAATGATAATAGGAAAATTTCCATAAATTCTTGTTTCCTTCATACTACCCCTAGGAATTTTAAAAAAAATTAAAACATCATTTCATTATATGGTATTTCCATTTAACTTACAAATTTTCCAAATATAAAAGAATATGTAGATCTAAAATTAGAAAATACATTTTCATAATTTGAATAAACAAGTAATGTAGTTATTGCCACTTCATTTGAGGGCTCTAAATCGGGCGTTGTGGTATAAAAAAATACTTTTATTCACCTTTATGTTTATAATTATGATGATTCCCACCATAATTAACTAACTTTGGATATATGTTAGCATAATTTACCAACTTATTGAAATTAAAACAACTTATTGATGGCTGAAAATCTATTCTCCCATTACTTTTCTGATCAGAACTATTTCCCTTATATTCATGAGATAAATGACTGATCTCACCACATTGGTAACACTTCCTTGGTCAAATAAAGCATTTTTTAAAATGTATTTTACTACATTTAGAATGTTTTATGAGCTTACATCCAGATTTAGTAGTTGAATGATGATCTATTTCTTTCCTCCTATACCACTTCTTACTCTCATTTTCATAAGGTACATAAGTATTAGCAAACTTCATCTCAACTTTCTTAGTATAATTAATAATTTTATTATAAATTATAAATTCAAGAGAGTTCAAATCTCTTCAAAAACTCAATTTCAAACCCATATAAAATCTATCAATTATTTTTTCATTATCCAAAATGAAATTTGGTGAATACCTATCAAATATAGTAAATTTTCTTCATCATCATCCACTGAGTCTTTTTATTTTTTCTTCAACTCTATAAATTTACATTCTATTATAAATCAAATAAATTTAGGAAAATAATTATCAATGAAAGGATATTTAAAGATCATCTAATCCATGGAGTCAAACTCAACCTTTTATTTATCATTCTTAATTAGATACCACGGGCGATTAGATTGAACTTCAAAGTGATAAATATATATAATTTTTTTATGTTCTATACATCCCAAAACTTCAAATATTTTCTCCACAGAATTTATCCATACTCTAGCTTTTACTAGGTCTAAAGACCCTTCATTATTGAAATGATCAACTATAGAAATGTTAAATTATAGAGAATTTTATCATTCTCTTTCATGGTTGACACTTTTAATAGCCTACATCAACTAAGTTAACACTTCCACAAAATGATCTGTTCTAATAATTCTAGGTTGTTGATTTCGGAGGTTATTATCCTCTTAATTCCTTCCTACCTTAGCATTCATGTTTCCTCTATCGAAAAAAAATACCGAACAAAAAAGGATTATATAAACTAACACATAATTCATATAAATCCACCTCATGATAATATAAACATAAATATAAAACATTTAGGAGTGTCTTAAAACATTCACATATCCTCTAAAGGTATCTAAATTTTTCTTTAATAACAAATATAATGAACTATTAATTTAACAACCCATAAATATGAGTTTAATACTAAGTATTTTACATTTTTTACATTCCCAATATCATTTAGGTTTAGAGTGTTATATAATTAGGGAATCAATTACATAAAAATGGATAATTCCATGGTGTACTTTTTTTTCTATAGAAACAGGGCATTAAGTTTACACCCCTATTTTACTTGTAGAGGATTTCTAATAAGGAATAATAGATGTGAATTTGGGAAAAGTTTTTCAATCCATATATGTTAAGAAATATTCTTTTTACACTTCTTTAAAAAGATTAAAATAACCCATATAGAAAATGTTAAAAATATTCCTTTTTAAACCTCTTTAAAAAAGTAAAATATATAAAAAAAGACCTTCAGACACCTTTTAATCATAAATAATAACATTATTCTAGAATTTAAAATAACCTATATTGGGGGGAAAATAGTTAGAAGGAAAACATAAAAATAATATTTTCAAAATAAATTAATTTCTTTTAAGTCTCTTTGAGCTTCTTACTTTCTCTATATAATCATCTGAACCTTTCAGCTTATTACCTTATAAGAATTGTGGTGGTGGAGGTGTCTAAGTGAGGTTTTGTGGAGTGGTAGAGTGGAGGGATGAGTTGTCTAGAAAATCAAGTAGCAGTATTCTTGCGATATGGAGCTTGAGGATACATCATAGGGTAAACCGCTATTTCATGGAGGAGATAGTTTTGGCATAAGGAGACTAGGGAGGAATTGTTGGAGTGACTACCAATTTGAGAGGTAGTTTCACTTTGGATCCTTTATTTTGGTGTAGTCCCTTTCTAGGAAGTTGAGTGTTGTAGAATGGAGACAAAGTCTATGGCGTATGGGATTTGGGGTGAGTTTTCATTGGTTATAACTTTGTAGGCATTGTTGCACCATGGATTAGGGTTGCGTCATAACCTCTTCATGGTTTATTGGGGTCTACAACATACTAGTCTGGGCTGCACCATGGTCTCCCTACTTTTTTATAGGATGTGTGGCATATGAATAGACACATATCTAGGAGTTTGGTTTGACCATCCTGGTTGTGGCGTAGTTCTCCTCACTACACTATAGTCCTCTCCCTATATGGCATGGTGAATGGTAGATGAATTATGGTATTGTATTTTTATAAACATCCTATAAATTACTAAGTTGCAGGAAACCAAAATATTATCCAAATCTTCTCTCATATTTTGGGTGTACCAAGTGTGTACCAACGAGGTATTTTATCCCCCTTTTAGTGTATTTCAACCCCTTCATTGGAGGATTGATTTGTGGAGGTTTAGGTGAGTCTCCACTTTGTTTTCCACTATTTTAATCCTTGTTTCTTATCCGAGAGAGGTTAATATCAAGGGAAACCTACTATTTTTATGATGTTATAGTAAGAGGTTGATTTGGTTTTTTTATTCTAGGTTGGTGAGGTTGTTCTCCTTCATTTTGTTGATTAGGGGTGACCATTTTCTTATTCCAACCTTGGGAGGTGTATCGTAAAATTATATTTGAGGTAAGGGACCCTTCGTTTCTCACCAACTATATCATATGTTATGGGTTATGCCTTTTTAACTAGGTATTATAGTTATTATCTAGATAAATGAAGATACTTAACAGGTTTAATTAAAATTAAAAGTTTAAGGGGAATGAAATCACATGTTTCTCATTTTTTGATATTTTTTGACATTGTGATTTTACTATTAAAAATCATGGTTTTTGGGAGACTATTTGTTTTGTGAATTATTTTGTTTATAAAAACATTTAGGTGTGTCATTTTCTATCTAAAAAATGGAAATTGGTTAAAAATTTATATCAAGTAAATAAAATGGTTACCCTGAGAGACTATTTGATTATGTTAGAATGCCCTTGAAAAAAGAAATGGAATCTTATAAAATATCATTGATAATATAATAAAATATTATGTGAATGTGATTTGAAAAGTTTTATTATGTGTGGTTGTGTTCTGGGGAGATGTTTTGTGGGTGTTTTGTGGGTAGGTTATGTGATGATATGTGGATGTGTAATGCGTAAATTGTGATGTGTGGTTGTCCTATGGGGGAAGATGTGATGAATTGGGTGGTTGTGTTATGGGGTGGTTGTGATGGAAAGTGTTAGAAGTGTGGGTTGGTTAGAAATGGTATGATGGGATGTTTATTTTCTTTTTGTTGTGTTGTGCACTATTAGTTTCTTGGGTAGTATCATAATTAATTAGTGAGTAATAATGGAAATGAAATTGTTTAAAGGATTGTGAATGAAATAATCAGATTGGACATGTAGTTTAAATGGTTGATTCTTATATATGAAATAATGGGCATGAAAATAAATGGGTTTAATGTATGAAATTTAGTTGGTAATGGGAAATCATGGAATTTTATTGGATTCTAAATAAAGGGTTCCATGTGGCTTATTGTGTGGGGTTATTCATTTAGGGGTTGGAGAATAAGTGGCACTGTTGTGAGGTTGGGTGGTGTTGTTATGAGCTGGTTAATGTTTTAGTTATTAACCCACAAGTTTTTATTGTGTGTGGTTATATATATTAACATTATATTTTCTTATGATTTCAATATGTTCCCCCACCTATGTTGAACATCAAGTGTCAACAACTAGATTTATTTGTGAGTTTTTTTTCAATATCATAGTGGTGTGGTTGGATGGATGGCTACCTACTCTTTCTGACTCTCTCTTTCAGATGATGTTGACATGCATGGGAAAGGATGGTCAAAATTAAAAATTGAACTATTGAGATGTGATGTGATGTGATGGACCAATTTTCTCTAGGTGAAATGTGATGAGATTGATTTTTTAGGTTTCATGCATAGTAGTATGTGGGCACAAGGTTGATTCCCTTCATGTTCACAATATCACACTATTCTAGTTATGATTGTGATATGACTGGCAAAATGTATTTTGGTTGAGATTTAATGTGATGGACCATGTATCTTTAGGTGAGAGGTGATGTGTTGTCCAGTTCCATGTGGGGTGATTGGAATGATTTGTTATATAGAAGAAATGGGAGCACCATGATGTACGACATTGGTGTGGGAGAGAAGAAAATCAGTAGGGAACAGGGTATGGGGTAACCTTTTATCGATATGATTCTTATTATGTTATTATACTTGGATACATTACTTAGTCAGCATGCCTTTGTGAGGATGTTATTGGATAGTCAACCTTTTTAGGTGTTGTTGGTTCTTCTATTTTTTCACAAGTTCAATATTATGCTCTTTTCACATGTGCATGAGAGTCTTTGGAGTTCCTACTAAGTATACTTTTATTCTCACCCTATGTATATACAAACTATATTCATGTTTTCAAGAGGAATTCATGGACCATGTCATACATTCGTTTATCAGGATTTTGAGTTGTTGTGTTGATTACTTATCTTTTATTTTGAGTATTTATTTAGAGACTCTTGTCTATATCAATTTTACTTTTACATGTATTATGGGATGGTTTTTGTTTCCTTTTTATATTATGTCATTGAGTTTCCTATAGTTTATTTATCATATCTTCTAATCCTATTATTATAGAGGGTAATGACTCCCATTTGTATAATTTTTATACTCTTGGTTTTAGTATCTAACCCGAGGAATACTAGAGGCATGATTTGAGGGTCATTATCTATCTTACTTCATTGTGAGCTATGGATGTGTACCTTTGGAGGGAGGGGTCATTATATAGTGTTATTATAGCAAGTTTGGTTGAGATATAGCATGGATTATAGAGTTATAAACTATGAATATTTCATGTTTTGGTGAGGAAATCATGTCAGCTGACCTTGGTTTGTGATATAGTCCAAGTAAAACCATCTATGACATGGAATTTTAAGGCCCCCCATGATTTGACCCAAGGAATATGAGCCTACTAAATGACCAAGTGAGATGGAACCTCTTATAGTGTAGAGACTTAAGAGAGGTACATGCATAATGATTGACTTGTGTTCTCATTCGAATTGGGTGGTTTTAGTTTTTGGAATTTAAAATTAAATAAATAAATCTTAATAAAATTCTATTCTCTCAGGATTAGGAAATCATTTTTTCCCTTTTATATATGGATCTTGGTCATCATATTCATGGGATTTAGATAATGGAGGTTCAATAGGATTATATGGTTGATCACTAAAGTTTTGTTCTAGTTTATAAGGATGATAATTGGAAGAAAACAATATGCACTTTTTAATGGTGGAATTTGGGGAGGTATGAGAGAAGGGTTTTCAATTTAGAGAGAGAGAGTTAGTTGGATGATATTAAGATCACTTTTAATTTTTTTTATAGGCTCCAACATAGTCTTGAGCACTATTGGTAGTCATTCAGATGTCGGAATCTATGTGTTTATGGAAGACGGTGTTTCTTGGTGAGCAGAAGGAGGCATATGAGTTATGGTCATACTTTTAAAGAGGATTCTATTCTGAGTTTCTCTCATTAACTATAAATATAGTGAATAGTTAGTAGATTATCTCTCTTAATTAGTGGAGTGTGTATATATAGGATCTTGAGATCAAGTTAGATGATATATTTTGTTTTTTCCCATGCATTTTTTAGATGATGAGTAATGATTTCAGCATCTAGAAGAGGCACTCTTTACTTCTATCCAGCATGTAGTAAATAATTTTATATTTCCAACATATCTAGAGGTTCATAATGAGGAGGAGGTGATAAAGTTTATGCACTCATGAGGAGTTTTATAGTGAGAGGGATGCTAGAAAGGATCCTTGAGGATCAAGGCTTTTTGTGGTTAGTCTTAGGCACCATGGCCTTCAAGATTTCAGGCATGTGGGAGTCGACCTCAGTAGCCCCCTTTCATGACCTCTAGGAACAATAGTTTTAGTGATTTTCTTATGGGATTAGGACCAGTGTGTTTTTTATTTAGGGTTTTCTGTCATCATAAAAATCAGTGACCAGTGGTTCTTTGAGATCAGTATGGTGGAGATGGAAAGTTTTGGTGTCCACCTCAGCAGCATCTTCCAATGAGACCATTTCAGTAGCAAGGAATACAGGCTTATGCTCCTTCAAGGAGGCATAGAGAATTTATAGGTCAAACTTAGGATGTCCCTTGTGTTTCTGACCTCCAACTAGGAGTGTTCATGGAGGTGGACACCAACAAAGAGGGAAAGAATCTGGGTGTGGTTAGTTAAATGTAGTGGAGGTGGTAGCACCAGAGGTTCCAGAGATTATTATAGGTACTATTAGTTTAACATATAACATTTTTTGTGTTTTTTTTTATTTGGTAGCTTCATAATAATTTGTTTCACCCACCCCAATATATTCTCTAGGACAAGACGTAGATATTATTCTTATGAACCTAGTGTTGAATACACCAGTCGGAGGCCATACCGGCTTGTTTGATGTGTATTGGGGGTTTAAACTGATTATAGGGCTATATCAATCATGTGTTGATCTTTTATTACTAAAAATATATTCATATTATGTCTTTCTCATCATCGACTAGTTTTTTGTCATGCATGTTTTTATCAACTTATTTCAAAGGAGGTTCAAGTTCTTAGATGTGGATGTACAACATATGGTTTTCATTGGTGAGCAGAGTTATTTTGTGGGAAATAGATGTATAGATCCCCTTATTTCTCTAATTTCCTAGTTGCCTGTAGAATTATTGGGTTTTGGGATAGTGGAGGTTACTATTGTTTCAAGGTATTATATGGATGTTTTTTCTAAGGAGGTTGTGGTGTTACCCTCTCAATGTGATGTTGAGTTTGGGATAGACATAAAGCACAGTGCTTCTCAAATTTTAATGGATCCTTATTATATGTCACCTTTTGAGTTATAGGAGTTGAGGATTCAAATTAATGATCTAATGTAAAAAACTTTTGATCTATCCTACTGTGTTGATATAGGGTGCTCCTATATTATTTTACAAGAAGCAAAATGGTATTATAAGGTTGTGTATATACTACCATAGGTTGAATCAGTTGATAATCAAGAATCATTACCCTCTTATAATTATCGGTGACCTTTTTGACCAGTTGAGGGGATCTAGTCGGTGTTCTAAGATTGATCTTTTGTCTAGGTATCACCATTTGAGAGTGAATAGGTTGATTTATGGGATAACACCTTCAGATTTTGGTCTGGGAACTTTGATTTCATGGTTATGTTTTTCAATCTCACAAACACACCATCTATGTTCATGGGGCTCATAAACTCTATTTTTCATGGATTCTAGGACTAGTTTATAGTTATGTTCATCGATGGAATATTGATCTACTCAAATTTAGGTTAGGATCATGTCAATAATTTCAGATTTATCGTGAAGGTCATACAACACCACCATCATTATGTAAATTTTTTCAAGTTTATGTTCTGAACATGATAGGTACATTTCCTTGGGAATCTGGTGTCACATAACGGTGTGTGTGTGTGTAGACTCTTCAAAGGTTGAGGAAGTTGTTTCTTTTGGATAACCCAATAATGTGGTGGAGGTTCCCAGCTTCCTAGGTCCTACCATATATTATCTAAGGTTTTATCCAATTTATCATGAATTATATCCCTTATGATAGCTTTGAACAGTAAGGATCGATCTTTTATTTGGACTAATCAGTTTCAGGTATCATTTGACTACTTGATGGGTAGATTGATTAGTACTCCATTAATTCAATTTATAGAAGAAGGGGTGATGTTTTAGGGGATTTGGGAAACATCTCATCTAGGATTGGGTTATGTCTTGATGCATCAAAAGTTGGTGATCTTATATGGGTCTCGACATTTACAACCCCATGAGTGTAACTATTCCACCCATTACCAGGATCTAGTAGTGGTTGTGTTTTCACTGAAGCTTATGATATAATTAACTCATTGGGGAGTAATTTTTTTGTCTTTACATATCATAATAGTTTGAGCTATATATTTTCTTAGTGTAATATAAATCTGAAGTAATGGAGGTGGATGGAGATTATTTAGAACTATGACTTTTAGATCTCTTATACCTTAGGAAATGGGGATGATCCAGCTGACAGTTTGAGAATAAAATTGAGGAAAGATATTTTTCATCAGTCTGGAGATTCTTAGAGGGTGATGGAGGAGTCACTAGCCTTGTACCTAGATACAAGGGTGGTTAATGGTGAAGGTTTCTTATTTTAGATGATAGTGCAGTCTTCTTTATTACAGAAGGTGGAGAAGTCACTACTAAAAAATAGGCCTTTGACATCGCTAGAATTGGCCAATAACAGTGCTAGAAAAGTATTGGCTGTCGAAGCATGATTAAAAGTCCTTAGTTTTATAAATTCTAGAAAATCACTAATAAATGGTTCCTTTATCTACTCTCAAAAACAAACTGATAAATAAATCCTTTATTAGCAATTTTAGAAGCACTGATAAATGACCCCATTTATTAGTGACTTTATTAATCACTGATAAAGGGCCCCTTTATGAGTGCTCCAAAATGAACTAATAAAGGTTGTCTTTATCTGCACATTTAGTAGCACTGAAAAAGGGACATACAGCAGTGTGCTATTACAGCACATTACAACACCTAAAATCTACAAAATCATATACAAATGTAAAGTTTAAATGAAATAAAATTTACACCAGAAACATAAAAAAACACCATATTATGGAAATTTCAAACATTAGTTTGTACAATTACATGATTAAATAGAAGTTATCACATACATTCAAAAACATCAATTTTCCTTTGGAATTTTCCCCTGATACTGACTCACGATATTTCAGAACAAACTACCCCTACATGAGAAAAATAACTCACGTGTTTAATAAAACAATTCTTATGTTATAATAATATAAAGAAATAAATTAAATATAAAATGTTAATTTTAAACTAAACTTTGAGTCATAGAAGTAAAAATGTGTATCGGATTGAGTTAGGCATGATTATTGCATGTCACGCCATTTCTTGTTCATCTACAAGAATTATCTCTATTAAAATTAACTAAATAATTATAAGATAAAAATGATAAATACAATAATTAAGTAATAGTATATATAATGATGTTAAAACAATCTCGTCTTGTTTGATCAGCTTTAGAGATGTGATGCATGTTTTAAACTAAACGCACTTGGAGTCTTACCGGTCACAATATGTGTTCTATTGAGGTGAGGATGATTCCTACACATCCCAAATGAATTATGGATTGTCTTCCAAAAAATTAAAAATATTCTAAATGTGTTTTCTTGGTTTTGAGTATGTCACTTGTGTTTATTACTAAAATGTAATTTTAAACGGGAAACACACACTTTAAGTAATACAGGTTACATCTTGTGTCAATTTGATGTAATAAAAATTCCTACACATTAAAAATGACTTATAATATTTTTTCTAAATTATAAAGATAATCCAAGAATGCTTTCTTAGTTTTTAGTAAGTTACACTTTTTAAACTAAAATGTCAATTTTAAACTAATAAAAAACACTTTAAGTTATACCGGGAACATCATTTATCGAAATGAGTTGAGACTAATTCCTAAATTTCACAAATGAATTATGGATAATTTACTAAAAATATCAAAATAATCCAAATTATTTTACTCAGTTTTGGGTATGTCATTTGTCTTTTTTACTAAAATTAATGTCAATTTTAAATAAAAAGATGCACTTGGAGTCATAACAGTCACACCATGAGTCAAATTGAGGTTGGGATTATTTTTACACATCCATAATGAATTATAGATTATTTTACTAATTTATTAAAAATTACATGAATGTGTTTTATTGGTTTTGAGTATGCCACTTGTGTTTTTTACTAAAATGTCATTTTAAACAGAAAACACGCACTTTGAGTCATACCAGTCACATAGTGTGTCATTTTAATGTAATACTAATTCCTATATGTCAAAAATGAATTATGAATCATTTCCATAAATTATCAAGAAAATATAATCATGTCTTCTCAGTCTTCGGTGAGTGACACTTTTTTAACTAAAATGAAAAATTTTAACTAATAACGAACAATTTGAGTCAAATCAGGAAAATCGTATATCGGATTAAGGTAAGTCTGATTATTACATATCAAAAATAAATTATGGATCATTTTCATAAATAATAAAAATAATATGAATTTGTTTTCTCAGTTTTGAGTATGTTAGTTTTCTTCTTTTCTAAAATCAATGTCAATTTTAAATAAAAAGATTCACTTAGAGTCATATCGTTTACACTGTTCATCTGATTGAGGTTTGTATGACTCCTATTGGTCTAAAATGACATATGATCGTTTTCCTAAAGTAATAAAAATAATATTAATGTTTTTTCTTAGTTTTGAGTACATAAATTGTGTTTTTTACTAAAATTTCATTTAAAACTGGAAACATGCACTTTTAGTCATACTGATCACATCATTTTTCAGTTTAATGTGATACTAATTCCTACATATCAAAAATGAATTATTTATTGTTATATTAATTTATAAATACAATTCAAATGTGTTTTCTAGGTTTTCAATTAGTGACACTTTTTTAACTAAAATATCAATTTTAAACTCATAACGAACACTTTGAGTTAAATCAGGCACATCTTGTATCATATTGAATTGTATATGATTCTTACAAGTCTCAAATGACTTATGGATCATTTTCATAAAGTATCAAAAAAATATGAATACATTTTATTGGTTTTGAGTATATCAGTTGTATTTTTTAAAAAAATTAATGTTAATTTTAAATAAAAATATGCACTTGGAATAATATCATTCACAATATGCTTTGTATTGAGGTGAAACAAATTAATAAACATAAAAAATGAATTAATTATTATTTTACTAAAGTATGAAAAAAAATTCATTTTCTTGGTTTTTAGTACATCACTTGTGTTTTTTACAAAAAATCCATTTTAAACTAGAAAGACACACTTTGCATCATACGAGTCACATAATGTGTCAGTATGATGTGAGACTAATTCCTACACATAAAAAATGACTTATGAATCATTTTCCTATATTATCCAGATAATTTAATCACATTTTATTGGTTTTTAGTGAGTGAAACTCTTTGAACTAAAAGGTCAATTTTAAACTAATAAGAGACATTTTGAGTCATAATGGGAACATCATGTATCGGATTGCGGTGAGGATTATTATTACAAGTCAAAAATGACTTATGAGTAGTTTAGTAAAGTATAAAAACAATCCAAATTATTTTTTGCATCTTTGAGTATGTCAGTTGTCTTTTTTAATAAAATTAATGTCAGTTTCAAATATAAAGACATACTTAGAGTCATATCGGTCACACCGTGAGTCGGATTGAGGTTTTTCTGATTCTTACATGTTCTAAGTGAATTATATATAATTTTACTAAAGTATTAAAACAATATGAATGTGTTTTATCAGTTTTGAGTATATCACTTGTGTTCTTTACAAAAATTTCATTTTAAATTGGAAAGACACACATTGAGTCATACCATTCACATCGTGTGTCGGTTTGAAATGATACTAATTTCTAAAGTTTGAAAATGAATTATGAATAATTTTATTAAATTCTAAAGAAAATCCAAGTGTGTTTTCTCAATTTTTAGTGAGAGACACTTTTGAACTAAAATTTTAATTTTAAACTAATAATGAAAACATTGAATCATACAAGTAACATTGTGTACCAGATTAAGGATCCGCTAATTCATACACATCATAAATGAATTATAGATCATTTTTGTAATGTATCAAACTAATATGATTGTGTTTCATTGGTTTTTATTATGTCAGTTTTCTTTTTTACTAAAATTGAAATTAAATTTCAATAAAAAATGCACTTTGAGTCCTACTTGTCACATCATGAATTAGATTGAGGTGAAGATGTACCAACATGTCCCAAATTACTTATATATCATTTTACTAAAGTAGTAAAACAATACGAATTCATGTGATCATTTTTTAGTACCTCACATTTACTTTTTTAATAAAATTTCATTTTAAACATGAAGCACGCACTTTGACTCATACCTGCTATATCATGCATCCATTTAATGTGAGACTAATTTTTACACATCAAAAATGACTTATGAATCATTTTACTAAATTATAAATACAATACAAGTTCTTTTTTTTGTTTTTAGTGAGTCACTTTTCATTTTTACTAAAATTAATATCAATTTAAAAAAAAAGACACATTTGGAGTCAAATCGGGCACAACATGCATCATATTGAGGTAAGTATTATTCCTACACATAAAAACTGTATTATGGATTTTTTTCCTAAAGATTCAAAAAAAATATTAATGATTTTTCTTTGTTTTGAGTATATTATGTGTTTTTTGAACTAAAATGTAAATTATATACTAAAAACAAACAGGTTATGTTATACTAATCACCCTATGTATTAGATTGAGTTTTCACTTATTTAGTATAAAATATGTTTTTTACATTAAAATATATCTAAAAATTCAAAAAATAGGGACCATGTTCCATTCAGACGGAAGATAAACTCCATGCTCCCTAAAACACTTCGCATTTCAGGAATCATTGGGTTTCCTCTTCCATTAGAAAGGAACATGTCCTCTCTTTTATATATTGTTGTAGATAGTTGAAAGGGAAATATTGCTTACCAAATTATTTTTTAAAAAACTAAATAATTAATAGATAAAAATGAGAAGGAAATTAACTTATGAATAGTAGATAAATGATGAAAAAATTAATTAAATGAGTAGTAAGAATTTGCATTTTTATGATGGTTGTATACATTATTGACCCATTTCATTGTTGTTATTATCTCATTTATAGCATCGAAGGATAATCTCTCACGATAATGATCATCTTTGAACAAACCACTGCAAGTCAAACAAAATGATACACCATTATAAGAAAACAATTATTGTGTGAGTAATACTAAGAAAAAATAAATTAATCATATATATGAAACAATGAATTACTTATATGGAAAATGATTTTTCTATGAAAAAATCAATATTGGAATTCTTATTAAATAGAATATATTTATTAAATATTAATAAATAACAAACCAACCAAGTTTTATTTTAACTCACCAAATTTCTTTTATAAAATATATGTGTGTGTGAATTTATCTCGGATCTTGGGGAATTTTTTTGCTCAGTTTTAAGTAAGAGATGCACGTTTAGAACTAGAATGTAAATTATAAACTAAAAACATAAAGTTCAAGTCATACCAAGCACATTTTATATCACATTAATGTGCAGAATATTAAGTATGTGATGTGTGTTTTTCTTTCAACCATCTACACCAAGATAGAAAAAAAATGTTCCATTTGAATGGAAGAGGAAACCTTATGCTGCTCAAAATTCCTCATCCAAAATAAACATTTTCTCTACTTCATATCTTTCTACAAATGGTTAAAGGAAGAATATGACTTCCCAAAAGATCTGTGAAAAATAAATTATTATTACATAAAAATGATAAGGAAATTAACTTAAAAATAGTTCAAAACAATCTAAAAAAATTAACTAAATAAGTTATAAAAATTCACCTTTTCATGACCATATAAAAGGAGTGATTAAAATTTTTTGAGGAATTCATTTCTTCATTATCTCTATGAAAATTAAAAAAAGAAGTATTAGATAAAAAAGATGTAGAAATTAACTAAAAAAATTGGATAAAATGATGATAAAATCAACTAAAAGGAAATTTGTTTTAGTTATATATCGTTAAACTATAATATTATTATTCTTGATCATAAAAAACTAAAATAAAAGGAATTTATTCAATATTAAATGACCTTAAAAGAAAATATTTTATAATCTCAATCCCAAAAACATGATATATTATAAACTTTACAATGAAATACCATTCTTGTATTACACTAAGTTCCCATAAGAAAAATTTATCCAATTAGGTTGGTGTAAAAGTCATATATAAAAATTTTCTTTATTATTTTCAACAAAAAAACTAGCATAAAAAATTATATATTCCTGGAGTATACTAAACATCAATGTATCCCTTTATTATTTCATAGAAAACATTAACCATTTGTGTAAACATGTTAGTGTTAATTGATTGAACTAAAATAAATATTTAGATTTGAGTTTTCATGGAACATAATAAAATCTATCATTCTTTTTCAACATCTTATAGAGAACAAACTCAATGATGACCCATTTAACTTTTTTGATGGAAAAAACCTCAGTGTGACACATTATGTATTTTCAGAAGACACTAAACTTCATTATATATCTTTTACACCTTTTTGAAAGTACTAAACATCAGTATATCCATTTATAGCATCCAAAAAACACTAAAATATAGTGCATCCATTAATTATTCTTAGGTTGTGATATATATTTGTATATCCTTTTAAATATTTCCGGTGATTATATACTCTAACATAACATAATCAGTATTTTTTCCTCAAAATGGGAATATCCATATTCTCATGTTTTTTTATTGAGAATGATGAAGAGTTTTTTATTAATGAGATTCTGCACATGAATCATTTTATATAAGGACTGTACACATTCATATTAGTGATGAACCAGTGGACACATTTTTTTTAGGGTGAGTTGGTGAAAAATTATCTATATGCATAATAAGGATAGGTTAAACACCTCTACTCATGTAATGATTGTGATATTTTATGTGATATAATAGTGGGAAGATTTAATTTCACATCATGTGAATTCAAATGAATTAGTTTTAGTCAATCCATTTCCATAATGTAAATTTGATGTGTTACTAGTATGGATTTCACAAGCATTTGTGATATTATATCATGCATCTAATTCATGGTCGAATAGCCCAAATAATTCAATCACCCACAAAAGTAAAACAACTGTATTGTTCTTTTCTGAAAATTCATGATTTTGTTGATGAAATTTTTTATTTATTTATTTTTATTATAGGTTTCGGATCAAGATATTAGATTCTTTTACAAATGGGTCTTCGTTTGTATTTTTATATATTCATGATTTCATTTGAACAAGTTTTTCATTTTTATGAATTTCTTTATAAAGTTGTTTATTTTCATATGATTCCATGTTTCCTTTGACACCAACCCTCCTTGATGACCATGATCTATCAATGTTGGTTTTCCTCCTATAGTTCTCTAATAGACCTTTTGGTTTAGTAGTTTATTACACATATATTTATTCAAACATTTGAGCTCTATTATATACATGTTTGATGATTCGATTAGAACTATATTAATCTCAACTGACTTTTGGCTCCACTACTATGGCCCATTATATACAATTTAGAGAATCCATGGGAAAGCAATCGCATCTGTTTTTTTTTTTTGTTAAATATTTTCATAGTGAGGGATTACTTTCACACTTAAGTAATGTAACGATATGAAATTTTGAATAATATTTGTTTCCTAATTTAATTTTTTACCCAACAAAACTATATATTTTTATTAATTAAGTGAGTATAATTAAAATAACTCTATTGGGTTTTGATAGTTATATGATTGTTGGTCAATATGACCATAGGAAAATATACTCTAAATGTTAAGATTAGTGATTATAAATAGAAAATATAGTGGTTATTATTGCATAAAGAAGAGTCGATGGCCTCATCTATTAGACTCGGACCATATGAAGCCCATTTTTTCGGAGCATGTGAAGGAGGTGGCGTCATTGGGATTTATTCTGGATCAAGCCCAATCCGAAATTCAACACGTTAAGCTTGAAAAAAATAGCTTATGAGAGAAGTTCAAGTTGATATAAATAACCACTTGGGAAATGTTTTCTTAGCCACCCTGAGATTTTATCACCACTGCACACCTTACTCTTAGGTCCCATACGGGCGTTATAAGGGGCTATGTAATGAGGCCATAGTTACCTTGTGTAATCCCTTGGTATAAATAAATTTTTATTTCATCATTCCTATTTTAGGAATATATTTTCTTAATAAAGTATATGTTTAATTATGAAAAATTTGGTAAATTGATTTTAGAAGTAAAAATAGTACTTTCTAGTGATTTTTCATACAGAGAGAAATATTATGGTAAAATAAACATAATTTTTGAATTTCAAATGACAAAATTAACCAAGGCTGAATTTTTATAAGTTTTATAGAATTTTTAATTTGATAAATAGGGTTTTATGAATAGTTTTTTTTTATGAATAGTATTTGATGAATAGTTTTTTGATGAATAGTAAAAAAAATATTTTATTATTTAATAACTTTTTATGTGAAATGATTTTCAAAAATCTGACATACATGGTTGTAATCAAGGTCAAAATGTGGTTCAATAAGACCAAAATAATTTTTAGTGAATAGTATCTTTACCCTTTGAAATAGTAATTTTACCCTTATAAATGGTAATTTTACCAATGGAATAGTAACATCACCTAAGGAGGTATAAATATGTTTTAGTCATCTTAAGTGGTAATGTGGTATAATTATATCACAGTGTAAGTAAATAAATGATTTAGAAATTATTAGTCAAGTATTAGTATTTTATTTATTTAATTTAATTTAAAATGAAATTAATTTTTATAAAATGGAGTTCACTTTTGGATTCTACATGTAAAAAAATGGTTAGGGTGAATTTTTGGGATTTTTCCGAAACAGTTGAATTTTCGGTGAATAACTAAAATATAGTTTTGAGTTTTTGGTATGTTTAATGACATCATTAATGATGTAATAATGATTTAATAATTATTTTTGACTCTTGAGGAATAAAATATGTTATTAGTTTTCCCAAGTGGCCAATACCATGGTAAAATACCATGGTCAAGTCCATGGTTTTTCAAATACGACTAATGAGGTGTCCCTTGGAAATAAATAAAATATTCCCTCACTTTTGCTATAACTACCAACCCATTACTTCATTGATTTCATTAAAAATTCATCCTCAATGAATATCTTCTATTTTTACCTCCCAAGGAGTCCTCCCAATGTTCCCTCAATCCCCCCAAGGTCCCAACCATTGATTTTTTTAAGTTACTCGCCAGGGTAAGAGAACCTTTCACCCTCCTCTTTTAGTCAAGACTTCTTTTATGTTATGTCTTTTAAATTTCCATTTTCTTATATTGGGTATGTTATTATGTATCCTTATTTCTGTAAATTTTATGTCTAAATGATTATATACCCCTTTTTCTCTCATAAATTGATTTTTTTAATTTTTAAGTGATGTTGTTAGGTTGATGAGTTTTCGTAAGGGAATTCGCAACTTCTTTATTTCTTTCAAATTATATTTTATGTGGTATGTATTTAAAGTTTCCATACCATGTTCTTATTTAAATTTTGTTATATAACTCTACTGCAAAATTAGTTATTCATAGATGGGCGACCCATGTCCCCTATCTTTTTAATGTTTTCTAAAACCGTGTTGCATAGTCGTTGTGTTGCAGAATTTTCGTCTCAAAATATCTCTCTTTTTATCAAGAAATTGTCTTATTTTACATATGTGAATACCCAAAACTATTTCATTTCTAGGTTTATTCACCAGAACATAAAAATGATATATTTTTATCTGTAATTGACATACATAATACCCTCATCACTTTTCCATGGGTTATAAATGACATAATGATCTTGTTTTTAATCACTTTTTAAAACATCTTGATTTTGATATGAAACCCATTTCTTTTATCCTCTTTGGGTTATTTATTAAATTCTTGATTATGATATATGTGGATCACATTAAAATAAATACATATTAAAGTTTCTACCTCATAGCACTCCAATGAATTGGGTAAAGGAATTAATCTCTAGTGATGACAAGTTTTATGATACCTTGGTGAATAACCTTTGTAATGTTTCTAACACCTTGGGTATGGACCATGGTGATATACTTATGGATGTCTAAATTAAATTTTTTAGCCACATTTTCAAGTTATGTTTAAAGTTATTAATATTATGATATTCTTATTTATCATACCTTTATGATATTCCCCATGTTCTTATTTATATCCCTCAAGTTCACATGTAAACTCTTTTCCCTTGCTTTCCTTATTGGGCCTTCTGCGCACCCTTTCCCTTGATGTCTGTCCCCATGTTATAAGATACATTAATTGTACTTAGTATGAACATTTCAAGAATCCTTTCAAGATGATTAAAATAATTTTATATTTTTTCATGTATTATGTACCTTTTTTCTAAGACACTAAACTTTAAAGATACTCTCTTCGTAAGGTAATGAAAAGTTATGTAATAAGAAAAAGGGATGTTATAGTTGGTATCTAAGGATAGTTTAGTTATTTGTGGAAATTTGGATATGAAAAATTTAGGAATAAACCTATAAAATAGTTTAAATATAGGAAAACTTCCTAATATTTTAGTGAAATATTAAGTAATCTATTTCCGAACAAATAAATCCATGTCTAGATATGAACAACTGGATGTGGCTCTAACACAGATGTATCTAGGGATAAAACCCAAAAATACCTCTTTGAGAAAGACTCAAATGAGAACTGGTGCATGACAATGGGCCTTAAATCACTCCTCATTTGACACTCCTGGGGGATATGTTTGGTTAATAATAATCTTTTTATGAATAATTATGAAGGATTTATAGAGAAAAGGAATTGTTACTAAAGAATAAAATGTTTAAGCATTAAGTTTTAAGACATAAAAATATTTTACAGCTAAAAGATTCATAAATGAAAAATGTTTCTCACTAAGGATTTATTATTTTAGAAAATTCCAGGTAATAGAAGGAATTGTGAAAATTGTGACTACAATGGACCATATGTTGGAAGACCTCCAATGGAAGGCGGAAAAGAAACATTCATGAGATTGATGAACAAGTTATGGGAAATAACTTGAATCAAGCAGAGAGACCTATGTCGCCATGAAGAGAAAAACATTCTATTGAGTCCTTTATGCATCAGTGACCACCAATGTTCAATGTATCTACCAACCCATTGATTGATGAACAGTGGATCAGCTCTACTGAAAAGATCTTTTCTTTACTCTGCTGTTCAGAACAAGAGAAGGTCACCCTAGCTATTTACCGCTTAGAGAGATAATCTGATCTGTGGTTGGAACTGATTAAAAAGTTGAGTCTAAGAGTGGAGATTTAAGCTTTAGAGTGGGAATAGTTCTACAAGTGTGGAAGAGGAAGAAAAAAAGTGCAACTTCCCACATGTAATAAATGTGGTAAGAAGCATTTGGGGAATTGTCTGCTCAGGAGCAGGAAGTACTAAAAGTGTGGGAGAGATGGCCATATCGCATGGAATTTTCATAGTGACGGGAAGCTTCGACTTACCAACACTAAAGAAAAAGGTAATATGGTGTAGGACCTACCTGAAATTAAATGATATAATTGTGTAAGGCTTGGTCACTTTTCCAATCACTATCCAAATCTGAGGGCAATGTAGGGGGATAACCATCAGCCTTAACAAAGGCCAAGGGAGCAGGGTCATGATTTTTCTATCTCAATAGCTAATGTTGAAGCTCTAAATGATGTGGTGGAAGGTAATCTTGTTGTTATCTCAAAACTAGAAAGTACTTTTTTTATTATGGTTCTATTCATTCATTTATTTCCTCCTAGTTTGTAAGGAATTTAGAATCAACCCTATAATTTCTAAAAGTAGAGTTAGCAGTCAAGACACTGGGTGGGATTATCCAAGAATAAACAATGTTTCAAAACTCTAGTATTTACTTTACTGAGGAAAATGCTATCACAAATCTAGTTTTCATTCCCATGTTGGAATTAGACATTATACTAGGGATGGACTAGCTCTCAAAGTATAACGCTAAGATAAAATGCAGAAAAAATGAAATCTTAGTAGTCTTGAATGGAAAACCTATAGTTATAATCCATGGAGAGATTTCTTGACCTGATATTTTCCTAGAAGAAACTCTTATAGTCTTCTATATAGATTTGATCAGTGAAGAAGGAGGATTAAATGAGAGTATAAGGATTGAAAAAGTCCCCATTTTCCAAGAATACATTGATGTATTTCCTAAGGAGTTATCCTGACCTCCCCCAGAAATAGTGGTAGAGTTCTCTATTGAACTCATACATGGATCTTATCCAATATCAAAGACCCCATATAGGATGGAAAATGTGGAGCAGTAGGAATTAAATAATCAAATCCATGATCTTTTGGAGAATGGATTTATCCAACCGAGTGTGTCTCCTTGGGGAGAACCTATTCTATTTGTGAAGAAGAAGGATGGATCAATGTGGTTATGAATTGATTATAGAGAACTGAATGGGATCACAGTACAAAACAAATACCCTCTTCCAAGAATTGATTACTTATTTGACAAACTTCATGGGACTCAATTCTTCTCTAAGATTTATCTTTGATCTGGTTATCATCAATTGAGGGTGAATAAATAGGATGTTCCAAAAACAACATGCCGATCAAGATATGGGCATTATGATTTTGTTGTTATGCCCTTTGGATTGACTAACACTCCTACATTTTTTATGGATTTGATTAATAGATTATTTAAGGAGTACCTTGAAAACTTTTTGGTAGTTTTTATTGATGATATTATAATATATTCCAAAAATCGTGGGGAGCATGAGGATCATCTAAGGGTCATTTTTCAAACTCTATAGAAGGAGAGGATTTTTGGAAAGTTTAGAAAATGTGAATTTTGGTTACAACAAATTGCTTTCTTGGGGAACATTGTAACCAATGTAGGGAGCATAGTTTACCCTACAATGAAAAAGGTTATAGAGGAGTGGCCTCAGCCTATAACAATAATTGATATTCGTAGTTTCCTTGGATTATAGGGATATTATATAAGGTTTGTGAAAACAAATTCAGTTCTTTCTAATCCATTAACGAAGTTAACTTGAAAAGGGGTCAAGTTTATATGTACAAAAGAGTGTGAGGAATGTTTCTAAGAGCTGAAGGGTAGATTGGTTACTGCACCCATGTTAAATATTCCCTCAAGCGGAGAAGATTTATTATTTTTAGCAATGCATCTCTGAAAGGTCTTGGGTTCATACTTATGAAAAATGAAAATGTGATTTCTTATACATATCAACATTTAAATAATTATGAGAATAACTATCCTACACATGATCTTGATCTGGATACAGTTTTTTTTTTCTCTAAAGATATGAAGGCACTATCATTATGGGGAGTAATGTGATATATACACAATCCATAAAAGTGTGAAGTATATTTTCACACAAAAGGAATTGAATATGTGACAGAGTAGATGGTTGGAAATTATTAATAAATATGATTGTTCAATTCATTATCATCCCCGAAGAGCACACAAATTCACTGATGCATTAAGTAGGAAAGACCCAATTGTTCTCTCCATGACGATTATTCAAAGAGATCCTTTGATAAATCACCTAGTAAAACTAGATAGAGGAATTGTAAGGGAAGGGACATAATAAACCCTAACACAAATTATTTCTCAACCTCCATTACTAGAGAATATCAATGAAGATCAGAAATAAGATCCTCTGTTACAGAAGAAGTTTACGGTTGTTAAGGATGGGAAGTTTCCTGAGTTCAACATTGATCAAGAAGGTGTTCTGAAATTCCATACAAGACTACGTGTTCCATCTATTCCATAAATAAAGAAGTAGTTTATGGATTAATCTCGTATCTCTACATTATCTATACATCCTCGAAGCATGAAAATGTATAGGGACCTTCGTGATTATTTTGGGGTGGATAATATAAAATTGGAGATTGATGACTACACTACAAGGTGCCTGGTATGTCAGCAAGTGAAGGAAGAGTGACAACTTCCTAAAGGGGTATTAAAACCACTACCCATACCTGCATGGAAGTGGGAAAATATCACCATGGAATATTTCACTATTCTTAAGAAAACTTCCAAATGAAACAATATGATATGGGTTATAGTGCACCATCTCACCATGATTTCCCATTTTATCTCTATTAGGGAATATTTCTCTCTTGATCAACTTTCCAGGATTTATGTGAAGGAAGTGGTAAGGCTACATGGAGTTCTAATTTCTATTATATCTAATTGTCATCTAAGGTTCACATCAAAATTCTAGAGAGTTCTTCAACATGATTTGAGTACTGAATTGAATTTTAGTACGGAATATCTCCCTCAAACTGATGGTCAATATTAAAAAACTATTAAAACACTTGAGGACATGCTGAAAACATGCTCAATGGAATTTAAAGGTGGATGTGATCAACATCTACCATTATTTGAGTTCTCTTATAGAAACAGCTTCCACTCGAGCATTCAAATGGTACCATATGAAGCTCTATATGGGAAGTGATGTAGAACTCCTACTTGTTGGGATGAAGCTGGTGAGAGAAAGATTCTTGGGACTAATCTTGTGCAAGAGACAATAGAAAAGGTTTTTTCCATCCAGCAACACATTAAGCCTGCTCATAGTCGGAAAAAGAGTTATGCTGACAACCATAGATAGGACTTAGAGTTTGATGTTAGTGAAAAAGTCCTTCTTTGAATTTCTCCTTGTAAGAGATTCATGAGTTTTGGAAAGAAAGGGAAGCTCAAACCTAGGTAAATTGGCCCCTATGAAATCCTTGATCACGTAGGAGTATTTTCCTATCAGCTTTCACTTCCTCCAAATATAGTACAATTTCATGATGTCTTCCTTGTATCCCTCTTGAGGAAGTACATACCTGGCCATTCACATTTACAAAATCCAAAGGTGGTAAACTGGAACATGACCTATCTTATGAGGAGCAGTCGGTGGATATATTAGATCGTAGAGACAAGGTTTTATGCAATAAGACTACCCACCCTATTAAAGTATTATAGAGGAACTAAAAACATGAAGAATCCACATGGGAGCTAGAGGAGTCTATGAGGCATAAGTACCCACACCTTTTCTCTTATAAGGGTATGAGTTGAAATTTCAGGGATGAAATTTCTAAAGGTGGGAAGAATGTAACGACTCAAAATTTTGAACAAAATTTGTTTCATGTTTTTATTTTGTACTCAATAAAGGTATATCATCTTATTAATGAAGTGAGTATAATTAAAATGAGATAGTTGGGTTTTGACTATTATATAACCGTTGGTAAATATTATCGTTGGAAACTATACTATTAACATTAATATTATTGATTATAAATGGAATTCAAAATGGCCATTATTGTAGAAAGAAGAGTCAATAGCCTCATTTAGTAGACTCGGGCCATACAAAGACCAGTTTTCGGATCATGGGAAGTATGTGGCGCCACTGGGATTAGCTCTGGAACAATACCAAACCAAACTTCAACACGTTAAGCCTGAACGGAATCTCTTACAGGAGATGTTCAAGTTGATAGAAATCACCACTTGGGAAATGTTCTCAGATCCACCCCAAGATTCTATCACCATTGCACACCTTATTCATAGGTCCAATGAGGGCGTTATACGGGGTTATGTAATGAGGCCTTAGTTACTTTGCGTAATCCCTTGGTATAAATAAAATTATTATTTCATCATTCCTGTTTTAGGAATAGCTTTTCTTAATAAAGTATATGTTTTATTAAGACAAATTTGATAAATTTATTTGAGAAGTAAATAATTGTACTTTTTAGAAATATTTCATACATAGAGAATTAATATGGTAAAATAAATATCACTTTTGAATTTCAAATGTCAAAATTAACCTTGGCTGAATTTTTAGAATTTTTCTATGAAGTTTCAATTTGATGAATAGTGTTTTTATGAATAGTTTTTTATGAATAGTTTTTTTGTTGAATAGTAAAAAAATATTTTATTATTAAATAACTTTTTCTATGAAATGATTTTAAAAAATTTGATATACATAGTTTTAATCAGGGTGAAAATGTGGTTTAATAAGATCAAAATATTTTTTTGGTGAATAGTAAATTTAACCTTTGGGATAGTGATTTTACCCTTATGAATGGTAATTTTACCAATGGAATAGTAAAATCACCTAAGGAGTTATAAATATGTTTTGTTCATCTTAAGTGGTGATGTGATATAATTATATCATAGTGTAAGTAAAAAAAATGTTTTCGAAATTATTAGTCAAGTATTAGAATTTTAGTTATTTAATTTAATTTAAAATGAGATTAATTTTTATAAAATGGAGTTAACTTTTGGATTCTACACATCAAAATATGGTTATAGTGAATTTTTGTGATTTTTCTGAAATAGTTGAATTTTTAGTGAATAGTAAAAATGCAGTTTTGAGTATTCGATAAGTTTAATGACATCATTAATGATGTAATAATGATGAAATAATTATTTAAGACTCTTGAGGAATAAAATATGTTATGAGGTGTCTCAAGTGGCCAATACCATTTGAAAATACCATGGAAAAACCCATGGTTTTTCAAATACCACTAATGAGGTTTCCCTTGGAAATTAATAAAATATTCCCTCACTTGTGCTATAAATACCAACCCATTCCTTCATTCCTTTAATTCCAAATTCCTCCTCAATAAGGATCTAGTATTTTTATCTACCAAGTATTCCTCTCAAGGTTCCCTCAATCCCCCCAAGGTCCCAACCTTCTAGTTTTTTGAAGTTATTAATCAAGGTAAGGGAACCTTTCACGCTCCTCTTTTAATCAAGACTTAATTTATGTTATGTCTTTTAAATTTATATTTCCTTATTTTTGGGTATGTTATTTAGTATCCTTATTGATTCCCATTTTATTTCCAAATGATGAGAGACACGTTTCCGCTCTAATCATCTAATTTTATGAATTTTTAAGCGACGCCATTAGGCTACTGAATTTTCATAAGGGAATTCAAAACTTCTTTTTTTTCTTTCAAATTCTCTTTTATGTGGTATTTCATCATATTTTCCATAACATGTTATTATTTCCATTTTTTCTATCAATATATTGTTAAATGAGTCATTTATGTATGGGAGACCCCTATCCCCACTCTTTTTAATGTATTCTAAAACCATGTTGCATAGTCGTTATACTCCAAAATTTTCGTCTCAAAATCTCTCTCTTTCTCTCAATAAATTAACTTATTTTATTTATGTGAATACCCAACCCAATTTAATTTCTAGGTGTATTAACCAATACATAAAAATGATATATTTTATTCTTGAATTGACATTAATAAAACCCTCATCCCCTTTCCATGGGTTATAAATGACATAATGATCTTGTTTTTAAGCACTTTTTAAAACATCACAATTTTAAAATGAAACCCATTTATTTTATTCTCTTTGGGTTATTTATAAAATGTTTGATTATGATATATGTGGATCACATGAAAATAAATACATATTAAGGTTTCTCCCTGATATATCTCTAATGCATTCGGTAAAGGAATTAATCTCTTGAGATGACAAGTTTTATGATACCTTTGTGAATAACCTTGGTAAATTTTATGACACCTTGGGGATGGACCTTGGTGATATGATTATTAATTTATAAATTAAATGTTGTAGATACATTTTCAAGTTACTTTAAAAGTTATTAATATTATGATATTCCTCTTTATCATGCATTTATTATATTCTCCAAGTTCTTATTGATATTACTGAAGTTCACAAGTAAATTATTTCACCTGTTTTCCTTACAGGGCCTTCTACTCACCCTTTCCTTATATGTATGTCCTCAAGTTATGATATAAAGTAATTTTTCTTAGGATGAACATTTCATTATTCCTTTCAAGAGTATTAAAATAATGTTATATGTTTTCATGTATTATGTACCTTTTTTCCAAGACACTAAACTTTAAAGATCCTCTATATGTAATGTAATGAAAAGTTATGTAATAAGAAGGTGGGATGCCCTAAGTAATATTTGATAGTACTTGGAATTTTCTAATAGAAATTTTTGCCTATGATAATTATTTTGGAAAAATAAGTGGTGTTTTTTTTGTTTCGGAAAAAATTTCCTCTAAACAAGTGCTGAAAAACATTGTTTCAATAAGAAACCTGAAACACTTGTAGAATGTCTTCTATCTTAAGTTAAAAGTGTTGTGCACACTTTTAAATAATTTTTCTCAAAAATAACCTTGGTATTATCCCCATTCTACTCAATTTCAAAGTAATTTTATTGTTTTCAAGTTAGTGCTTTGTCTCCTCCTCCACCCCGTTCTCTACTTCTACCTCCTCCTCTACCTGAGTCTCAAACTCTGACTCCACATATGCCTCTACATCATTATCTTCCTTCACCTCCTCCTATTCCAAGAAATTTTATTATTTATAGGCCAGTAATTCTAAACAAGTTGATTTTCCCCATTATACTTCTCCCTGATAAATGGATAAAAAATAATTTATAAGCATTCTGACACTAATTCTCCACACCCAAAAAATATTTATATTTTCATAGCTCATACTATATCACAAACATCGCAGTTAATCACCTAAATTTGATGTTAGAAAACATTGTAACACCATGTACATTTCCCACTCATCTCTAAACAATTTTAATTATTCTTTTGAGTTTGAAATTTTTCGGAAATCTTGGTAGTATAGACAAAATATAGAAAAAAATGATTAAGAGATATTTTTAATGAAATTTAAATTAACTTTGAAACATACCTCTTTGGGGATGATATTCTTTAGAGGGTCTATGATCTCTTTCATAAATTTTATACATAATGTCTATAATTGATGCCATTATCTTGCTTCAGACACTGCAGAAACAATAACCAAAATATGTAAATTGTTTTGAAATATGTTTTTATAGTTAAATTGTTCTATATATACTTTAATTGGTTTCCATTTGAAGTAATCCAAAGTCCTTTTATGTTCATTCACCGACCTCATTCCATTATTTATCTTACATTTAGAGACTTCCCTCTCATAAAATTTTATTATTAAAACACATAATAAAACATATAATTCAAATTTTATCTATAAAATGTTTATTATAGTGTATTAAAAAATCCCAATTCATATCATGTGTGGTCGACTTATCGGATATCCATGCATCAGATCCAGAAAATACATATTTGGGCTATCCAAGTTGACTATGATCAGCATCCAGTGCTTCCTAAAAAATAAAAAAAATAAGTAATGAAAAAAATTATGTGATTACATTATAGAGTCTTACCTCAGTATTGTAACCATAAAAAAGATTCTATCTTCTATTATTTTTTCTCAAATGCATCATATAACTCATTTTTTTCTTCTCAATTTCTTCCTTTTGAAAGTAGTTTTTTTCATAGAAATGATACAGGGATTAACTAATCCAAATCATGATTTTCCTAATTATTCCTTTCTATTGTAGTAATAAAAAAACCTATAGAAACCATGAATAGTTATTAAGGTTAATGAAAATATTAACTCACTATTTGGATAGATGTATTACGAAAATATACCATATTTATGTATTCCCAACTAAGGCTCGTAGCCATTCATACTTGAGAATCTCATTTATGATCTCAATACCAACTATATATGTCATGGAAATTCCATATATTTATTATTTAAAATGTATTTTACTAAATTTATAACATTTGGTGAGCTTACATCCTGATTTAATAGTTGAATACTTCTCAATTTCTATCCACCTAGACCACTTCTTACTCTCATTTTCATAAGGTACATAGGTATTATAAAACATCATCTCAACTTTGTTAGTATAATGAATAAGTTATTAATAAATTATAAATTCATGAGAGGTAAAATATCTTCATAAACTCAATTTCAAACCCATATAAAATCTATCAATTCTTTTCTCATTATCCAGAATGAAATTTGGTGAATACCTATCAAATCTAGTAAAATTTTCATCATCATCATCATCTGAGTCTTTTTATTTTTTCTTCAACACTATAAATTTACTTTCTATTATAAATCAAATAAATTTAGGAAAATAATTATCAATTAAATTATATTTAAATACCTTCCAATCCATCGATTCAAACTCAAAATTTTCTTTAGTATTCTTAATTAGATACCACCATTGATTAGATTCAACATCAAAGTGATAAATGTTAAAAATTTCCTTTTGATATTCCGTACATCCCAAAACATCAAATATTTTATCAATTTAATTTATCCATCCTTTAGCATTTACTGGGTCTAAAGACCCTTCGTTCTTGAAATGATCCACTATAGATATATTCCTTTATAAAGAATTTAATCATTCTCTTTCATGGTTGGAACCATTAATATCCTACATCAACTGAGTTAACACTGCCACAAAATTCTCTATTCCAACCATTACTGGTTGTTGATTTGGGAGGTTATTATCCCCTTAATTCGTTCCTACCTTAGATTTCATGTTTCCTATATGGAAATAAATTCTGAACAAACATGGATTAGATAATTTAACACATAATTCATATAAATCAACCTGATGATAATATAAACATAAATCTAAAACTTTTAGGAGTGTCTTATAACATTCTCCTATCCTCTAAAGGTATCTAAATTTTTCTATAATACCAAATATAATGAACTAATAATTTAACAACCCATAAATATGAGTTTAATACCAAGTATGTCAAATTTTATACATTAAAAATATCATTTAGGTTTGGAGTTTTATATAATTCAGGAGAAAATTACATAAAATGGATAATACCATGGTGTGATTTTTTTATAGAAATAGGAAATTAAGATTACACTCATATGTCATTAAAGAAACTTTTTATTCTTTTAAGATGAATCTAATGTAGAAATTTTTACCTTTCTATAGTTCCTACTCATCATTATATAATGTGAAAAAAAAATTAAAACATGAGACGAGAACAAAAAATCTTGATAAGGGTTATAAAAAAAAGGAATTTCTTTAGACAAGTAAAAATATAAAAACCCATGAAAATTTTTATGTTTTCCCAATAAAACTTTGAGCACATAAATAAATGATTTCAACATATGAAAATAAACCTTTTTTAGAGAAAAAAAATTATAACCCATTATTATGAATACGAAAACCACTAATGCAACTGGATCCATGTGGGAACTCATGAAAAAAAATTAAACCTTTCAACTTTAAAAGTTAATAAACTTTCCTTACCTCAAAAAATAAAATATTTCCACAAAAAACATTTTTAAATCATAATATAGTTATCTAGAAGCATCACATTCAAAACACATGTTCACTCATGTTTAACATGTTTAGAAAATAAATAATTCTTAGCTAATTCCGTAGGAGTAACCTACCTAGCCATCTACCTCATTTTCCTCCTTGTATGTCTAATTGTTACCCAATCCATTGGATAGGTATATTAGTCTTACCTACTTTCAAAATCTATATCAGGATCACTCATCATCATCTATAATACTCATGTATCATATCATAAAAAAACATTAGTAATATTTTGATTTATCACTATAAAACCCTGGAAAAACTCATTTGAACCCATAAGAAAACACTTTCCATTTTCATATAATCATAAGAAGAAATATCCTTTATTCTTTGAAAAATATTAAAAATGAAAAATTCCTAGAATAGTTGGAATAAGATTTACTTTAAAATACCTCCTTAACTTGTAGAGGATTCCAAATAATGAATAATAGATATGAATTTTGGAAAATATGGACAATCCATATATGTTAAAAAGCATTATTTTTACACTTCTATAAAAAGTTGAAAATAACCCATATATAAAATGTTAAAAATATTCCTTTTTAAACCTCTATGAAAAAGTAAAATATAGAAAAAAATCATTTATACACCCTTTAATCATAAATAATAGCATTATTCTAGAATTTAAAATAACCTATATTGGGAAGAAAATATTTGGAAGGAAAACATTAAAATAATATCTTAAAAATAAATCCATTTACCTTAAGTCTCTTTAAGATTCATGCGTTCTCTATGTAATGGTACAAACCATTTAGCCTATTACTTTATAGTAATTGTGGTGGTGGAGGTGTCCAGGGGAGGTCTTGTGGAGTTGTAGAGTGGAGGGAGGATTTGGCTAGAAAATCCAGATATAAGAGTCTTGTGATGTGGATCCTGAGGCCACATCTTAGGGGAAGCTGCTATGGCAGGGAGGATATAGTTTTGGCATAAGGAGACGCGGGAGGAATTTTTGGAGTGATTTCCAATTTTGGGGGTAGTTGGGCTATAGATCCTTGGTTGTGGTTTAGTCCCTTTATTGTAAGTTTATTGTTTTAGAATAGAGACAAAGGCTATGGCATAAGGGATTTGGGGTGATATTTCATTGGTTATACCTTTTTAGGCACTATTGCACCATGTGGTAGGGTTGCATCATGACCTCTTCATGGTTTCTTGGGGTCTAAAATATAGTAGTTTGGAAGCACCATGGTCTCCACCCTTTTTTATATAATTTGAGGCATATGAGTAGACATAGATCTAGGAGGTTGGTTTGACCAGCCTGGTTGTGGTGTAGTTCTCCCCACTACACGATAGTCTTCTACCTCTGTGGCACAGTGAATGGTAGATGAATTATGGACTTGTATTTTTACAGACAACCAATAAATTCTTAAAGTGTCACAAACCCAACCTATTATCCAAATCTTCTCTCATTTTTTGGGTAGCCCAAGTATGTAACAATGAGGTATTAAATGCCCGTTTTAGTTTATTTCAACTCGTTCCTTGGAGGATTGATCCATGGAGTCTTAGGTGAGTTTCCACCTTATCTTCCACTATTTAAATTCATGTTTCTTATCTGATATAGGAAAAGTGAAACCTACAATTTTTATGATGTTTTTTTAGGAGTTTGATGTGGTTGTATTATTCTAGGTTTTTTAGGTTGTTCTCCTTCATTTTAGATATCAGGGGTGACCATTTTCTTATTCTAACCTTGGGTGGTGTATCGGAAAGTTCTGTTTGAGGTAGGGGACCCTTCATTTCTAACCAACTATATCACGCGGTATGGGTTATGCATGTTTACCTTAGGAAGATAGTTATTATCTATATTAATGAATATAATGACATGTTTAGTTGAAATTTAAAGTGGAATGGTAATGAAATAACTTGTTTCACATTTTTTTATATTTTTTGACATTGTGATCTTACTACTACAAATCATGGTATTTGGGAGACTTTATTTGTTTTGGGAACAGTTTTGTTTATAAAAACTTTTTAGTGTGTCATTTTCTATCCAAAAAAATGGAAATTGGCTAACAACTTATATCAGGTAAATAAAACGATTACCTTGAGAGATTATTGGATTTTTTGAGAATTCCCTTGAAAATAGAAATGGAATTTTATAAAATCCCATTGATAATCTAATAAAATATTTTTTGAATGTGATGTGATAAGATTTATGATTTCTGGTTTTATTCTAGGGAGATGTTGTGTGGGTGTGTTATGCGGAGCTGATGTGATGATAGCTAGATGTGGTATATGGAAATTGTGATGTGTGGTTGTCCTATGGGGGAAGATGAGATGAGTTGTGTGGTTTTGCTATGGGGTGGTTGTGACAGAAAGTTCTAGAAGTGTGGGTTGGTTAGCAAAGGGATGATGGGTTGTTTTTTTGTAGTGTTTTGAACTATTAGTTGCCTGGGTAGTATCATAATTAATTGGTCAATAATAATGGAAATTAAATGTGTCTAAAGGTTTATTAATTAAGGAATTAGATAGGTTGTGTGGTTTAAATAGTCAATTATTATATATGAAATAATGGGATTGAAAATAAATGGTTTTGATGAATAGAATTTAATTGGTAATGAAAAATATATTAATTGGATTGGATTATAAAGAAATGGTGTAATTTTTCTTGCTGTGTGGGGTTATGAATTTAGGGGTGGGAGAAAAAGTGGCAGTGTTGTGAGGTTGGTTGGTGATGTTAGGAGTTGGTTAATGTTTTAGTTATGAACCCACTAGTTTTTATTATGTGTGGTTATATATATTAACATTATATTTCCTTATGATTTTATATATGTTCCCCACCTATTTTGAGAAATTAGTGTCGACAACTAGATATTTTTTGGGTAGTTTTTTTTCAATATCATAGTGGTGAGGATGGATGGATGGCTACCGACTCTTTCCGAATCTCTCCTTCCGGAGTTGTTGACATGTATAGGAAATGATGATAATAATTCAAAATTGAACTATTGAAATGTGATGTGACGTGATGGACCAATTTTCTCTGGGTGAGATTTTATGAGATGGATTTTTTAGGGTTCATTCATAGTATGATGAGGGAACAAGGTTTATGTATTTCATGTTCACAATATCCCACTATTCTAGTTATGGTTGTGATATGATAGACCAAGTTTCTTTGGGTGAGATGTAATGTTATGGCCCATGTATCTTTTGGTGATATGTGATGTGTTTTCCAGTTCCACATGGGGTGCTTGGAATTATTTTTTATACATAAGAAATGGGAGCTCCATGACGTACAACATTGGGGTGTGAGAGAAGAAAATAAGTAGGGAACGTGGTGTGGGGTGACCTTTTATCTATATGGTTCTTATTATGTTATCATACTTGGATATATTATTTATCGAGAATACCATGGTGAGTATGGGATTGGATAGTTAACCTTTTAAGGTGTTATTGGTTCTTCTATTTTTTCACTCGTGCAATAGTATGCTCTTTTCACATGTGCATGAGAGTCCTTGGAGTTCCTAATAAGTATAATTGTGCTCTCACCATATTTATATACAAACCATATTCACTTTTTCAAGAGGACTTCATGAACTATGTGATACATTTATTGCTCAGGATTTTGAGTTGTTGTGTCCATTCCTTGTCTTTTCTTTTGAGTGTTTATTTAGAGACTCTTGTCTATATCAACTTTACTTTTACATGTATTATGGGATGGTTTTTGTTTCCTTTTTATATTATTTAATTGATTTTACTATAGTTTATTTATTCAATATTCTGATCTTATTATTATAGAGGGTAATGCTTCCCATTTGTGATATTTTTATACCCTTGGTTTTAGCATCTAACCCGGGGAATACTAGAGGCAAGACTTGAGGGTCATTATCTCTCTTACTACATTGTAAGATAAGGATGTGTACTTTTGGATGGAGGGGGTCATGATAGAGTGGTATTAGAGCATAATTGGTTGAGAGATAGCAAGGATTTTTGAGTTAGGAACTATGAATATTGCATGTGTTTGTGAGGAAACGGTGTCAGTTGACCTTGGTTTGTGGTATAGGCCATGGAAAAACAACTATGACATGGGATATTAAGGCTCCCCACAATTCAACCGAAGGAATATGAACCTATCGAATGACCAAGTGAGATAGAACCTCATGTATTGTAGAGACTTAGGATAGGTATATGCATCATTATTAACTTGTGTTCTCATTCAAATTGGGTGGTTTTAGTTTGGGGAAGTTAAAATGTATTAAATAAATCTTTAAAAAAAATCTATTCTGTTATGATTAGGAAATCAATTTTTCCCATTTATCTACAAATACTAGTCATCATCTTCATGTGGTTTAGTTATTGGAGGTTCAACAGGATAATATGGTTGATCACTTAAGTTATGGTCTAGTTTAGGATTATGATAATTGGAATAAAACAATAAGCTATTATCAATGTTGGGGTTTGGAAGTATTAGAGAAGGATTTTCTGTTTAGAGAGAGAGATTTAGTTTAAATGATCTTAATATCACTTTATATTTTTTATATTCACCAACAGAGTATTGGGTACAATTGGTAGTCAGTTAGATGCGAGAAGTTATGTGTTTATGGAAGACGATGTTTCTTGGTGAGCAGAAGAAGGCATATAAGATATGGTTAGACTTATAGAAGGGGTTATGTTCATAGTTTCTTTCATCAACTATAAATCTAGTGAATAGATAGTATCTTATCTCTCTTCATTAATGGAGTGTGTATATATGGGATCCTGGGATCAATTTCAAGGATATATTTTGATTTTTCCCAAACCTTTTTTCATGTGAGGAGTAACGAGTTCAGCATCTTGAGGAGGCAATATTTCCTTCTATCCAGCATGTAGTTATTCATTTTATATTTCCAACATATCTAGAGGTTCATAAGGAGAATGATGTGATTGAGTGTATGAACTCATGAAGAGATTTATAGTGACATGGGGACTAGAAAGGTTCCTTGAGGGTCAAGATTTTTGGTGGTTTCTCTTGGTTTATATGGCCTTCGAGTTTTCATGCAGTTGGGAGTTGACCTCAGCAGCCCCTTTCCAAAATTCTAGGAATAGTGGGTGTTTTTATTTTCATAGGGGACTAGGTCCAGTGTGTTTTTTCTTTAGGGTTTTGGGTCATCATAATATCAGTTCCCAGTGGTTATTTGATCTCAGTATGGTAGAGATGGATTGGTTTGGTGTCAGCCTCAACAACATCTTCCAATGAGACCATGTCAGTAGAAGGGGATGTAGGCTTATTCTCCTTGAAAAAGGCATAGAGTAGGTATAGGTTAGAATCAGGATGTCCCTTATGTTTAGGTACCTCCAACTAAGAGTTTTTGTGGATTTGGACATCAGTAGAGAGGTAAATGAGTTGGGTGTGGTCAGTAGAATAGAGTGGAGGTGGTACCACCAGAGGTTCCAGAGATCATTAGAGGTACAATTTGTTTAACATGTGACCTTGTTTGTGATTTTTTTAATTTGGTAGCTTCATAATAATTTGTTTCACCCACCCCATTTTATTCTCTGGGACTAGACGAAGAGAGGATCAATGTGCACCTAGTGTTAAATACACCAATCGGAGGCCATATCAGCTTGTTTGATGTGTCCCAGCAGTGTATACTGGTGATAGGGCTATATCAATCATGTGTTGATATTTTCTTACTAAAAATATATTCATATGATATCTTTATCATCATCGACCAGTTTTATTTCATGCATGTTGTTATCGACTTCTTTTGAAGGAGGGTCATTTTCTTATATGTGGATGTCCAGCATGTCGTTTTGATTAGTGAGCAGAGTTATTAGGTGGGAAATAGATGTATAGATTCCCTTATTTATTTAATTTCCTTGTTTCCCATGGAATTAGTGGGAGATGGGATATAGGAGGTTACTAGGGTTTTAAGGTATTTTCTAGATATTTTTTCTAAGGAGGTTGTGATGATACCCTCTCAATGTGATGTTGAGTTTAGGATAGACTTAAAGCACGTTGCTTCTCCAATTTCACTGGATCCTTATCTTATATCACCTTCTGAGTTATAGGAGTCGAGGATTCAAATTAATGATATGATAAAAAAAGGTTTTATCTGACCTAGTGTGTTGATATAGGGTGCTCTGGTATTATTTCCCAAGAAGTAAAATAGTAGTATAAGGTTGTGTATATACTACCATATGTTGACACATGTGATGATTAAGAATACTTACCCTCTTACAAGGATCGGTGATCTTTTTTTCCAATTGAGGGGATATATTTGGTTTTCTAAGATTGATATTTGGTCAAGGTATCACCATTAGAGATTGATGGAGGATGATTTATAAAATACTACCTTCAGATACTGGTATAGTAACTTTTACTTCATGGTAATGTTTTTGAATCTCACAAACACACCAACTATGTTCATAGGGCTCAGAAGCTCAGTGTTTCATGAATTTTAGGACTAGTTTTTATTTATGTTCATCGATGGAATATTGATCTACTCAAAGATAGATTATGATCATTTCAATCATCTTATATTTATCTTGAAGGCTATACAACACCACTATCATTATGTAAATTTTTTAAATTTTATGTTTTGTACAAGATAGGTATATATCCTTGGGAATCTGGTGTCATATCAGGGTGTGTCTATACACTATTCAAAGGTTGAGGAAGTTGTTTCTTTCGAAGAACCCAATAATGTGGTAGAGTTTCATAGCTTTTAATGGGAAGGATCGTGATTTTATCTGGACTAATCAATTTCAGGTAGCATTTGACTACTTGAAGGGTAAATTGATCAGTAATCCATTAATTCAATTTATAGGGGAAGTGGTGATGTTTGAGGTGTTTTAGGAAACTTCAAATCTAGGATTGGGTTATGTATTTATTCATTAAAAAGTGGTGATCTTCTATGGGCCTCGATAGTTACAACCCCATGAGTGTAACTATTCCACCCATTACCATGATCTAGTAGTGGTTCTGTTTTCATTGAAGCGATGATGAAATTAACTCATTCGGGAGTAATTTTTGGTCTTTACATATCATAATAGTTTGAGCTATATATTTTCTCAGCGTAATCTAAATCTGTAGTAATGGAGAAGGATGGAGTTTCTTCGGGACAATTAAATTGATATCTCATATACCTCGTGAAATGGGAATGTTCTGGTTGATAGTTTGAGCATAAATTCATGGAAAGATATTTTTCAGGAGTCAGAAGAATATAAGATGGTGATGGAGGAGTCAGCAGCCCTGCACCTAGATTCAAGGGTGGTTAATGGTGAAGGTTTCCTGTTTTAGATGATAGTGTAGTCTTCTTTAGTGTGGATGGTGGAGGAGTCACTACTACAAAATAGGCCTTTAACATCACTATAATTTCCCATTATCAGTGCTAAAAAAGTAATGGATACTGAATCATTATTAAAAGACCTTGGTTTTATAAATTTCATAAAAGCACTGATAAAGGGTTCCTTTATAAACTCTCAAAAAAACAATGATAAATAAATCCTTTATTAGCAATTTTAGGAGTGCTAATAAACGACCCCATTTATTAGTGCTTTTATTTATCACTAATAAAGGGGCCCTTTTTGAGTGCTCCAAAATGACTGATAAAGGGGTTCTTTATCAGTGCTTTTAAAATCACTGATAAAGGTTGAATTTATCAATGCATTTAGTAGCACTGATAAAGGGGCATACTAAAGTGTGCTATTACAGCACACTGTAGCACCAGAAAGAAAAACATCATGTACAAATACAGAATTTAAATGAAATAAAATTTAAAACATAAATAAAAGAAAAACACTATATTATGGGCATTTAAAACATTAGTTTATAAAATTAAATTAGTAAGTAGAAGTTATCACATACATTAAAAAACATCATTGTTCCTTTGGTATTTTCTCCTAACCTCAACTCATGACATTTCAGAACAAACTACCCTACTCGAGAAAAATAAATCACTTTTATAATAAAACAATTCTTATGTTATAATAATATAAAGAAATAAATTAAATAGAAATTTTTAATTTTAAGCTAAACTTTGAGTCATACTAGGAACAATGTGTATCACATTGAGTTGGGCTTGATTATTGAATGTCACACCATTTCTTGTTATTCTACAACAATTATCTCTATTAAAATTAACTAAATAATTATAAGATAAAAATGATAAGGAAATTAATTAAGTAATATTATATATAATGACAAGAAAACAATCTAATCTTGTTTGATCAGTTTTGGCGATGTGATGAATGTTTTAAACTGAAATGACACTTATATATTGAAAAAATTCACTTGGAGTCATACCGGTCACACAGTGTGTTTTATTGAGGTTAGGATGATTCCAACACATTAAAAATGACTTATGGATTGTCTTCCAAAAATAAAAAACATTATAAATGTATTTTCTTATTTTTTAGTATGTCACTTGTGTTTCTTAATAAAATTTAATTTTAAACTGGAAACACACACTTTGAGTCATACTGGTCACATCATGTGTCAATTTTATGTAATACAAATTCCTACACATCAAAAATGACTTATAATTTTTTTTTCTAAATTATCAAGATAATACAAGAGTGATTTCTTAGTTTTTTTTGAGTGACACATTTTGAACTAAAATTTCAATTTTAAACTAATAATGGACACTTTAAGTCATACCAAGAACATATTTTATCGGATTGAGGCAAGACTAATTCTTATATCTCAAAAATGACTTATGGAAAATTTACCTAAAGTATAAAAACAATCCAAATTTCTTTACTCGGTTTTTAGTATTTTAGTTGACTTTTTACTAAAATTAATGTCAATATTAAATGAAAAGATACACTTGGAGTCATATCGGTCACACTGTGAGTCAAATTGAGGTGGGTCTGATTCTTACACATCAAGAATGACTTAGGGATTGTTTTATTAAAGTATAAAAATAATATGAATGTTTTTTCTAGGTTTTGAGTACGTTACTTGTGTGTTTTACTAAAATATCATTTTAAATAAGAAACACGCACTTTCAGTCATACCAGTCAAATAGTGAGTCGGTTTTATATGACATTAATTCCAACATGTCAAAAATTAATTATTAATAATTTTACAAAATTATCAAGACAATATAATCATGTTTTCTCAGTCTTCAATTCGTGATGATTTTTGAACTAAAATGACATTTTTAAACTGATAAAGAACACTTTGAGTCATATCGGGATCATCATGTATGTGATTAAGGTAATGCAGATTCTTACATATCAAAAAGGAATTATGGATCGTTTTCATAAAGTATAAAAACAATATGAATGTTTTTTCTCATTTTTGAGTAAGTGAGTTTTCTTTTTTACTAAAATAAATGTCAATTTTAAATAAAAAGATTCACTTAGAGTCATATCATTCACACTGTTCATCATATTGAGGCTTGTATAACTCCTACAAGTCACGAATGACTTATGGATTGTTTTCCTAAATTATAAAAAATAATATTAATGTTTTTTTTCAGTTTTGAGTACATCACTTATGCTTTTTACTAAAATGAAATTTTAAACTAGAAACATGCACTTTGAGTCATACGGGTCACATCATGTGTCAGTTTGATGTGATATTAATTCCTACACATCCAAAATGAAATATTAATTATGCTACTAAGTTATCAATACAATTCTAAAATATTTTCTTGGTTTTTAGTGAGTAACACTTTTTGAACTAAAATTTCAATTTCAAACTGATAACAAACACTTTGTGTTAAACCAGGAATATCGTGTATCAGATTGAAGTGCGGATGATTCTTACATGTTTCAAATAACTTATGGATAATTTTTGTAAATTATCATGACAATATGAATACATTTTATTGGTTTTGAGTATGTTAGTTGTCTTTTTTATGAAAATTAATGTCAATTTTAAATGAAAAGTCACACTTTGAGTAATATCGTTCACACCATGAATTTCATTGAGGTGAAACAGATTAATAAGCATACCAAAGGAATTATTTTTTATTTCACTAAAGTATCAAAACAATTTTAATTCATTTTATTGGTTTTGAGTATGTCACTTGTGTTTTTTTACTAAAATTTCATTTTAAATTGGGAAGATACACTTTGAGTAATATGAGTCACATAATGTGTCAGGTTGATGTGAAACTAATTCCTACCCATCACAAATGACTTATGAATAATTTTCCTAAATTATCTAGACAATATGATAATGTTTTCTGGTTTTATAGTGAGTGACACTTTTTAAACTAAAATGTCAATTTAAAACTTATAAGATACACTTTGAGTCGTAATGGGAAAATCATGTATTGGATTGAGGTGAGGCTTATTACTATAAGTCAAAAATTAATTATGGTTAGTTTTAATTAAGTATCAAAACAATAGTAATTATTTTTCTCATCGTTGAGTTTTTCAGTTTCCTTTTTTACTAAAATTAATGTCAGTCTTAATTAAAAAGACGTACAAGGAGTCATACTGATCACACCATGCATCAGATATAGATTTTTCTGATTCTTACATTTCCTAAATAAATTATGTATAATTTTCCTAAAGTATTAAAACAATATGAATATTTTTTCTCATTTTTGAGTATGTCACTTGTGTTTTTTACTAAAATGTCATTTTAAACTAAAAAGACCCACATTGAGTCATACTAGTCACATCGTGTGTCGGTTTAAAATGAGATTATTTACTAAAGGTATAAAATGAATTATGAATAATTTTCTTAAATTATAAAGAATATCCAAGAGTGTTTTCTCATTTTTCAGTAAGTGACACTTTTTGAACTAAAAAGTCAATTTTAAACTGATAATGGAAACTTTGAGTCATACTAGTAACATTGTGTACCAGATTGTGGATCAGCTAATTACTACACATAAAAAATGAATTATGGATAATTTTCCTAAAGTATCAAAACAATATGAATTTGTTTCATTGGTTTTGATTATGTCAGTTTTCTTTTTTACTAAAATTAATGTCAAATTTAAATAAAAAATTTACTATAAGTCCTACCAATCTCATAATGCATTGGATTGAGGTAAAGATGATTCCTACATGTCTCAAATGACTTATGGATCAATTTCCTAGAGTATAAAAACAACCCAAATTCATCTGATCTTTTTCTAGTATGTCACTTTTATTTTTTTACTAAAATGAAATTTTAAACATGAAGCACACACTTTGAGTCATATGAGTCACATTATGTGTATATTTTGACATGAGACTAATTCTTAAACATCAAAAATGACTTAGTAATAATTTTACTAAATTAAAAATACAATATGAGTGTGTGTTTTTTAGGGTTTTTAGTAAGTCGCTTTTCATTTTTACTAAAATTAATATCGATTTTAAATAAAAAAAGACATATTTGGAGTCATACTAGGCACACCATGCATAAAATTTAGGTAAGGATGATTCCTGCATATCAAAAATGTATTATGGATTTTTTTTCAAAATATTCAAAACAATATTGATTACTTTTCTTGGTTTTGAGTATGTTATGTGTATTTTGAACTAAAATGTAAATTATATAATAAAAACATACAGTCCATGTCATACTGAGAATACAATGTATGGGATTGAGGTGTCACTGATTTAGAATGAAATATGTTTTTTACTTTAAAATATCTATAAAACCCCAAAAAAAGATGGAACATGTTCCATTCTGATGGAAAAGAAACTCCATGCTCCCTAAAACACTTCACATTTCCAGAAGCATTGGATTTACTCTTCCATTAGGAAGGAACATGTCCTCTATTTTATAGATTTTTGTAGATATTTTAAAGAAAAATATTACTTCACAAAAGATTTTTGAAAATACTAAATAAGTATTACATAAAAATGATAAGTAAATTAACTTATTAATAGTAGATAGATGATGAAAAAATTAATTAAATAAGTAGTAGGAATTAACCTTTTCATGATGGTTGTATACATTATTGAGTCGTTTCCCTGTTGTTATTATCTCGGTTATATCATCGAAGTCTGATATCTCATGGGAATGATCATCTTCGAACAAACCATATAAAGTTAAACAAAATGATGCATCATTATAAGAAAACAATTATTATGTGAGTAATACTAAGAAAAAATAAATTAAACATAAATATGAAACAGTACATTACTACTTGGACAATGATTTTACTATGAAAACATAAATATTATAAGGCTTTTGAAAGAGAATAAGTTTTTTAAATATTCATAAAGAACCAACCAAACTAGTTGTATTTTAACTCACTAAATTTCTTTGATAAAATATAGATATATGTAAATTTATCTTGGATCTTGGGGAATTTTTTTGCTCAGTTTTGAGTAAATGGTGCGTGCTTTGAACTATAATGTAAATTATATACTAAAAACATATAGTTCTAAGTCATACCAGGAACACTGTATAACATATTATGGTTTGGATGATTAAGTATGTGATGTGTGTTTTTCTTTCAACCATCTTCACCAAGATAGAAAAAAATGTTCCATTTGGATGGAAGAGGAAAACTCATACTGCCTGAAATGACTCATCCAAAAGCAACATGTTCTCTATTTTATAGATTTATATATATGGTTAAAGGAAAAATATAACTTCCCAAAATATCTATGAAAAATAAATAATTATTAGATAAAAATGATAAGGAAATTAACTTTAAAAAATTAGATAAAATTATGAAAAATTAAGTAAATAATTTGTAGGAATTCACCTTTTAATGATCATAGAAAAGGAGTGATTTATCCTAGTTTATGAATTCATTTCTTCATGATCTCTGTGAAAATTATCAAAATAAGTTTTAGATAAAAATGATGTAGAAATTAACTAAACAAAGTGGATAAAATGATGGTAAAATCAACTAAAAGGAAATTTGTTCTAGTTATATATCATTAAACTATAATATAATTATTATTGATCATATGAAACTAAAATAAAAGGAATTTAGTCAATGTTAAATGACCTTAAAAAATATTTTAGAATCTCAATCCCAAAAACATGATATATTTTACCACTTTACAATGATATAACATTCGCGTATTACACAAAGTTCCATTAAAAAAATTTATCCATATAGGTTGGTGTAAAAGTCATAAATAAACATTTTCCTTATAATTTTATACAAAAAACTCGCATAAAAAATTATATATTCCTAGTTTATAAGAAACACCAATGTATGCCTTTATTTTTTACTAGAAAAAAATTAACCATTTATTTAAACATGTTAGTGTTAATTGATTGAACTAAAATAAATAATTATATTAGAGTTTTCATGGAACATAATAAAATCTATCATTCTCTTTCACCATCATAGAGAGTACAAACTCCATGATAACCCATTTAACTTTTTTTATGGAAAAAACCTTAATGTGACCCATTGTGTATTTTCAGAAGACATTGTACTCCATTATAAATTTTTTAAACCTTTTTAAAAGTATTAAAAATTAGTATATACCTTTATAGCATCCAAATGACACTAAAATATAGCGCATCCATTATGTTTTCTTGGATTGTGATATAAATTTGTCAATCCTTTTCAATATTTCAGGTGATGATAGAATCTTACATAACATTATCAGTATTTTTTATCAAAATGGGAATATACCTATTATCATGTATTTTTTATTGAGAATGATGATGAGTTTTTTATTAATGAGATTGTACACTTGAATAATTTTATATAAGCAATGTAAACAGTCATATTAGTGATAAACCAGTGGACACATTTTTTTGATGGTGAGTTGGTGAAAAAGTATCTATATGCATAATAAGGATAGGTTAAACACCTATAATCATGTAATAATTGTGATATTTTATGTGATATAACAGTGGGATAATTTAATTTCAAATCATGTGAATTCAAAATAATCTATTTTAGTCAATCCAATTACATAATGTAAATTTGATGTGTTAATTGTATGGATTTCACAAGAATTTGTGATATTATATAATGCATCTAATTCATGGTCAAATAGCCCATATAATTACATCACCCACCAAAGTGAAATAACTATATTGATCTTTTCTGAAATTTCATGATTCTATTGTTGAAATTTTGTATTTCTTTATTTTTTATAGGTTTTGGATAAAGATGTCAGCTTCTGTTTCAAAGGGGTATTCATTTGTATTTTTAGAGCTTCATAATTTCATTTGAAGTAGGATTTTCATTTTTAGGTATTTATTTATAATGTAGTTTACTTTCATTTGATTCCATGTTTCCTTTGATACCAACCCTCCTTGATGACCACGATCTATCAATATTCGTTTTCCTCTAGTAGTTCTCTAATAGACCTTATGGATTTAGTGTTTGATTACACATATATTTATTCAAACATTTTAGCACTATAATATATATATATGATGATTGGATTGGTACTATATTACTCTCCAGTCACTATTGGATCCACTAATAAGACCCTTTAATTAAAATGTAGAAAATCCATGGGTAAGAAACTGCATCTATTTTTTATTTTTGTTTTGTTTTTTCTTAGTGAGGGGTTACATTCACACTTCAGTAACATAACGACCCAAACTTTTGAATAATATTTGTTTACTAATTTTATTTTGTACTCAAAAAAACTATATCTTTTTATTAATGAATTTAGTACAATTAAAATGATGCAGTTGGGTTTCGACTGTTATATGATTGTTGGTCAATATGACCATTGCAAACTATACTCTTAACATTAAGATTAGTGATTATAAATGGAAATTATAATGGTTATATTTTTATAAAGAAGAGTCGATGGCCTCATCTAGTAGACTCTGTCCATACAAAGCCCATTTTTTAGAGCTTGGGAAGGAGGTGGAGTCACTGGGCTTCGCTCTCTATCAAGCCCAATCTGAACTTCAACATGTTAAGCTTGAAAGGAATCGCTTACAGGATAAGTTCAAGTTGATAAAAAACACCACTCAAGAAATTTTTTCTGATCCACCCCAATATTCTATCACCATTTCAAACCTTACTATTAGGTCATATGTGGGCGTTATAAGGGGTTATGTAATGAGGCCTTAGATACTTTGTGTAATCCCACGGTATAAATAAAATTGTTATTTCATCATTCCTGTTTTAGGAATAGATTTTCTTAATAAATTATATGTTTAATTAATAAAAATTTGATAAATTTATTTTAGAAGTAAAATTGTACTTTTCAGATATTTTTTATACATAGAGAATTATTATGGTGAAATAAACATAATTTTTGAATTTCTAATGTCAAAATTAACATGGGTTGAATTTTTAGAAGTTTTCAACGAAGCTTCAATTTAATGAATAGTTTTTTTTTATGAATAGTGTGTTTTTTGATTAATAGTATTTTATGAATAGTGTTTTTGTGGAATAGTAAAAAAATATTTTATTATTAAATAACTTTTTCTGTGAAATGATTTTCAAAAATCTGACATACATGGTTGTAATCAGGGTGAAAAATGTGGTTCGATAAGATCAAAATAATTTTTTGTCGAATAGTAACTTTAACCTTTGGAATAGTAATTTTAACCTTATGAATTGTAATTTCAACAATTGAATGATAACATCACCTAT